>RSCD01000017.1:0-600000 GCA_003942215.1 Saitozyma podzolica
CATTGGTACCACCAAGCTGATCTTGCTCCAGTCGTCGACCAAAGCAGGAAGTGGTCCTCGCCTGCCTTCGCAGGCTGGAATGGACCCGCAATGTCGACATGGACGAGCTCGCCGGCGTATGCTCCCGGGGACTTGTCCCCGCCTTCGGTTGTTTCGTTGCCTTCGCCTCTGCGCAGGTCGAGCAACCTTCGGCCGATCGCATAACATCAGCCACCTTGAGGCCCGCTTGGGCCGCGGCGTCCTCAAGTTTCTTGCCTCGAATGTGGCCCAGTGCAGCATGAAGCGACTCTGCACCGGTTGTCACAAGCACGCGACCATGGGTTGCCTGATTCGCCGACTTGGCGGTGAGCACCCACAGCCCCTTTCGCTTTTCCAGCGGAACATCGACCTTTCCATGCTGATCCGACCACCAGAGGCGCTAGGGATATCGTCCACCACGAAGAGCAGGCGGCTAGCCGACAACAGGTTCAGCCTTGCACTGGGTGTGAAGTAGACGTCTTGAAGGCTGAGTCCGTGACCGGATGGCAGACGCAGAGGCACTTCCCCCATCTGCTCGGCAGTGAGAGACCCCTGTCCCGCCAGGGAGAAGCTGAAGGGCTCAGGCAAGTCGGACCTTGAAGCAAAGACCTTTGGGTCACCCGAGAGATGGTGAGTCGCACCACTGTCGATAACCCATTCGCTGTCGAGTCCAGTCGCATCTTGCACGGCCTGGCCAACAAACGCCTCAAATTCCGCTTCTACTGCAGCATTCGCCTGGCCGTCCGTCTGTCCTTCTGCCTGAGTCTTCGGCATCGGGCCAGTCGCGTTTGAAGTGACCGGTCTTCTCGCAAGTCCAGCATTTCACCTTCGACATGTCCCTTTGCTTCTTCTCCTTCTTCTCTCCCGTCTTCTTCCCTTTCTGGCCATGGTTCCCTCCATGAGTCGCCAATGCGTCCCCATTCGAGTGGGATCCCTTAGAGGTTTCGTACCTCTCCTTGTCCTCAACCTTGCGGTTCCAGAGCCTTTCGAGCTCAACCCAGGTCTGTCGGTATTCGTCCAGCGCTGCATAGGTGTCCTTCCACTGCTGCATGGCGGCCGGGAGACTGTTGAGGAAGAGAACAATTTGCTGACTCTCTGGTAGGATTCCTCCCGCAGTCTCATACCTCGAGAGAGTGACAAGGAACGACTCCATATGCGTCGTCATCGCCTTCGAATTGGCTGACAAGAGGCGGAAGGAGGCAAGGGTTTGGAGAAGCTGTCCCTGTCGCTCAATGGTACGAACCATGTGAGTGTTCTCCAGGTGGGACCACATCTCATGGGCAGAGAGCATCCCCATGATCGAACGCTTTGGTCCCTCCATGCAGGTCATGCGAAGCCAAGCCTGGGCTTTGGACTCACGCTTCGACCAGTCCTTCCACTGCTTCACCTCCACGGCTGACAGAGCTTTGGGAGCATCCCCAGGGTCCCCTGTACCACCGGTTGGCATGACGGATCCCGCCCTCCTCTTCCTCACACCCTTCTGACCGAATGGCTCTTCCTCCGTTCCCTCGACTATGTCGAGTAGGTCATGAGCCAGCAACTGTTCCTCGATGGCTTCTCGCCACTCGATGTAGTTGGCGTTCCCGCGCAGCTTCGGCACGGCCGACAGCGTGGTGGGAGTAGCAGAATCGGTCGACATGGTGGTGACAGGCTTGTTGTAGGTAGGGCAGCAGACTCTTAATCTGTAAGTGATATCCGGGAGGCAGTTGCATGGGCAAGAAGCGCTAACCAACCAGTTTATGTACTATGCACAGAGTACAGCTCTTTCCCGTGCGGTGCACGGTGTCCCAATCCCCGTGCGGTGCACGGTGTGCCAATCCCCGTGCGGTGCACGGTGTGCCAATCCCCGTGCGGTGCACGGTGTGCCAATCCCCGTGCGCCTTCTAACACTGCTCTTGGTACAGTTCGAGGAGGCGATGGCAATCCGGAAGCCGCTTGCAGAGGTCAAGCCCGAGGCTCTCGGCAGCGGATGAGGTGCCCCCTGGGCGGTGCTTGACGTGGGGCGCCGAGGCCGGAGCGTTGGCGGTTGGCCTGATCGCAACTTTGACCGGGACGCCGACCGAGGTCCGAGGGACTGCGTTCGACATTGGCGGCGTGGTGATGGATATGGCCGGTTGGGATGCCGATGACGAAAGCGACGAGGTTGAATGCTGCTCAGTGGTTCCGGCTCGGGTTGTCGTGTTGTCCGCCGTCTGCCGAGTCGTCGGACCGCTCTTCAGGGTGTCCATGGACCCAAGAGGGGTGGGTGAGTCCTCGGCCGGCCTTGAAGGCTGTGAATCGTGGGTCTGCTGCATCTGCGCGACCATATTGAGGACATCTACGACAGAAGGCGAGTGTCAGCTACTCGTTTGGCGGCTGGTATCCCCAGTGAGACGAGCGCGAAGCAACTCACCGCTCTTCCAATCCCCAGGCTTCTTTGTCGACGTCTACAGATCCTGGCGGGGGTTCCTGTCCGACGAAGGACCTACGTCGTTGACTTGGTGAGCTCGGCTGGCAGGCCAATAGTCACACACGTACACTTACCATGAGCAGTAGCTGAGCGGTCGGCCCTGTCGCTTGCCGTCGCCTCCTGGGCGGAGCTCAAGACGCCGGTACTAGAGATGGATGGTCGGTGGTGATGCAGGGCAGCCTCGCCGAATGTGTCTGAGGCCGTCGCTGGAGTTATAATTTCCATTAGCGAACCGCAGTCTCGAGTCGCAAACGGGCTTGAGGAGCACTTACCGATACGGAACGGACGCAGGTGCGTGATCTCATCCGAGCCGAGGCTGCTCGTAGACATCTCATCCCATTCCAGGTCGGGATTGCCCCTGGTGCGCGAGGACGAGTACGGATCGCGCATGGGGAAGGGAACGCCGCCGGGGCGATCGCGTCGTTGTTCACTCGGTTGCTGGATGAATTCGGTGAGGGTCACCTACCAAACGTGTCGGCGCTCTTGGTGCGCTTGGTGAGGAAGTGTAAGTCCTCTGAGGGGAAGACTGGGAGTGGAGACAAGGGAGCGCGGTATGGTCGAGGACCACTGGTGAAGTAGCTGGATAGATTGGACAACTGTGATGGCGCATGAAGGAAGCGAGGACAGGAGCGGACAGAAGAGATGGATGGTAGCCAGACAAAAGAAGGTGAAGACGACGAGGAAGTGAAGGGGAGGAGGGATCAGCCCTCGTATGAAACGGGTTCTCGTGTGTGTCCCGTCCCACCGGGCACTGGCGTCATGCCGCCGCCGGGAAGGGTGACTGGCTGGTGCTCGGTGGGTGGGTTGGTGCCATGCATGCATGCATGCATCGAGCAGGAGACCACAGACCACTTGCGAGTCGAAGTCAACCCGTCTCCTGGAATGGAAGTTGGTTGTGCGAGCACAAGCACGAGTACGAGCACACTGTCATGGTGGTCGTCCCGGCCTTTGGCAGTCGCCGGCGACGATCAGAGTCAGGGTCAGGGTTAGGGTTGGGCCGGTGCCTGGCGTTTGATTGAGCCAGTCAGCACACCGGTCCAGTCAGCTTTCGCTCCAGCCACCAAAGACATTGCAATCTGCTCTTTTACACTGCAACTGCCCATTCGTCCAAGACGTAGCCCTCGCCATGCCTCCCAGTAGGACCAAACCAGTCGACTCGTACCTCCAGTCACCTCCCATGCTCACGCGGGTCACCAGAGCCCGGAGCGGGGCCAAGCCCGTCCCCGTCACCGTCACCCCCACCTCGCCCTCTGTCGCTTCGCCCCGACCGAAACGGCGCAATGCCAGTGCGAGCGCGGCGTCGACTGTCCTGGCTACTCCCGTGGGGAGCACGATCATCGCATCGGTCGATACGGCCACTGAGCCGCCCACCGAGTCCAAGCTAAAGTCTGAGCCAGATGCCGAAGCCAAATCAAAGCGACGCAAAGTCCAGGCGAAGACTTCGGCTGCTCGCCAGACCGCACCACCCACCCCAGAAGGACTGACTCGGATCCTCGTCCCACTCGGTGACTCCGCACCCTCCCTCCTCCCCGCGACGCTATCTTTCCCCTTCCCCCACGCCGTCTCGCATCTGAGCACCGTCGACCCCCGGTTCGCGGGGATGTTCACCCACCTGCCATGTCGTCCCTTCCACCCTCCACTCGAGGCGATAGACCCGTTCCGCACGCTCGTCACCTCGATTATAGGACAGCAGGTCTCGTGGATGGCCGCGAGGGCTATCAACAATCGTTTCAGGGCGCTGTTTGGGTACGGGGATGGAGAGAGGTACGGGGCCGAGGATGGTTTCCCGACGCCGATGATGGTGTCAAAGGCAGAGGTGGCGGAGCTCAAAGGTGTGGGGCTGAGCACGAGAAAGGCAGAGTACGGTGAGTCTACAACGTGATTGTCTCATGGACCCCACGAGCCGCTTCTGATTCGCCGTAGTCATCTCCTTGTCGGAACACTTTGTCTCTGGCGAGCTGTCGACCGAGCTGCTCCGCGATGGGACCGACGAAGAGATCGCCAAGGCATTGATCGCCGTGCGTGGTATCGGCCAAGTGAGTCGGGGGAGCCGTGTCAACGCGCCGCGACATGATATCAATGTGGTGCGCTGATTCCGCGCCCAGTGGACAGTCGACATGTTCCTCATGTTCTCGCTGCGCCGCCCGGACGTTCTTCCCGTTGGCGACCTGGGTGTCCAGAAGGGTCTGCTAAACTGGGCACTCGCCGCGCACGGTGCCCTGCCGAAAAGAGCTCCGCGGGAGGGCAAAGCTGCCGACGCCCGCAAAGCCAAATACAGCGCGGCGAAGAAGAAGCAGGGATCGGCCATCGTCATTGACAAGGTGGATCAGTCCGGTGATGGCGAGCTGGACACGAGGATCAGGACGCCTTCGCCGGAGCCCAAGACGCAGGGGGTGCCTCCAACGCCGATTACGCCTGCTCCTGGGCACAAGGTCAAGACGGGAGTGTTGCATACTCCGAACATCGCATCGACAACGTCTGGTCTTCCCCCGCCGACGCCGCAATCCCCTACCAAAGCCGACGAGGTGCTCGAAGTGCCCGCGAAGGAACTACCGCCGCCCGCGCCAGAGGAGCTCCTCACCGCGCCGACGGGGCACGAGCACTGGGACTCGCATCGCGCAGCGCCACTCCTCGAAGGGCTCAGCCTGGAAGTGCTTCGTGCGAGGCTTGCCGGGAAGAAAGTGAAGTGAGTGATGATCCCACTGGGGTGACCGACCGGCACAGCTACGGGAGTATGCCACGGAGGCGTCCTCGCTGATGCCTCGTTGCAGGGGCGGCGCATACCTCACACCGAGAGAGATGGAAGTCTTGACGGACGCGTGGAAGCCGTATCGCTCCCTGGGGGTGTATTACATGTGGCCCGCGGGCGAGGACTTTTGACGGGATTGTAGTCCGTAGCACCGTGTCTCAAGATGGTGCTGCCTCGCTCCGTGGCAGTTTGTACTTGTGCGATATTGCGGCCGAGCAGATCAAATAGCAGTGTTCATCAAATAGCAGTATTCAAAATGCGGTCTAGGAGGCAAGACTAGCCAACGGATAATGCATTGCCTAGCGACGGTCGCGCGATTGTCGTCAGTGGTGGACGGAAGTGGAGGTTGTCCACCGTCGAGTCTCCCGTCACCGTTTATAGTCCACCTCCACTTTGGTGACGGTCAGCTGCTCTCTTGCTCGACGTCATGTCACCCACCAAGAACCTGTCCATGTGTTTCCCTCGTGAACTCGTCTTAGCGGCCCACGCAGCCAGTTCATCCCGGCCGTACGACGGGATCCGGGTGGGGTGAGTAGTCTACCGGTAGCCATGACGGGCCGGTACACCATGCAGATACATATACCTGTACGCCCGCGAGAAGCCATCGCTTCACTTCCCACCGTGTCCTTTTCGTGCAACCCTTCGATCAAGTCAAAGTAGTAGCAGCAGCAGCACCATTGCCGAACAACAGACATGTCATTCCTCAGAGGCGTCAGAACCATCCCGGCACTGGCCCGGCTGCCGGCCAGATCCTTCAGCTCGTCGAACATGAACAATGCCAAGGTGCGCAATACAGCGCGCGGATGAGTGGGGCCGGGAGGCTGAGACTGAGACTGATGGCGATGGTGCAGATCATGGCGAAACTCTACAAGGGAGGCAGAGGTGATTCGCAACCCTCGCTGTGATCACGACACGAGTACTGAAATAGGGCGCAGCCGCCGAAGAGGAGACCCGCCTACTCGGCACGGTGGAGAACAAGCTCGGCATGGCCAACTGGCTCAAGGACGAGGGCCACGAGTGGGTTTGGGCTGGCAGTCGGGTATCATCGCGTAGGATGGTGCAGCTGAGCAGCCTCACTCAGGTTCATCGTCACCGAAGACAAGGCAGGCCCGAACAGTGTCTTCCAAAAGAACATCGCGGATGTGAGTTTGAGTGACGTTTCGATTCGTGCGGCTGGTATTGTACGGATGGGACAAACGCTGAACCCCCTCAGACCGATGTGCTTATCACCACGCCGTTCCACCCCGCGTACCTCACCGCCGAGCTCTTTGCAAAGGCCAAGAACCTCAAGCTGTGTATCACAGCTGGTGTTGGCTCCGAGTGAGTTGGCCGACCTCCCGAGCCATCCTACTTCGATACAGGTGGCCTGAATCCCGCTCATACCTCGCGAAGCCACATCGACCTCAACGCTGCGAATGAGCACAAGGTGACGGTCGCCGAGGTGCGTGAGCGGTCCCAGTCCAGCCCAGTAATACGTCGTTGATCACCCGTAGGTCACGGGCAGCAACGTCACCTCTGTTGCAGAGCATGTGAGTCTCGTTTCCACGATCCGCTGGCCGGTCGCCGTCCAGTCGCCGTTCCCCGCTGGTCGTCCGCGCTCACATACCAGGTCGTGATGAGCATGCTCCTCCTCGTGCGCAACTTTGTGCCGGCGCACGAGCAGATCGAGAGGGGCGATTGGAACGTTGCGTCGCTCGCAGCTCGTTCGACCTTGAGGGCAAGGTCATCGGTACGGTCGGAGCTGGGGTGAGTGACACGAGTCGAGCCGGGGGACAAGACGGAAGACAGATGACTGACGTCCGAAGCGTATCGGCCAGCGTGTTCTCAAGCGTTTGATGCCATTCGACCCAAAGGAGTTGCTCTACTTTGACTACAACGAGCTTGCCCCTCGTTCGTACCCACCCGAATTTCGGCGGAACACTTGCTGAGTATCGAACACAGAGGCGGCCGAGGCCCTGGGCGTCCGCCGCGTCGCAGACCTCGGCGACATGGTCTCCCAATGCGACATCGTCACCATTGTACGTGCTCTCATCCCTCATCCGACCACGGCGCACGGCTGAACCCGCAGAACTGCCCGCTGCACGAGAAGACCAAGGGTCTGTTCAACAAGGAGCTCATCAGCAGGATGAGGCATGGCGCGTGGCTCGTCAACACGGCACGCGGCGCCATCTGCGTCGCCGAGGACGTGGCGGAGGCGCTCGCCAGCGGTCAGCTGAACGGGTATGCCGGAGACGTCTGGAGTGGGTTCGGGTCCAATCGTTGGCAACCCTATATGAGTTCGATCTGATCCACGTAGATGTCCAGCCAGCTCCGAGGGACCACCCATGGCGCACGATGAAGAATCCTCTGGGTAAGCACAGTGCCCGAATCCACTCCACTTGATGAGGTTGGCAACTTCCGGATCGCTCACGGCCGCGCCAGGCGCAGGAAATGGCATGGTCCCGCACATGAGCGGTACCACCCTCGATGCGCAGTATCGCTACGCCACGGGCGCACAGGATATCCTCCGAAGATGGTTCGCCGGGGAGAAGCAGGAGTCGCACAATCTCATCGTCGAGAACGGCGAGGTGGGTCTGCGACAAGGATGAGGAAAAGGCTGACGGTTGCAGTACGCGACGAAGGCCTATGGTGATCGCAAGAGGTGAAGACCAGGGCGCGAGGCCGCCGTGAGAAGCGAAGTTGTGAGAAGCGAAGTCGTGCGGACATGTTGATATCCACCAACACACCGACGTCAAGCCAAAATGGTATGCAGGACCGCTCGTAATCTTTCACTCGTACATGCATGTGATGATTTCATATCGAGAACGGGTCGGTAGCGTCGTCGGGTGTCTCTACGATCTAGATCGAGTGCGTCTCGATACCGATGATGTTTACGCCTTTCTTCCGTGGCACGGCATCCGTCAGCTGGTTGCAACCTAGACCAAGGGCTTCAGCAAACGAATCGCAAGGACCAAGCGACAACTCACCCCACACTCGAAGCAGCCTGATCTGGTCGCAGCCATCGAGGACGTCCTTGATAGTAAAGTCCGTGACGTTCCGACACCAACCGAGATCCAGCTCCTTGAGCGCAGTGCACCTCGCCAACTCTGACACTGTGTCCGCCGACACATCCTTCCATCCGAGGATACTGAGCTTCTCGAGCGTCTCGCCAGAGTGATCGACCAAAGCAGCAAGCGATGCGTCCCCGAGATCGTGTCCCTTCTCCAAGTCCACAGTATCGAGACCAGGTCGCCCGAGAGCTTTGAGCGATGCGAAGAATCCACCGAGACCCTCATCGGTCAGCTCGACGAGGTTGCGGAGGTACAACTTGCGGAGAGAGGTGCAGTGCTTGGCGATCTCGGGCAAGATGGCATCGGTGAGTTCCGAGTTGTCGGAGAGATTGAGAGAAGTGAGGTTCTTGCCGACTTTGGACAGGATGGAGATGACCGCATCATCTGCGAGAGAGGTGCTTGGCGAGGAGAGATCGAGCAGCGTGAGCTTCTTGAGCTTGGAGAGGGGCCCGGCAAAGTCGGCATCGAGTTGACCGACCTCGGCGAGGCGAAGTTCTCTCAAGTTGGGGCATTCCTTGACAAGCGCCTCGACCGTCTCGAGATCGATGCGGGGCGACTGGGTGACGAGCAGACCTTGCAGGCGTTTACCAGCAGCCTTGAAGAACTTGATCCATCCTTCCTTTCTGACCAAAAACGGGCCAAAGAGCTCCAATCGCTTGAGGTGCTTGAGCGACGTACCCCATCCGGCGACGGCGTCGGTCGACAACTGTCCGCAGAGGTGGAGATGGAGGGTTTCGAGGTTTGGGCACAAGTTGGCGAGAGCAGAGTACGCTGGCGGGCCGAGGACTAGGGTGTGAGCAATGTAACCTAAAGGATAGACTCACGAGTGCAGTCGTACATCATCAGGTCCTTGCGTTCGGAGGAGTAGAACAGCGGGGCGGTCTCGGGCGTTCTGGACCAGTAAGCGAACTGTAAGATTGTAGGATTTATAGCACTCACAATCTCCGGCTCTTGGAGATGATCTTGCAGACCTTGTCCATGTTGATACCGCCAATGTCGCCCAGCTGATCCACGTCCTCGATGTACTTGCCAATCATCTAGTCGTCAGTGCTCTTCGCTGCGGCGCGACGTACGTGGATGCAGAGGTCTCCCAGCGGTGTCACACCCTTGCGCTCCTCGTAGTGGATCACCTTGCCCCTCGCGTCCTTGGTCACCGCCTTTTTCTGAGGCGCTGCCTTCTTGGGTTTGGCAAATGGGTCAATGTTGAGGGCGTAGCAGCACTTGACGCAGAGCCAGGTACCACTCGTAGTCGGGTGCTCCTTGGTGTAGGTTGTCTGAACATCAGCAACAAAGCCAACCTCGGTCCCGAGGTGAACGCACCACGGTGAACTTGTTCGCGCATTCTCCACATTCCATGAACTCTCCGATCGCCTTGAGCGGTCCCGGTCTGACTGCGCGGTTCTTCTTCGGAATTGGGGTAGCGGATTTGCTCGGCCCGGCAGAAGTCTCAGCGTCGAGGTCGTCAGAGTCGACTGATGCCCCTCGCTTTCCTCGCTTCCTTGGCACGGGCGAGTCGATCGAGTCAGAGTCGTAGTCATCCTGAGCATTTGAGTGACCGAGCTCATAGCCGCGAGAGAGATGTGGCAACTTTCGCCCACCTTGATCTTCTTCCTGCGGGACCCGACTGACCCATCCTCGTCCACGGGTGTGCCCTCACCGACCTGACTCGGACCAGCCGTGACAGTCCGAGCTGTAACAGCGCCGGCCGGGTCGAGCGCCGCGTCGTCGTTGATCACCGGACCGTCGTGGGCGAGGGCCTCTTCGTTGGCCCCATCTCCCGCTGGAATCGACGAATTGTCTCCCCAGGTGAGAGGCGCAGAGGGCTCCACACCCAATCCCTGATGGAGTGAGCGGCGATCGAGAGAATCCAGGTGGATTTGCGACGACTCACGGCGAGGAAAGAAGTGAGAGCTGATGCTGGGCCGCGTACGGCGCCTCCCGACCGTCTGTTGCGGGACATGGTGTGAGGGACGAAAGTGAGTGTGGACTGTGTTGTTGGGCGGCAAAGAAAAGAAAGAGGATGGAGGACGATGATTAGAGAGTAGATTTTCAGGGACAGGGACGAGGACGAGGCTCGGTCAGGTTGACGATGCAAGTCGCGCCGGGATAAACGGGTTGGACGCGCCGAGGATTGATTGATTTCATTTCCACTCCCTTTGACTTTTTCCCTCTACTCGTCGAACCATGGCCCGAGGAGCATTCATCGTGCTTGAGGGGCTGGACCGCTCCGGCAAGTCCACCCAGGTGGCCAAGCTCGTCGACAGGCTGAATCAGACGGGTCACAAAGCCCGTCTGCAAAAGTTCCCTGGTGCGTCGCGGTTGATGTCGCGATTCCATGCCTTCCGCATGGGACGACGTCTGACAATCGCCTCAGATCGGACCACGGCGATAGGCAAGATGATTGATGCGTACCTTCAATCTCAAGCCGAGCTGGACGATCGGGCGATACATCTCTTGTTCAGCGCAAATCGATGGGAGTGCGCGTGAGTGTGCACAACATCCAGGCCTCTCGTATAGGATCAGCGCTGAGACCTACACCAGTGAGGCGATCAAGCGCGACTTGGCGAACGGGATGACGATCGTAGCGGACCGATACGCCTTCTCGGGGATTGCCTTCTCTGCCGCAAAAGTGAGTCGGGTTGTTTCGAGAGTATAGCTCACGCCCAGGGCTTGCCTTTTACGTTCTGCCTCAATCCCGACGCCGGGTTACCACTGCCCGACCTGACTCTCTACCTTACGGTACCGCCCGAGGTCGCCTCCACAAGAGGCGCGTATGGTGTGGAGCGGTACGAGAACCTCGACATGCAGACGAGGACGAGAGAGCAGTTCGCAGCGGTCGCGAGGGAGGTGCAGGCCCGTCATGGGGAGGATAGGTGGGTCCAGGTCAGCGCCGTGGGCACGATCGACGAGGTCGAAGCGCGGATATGGGAGCTGGTAGACGGGGCCTTGAGGCGTGTAGACGAGACAAGAGTCGGTGAGTTGTGGTTATAGATGTCGAGCAATGCATAGGTATCAATTCTGCTGGGTAATGCTAAGGCTACATGGAATGCAAGAGGGCACGACGACATCACAGGCTACTCCGTTCAGCTCCGTCGCAGGATTCTCCGCAAACTCACCTCATCACCGAGATCATTCGGAACTCGTGACCGCCGCCCGGATCCGAAGTCGCGTGTAAAAGCTCGCATGTGAGTCGATGGGTACCAGGCGCGAGATCCTCCCGCACACTGGTGAAACGGCCAATGTTGCTGTCATCAGCCTGTGGCCCCTAAGCAGCAACTCACGCGTCGCTCTCCCAGTATCCGTCAACTGTGACAGCGAGGTCAACGTCGTTGCCCACCCAACATGACGCTGTGCCAAGACCAAACGTCCTGCTCCGGAGCGAGTACACCTTGATCATCCCGACGAGGGTGTCGAGCTCGAACTCGACCGTGGAACCTGGCACCGTAGCCACGAGGTAAGGCTTGTCCAGGTAATCTGGATGGACCCAGTACTCCCATCCCTCGGAGGAAGTCGGTGTGAGGTTGAACTTGGGATCGGTGGACCGGGCCGACAGACACGTCGGGTGGAAGGGCGGAACGACATGATTGACGTCCGGGTTCCAGCCTGCGAGAACACGCATACGAGGCATAGCGCCGAGCTCGAGTGGCGTGTTCCACATCCCGGGCATGATCTCGCGCTCGGTCTCTCCCTCGGCAGGGTCCTTGAGCCAGGATCGAGCCTGGCTCGGCCATGTGGTCTGGTACGTGACAGTATCGGCAAACTCCTCCGACTCGTTGGTCACTCCTTGCGGCAGCGTCATGATCCGTTGTGGTTCAGAGTGGAATGGATGGACAACAAAGTCGTCTTGGGCCAGCATGTTGCACGCGACATCTTGGACGAGGCTGGCGACAAGCATGCCGAGATCTCGGTGGCCCCTCGAGTTGACGTGCCGGGTGTCGGGGTTGCCCCACCAGCTGCGTGGTTAGCGACATTTACTTAGCGGGAAACATGACCGCCGCGACGTACTCTTGCGCAAAATATGGTCGGACGAGTTGAGGGTAGCGAGCAAAGTGGTTGGCAAGGGGATGTCGTTGACTACGGGTCAGCTTTTGCTATACGCAGGAAGCTTACTTGATGACTGGAACATCTGCGCACGTCAGCCGACAAAGCACGAGTAAGAAGCGATCCATACTCACCGTAGTACTGCGCGACCGGACTGCGTGTGTCAGCAACGACGAAAGATGAATGGTACAACGGTTTGACGCTTACAGGTGCATTCGCCCGCCGCCGCCTCCCATGCCGCCGTTGCTGAACGCCAATGCCTCGACCAGGACGACCGCCGGTCTGTTTGGCATCTCCAACAACCCCCGGAGCAGATTCTCCATGTTCTCCACATGCTCCGGAATACCCTCATCGTTTACTCCCAGCTCGACGAGGACGAGATCAGAGTCCTCGGGGATATGCAGCGGGAAGCAGAACGAAAAGTAGTCGGATCCAATGGCTGCTATTAGCGAGTGAGCTGCCGGGGGATGCTCACCTGGCGCTGCCCCGTTGACGCTCGTCACCTCCACGTCCTCGCCGACAAAGTCGTTGAGCCACTCCCAGAACTTCCACACCCACACCTCGTTGTCGTATACATGGTGGCCCTTGGTGACTGCGATTCAGCCGAGTCGAAGCAGAGTCAACTCACTGCTCCCACCGATGGCCGAGATGGTGATCTTCTCCCCTCGAAGCGCCTTTTGCAGTAGCTGCCGAATCTTTTCATGCGATCCTACGCCATGTCAGCCGGGTAAAGCAGGAATCACCTCTCCTTCCTCACCTTCATAACCCCTGCTCATGCGGAGGTTCGTCCTCCCATACTCCTCCTCGAAACGATCGGGCGCGGCGCACACATCTCTCATCCGCTGCACCCTATCCCGCACACGATAGTCTCCCGCCTCGAGCCCGGTCAAGGACGTGACATCGGTCGTCGGGGTGGGCCAGAACGGCACGGGGAGGAATGTCGATCGGGGCTGGTAGATGTTGTGCAGGAAGAATAGAGCGGAGACGCCGAGGAGCAGCGCGAGTAGGACGTGCGGCCGCTTGGATGGCGGGATGAGCATCACAGCGGGGGATGGTTGCGGGAGTGTTGCGTCGACAAAGAACAGGTCGAGCAAAGAGCAAAGTAGACTGAACGTAGTGGACGCTGCGAGCTGTGTATGAGGGAGGGAGAGGAGGGTGGTGGTGATCAGGGGTGAGGGGAACTAAGCCCCACTTGAAACAAATGTGTTACGCAATAACCCCAAAACGGATTAGCCGCCGACATCTTTCCTAATGCCGGGTGACTATCAATTTTGTAATGCGTGTGGGTGGTGTGGGGTGATGGTTTGGAATTAGGGTTACACCGTGGTTGTTACCCTTGGCAGCTGAAACAGATCCTCCTCGAACCAGTCTTCGCTTCTGCTCGCTACGTTCTAGGCCGTGCAGCTCACACTGATCCCCGCTCAAACCCTCCATCGCAGGCGGTGTTGGTGTTCCAACGACGATCATTCCCAACCGTTCCAGACGTACAGACCGCGCGAAGGAGGGGTTCGTGCGCAAAGTCTCCTCGCAGCTGTCTTTACCCTTTCGCTTGGACATGCACCGGTACGAGATGCCAGTAGCTTAGAGCTAGTGTCCAGGACCTCCTCCAGACTGGGGATTGCTATGCCAAACTTCAGTCCTCGTCGGCGCGTCTGTCGCAGGCTCGAAGGCGAGTCACTTCAAGTTGGCCAAAGGCCACAACGACAGACAGCACCTTACCGCTCTGATTCTGATGTCCGGTTGTTCGGGAATGGCAACAGTCCTTTGGGTCCCCAGCGATCCGGTCCTTCGGGCGCTGTGTTTGCGATGTGATGTGATGTCCATCTCCATCACAACAGTCCAAAGGACGCCGTCTCGTCCGCATCCACATCCACGTCCGCGCCTCGTCAGCGTCAGCGTCACTCAACTCTGCCTGTCTGCCATCGCAATCCACGACGCCCCCCCTATCGTGCATGACAAAACCCACCCAGCATCCGCATCATCATGCGTTTTCTGCCCCCTCCCGATCTATTCACAGTCAATGCCCCGTCTATACACAGTACTGAACCTGCGCGATGAGCTGGCAGGGCTACGCCCATGACAATGTGGACTGCGGCCATGGTAACGGGGACGAGCTAGTAGTCGACGCCGAGGAGTTTGCCGAAAGGACGCAGTACTCGGGCTTCGATCGGCCCGAAGCGGGTCTGTACTTTGTCGAAGGAGGGAGGACATAGTGGGTTTCGGCTCCCACGGACTTGCGGCTCACGAAACAGCAATGCCAGCGTCTGGGCGTATCGCTTGCCATCGGATGTGGACGAGAGCATAGTGAGGTCAAAGCCTCGTGTCCGGTGGCGGTGAACCTCCACTGACCCCGTCAGCGACAAGACAGGCAGCACTACATCGTACGGTCTGGACAATTGGTCGAGCTCACACCAGACCCTGGCGACTCTGCCGGGCTTGTATCGCGGGCCGGTCGCCGAGGTCCTCAGCGACCAATCTCGTCAAAGGCGGATCCTCGACGTGGGGTGTGGCACGGTGAGTGCGCAGCGAAGCGTCGCTGATGGTCCAGGGGATTTGGTACGACCTTCTTCCCCTCCGGTCGCTGACTCCAGGCTGGCGGAGATGGCAGAGCGTTTCCCCGACGTCGACTGCGTTGGTATCGGTGAGTGATTCGCCCGACTAGAGTTGACGATACGATAGATATTGTAGACCTGCATCACAGGTACGCTGGCGAGGTTCCACAAGTGCTCGCTGAACGGTGTAGCTCCCACCCGCGCAACTGCACCTATATGTGTGTCCAGGCGCCAGGAGGGATGCAAGTCTTTCCCGACCACTCGTTTGACGTCGTGCACGTCTCGCAAATGATTTTGTCAGTGAGTGACGCGGCGCCTGGGTCGGATTGAAGCTGAAGCTGACCCCTACCCCCCAGGTCCCTGATTTCGCTGGAGTGCTGCAGCAGTGTTATCGCGTTTTGCGACGTGGTGGCATCATTCTCGTCCACGAGCCTCGGTTTCACATCCACAGCGCATGGGAGGGGTTGATCCGCAAGATCTCTCTCCGGGGTTGACAAAGGTGATCAATCTTTCATCGTTTCCCTCGCAGGTGGCTTCGCGAGATCCATCTGAGTCTTTCGCAGTGGGCCGAAGTCTTTGTCCGAGCCCTACTATATCGCGGCATCGAGTGAGTCGGACTCGTCGACAATGCTCACCGCAGTATCCGGCAATGGGAACACGTCGAGGACATCCTAGTCGACGCAGGCTTCGATCGCGGTGCCATCGACGCACACGTCTATTACCGGCACGCGCTGCAGAATCCTCTGTACACTCAGCAAGCACTTCAGGAGGCGGACAACATCATCGCCTTCTGCAACGCCTCGAGACTCATGGTGCTTGAATCCGGAGCTTTGGACCAAGAGGGCTTCGACGAAATGGAGGCGGAGCTCACGGCGGACATGAGGGGTCAGTCGCAAGGCGTGGCAGGACCAGAAGGGCCAAGAGGTCTGCTATCGGATTGGGGTTATTGGTGGTGCATCAAATAGACCGAGGTGATGGATTGCGAGTGTGTATCGTGCTCGTCTCATGCGTATCAATGCTCCTGCGGCTCACTCCAGCTTGGCTCCTTGCCAAGAATCGACCTCTTTCCGATTTTGTACTTTGCCTTTTCCCTCTCTCGGACAGGCGGGCTCTCGGATGCTTTTCTGATGAAATGAAGGGGCACCAGCGGGCTCTTGTTGGGGGACGCAGAGGCGCTGGGGGATACGGGGGATTGCGAGATATATTGGGTTGGAGTGCTGGGACCAGTGGGTGTAGGCAGAGGCGGTGGCGTGGCGGCGGTGACAGCACTGGACAAGCGGCTTCGTGGTTTGCCTGGCGTGATCGCGGGAGCGTTGAGCGACGCCGAGGTGATCGTGACGGGCTTGGAAGAGCCGATGGGTTCGAGCGGGGTACCGGGCACGGAAGCAGCGGTGAAGGGTGTATCCCACAGCGCGTCCGCAAAGTGGTCCAGGAGGAATCTGCCGTCGATCAGCAACAGATCACGCCGCAGGAGATTTACTCACTTTGACAGTTCCACCCAGCCGCCACCCACTCGGACCATGACGGTCTTGGAACGCAGGATGCGGCAGAAGTACAGCTTTGCCCGGCCCTCGGCCCCGATCCAGTACCTTCCCGTCTGATCCTTCCATTCGTCCTTCTCGCCCATACCCACCGGCACCACAGGGACATTTACCTGAGGTCAGCGTTGCGTTAAGCCACCGTACCCACCTTTAGCTTGTTGACCACCCTGCCCACGGCCAGGTCGAGCTTGCTCTTCGGATGGGGCACATACGCTTTGACCGGCTTGTTGGGTGTTTTCACCGGAAGCATGGAGGTCTTTCTGGATCGAGGCGTTGCCGATAGTGTATTCGACGACGTCGACGCGTTCGTTGCATGGGTATTCGGAGCCTGCGACAGGCGCACCGGGCGAGGGATCGACGACGGTCGCTCCACCATCGAGTCGACTCTGGACCTCGGCAGGGTGCTGTTCAACCTGGCCCTGGCCGGCGTCTCGGAGACCGTCCGACTGCGGGGCTCGACCTGCGGAAGTGCCGGACGATGAGAGGCTACCGGGTTGGAAGCCGATCTCGCGCTGGCACCACTGCGGACGGAGAGCGACGACCTGTTGGGGTGCAGAGTCAAGCGCGACGACACGCTGCCATAAGCAATCGAGGTGGTATCGGAAGCCGCGTCGTCAAAGTCGACCTCGGGCGCACCACTGCGAAGCGCCTTTAGCTCGTCGAATGCGACCTCGAGCCGGCGCATCTCGCTTGCTACTCGACGGTCGGATTGCAGAGGTCGCGCATGCGAGGTGACGGTGTCATATGCGCGTTCGGTAGTCTGGAACATATCGTCCAGCTCCCCGCCAGCACCATGATCTAGGGCATCTATGATTTGGCTGAGAGCCGTGTCGCAGTTTTGTATCTTTGCGGAGAGCTCCGACAGTTGAGCAAGCAGTGGCAAGTCTTGCTCAGCCGCATTGATGGCTTCTCGTAGCTCCTCCATGGCGTACGCGGCTTTGTCCGTGCTGGCCGGGCCAATAGAGTGTGCAGCAACCGCCACGGCGTTGACTTCAGCCCTGACGCGTCGCGAAACACTTTCCGTAGGAAGCTTGCGTGAGCCAGGTGTCGACTGAAGGACCGAGGTCGAAGGCGATACGAGCTCTCCGATCCGCAGCGAGTCGATCCTCTTTCGCAGGCGTAGTATCGCGTCGAGGTCAGGAGCTCCGGAAACTGGCGATTTGGATCTTCGAGTCTTGCGGGAAGACGGCGGTCTGGGCAAACGCGACCCAAAGACATCCGCTGGGACGGGCTCGGTCTGTGCCACTGCGGCTTGCGATTGTGCGAGTTGCGCGTGGAGTGTTGCGACCAGCGCTTGAGCTTCCGCTTCGAACCTTGATAGCTTTGACTGGAGTGCGGAAGCGTTCCTACGAGTCTCGGCGTACGTCTCCAGGTCGCGCTGGTCAACGCCTGAGACCATGCCGACAACGGCGTCGCCGGTCCAGTCATCCAAGACGCCGATAGCACCGTCAAGCTTCGCGTGGAAGCGCAAAGTCAAAGCCATGCCGATCTCGCGCAAATCCTCGGCGAGGTCTAGACAGCTTTGCAAATCCTCGATCGATCCAGATCGAGCGCCGGCGTTTATCAGACCCCGCTTCGCCTGGGCCTCTTGCAGTGACTGCGAGGCTTCGGCGACAATCGCTCTGACATTCTGCTCGGCGTCGTCGGCGCCAGCTTTCCATTGATTGAGGAGACAGGTTTTTCCTGCCACCCGTGCGGTGCAGAGAGCTGTCGACACTTTCGCAGCGGTTTCGTTGATTTCTTGCCTCACTTCTCGGTCCAGGAATGTCAAATCGAGCTTCGGACCGTGTTGGCTGCCAACTTGGACCGGGTCCACTTGGATATCCGGTGAGAAGGGCGGCGGCGTCGCGGGCGGAGTCATCGGAGGATCCGCTGCCGTGCTGTTTGGGGACAGGAGAGCCGGAGAAGCCCCATCTCTTGCGTCGGTATGGTTCGTCGAGGCGACCAGCGGGACCCGGTTCGCAAGGGCACTCTCCCACTCCCGCGCTCGCATCTCTAGTTCCTCGAGCGATTGAGAGATCTCAACAGGGGTACGAAGCTCTTGTATGGATGGCCTGACTTCCGGATCCGAATTGCCGATTGGACGCTCCAGTCGAGCTTGAGCCCTTGTGATGGATGATATCATCTCGTCGGCTTCCTGCTGGATCAGGCGAACGATCGTCGCTTGAGCTCGGACTCGCTGGGCGAGATCCGCAAGTCGACACAGCGACTTATGCCTGTAGCGAAGTGCTTCGGCCGTTTTCGCGAGTCGATTTTGAAGAAGAGGCGTGTCGCGCTCAAACTTTCTCAGCAAGGCCTCTATCGCCCGGTGGGGTTCTTCCACGTCCCGCGTGATCTCTTGACCCAGCTCCGAGACCGCACTCGGCAGGTCGTCACCCCGTTTCGCGCTGTTTTTGGACTTTGCCCAAGCGCCTTCGTCGACCGCCGAGGCGAGGGTGGCATACAGTCGATCCACCTTTGTCGCCAGAGATGCCGCCGAGGAATCGAACGTGATGACCATTGGCCAAAGCTCGGCGTCTTGCTCCGCGATGTTGACAGCGGCGTGGATACTCTGCACGAGCTCGAGGAGATTTCCGGTGGCGACCTCCGCGGCGTCGGAGACGTCGTGATGAAGCGCTGGTACCACTTCGAGGAGGTTATTTGGGGCGGCGCGAAGGAGCTGACGGTATCGCATGTTCGCCACAGTTGTGTGGTGGATAAGAGTGGTTGCTTGCGAGCATAGTTGCTTGCCTTCTGCGGTGGAGCTTTGCGCGGAGGCAATCCAGTCGGGCACAGGATGAGACGGCTCAGACGCATCGATGACGGGCCGTGGTACCGCGGCGGTGCCAGTGAGCACTCGGTCGCGGGCATCGGAGAGGGCGCTTTCCATGTCGTTGACATTGTCAAGTTGTTGCAGAACGGCCGTCCTGGCTGCGGACAACCGCTCATACCACGCCAAGGCTTCCGTCGCGAGCTTGAGGTCTGCACTCGCATCCCTACGAGCGACTCGGAGAGTGTCTACGACATGCGAATTGTGCTCATCGTTGGCGGGGTACGCAGGATGCGACGGACGCGGGAAACGCTCGGAAATCTCCTCGGGAAGCGTTGATTGTGCAGTTGCGAGAAGAGACGAGAGCTGGAGATGCTGCTCGCTGGTCGCCGGCTCGTCCAGGGCGGATTGGAGCCGCGAAATCACGTCGAGGGCGGAGTGCCGCGCCTTGATGGAAGCGGCGTAGTGCTCGTCGGCGCTGACCGTGTGAGCAATATGAAGGAGAGAGCCGCTTACCTGTTCCACTGCTGCTCGAGCTGCTTGCACCATTCCACCAGCGCCCTGACTTTCTCGCAATCACCTTCCAATTCGTCTTGGATATCGAGTAGCTCGTCGGGTACAGCGCCGCCCTCCTTCACGTCCGTCGTTGGCCCGTTGACTCCTCCCAGATTCCTCAAGGGCCCGGCGTGATCGATTATCTTGTCCAGTATGGCCCCACTGCGGGAGAGCGCTGTCGATGCGAGGTTCCGATGGCGTATTTGAAGGTTGGTGATCTGAGAATGCAAGATGGGCAGGGCCAGGGATCGTCGAGGCGCCGCCGCCCGGGGCGAGATCGGAGAATCGGGCGGGTCGAGGGTTTTATGCCCGTTTGTCGGCCTGGGAAGGGCAACGGGACGGGTCTCGGGAGTGCGCAGCACCTCCTTGGAAGCACATGCATCGCCGGAAGGGGACATTGCAGACGCCCGGAGCGAGCCCGACGAGGCTCGAGGGATGATACTCTTCGCATCTGGAGGGACCCAGCGTCCCTTGTTCGTTATGATGCCGTCGATCTCGTTACGAATCCTGCGCGATTCTTGCATGACCTGCCAGCGCAGTGTGTCCCACGTGAGCCGAAGAGCGGTGAGCTCGAGGAGGTCGCTACGTTGTCGTAAAAGTGTGAGGAGGCGATCGATGAGGACGATGAGCGCGAGGGTGATGGAGACGAGGTGGGTCGAGGGCGGAGTAAGCGGGAGTAGCGTAGCGGCTAGTTTACGATCTCAGCGTGCATCTTTTTGCGGTATCACTATTGATTCACCGCGCGTGGTATCTTTCATACGACCAAGGTCACCGCCGTCAAACGCGAGGACTTCCTCCTCGAGTGCGTCCCTTTCCCGCTGCCACTCGCGAAGCTGGTCGAGCGCCGGTAAGGACCACTGGGCGTCGGCGGCTCCGATCCTGCGGAAGCTATCCTCCTCTTCGTGGTCTTCATCTGTTGTGGTTTCGAGAGAGGGATGCAAGAAGGGATAGATGGGAGGCAGCGACTCGAGGATCTACCAAAGACGATGAGCCGGCAACGCCAGACACACGCGCCGCGACTCACCTTTAGCTTGCCTTCGAACCATCGCCTTTTCTCGAGGAAGGCGCGGATCTCCTCGGCGTCCTGCGGCGAGAGGTCCTGCAGCTCGTCATCTCTGTCGGCTGCGAGGTCCATTGGTGGGATGAAGCGATCCAGCCTGCTGTGCCGCTCATCAAGATGATGTGAGAGAATCAAGGGGGGTTGACTTGACGCAGCATCATAACACTTCTGGTTTACCCCGTGCCTGGCACGTGACTCGTGACTCGTCGTTGCCGAGCCGTTCCTATCGGCCTCCCGGCGCCCAGCGCCAGCTCAGCGTCCAACCGTCCATCGCCCAGCTCTACTCGAATCCTCTCCTTTCGACTTGACTGTCGTCGTGTCGTCGGTGCTGGCCCCATCGTTCAACAGCTTCACAGCATCAGCATGATCCCCCGCAAGGCTCTCCTCAGAGTACATCGGCGCACACTCATCCCGCTTGCCCCTGTAACCCTCTACGCCCCGGTTCCCTCCGCCGTCTCGCGTGCCGTTCCCATCGCTTCTTCCAGCACGACTCCTGCCAACGCGTTCTCACCACCGCGGCACTATGCGATTCACACCCGGAGCTCTGGTGCAGTGTATGGGAAGGGGAAGCAGAAGGAGGTTGACACTGCGTGTCCGCGGACGCCCACTGTCGATACTGTTTCGCTGCTCGGACGGAACACATTGCGGTCTTTCGCACCGCTGGCATCACAGACGACCATGCCGATGTCGCATGGCGTGTCCAGACGGTCGTTTCACTCGACTTCCAGACGTGATGCAATACCGCTGCTGCCCGCGGGAATAGCCATCCTCAAAGTAAGTTGCCCAGACGCATCTCGACAAGACATGCAGTGCTCATCGTCCCAGTCCACATCCCTCCTCACCGCCATCACCGCCATCTCGCGCGTGCTCATCTCCTTTTTTCCCATCGGCACACTCGCGGCGTTCAAGATGAACAAGGCGACGAAGTGGCTCGCCTCGGAGGAGCAAAAGCCGCAAGCGTCTCCCGTAGCCGAGGAGTTTTGGCAGATGTGGTGCAAGGGCGAGAAGCACGCCAAGATACCTTGCGAGGACGGGCCGTTCCTGCTGGAGGGCAAATTGCGTGAAGATGGCGCGCTCGTTGCCCCCGGGAAGAACGGCGAGGAGCTCGTGGCGCACAGGATACCCATCGCGCCGAGGCAGCCTACACCGGGATCCCGTAAGGAATGGTTTTGGATGGAACCTACAAAGCTCAAGCAGGAACCGCGGTTCAAGAACAACGACAGGGCCGTGGCGGACTTCCTCAGAAGATCGAGATTTTACCTCCCACCGCTGCCCGAGGCTTCGCTGCCGTACTATCGAGGTCTGAGCCCCGCCCAGCAGACCCAGGTGGATAAGTTGAGAAATTACTGGGTCTGCCTCACCGAGTTCAGAGACCGACTCCGCATCGCCCGCTGGATCATGGTCACCGTGGTCTTCCTCCCGTGCCTCCTGCTGCTGGGAGTGTACGTCGCGGCTCTCGAGCGGGTACCATTGACCGGACGGTGGCGACTCATCCTTCTCACGCCCGAAGAGGAAGACAAAATCTCCACCAGTCTGGCCGGACCAAACTGGTACAAGAGCGTCATCAACCTCCTCACGACCCCAGAGGCGCCGGCGCCGCCGGTGGTTCCACTGAACGATTGGCGATGGCACTGGGTGGAAGAGACTCTGCGGCGATTGGAACGGGGTGCCGTTAGGGAGTTGATGCCCGCGCGCAACGACGATGCGTCGGCGTCAGGTCTTCGTCCCCCTCCGGCTCAGTACCCTCTCAAACCTCGACCCAGAGTGTCGTCGCGACTTCATTCGGCGTTACCCGGAGGCGAGCCTTCGTCTGGAATGGAGCATTTGGAGATCGGACCGCCGTACAGCCTGATGCTGATGGAGAAGGATGAGAAGAATGCCTTTTCCTATGGATTCGGGGGCAAGGGAGCTGGCGGCGTTGTCGTATTCACCGGGCTGCTGGATGACATCCTGCGCGAGGGAGCGGAGCAAGCGCCCCCACCGCCCGAGCCTCAACCGTCGTTTTTCAGTCGGCTGTTCTCGCCCCAGCCGCCGCCCACCCGGCAAGTCATCGAGCCGACGGAGCAGCAAAACCTTCACCTCGCCTGCGTTCTCGCCCACGAGATGGGCCATCTGCTCCTGAGCCATCACCTCGAGACGCTTTCGCAACAGCAAGTGCTTTGGCCGAGTATCCTGGGCTTGTCCATGGACCTGGTTCGGGCCTTCATCTGGCCCTTTACGTGAGCGCCCGTATATCGGCCTCGCGCTGATTCGTCGTAGCATCTTCCTCGGCCCAACCGTCAACGACGCGCTCGCGAACGTGGGTCGAACGAGCACCGAGGAACTCGCCGACAGATACGGAGAGGTCGGCTTTCAGTGGAAGCACGAGTACGAGGCGGATCTGGCCGGGTTGAGGTGAGCGCGAACAAAAGGCTCGGCTGATCCACCAGGATACTCGCCCTCGCTGGGTATGACCCTCGAGCCGCGCTGGACCACTTCTCCGGCTCGGTCACCGACTTGCACGAGATACAGCCAATGGACAAGGACAAGGGAAGCGGACTGACGGGGAGGATGTTCAAGTTGTGGACTCGGGCGACGCACCCGTCTCCTGAGAAGAGGACGGCGGCGATCAAGGATGAGCTGGAGCGTTGGGCGGCGCAGGCGGCGGAATGAGCCGGTATAGAGACACACCCCTCAATTTGTTGTTGTATGTTGATGTGATTACTGGAAGATGTGCTGTTGTGCGCGCGATGTACGGCCGTCGGCAAGGCGGCTCAGAGGCAGTGTCCCAACACGCCCGAGGTGGAGGAGGACGTGAAGGTGGGGGTGTAGGTGGAGGTAGACATGGAGGTGGAGGTGGAGGGGCAGGTGTGGAGGGGACTGGCGAGGAATGACGAGCGCATAGGATGCATCGACGCCGAAGAGGTTTGTATCGGTGAGCACTAAATGGGCTCACCGACCGCGCCACACGGGCCCGGACATGTGGATCGATCTCCGCTCTCCGGGCTCATATCCGGGCATGACGGCCGCAAAGCTGGCTCCCGGCGAGCGGCATCTCCATCCTGTTTTCCCGGAAATGACTGTATGACATGGTGCCAAGCATCGGCTTTGCCTTTGGGCAGGTAGAGACCGAGCCCGTTGCATCGAGAAGACAGTCGGATGCAACAGAAAGATCTCGGCCAGGTTGCAGGAGATGTTGTTGGGGCCGACTTACTGACCAATGCCTCGGCCTCGGGACGAACGCGACGGTGCTGCTGATGGGCCAGACGGATTCTTCGAAGAGATATAAAAGCTCAGCGAATAGGACGATGAACACGACTCACTCACATCCAGCCGACAACCCACTCAACTTCGTTCTCAAGCCAATCCACCTTACTCTCCCGTCCTTACTCTCCCATCCTTGCCCCACTCAAACACACTCTCACCATGATCAAGACCGTCCTCATCACCGGCGCCTCGAGCGGCCTCGGTCGTGCCACCGCCAAGCTCTTCCAGACCAAAGGGTGGAACGTCGTCGCAACGATGCGCACGCCCGACCAAGAGGTCGAGCTCACCAAGCTGGAGCGGGTACTTGTGACTCGTCTCGACGTGCAGGACGCTCAGTCGATTGACTCGGCGGTCAAGGCCGGTATCGAGTCCTTTGGCAGGATCGACGCGGTCGTCAACAACGCCGGTTACGGTGCCTACGGTCCTCTCGAAGCGACGTCGACCACTTCGATTCGACGCCAGTTTGACGTGAACGTTCTGGGCGTGCTCGACGTGATCAAAGCGGTTCTCCCACACTTCCGCGCCAACACCAGTGGTACCATCGTCAACATCTCATCGGTCGGTGGACGGGTCGCGTTCCCCCTTGGGACGCTCTATCACGGCACAAAGTTCGCCGTCGAGGGCATGTCCGAGTCGCTCAAATACGAGCTCGCCCCGCTCGGTATCCGCGTCAAGATTGTCCAGCCGGGAGGCATCAAGACAGACTTTGGCGGTCGCTCATTCGAGTTCAGCAACGACCCCGCGATCGTAGAGTACCAGCCGATGGTCCAGAACGTCCTCGGCGTGTTTGGGCCGATGCTGGACAGCGGCTCGGAACCGAGCGCCATTGCGGATGTCGTCTACGCGGCGACGACGGATGACTCGGATCAGCTCAGATTCGAGGCCGGACCCGATGCCGAGCAGTTGCTCGCTGGAAGGCGTGCCGCCGACGATGCGACCTTTTTCGCTGGTCTCAAGCAAATGTTCGGGGCAGCCTAGCGTAGCCGGACAGATCCTCCTACAATCGATAGATGAATACATGCCGCTACCTCGGATTTCTCGAAGCCGCGCGGCTGCAACGTAGACGGACCAACGTCCAGCTAGACCAAATCTGATACATATAACAACAATACTGATCTACCGTCACGCCCGAGACGACATCTCTGGTGCAGCCGCAGAGAGCTCGGCAGAAGCCTTCGTCGCCGCCTCGGCCCTCCGCTTCTTGAGCACGTTCTCGATGAAGAACTCGCCAGCCTAGCCAGTCAGCACGATCTCCAAGACGTGCTGTGTTGCTCACCTTGTAGCTCGACCGTACCAATGGCCCACTGGCCACGTACAGGAATCCCATGTCCTCTGCGACTTGCTTCCACTTGGCAAACTCCTCTGGCAAGACGTAGCGGTCGACCTTCATATGCTTCTTCGTTGGTCGCATGTACTGGCCAAAGGTCACGACGTCGACGTCGGACTCTCGCAAACCTGAGCCATCAGTAAACAGGTCGAGTCGCTCAAGATGCGACATTCGCGCTCACGTCGCAGCGCCTCGGTGACTTCGTCTTCCATCTCGCCAACTCCAAGCATGATGCTGCTCTTGGTCAAGATCTCCTTGTTCGCCGCCTTTGCCGCTCGCTTCGCCTCGGCCAACACCGACAGGCTGTGCTGGAACCCCGCTCGTCGATCCCGGACAAACGGCGTGCACCGCTCGACCGTCTCGATGTTGTGGGCGAACACGTCGAGGCCGGAAGTGGCGACCTGGTGGATTGTCTCGACTGGCTTGTTTGCGAAATCAGGGGTCAGTGCCTCGACGAGGATAGAGGGGGCTTTTTGCTTGATTTTGGAGATGGTTGCGGCGATGTGAGCGGCTCCGCCATCGGCAAGGTCTACTTTGTCAGCGCGCAAGGTGACAGAGTCCATTTGCACAGGACATACCGTCCCGATCGACGCTGGTCAAAACAATGTAGCCCAGCCCCCACCGGCTGATCGCTTCGGCGGTGTTCTCCGGCTCGTGGATATCCAGTGGTGGTGGCGCACGCGCCGTCTTGATCGAGCAGAATCGACAGCCCCGGGTGCATGTGTCGCCCATGAGCTGAGAAGTCAGCGGCGCAACGATCCCGCTACTCACCATGATCGTCGCCGTCGCAGCTCCCTTGCCTCCTCCCCAACACTCCCCGATGTTGGGACATTTCGCCTCTTCGCAAACAGTGTGCAGATTCAAGCCTCGGAGGTCCTTCTTGATAGAAGTGTAGCTTGCGCCGGAGGGGATCGGGTGTTTGAGGAAGCTTGGCAAGCGCGGTCTGTACTGTCAGCCAGGATCGAGACAGCGCCGATCGACACGACTGACTGGGAGGTGTTTCCTAAAACCACTCTCTCGCCTGGTGTTGGGAGTTCCTCTCCGGATAGGAAATCGTCAAAGCTCAGACCGTCCTTAAGGGCATCGCGGCGGCGAGGCGTGGAGGAGGTGGAAGAGGATGCTTCGGGAGTGTTGGGGACGGCAGTGGCCAAAGATCGGACGACCACGATTCGAGAAGGAATCTGACGAGGTGAGCTGGGGCGAGCATCGCGCAGATCCGAGACTGCTCACGCTGCTAGCTGCTTGAACGGCTCGACGGGACAGCATGGTGGTGGTGGGGGGGGGGGGGTTGCAGAGTTGTGGACGGATCGAGAGGGACAATGCAGCTTTATAATGGCGACGATGCGACGACGATCCGGATCTTGATCAATCACGGAGGACCGCTCGTGGAAATCGTCGCGGCCCGATTGGAAAACACAACGGGCACGGAGGTGGGATGGGTCACGTGGTCGGATTAGGAATTGTTGATTAGTTGATTCCTTATGTTCCAATTGGCCCGTTGTAATCGATTAGTAACTTGTTACCACTTACTAGTACCCGTCCCACGTTTCAGATTCGGAACAACAAGGTTTGTTCCCGCTCGTTCCCGCCGGTGCACAGCGCACAGCAACAGCAACAGCAGCAACGTTGGATCAACTCACGTCGACCAACTTCACATCTCAACCTTCTCGCACTTTTAACTCTCATCTATACACTTAGACGCTGCTCAGAGGACTCCTCGACGCTCCTCATTAGACCTTTTGTGCTCCGTCGGCGTGCCAACTTGTTGCTCCGCTCCTTACCCGGCCCGCTCCCACTCTCGCCACCATGGCCACCCAGCTCCCTCCCGCCCAGGCTCTCGCCGCCCACCTCCTTTCCCAGACCACCGCCTCGGTCTCCGTCCTCGAGTCGCTCGGTGTGATCACTTCTCAGGATGCCTCGCTCATACGATCCAAGCTGCCACCTCCCTCTGGTCCCTTCCCGTCGCTCAACCAGCCTCAAAGAGACCTTTCATCGTCGTTCTCATCGATGAACATCGTCCACCAATCGCCCGGCTACGGCCAGCCCATGCAGCAGCAGCAGCAACAACACCAGCTCCAGCAGCCCGTTCAATCACCTCCGGTACCTCCGCCGGCGCCGGCGCTCCCGCCGCGAGGGAGACCGGAGTCCAGGGCAAAGGCATTGTGGGACTACAACGGAAGCGTGAGTCGCGGCGTCCAATGGTTCAAGGTTGAATGACGGTCCACTGACATGGACATGGGCAGGAGGCCGACGACCTGACCTTCCGATCCGGTGACACCATCATCATTGACGAGGAAGGTGAGTTCAGGTCCATGAGCTTTAGCCGACGCTGCAGTCAACGATCAGTGGTACCGCGGCCGCGTCATCCCCCAGGGTCAGAGCTACCCTCTCGAGCGGAGAGGTCTCTTCCCGAGCAACTACATTGAAAAGCTGTGAGTCGCTCAATGAATCAGCATCGTCCTGACAGCAGGTCCTCTGCCCAGTCCCCATCATACTTTCCTCCTCAACCACCGGCACCCACACCCGGCGCCCATGCCATGGTGCCGTACCAACATTCCGGCCCACCGCAAGGGTACTACGACCAGAAACAGCAGATGTACCCTCCGCAGCAGGGCCAGATGGTCATGATGCCCCCTCAGCAGCAGGTGCAAGGCGGTGTGATGGTTCAGCAGCCCCAGAATGAGGAGCCAAAGAAGGGAAAGTTTGGAAAACTTGGCGGTCAGGTGGGTGTCACAAATGGGAGCCGTGCTGATGGATCAGCTCGGTAACGCCGCGGTCACCGGTGCTGGTTTCGGCTTTGGCAGTGCCGTCGCTGGAGAGCTTGTTCATGCGAGTGAGTGCAAACGACGCGATCTCACTGATCCGCCGCAGTTTTCTAGACCTTCCTTGCCACCCTGCGCATCACCCTCGTCATACACGGACATCGCCCTCGTCCCCTCCATTTGTATCTTTATCATCCCCGTTCCTGTTACTGCGCCCCTACATCCCTGGCGGCGTCAACGCTCGCATGTCGAATGTGACCATGTTGAGGTTATCTATGTCTTATCAGTGTGATGCTGATCGGAACGAAAGCACTCACAGCCAGTGTAGTCTTGCAGCCAGTTGTCATACTCGGGTTCCGTCCCGACGTAGCGGCTTGCCGATGAGTCGCGATTCGGGGTGGTTCTTGGAACTCACAACATCACTACTGCTCTCAGCGGGGAACTCGGACTGACGAGACAACTCACTGTGCTCAAGCGTCGTCCCGTCCGGCTGCCCGATCAGCACTGCAGAGGAATCCACTCACCAGGTCCATGTCGTAGAATTTGAGGTCGCTAAGCGTTTCAGCAGGGGCTTGTGCAATTCTACTCACTTGATCTGGGGATGGCGTGAGGGCGTGAACATGTGAAGAGTTTCTTCGTTTCGTCCCGGCTCGGGAAACCACCTAACGCAGATATTCGAGTCGATATCCACCTGCTTGCAGATACGCTTGCAGACACGCTTACCATGCTGAACAATTCAGCGAGCGCATTCCATTCGGAAAGCTTACTGTCTTTGTAATAATAGCAGTCGGAATGGAGGCAGCTGTGAAGCAGCCAATCGCTGAGAGTGTGAGTGACCGTGGGGAGATGATGCTGAGTCGGTTTGCCCACTGATAGTAGATATCCCATTGCTCTTCCTGGAGATCGTGAGCTTCTTGATCTGCGCATGACGACTAGGGACGTACCAGCCGGCCAAGTTCCGCCATATCGCGCGCTCTTGCGAACCGGAGGTTGGGATCGAGGGGATGTCTTGAGCAAAGAATGAGATGAAAGTCAGAATCAAGAATCGGCGGGGGTTCCGGCGGCAAACCGGTGTGGGGTACAGTATATGAAGGCACAGCCGGATGACCCCTTGAGAAGCGAATGCAGACAGACTCTGGGGTGATCGCGGCGGCGCCGACGCGTCGGCGCCATCACGCCACCCCGATTGCATTCGTTCGGAAGCGCTCGAGCAGAGGCTGTGAAACACGACGCACTGTTCGGCCATATCGCCGTCTGTGCGCCCGTTGCCGGCAGAATCGTGTCCCTCGAGCGACCCCGATTCTGTCGCTTCCCGCACCGCTCCCCAGCTGTCGTAGGTTTCGTCTATGGAGCCGATGGGCGGCGTCTGCGAGAGCGGCTTGGAGGCGAGGACGGGGTTGGGGCACACAAACAACACCGACAAGACACGGCAAGGAAAACAACGATGAAACGAAGCGGTCAGCCCCGTGGCGCGCGTCGAGCCAAAGTCTCCGACAAAGAGAGTCGATGATGTTGAGGAGGAGGTGGGGGGCGGTGAGCTCACGCTGGAACTATTATATCTCTCACCGCTGACTTGCGCTGCTTGCTCTGGATCCGCGTTCGCGCCGTACGCGAGGCGGAGCGAAGCGACGTAGGTAAGAAGACCTGGTTCCAAAGGGCCATGGCTGTGGATCAGCTCAGCTCGGGCGCGCACGCAGAGAGTGGGACGATGCGGGCGTGGATGCCGATGTGATGTGACTGTGAAGTGGATATGATGGGTGGGATTGGTGATGTGAGAAATGATGGGAGGAATCGCCGCCACTGAGCGAGCGCCACCATCAACAATCCCAGTGTCATCAAGGGCCAAGCAGCAGATCGAGGTGGGCGCGATCCTGGCTTCTGGCTCTGGGCTTCTGTCTTCTGGCTTCTAGCTTCTGGCTTCTGGTTCCCGCTTCTGGCGTCCGCTTTCCATGCACAACAAGGATTCTCCGTTCCCGCATAATCGTGCTGTATCACTCACCCATGGTTTTGGTTCATGGTTACCTCGAGGCGACGAGCTCGGCAGAGTGGGAGGCGGGGCGGGGCGGAGCGGGACTTTCAGCGATTACAAGCACTGTCGCTTTGCGCAGCCGAGAGAATGCCACAGCTGGCTGGACGTGTAGCAAGCCTGGTTCGATGAGAGCAGCTGGCGGTCCCACGTCGTCGAGCAGTGCATCTCCCGACCTCCTTATACCTGTTTCGTCGACTGAAGGTGGCTGTGATCCGCCCTCACTGCGGGGATCCCGTTCAAGCCACATCCGCCGCGGGCCGTCATCTGGATCGCCTGGGACGTCTTTGGTCGAGTGCCGACAGGACTGGCCAGCTAGGAATGCCATCTCTTGCTCCGTACCAATCCCGAACAGAAATGCTCCGGCGCCAGCCCAAAGCCATGGTAAAGGTTTCTTCCGCGTGGCGTCGCCTCGCGCATAGATCAGCAGGAAGTTTGACGACTTCAGGTCAGATCACACTCGTTTGACGATGCTGACGCCAGTCCGAGCCCTCCGGGCGCCGGAGGCGCTGTGGCGTCCTCCACGACGGAACCAACAGCGACAACGGAGTGATGTCGGCGGCGCCATGGTGATCATTCGGGTGAACGGATGGAGGTGGTTGCGAACGAGAAGTCGATGCAGCGTGGATCGGGAATATCAGACCTCGCTTGCTCGTCGCTTCGGATGATGGCGAGGGACAAGGAAGGATAAGCCGACCACCGCGATTGCGATCCGCTCTGCAAATAATAGCCATGCCCCTGTCTACTCGGACCGAAACATCAGTAGTGAGCATGCGGCGTTGCGTCGCGTGAATGTCCTTTGTGTCATGTGCATGCGGCAAGTCTTGAAGACGGCTCGGCCTACTTTCTGGCGCACCGTTTCATCGACCCACCCCAAGCAGCACTCTCCGGGCTCGTCCAACCGGGACCGCCAGACCGAAACCCCCTCATCCACCATGCAAACTGGGGCGACCAAGCGGGCGGCACACGGACGAGCGTTCGGAGAGCACGACGTTGTACGCTCTGATTATACGCCGATCGCTCAGGAGGCTTGAGCAGCGAGGGCACCTTGATGAGCAGTGGATGTGTAAAAGATAAACAACGGAACTCGCGAACGCGAACAAGTCGTCGTGACGTCGACGGAATCAAATCGAAGGAGGACGCAAGCCCGGGAGGATCACCATAATATGCACAACATGGGATGTAAGTATACTAGATATGATATACAAGACGAACCTCGCCTTTTGACGCGATCCTACGTCGCTAGCTGCTGCTCGAGCTCCCGGACTTTCTGCTCGAGCTCCTTATTCCTGTCCTGCAGATCCCGGATGGTCTTCCTGAACCCTTCTTTCATCTTTTCGCCCGCGGCAATGAGCCTCTCCTGGCGCAGAAGCTGTTCCGAGACATCGTGGAGGCTATTGAGCGTGGGCGTGAGCGCGTGATGCGGCGGCGACAGGTGACTCGGAGACGATACGAAAGGGTTCGCCTGGTTCGATCAGCGATACACAATGTCGACTGAGCGGAGCGACGCACCGAGTCGAGAGCCACCCGTTTCGGCGTTACGCCTTGGTCATCCTCCCGTTTTCGCTTGGACGGGCCATCCTCTGCCGCCTCGAGGAGCCTCGCGTTGAACGACCCGGCGTGCTGCTCGCGTCGAGTCGAGAGCGGCTCCGGCTGCGTCTGCGTTTGCTGTGATGACGATGGGGTGCTGGCAATGGCGTCGCGCTCAATCTCGTCGGTGTCGACGTGATCCCAGTCGATCTCGTCGATATCCTCGGATTGTCGTGGCGGGGACGGGCGCGGGGCTGTACGAGGAGTGGGTATGGCCAGTGCGGAAGGGTTGGGTTGTCCCGGTCGTCCGAAACGCGAGGCAGGACTTTGGCCAAGTACCTGTCCCGCAGGTCTTGATAGGCCACCCCGTGAAGGAGTAGCAGTGACGCCACGCTCCGTTTCCAGCTCATCCGCCCATTTGAAGAACTTGCACCGACTCGGATCATCGCGGCCCAGAGGGCAGGTGTAGAAACCCCTTGGAGGGCGTCAATGCCCAATCGATCACAAACAAAGTCGCTTGCCCCACTCACCTTCCGGGATTCTTGGTGTTCTGCCCCGCAGTGAAGAACGCCGCTTTCTTGCCGTGGCCCTGGTCTGATCAGTGTCGTAAGGAAGCCATGACGAACGGACAGGGAGACGTACGGAACATGTGACGTCCCCAGCGGCGTTCATAGGCGTGGTCGGCTTGATCTGTACCCTCTGAGGGGTTGTGGCCGATGTTGATGTCGACGCAGCTGGCCTTGCCCTTGTGTAGGACATGGTGCGAGCCAGTGTCGGCGAGAAGCTGAGCAATGATCAACGTTGTAACCAAGATGATCAGTGGCGAGCCAGCCGTAACCAGGCACGACAACATGACGGTTGAGTGGACCGCCACAGCGGGATCAGATATCGGCATTATTGCAGGCCCACCCGGCGTTATCTCCTCCCCTTGGTTCTCCGATCTCTGTCCCCGTTGGTCGCTCGCTGCCGTCCGTTCCGAGGGCTCGGACTGGACACACATTCCTCAACTCAAGTTCATCTCCATCTTCCTCACTTCTCCCTCGTCTCCACCTCGACTCCACCCCTCATGTCCCTTCTCACCCGCCTGTCTCGCGGACGCGCGCCCGCCACATCCGCCCTCAAGCGCGCCTACGCTTCCGTCGCCGATGCTTCCGGCGTCAAGGTCGCAGCCGTCGAAGGTGGTGCTCCTCCCGCCACGGCCAGCGTCACCGTCGTAGTCAAGGCCGGCAGCAGGTACGAGACCCAGCCCGGTGTCGCCCACGTCTTGAAGAGCTTTGCTTTCAAGGTGAGTTGGGGTCAGACAGTCCAGACGTCCCCGCCCCGATCGCCAAGTGTCGCGCTAACAAACCCAGTCCACCGATGCTGGATCCGCTCTGAAAACCGCGCGCGAGGCCGAGCTGTACGGCGGTGTCCTCTCCGCGGCCCTCTCCCGGGAGCACCTGTTCCTCACCGCCGAGTTCCTCCGAGGCGACGAGTGGGTTTCCCCGTCAACAAAAAGCCTGATGCGTGCTGATCCCACAGGGCCCACTTCCTCAACGTTCTCGCGTCCGTCCTCTCCTCGACCCACTTTTACCCCCACGAGTACGCCGAGCTGGTTCTCCCCACCATCCAAGCCGAGTCCCTCTCTGCCCTCGCGTCCCCGACCACCCTCGCCCTCGACCTCGCCCACTCGACTGCCTTCCGACGCGGTCTCGGCAACTCGCTCTTCGCCTCTCCTCACTCGCCCGTCTCCGCTGCCGACGTCAAGAGCTTCGCCCAAAAAGCGTTCGCCAAGAGCAACATCGCCGTCCTCGGGGCCGGTCTCTCCACTGACCAGCTCGCCAAGGCTGTCCAATCCGCATTCGGCTCCGGCTCTGCGACCGGCTCCAGCGGCCTCTCCGGTGGATCCACCACCTACTATGGTGGTGAGCAGCGAGTGCCTCTGGACGTTCACGCCGGCCCATCGGCTCAGCCCACCTTGGTCATCGCCTACGGCTCCACCGGTGCTCCCTCTGCAGACCTCAAGGCGCTGCCCCATCTTCTCGGCGGCGTTTCCGCGCTCAAGTGGACCCCCGGCAGCACCCCTCTGTCGCTCGCCGCTGACAAGGTCCCCGGCGCCTCTGCCAAGGCCTTCCTCCTTCCCTACTCCGACGCATCGCTCTTTGGCGTCGTCGTGACGGCTCCGACCAGCGAGGGCGTTGCGGCGGTGGCCAAGGATGTCGCGGCGGCGATCAAGGCGGCGGGCTCGGCCAAGGATGAGGAGGTCAAGCGGGCGGTGGCCAAGGCCAAGTTTGCCGACGCCACTGTGCTGGAAAGCTCTGCGGGTCTCATCGCCACCGCTGGCGCATCGGTGGGTCACTCACTACTCGTCGCGGCTGACCCATGTAGCTCTTCTCCGGTTCCATCCCTTCGCCCGACTCTTCCTTTGCCGCTCTCCAAAAAGTCTCCGCGTCATCGATTGGCAAGGTGAGATTACGACAACCCAACAGCGCTGACACGCAGGCCGCTTCCGACTTGTTCAAGCAGAAGCCGACCGTCGTCGCCGTTGGAGATCTCAACGTGCTTCCTTATGCGTGCGTTGCACTTCTTTCCGTCTCATCGAAGCCGAGACCCCGCTGACACACCGCAGGGACGAGCTGGGCCTCTGAGAATAGTAGAGCTAGTCGGACGCACGCGGAATGAAAACCAGATGCGCATACTGCATAAAGCGACCAGATGCGCATACTGCATAGAGCTCATCCACAGGTGAACTCTCGGTTCTCACGAACGGCTGTTCCACGCGCGAATCACCACACCCTCGACCCTGATACCGTCAGCCGGACCACTTACAACCCAGCTTACCTCTGCTTGATCAACATGGTGACGCCCTGCTGCACGGCGCCCTTGATCCGGTACGCTTGGAACCCCCTGTAAAGACCCGACCAGCCGTCGCGCTGAGCGATATACCTCATCATGCCGATCATTCCGCCGCTGTATTTGGTCTTGCCCTTGTCGGCGCCTGCCTGGCTGAGCGCCTTGGCAAAGACGAGCGGGTAGAGGACCAACGCGGTGAGAGCGTTGGAGAGTGCGCCAAACACCAGGGTAGCGGCGCCGGGTGGGTTCGCACGCATGCGAACCGGCAGCGAACGAAGAAGGAGGGCGTGCATGTACATGGTCATGGCTGGGAGGAGGGCCAGAGGCACAGTTTGAGGGAGGCCCGCAAAGAGGCCCGCGAAGCCGGACTCCTCGTGGATGGCGCGTATCGTCTCGACGATCGACAGCTGAGGCGGAGGCATGCGGCCATTGGGAGCGTGATCCTCGTCGTCGTCTTCGTCGTTGCCGAGCTGCTGCCGCACACACACCGTCGAGATGGGCAAGGTGATGCCCTTTGAAGCGACACCGGCGGCCACGCCGATGAAGAGTTCCTGTGTCGCACTGAGAACTTGAGGAGCCGGTCGTCGCATCTCGCTGGCCTTGGTGGACATGGCGCCGATTCCAGCGGGTGAGGCGCCAGCCCGCGCGCTACCCCTTGGTAGCGAAGGAGCGCCTTGTGAAGGAGAGAGTAGAATAAGAAGTAGAGGAAGCTTGAGACGACGGTGTTGAGTGTGTCGGCAGTGAGGCCAGAGTAGATCTTCGCCCAGCCTTTGCGCTTGACCAGGCGAGACAGCAGCTGGATGATAGAGACTGCCGTGGGTCAGCCCCCGTCTCACGTTTAGAGCTCACGTTTGTGTGTATTGGAGTGCCTCGGAGCGAGCTGAAGACGAGTCGTCGCGAGGTCGAGAGGGTAGACGATGGCGTTGGCCACGGCCGAGCTGGTGTGGTCAGCGAGGGGATGGGGTTTGGGGTTTGGGGGGTGCAAAACCTACCCCACGGCTCCCGACGATGCCTGAAGCAGAGGCGGGAGGTTCGTGTTCATCTTGGACTGCGAGACGAGTCAAAGAGAGCGTGCGAAGGGTGAGAAGAGACGAGAGGATGGATGTGGTGGGTGGTGATGACCGGTTATACCCTACGGGCCGGTGCGTACGGGACCAAATCTGGGTGGAGAAAGTCCACTCAACCGGAGCGACGACCAGCATAATTACTGTTCAACAACATCGTCAACAACAACAACAACAACAACACCGACGAGCAACCCCATGGTCCGCGTCACTGAACGATCTTACTACGGCCCGCTATGACTGCCTCTGGCCCCTCCTCCAGCAGCAAGGGAAAAGGTCGCGCCGAATCCGACGGGAACGAGACCTTTACCGAGGAGGAACGCCTGGCCAAAGAAGCCAGGCAGAGGAGTTTCGAGAGGAGTCTGGCAGGGCCAAGCGTGGGCAAGGCAGGTAAGCGGCCGTGCAGAAGCTGGCTTTGCTCAGTGACAGCTATGCTGACCCCGTGCAGGACTAGTGAGAGACCAGACAGGTACATGGATCGTCACTTTCACATCGGCGGAGCTGACTTAACGAAGAGATCAACAGGGTAATCGCCGAAGCCTCCAAGGTGGGTCATGCTCAGGCAAGTCAGGTATGAGCTTGCTGATCGGAATCAGGGGTCCAAGTGAGACTGAAGGCTTTGACCCGGCAGGCATCCGCTCATTCTGCAGGTTCTACACCAATCAGGTTCGCAAAGATGAGGTCCTCACGAAGAAGATCGCCTGGTTCCAGGCAAAGGTGCGGTGCGGTACTGGATCGAGAGATTGACGCGATACTGACTCTTCAGCGCGACTCGCTCATGAAGGACGCGCAGCTCGACAGGTTACAGGCCGAAGCGGATCGCATCGTGGGTTGGAGCCGCTGGCGTCGCTGACATATCAGCTCATGGAGGTCGAGGCGACGAGGGACATGTCACAGTCGATCGTGCACGTGGACATGGACGCATTCGTATGTCATCGCGACGCTCAGCTTCGATGGTCTGACTTGGACAGTACGCGTCGGTGGAAACCAAGCGTGATCCGTCGCTCAAGGGCAAGGCGTTTGGCGTGGGAGGAGGCGTGCTCACAACAGCTTCGGTGAGTTGTGTCGATCCCTGCCCGTGCTGATGTGTCAGTACGAGGCGAGAACCTACGGTGTACGCTCAGGCATGGCCGAATTCGTCGCCCGCAAGCTCTGTCCACACCTCATCGTGTACGTACAATTGTCTGTCCTCAAGTGCTGGATCGCTCATCGCTCAGGGTTTCTAACAACTTTGACCTCTACATTGACGCCTCGAAATCGGTCCGCGAGGTCCTGATGCAGGTGCGTCCTGGCCAGACGACATTGCTGAGATCGCAGTACGACGAGAACCTCATGATGGCGAGCCTGGATGAGGGCTACCTCAAGTAAGCTCGCTCGTCAAATCCCGCTCACGCCCCAGCATCACCGCGTACATGTCCTCGCACAACATGACCGCCGCACAAGTCGTTACGCAGCTGCGGGCAGAAGTTGAAGCCAAGACCGAGCTCACCATCTCGGCGGGCATCGCGCCAAATAAGATGTTGGCAAAGGTGTGTTGTGGATAGTCTGCCGGCGCTGACAAGCAGATCTGCTCGGACAAGAACAAGCCGAACGGGCAGTTTGAGCTTGCGTTCGACCGCACCGTGATCACCCGCTTCATGCGCGATCTCCCGGTTCGGTGAGTCCGGATGCGTGAATTATTCTGATCCAAGCCGTATCCCTGGATTTGGGCGAGTAACCGAACGATGCTTGGAGGGTCTTGGCGTGGAGGTGAGTCAGCGATGAGCCTTCGTTGCTCACGCGCCAGACCTGCGGCGATATCTACGAGAAACGCTGCGAGCTTTTGACCATGGATCACTGGTTCGGCTTCCGCGGTCTCTGGTGAGTGGTCGCCATTGATCGTGGGCTCACTCTTCAGCAAAGCGTATCTCGGAATAGCCAGCAACCATGTCGCTCCCGGAAAGAGAGAGGAGCGCAAGAGTGTCGGCGTGGAGAGGCAAGTAGCTTGTAGTTCTGCAGTGTCTGACGCCTCGCAGGACGTTCCGCGATAAGACCAACGACCAAGACATCATGGACACATTGGCAGACATCGCCGTGGAATTGGGCAAGGACCTCGAGCGGCTGCAGTACTCTGGGAAGACTGTCACCGTAAAGTACAAGGTGAGCTTCTGAGCGATTGTGACGCTGACGAACAGTTGCATACATTTGAAAGTGAGAACACAACGCGCGACGTGTACTGAATTGCTAGACAAGACTAGAGCCCATTCTGTGAAAAAATACATCTCGTCCACCGACGAGATCCTTCCAGTGAGTCGGCTGTGGGGTTTGACTGACCGATCAGATCGCCCAGGAGCTGTTGCGAAAGGAACTGCCCCTTCGGATACGTCTGCTGGGGATCCGCCTGTCGACCCTCAAGGATCTTACCGTTCCGGAGAGGGGTATCAAAGCTGTAGGTCGTTGCCTCTGTGGGCCTGACTCACCGGCAGTTTCTTGCCTCGCCTTCCAAGAAGCACAGCGGCTCTGAGCCGGTTGCGGGACCATTGCGAAGCGACACCCCAGGAGCTCACGACATCGTCAATCTGGCTGACCTGGATGACGACATCGAGTGGACCGACGAGAACGACTTTCGCCCTCCGGATGAAGACGATCCGCCAAGTCTCAAGCGCAAGGCCCAGACCTTGGACGAAAAACATCTGCTGGGTCCCGTCTGCCCGATCTGCTCCAAGGCCCTGGGACCCTCGACCTCGAACCAAGGGCTGAACGAGCACATTGACTCTTGCCTCAACAAAGACGCAATTCAAGAGGCGGCCAAGCGATCCCCCAAGAAGTCGAAGAGAGATGTGGGCGACAAGCCGGGCGGGATTAGGGAGAAGGGGAAAGGGCAGGCCAAGAAGGGGAGCATGATGGCGTGGTTGAACAGATCGGGCTGAGCGCACCGAGTGTTGTAGCAATTGTCTCGAGCATGTTGTTGTACTAGTAAAGTCATACATGACCCTCCTTGCCGATGCCAACCGGGGTTTACTCGTTTGATCCCGTTTGTTGACTGAAGCCAGACGCGTCTGAAATGCCTCGCTACGCTACGATCACTCTCAACTTTGCATTCCTCCTTCATATCTCGGACCTGGTCGTAGAAACGACAGATATGCCCAAGAGTGCGTTTACGATCGCTCTGGACCCCGTGACGCTGATACTTGGCTCAGAGGGTGCCGTGCTTTCGCTCCCACCTTCGACTCCAGGTTCAGCAATGACCGGCCTATCGTCGATATCCAGCAGCGAGCCGCTTCGCACGATCAGTGACCGCGTTGGGGGAGCCGGATCGTCTACCAGCTCAGAGCTCAGCGCGCTGTCCATCTCGTCGGAAGATGGCGGCATCATCGTTGCCAAGGGACCGGCGCGCAGGTCCAGTGTCGGTGGACAAACCAAGGGGAAGCGACCGAGGGAAAGCGAGGCGAGCGACGCCCCCGCAAAAAAGCTCAAATCCGACGGCGAACAGGTCGAACGGGGGATTTACTGTCATCAGTGAGCAACATCTAGTGACCCAGCTGACAAGGAGATGCCGACAGAAATGCAACGCGGAAAGTAGGTTGAGTCAGCGGCGTACGCTGACTGCAGATGTCCTGCGCTGTACCCGCCTCAAGCATTATGCGAAGAACCTCCCGCATCGAGCTTGCAACCTGGCCTTTTGTGCTAGAGACCTGGCCAAACGGTACGGTACCGATGCCGCGGCCGTACGAGCTCGCGGCAAGAGTGGCCGGGCAGATGGGGAGCACGACGAGTCCGCGCCTTACCGCTTCGCGTGTCCTTGCTGCTTGGACCAATGTCAAAATTCTCAGTGTGAGTTAAGAATGACGCAAACGACAAAGCTGACTCGGCAGGCCGGAAAAAGAAAGGTCTCGAGCCGTTGGGGTAGGTCCAGAACGAGTGGCACGGCTGACCCTCGAGTTCCATTCCAAAGCAGGCTCTAGTCACTCCAGCTCGAGACTCGCCCATAGTAATCTCCAGCGGCGATGACTCGGTCAGCTCGGAACACTCTGCGCTCTCCATATCGGACGAATCGGAGCTCTCAGCATTGTCGGAGCTGGAGGGATCCGCGGATCCCATGGACAGTCTCAACAAGGTCGCCGAAACGGCGCCGAAATCCAAGGCGAAGCCAAAACCCCGACTGTCGACGGGTTCTACAAAGCAAGCCAAAACCAAGCCGACCAAAGGCTCGGTCGGAGGGTCTTCGAAGGCAACTCCCAAGGCGAAGGCGAAGTCTACGCCCGGAAAGGCGACGCCGGCGAAGAAGCCGACACCGGGGAAGAAGGCGACGCCAGGAAAGGCGACACCGGCGAAGGTGACACCCGGAAAGAAGGCAACCCCCGGGAAGGACAAACCGAAAGCCGCCTCCAAGAAGGGTGCCAACGCAAAGTCCAGCGCCAAAGCCGCGCCAAAGCCTAAACCGGCGAAGAAGCCCACAATTGTAGAGCCGCCCGTCTTCGAGAAGCTCGACACGAAACTGAGCCTGGACGAGGCGGAACAACGGATCCAAGTGAGTGTTCCTTGGTGTGCGGTACTGACGACAGCTGCGAGAATATCTGTTCCGCTTTGGTTTTGAAATGTCGATTCCAGACCGATCAATGTTCGCGCTGGATGACTTTGATCGCCCATTGACAGAGGCGAGCGTGAGACTCTTCGCCGGTGCCATGCTGGAAGCCATCAAGCTCGAAGTGGAAAAAGGAGGAGACGATGAGGTGAGTCCTGTGAATCGGCTCAAGTTGATCGCAGCTTTACGACCGGCTCTTTCGATATCGGGAAGAGTTGCGGTACTATGCGGACACTGCCCGGTTTGCGTTCATCTACAACGAGCTGGCCGAGCCATTGTCCCTCCGCCTGCCCAAACCGGTCGACCACGACGCTACACTACGAGCGATCCTCGCCATTGCGGATGATCAGCCGACCCCGTCTTGGGCTTTGGAGACCGGTCCGGCACGTCGCACGGCCGCATCCAGGGTGCCCACGTCGGCCGAGGTCGTGCGGATGCTGCTTGCTCTCGCGGAGCGGACGCTGGCCACCCCTCGGTTCAGAGCGAGCCTCGATTCTATGACGTCGGAAAATGCCTCGAGACGGAGCCACGCAATCAGGATGAAAAGCCTGACCAATCGTCATGAGGCCAAGCAGAAAGGCTTTGCCGAGGCGAGGCTGCGCATCAAGAATGCTACGGACGCCAAATGGAACAAGGAGTTTGTACGTGATTGCGAAGGAAAGGACGCTGATCTCGCAGACCATCGCCGCGCGGGAGGACTACGAAGAGCAGGCCGCGCTGCTGAATGTGAGCATTGTCGAGACAACTTGTCTGACCCCAGGTCAATCTTCGAGCGATCCTTGGCCGAACTGCGCCTCGATCTGGCCCTCTTGGCATTGACGTGGACGGCAGAGTCTACTACGCGCTGAGCCACCGCCTTGTGGAGGACGGTGCCCGCCCGCCTTCTGGCTGGGCGTCGGGTCTACTGGTGTACGGGGCGGTGCCTCGCAAGGAAGAATCGGACGAGCTGTCAGAGACAGTTCCAAGATGGAGTCACTTCGGCAAGCCGGCACCGGTCCGCCAGCTGGCAAAATGGGTTGAGTGGCGAGCAAAGCAGGCAGCCGACGCGGCGAAACCCGCATTCAAATCGCCGAAGAAGACGCCGAGCAAGACGACTGGTGGGCAGTTGAAGCTGTCCTTCACGCCAAAGAAGTCAATGTCGGTTGTCATTCCAAAACAGGCCGACGACAACGTGTCAAGCTCGTCCTCGCTCACGGCGGAATCATCGGACGATCTGCAGGCTCTGCTTCATCCCCCGGGTTACAAGCCATCGCCCGCGACGATCGAGGAGAACGGCAAGGAGTTGGCGCGGCGCCTGATCGAGGTGGCCGAATGGCTCATGGTCATGGAGGTGAAGGGTATGGGCGAGGTCAATTGAGTAGAGTCTACAGCATGTGCATAGTATAGCCCTCACAGCTTTCCCTTTTCTTCGCCTGTCTCTGGCTTGCCAAACACCTCTTCGTACACGGGGCCGACCAGATCCACCAGATCGTGCGTGACCATGGATCTGCCCTTCCTCTCCCAACCCCGGCGAGAGACGGTGCGATTGAAAGTCGAAGCGCCGTAAGCCGCAAGCAATGGAATATTCTCCGCGATGGCCTTGCTCTTCGGCGGGGGGTGACCGACGTGTCTGTCGTCAGCTCAGAATCCACCGGTTCTACTCACTCGTATGAACCCCGAACCCATTCGCTACCCCATGCCAGCAAAACGCCAACGCTGCCACTGAGGATATCGCCTTGGCCACCGACCCGCTTCAGTCCGCCCTCCACCTCGCCTTTGAGAATCTCGGACTGTGCACCGTCTCCAAGCAGCTCGGACGTGATGACAAGACCGTTGGATATTATATCTGCAGATCCCTTTTGCACAATTGTGACATTTTGAAGCGCTCGGGCGAGTTGAGGACACAGTGTGTCGACATCGGAATTGGGGTCGATTTTCTGCCAGTCAGTCAGAGATCCGCAGTTACCCCTACCAAGGCCTGACAAAGTCGTTTAAACTCCATAATGTTCGGTGTCAGAATCACACGGGGTACGCCGGGCCAGTCCAACACCACCATGGGGTCATTCTGATGTCAGCGAGGGGGACCGAAGGAGGGCCTCACTTGGACCAGCCATAAGCCGTCGGCGTCCACGACGACACCCATCTGGTCATTCTTCTTGGCGAGCTCAAAGGCTATCCTCGCGCAGTTCTGCATGTGGTCGTCGCGCCCGAGACCAGGACCGATAATGAGGACGTGCTGAGATCAGCGCGGCATTGTATATGTGTGACCTACCAATCGCTCCATGATCTTTTCCAAATCCCCCGAATGTCGTCCATCGATCGCTTGGGGTCAAGCACGCCGTGGACAATCAGATCTGGTGAGCTGGATCATCAGCGTCACCACAGGTGAATGAAACTCACTATGTCTTGATCACTGCGCCCGCATCCGGTTGGCAGATGACGTGGGCGAGATCCGCTCCGAAGCGCATGGCGCCCATGGAGGAGAAATACGGAGCGCCAGAGTAGCTAAGGATGCTATTAGTAAGGTTGGAGACGCATCCATGGGCTGGCTTGCTCACTCTCCAGAGCCTCCCAGCACCCCGATCCTTCCTGACTAGCTGAGCGAGGTCACGGTACGGAATGACATGCCACTCACCGGCCTGACCCTTGTGCAGCTTTGGGGACAAAGGGGGGATCATCTTGCCGACGAGGCCCATGAGATGGGCATGTTGCTTGGCCATCATGGAGGCGGCGTGGATGCGACTGGGCTGTGGTAAGAAGAGCAGTATAAAGACGAGACAAGAAGCTGCATCGATGTAAATGTCACGTCCATTACATGACGTCGGTCGGGAAAGAAAGATGGAGACGGCCTTGTCCGCTACACGTGACTCGCCCGCACCAACATCTCCATCTCTCCTTGTAAATCGTCTTTGTCTCGTTCCCACTCCTTTCTTACCCATACCATGCCAAACAGCAGACATGCGGCCCTCACTGCCACTCGTGCTCATCTCCGAGATCCTCGTCTTATCTCAGCTTGCCGCTGCCAGTGAGCCCGCGGCGTCCTCCCACCGGCAAGACTCGACATCTCCCTCAACCTCGACCTCGACCTCGGCCTCCCCCACCCTGTCCCCACGTCGATCACATTGTGGGATGTGGGCTTCTCGCTATGGCAGGGATGGGAGGACATGCGCGACGAAGAGTGCCCGGTCCCTCCCGACTTGGTCACAGCCGAGATGACACAGTCTGAATCACCGGCCGAGGCCGCCGAAGCCGACTTCGTCAGTTTTGAAGAGTGGAAGCGGATCAAGCAGGCCGAGGACGAGGGTCCCGACGCAGGATCAAACGCAAGTGACCCGATCCCCCTTCCAGTGGAGCAAGAACTCGTCGATACCGAGGTCAGCGTAGCCGGTGCAGAGCAGAACGACACCAAGCTCAAGGCGCCGCCAGCACATATCCACAGCAGGTACAATTATGCCAGTCCGGACTGCTCGGCTCGAATCCATTCGGCGTCACCTTTGACGCAGCATGCGTCGTCACTACTGCACAAATCGCGCGATCGATACATGCTTACCCCGTGCAAGAGCGATGAGCATTGGGTTGTGATCGAGCTGTGCGACGAGATCCGCATAGAGGCGATCGAACTAGCCGTCTGGGAGTTCTTTAGCGGCGTGGTGCGGGAAGTCAAAGTCAGCGTAGGGGAAGAAGACGAAGTGGACTCTGGCGAGTGGGTCGAGGTTGGCGCTTTCGTCGGGAAGAATGTTCGGGGGCACAGGTACGCACGCGTTCATGCCGAAGCTCACCCGTAGACCTTCGTGTTGCCTCAGCCGACTTCATTTCACCGTTTCGTTCGCTTGGAATTCCCTTCCTACTACGGAACCGAGTACTACTGTCCTGTGTCGCACGTCAAGGTCTTTGGGATGAACCAAATGGAGGCTTTCAAGTGGGAGCAAAAGAAGTCGAACGCGAAGGAGCAGGAGAAACCGGCTCCCTTGCCGCGCAAGGCCGTCGAGAGGGACTTGGAAGCGGATCGTCACCATGAAGAAGAAAGAGCGGCCGAGCTCATTCAGCTCGAGCGACTCGTGCAGGCGCAAGCGAGGAGATTCCCGGAGCCAGACGTGATTGAAGTTGTTCCCGCCGAGACTACTGGATCGACTCAGCCTGCAACACCTTCAAGCAGCGTGAACGTATCCCCCAATACTTCCTCTACTTCCAACTACACGGCCGCCGCCTCAAACGCGTCCGAGCCGGTGAACGCCACGACTATCCGACCACCGCGATCTGAGTCATCCGAGTCAATCTACGCTCTGATTGTGCGTCGACTCAACGCGCTCGAGGGCAACTCGTCGCTCGTCGCGCGGTACATCGAGGAGCAGTCCCGGACGATGCGCACAATGTTGGAAAAGGCCGAGAGAGGCTGGGAAGAGTGGAAGAACGAGCGAGAGGGAGAAGAACGGGGGCGATGGGAGCAAGAGGTGAGGGCGACAAACATCGTTTGCTGACTGACAGCGGATGCGTCAAGAAGACCGCTTGGGACGGGTCGCTTCTCAGGTAGAGCAACAGCGCATAGCGATGGACAAGATTCAATCGCAGTTGCGGATCCTGGCGGACGAGGTGAGCTGTGCTCCTGCAGCTGAGCTGATGTCCTCAGTTGAGCTACGAGCGGAGACGTGGACTGGCCCAGCTATTCATACTGCTTGTGATCATCGCCCTTGGCGTGGCGAGCCGCAGCAGCGCGATTGATGCGGTGCTTAAACCACTTGTAGCCGAAGCCAGACGGAGGAGAAGTTTCTACGCACGGAAGAACTTATCCGGACCACTGGCGGGACTTCGCATCGACATGGGAGTGGGCCGTCCGCCCGCAGTGATCGGCGAGTCGAGACGGGAAGAAGCTCCCACGCCAACGCGAACAAAACCGCTTTCTCGTGCAAACTCAAGTCGTGCGGGTACACCCCGCCCACGCAAGGCGCCACCTGCGCCAACCTTTAGATCGTTCTCGGCGGCCGACTTCCCACCTGGCCCAACAAGTCCTAGGTCCAAGCTAGCTTCCAGGCCAGCCGGTGCACCTCGTCGCTTAGCCCGGAGCGCGCATTTGCATACCATCGAGGCAGACAAGGTGAGGGAAAAGGCGAGACAAGACCTACACAATGACGCGGCGGCGGTGCAAGACGACGGCGTTTCGCCCACGAGCCAAGTGGAAGATGTCCTCCCATCGCCTCTGACCTTTGACGAGGATTGGGGTACTGATGGCGAGGCATCGGCGTCCGAGGTAGACAATTCTGAACTCGATCACCGGAGCCAGTCTCGTACAATGTGGCAATGATCACCTAGCACTAGTATACCATGCATATCCGGATCTAATGGTAATGGTGTCCATATGCTGCCCGTCTATCGTGCAAAGTCGTCCCCGTTCACCTTCAGAGCGAAGAAGCGATAGACACCCGTGGCGACGGCCGCAAAGAGAAACGTCACGTCAAAGAGCCGCCCAAAAACTCGAAAGTCGGGCAGTGACGCCAGCAAGGGGGTGTCGAGCCCATGCGGCGAGGACGCAAAAATCTCACCACTCGCGTCGAGGGTCGAGTTGGAGTAGAACGGCGAGAAGGGGTCGGTGTCAAGCTCGGGCGAAGGTGGGAGAGAAGTGCGAAGCTGCACAAGTAGAGAGATAACGTAGGTAGCCTGGACGGTCAGCTCTGCACAATGTGGTCGGTCACTCACAAAAAGCTGGCCTAAACTGAGCAGCAGAAATCCCGCGCCAACGGTCTTGCTCGTGAGGCGGAGCATGCGAGTGAGGCTTCGCAATACTTGAGCCAAGCTCGAGAGGATCAGGACGCCGGTCAATAGAAGAGAGATCATCCGACTCCAAACAGCAATGTCGATGTCGAAATCCGTCGGCAGCCGAGTGACGGCCAGAGCGAGAAGGAACGAGATCCAATCACCATTGGAATTGCCGCGGCCTCCTTCGTCGTCGACTGGGATCTGCGAAGTAGAAAAGAAGATGGAGGGGAGGCACTGCGGTCAGCAAGGAGGTGACAACAGACTCACCATCACGAGTCGAGCAGCGCAGTACGTTGCGAACACGTAGCCTATGACATTGTAGACCTTGCCCCGAAGCGTCTTGCCAAAGTCCTGACGGCGCTGATCATAAGCAAGGGTTAGTCGGGGTGCCTCACCTTTCGCAGTTTCAACATGCGAACATGCCGCGATGCCTGCTTCTCCATGCCCTGCAGACCGCGCAGCTCGGTCTCGAGCGAAGCCATCTCGCCGCCGCTGAAGAATCTCCCCATCCACGACCTGTCGCTTGCCGGAGCTGACGTAGACTCTCGAGCGATCTCTTCGCGCTTGCTTACGATCTCGTGCCGCACCCGATACAGGGACCGTTCGGCGTCGAGAATGTCATTCTCATTCAGTAATCGTCTAGTCTTAGCGCCGACACCCTGGATTACTCACGTTCCGCCCGTCAGGAGATGCTCGCAAAACGTCCACGCCGTGCGCACTGCTCCGAAGCCGGACAAGGAGCCCAGAATAAGGACACCCAGAACGACAACGCGACCCATGCTCGAAGCAAGCCATCCGCCTTCTTCCCATCCTTCTCGACCGGATGCCCAGCTCGCATCGGTATCGACCGCGTCGACCGGGTCCATAGTCTCGGGCTTCATTGCGGTGATGTAGGGTGGAATACGGGTGAAGAGAAAGACGTAGAGAGAGAAAGGGATCAGGGCGATGAGCAGACGGGAGCTCATTGAGAGTGACCGGGTAGGTGCGGACACCGACTCTGCTCATCAGCAACGGGGGTCTTCAAGTGCTCACCTCGCGTGCGGTACGTCAGAAGCAAACACTGCTCTAGCGGGACCACGAGGAGGATCATGGCGAGAAGGATGTGCAGTGAGGCCGAGAAATTGAGATGCCGAGCTCTGACTGTAAGCGAGACCGACAGGACGACTTACCGAGCATGCAGGATGCCAAGGGAATGCAGAATGACAAGTGTGAGGAGATTGCAAGCTTCGGCGATGCAAAGGGAGAATAGAACCCTATCGTCAACAATCGTCCTGGGCAATGACGCACCTCGCAACCCGATTGAGACCTCTGGTGGCTTTCTTGAGACCTTTGGATGGTGCCGAGGCCTTCCCGTGGCTCAGCTGCAGAACGACCTTGCGGCGCATGTCCCCGCCGACTTCTTTGAGCCTCTGACCCAGACTGTCCAGCTCAATCCCATCCGTGTCTGGCATCGATGGCAGAGACACCGAAGAGTCGTTGACCCGTAGGAGTGAGCTGTCTCCTTCGGGAGCAAGCGCAAGTCTCCCGAGCGCCGGTGACGACGGGTAGGACGATGCGGGTGAACCTTGCGCCGTCAAGAGGTCGTCCGAGTCGGCGTCAAGATCACTCGCGGTCATCGGGACGATGCCGGCGTTCGAGTCGCGCGACCTTGGGTCTGGGGTCGGTTGAGATGACGTGGATGGAAGCAGCTGTTCGGGTCCCGACAAGCCACGGAGGGCCGGGTTGAGTGTGACCAAGAGGAATCGGCGAGAGAGGAGAAAGTAGACGAGTCGCAGGAGGACGAGGAAGAGAGTGTCGAGGAGGATGGGAGTGGGGGCAGCGGACGCTGCGGGCGAGGTGATGCCCGGGGTGGTAGCATCCTGCGCTTCCATGTCGGGCCTACGGAGTGCAGGGCAGAGTCATGATACGTGTCGAGTGGGAAGAGAGAAAGAGAAGAGGGAGAGAAAAATGGCAACAGAGAGCGAGACAGGTGGGATGAAATCCACGGGAATGGGCTCGGTGCCTGACCGACGCGCCTCCTCCCGGTTCCGGCGGACAATGCAATGATTGCTCACGGCGACGGCGACAGCGACAGCGACAGCAACAGCAACAGCAGCGAGACCTGCATGCATACATTGCTGTAAGGACCACTCATTCCCCTCGGAAGCGCTTGTCTTCATCCCTCCGCTCAATGTCCTCGTCCTCGCTCCGTTCTCGCTTTTGCCTCTCGGCAACGCCCTCTCCCTTGGGCACGTCGGCCGTAGCCAATCCGCCCACAGCGGCGTATGTATCGAACTGGACTTGTGATCGCAGGCGCTCTTGCTCTTGCCGTCGTCGCTCCTCCTCGATTCGCTGGTGTCCCCATCCGCCTGACATTAGCAAAAATGACATTCTCGAGACGGTGCCTCACCTCTCCCACTGTCATATTCTTGTCGAAACTCGTCTCGCACCTGCCCGCCACTCTTGCCGCGTCCGAACTGTCTTCCTTCCTTGTAGCCTGGGTCGATGTCACACCTGATTATCCGCTCGTCGAGCTTGGTGCCCGAGATATACCGCAAGCAATCCACGGCCTCCGAGTGGAGAAAGTATTCCACAAAGGCGAACCCGCACGGCGTTCTGCACGTCAGCTGCCGCGGAGGGATGTGTTGATTTACTTTTGGTTTCTGTCGAGCCCCATGATGATCCTGGTATCAGCATTCTGGCATCACCCGTGCGCCTACCTCTTGATCCCGCCGCCGTCTTCAGGCTTCGCGCATGATGAGAACACTGCGATTGAGTCAGCGAATCCCCGCCTCATAACTTACATTCGTACATCTGCGCCTCCGTCGTGTAAAAGCTCAGATTGCCAACATAGAGAGTGCTCGATTGAGCAAGCAGGCGCCGCTCAGATTCGCGGTCAAGCTGGAACGAAGGATGAGCAAAGCCGGCCAAACATTGTGCGAAGACTTCACGCACCTCTGACCGACTATCCCTATAGGTGGACGGCTGATCGAGGCAGGCGACTACCTGCGCCATGGTGTTTGAGGGCGGTGTATACCTAAGGGCGAAGCAGAGAAGCCGAAGGCGAGTCTCCGGGATGTCGAACTCGAGTCAGAGGGAGAAAGAGATGTTGATTGAACGAAGGAGAGAGTCGAGAGGGTCAAGAAGTGAATGCGAGGTGGAAACGGTCACGTGACCCAACCACCTGCCTCGTCGCCATCGTCGCCGTCGTCGTCGCACCCGTCATTGCTGTCTCTCCTGTATCACTCGTACATCTATCCCTTCATCTGGCCCCGGCTACACACTCTCTGTCGGGTCACGGTTCACGTGCAGCGACCATGTCAGCGCCTTCGGGAGACCAAGGCAGTGACAACAGCCCCAGTGGCGGGCAGCAGCAGCTCAGCGACGCGGACAAGGTGACCTCATCTACGCTTTGATCAGGCTCAGGCCAGACTGACTCCTCCTCAGATCCGTCTCAAACGGCTCGCCCGGCTCGGTACCCCTTCGACTCCATCTGCTCAAGCCCCCACTTCCACTGTGCCCGCCAACGAGCCCTCCTCGGAACCAGAGTCCACATCATCGATCCAGCTTGAACCACACAGACAGCCGTCTGCCTCGTCTTCCCGCCTGTTGTCCAGCCCTCTGCCCTCTGCCCCCTCCCCCTCCCCCGCGGCTCGCTCTGCCACGCCAGTCGCAAAGCCCAGCTCCCTCGGCAAGCGTCCCATACCGGCTGCCTCTCCCAAATCCGAATCCGTTGGGCCACGCGTTGTGTCGACCCCTCAGGCCAGCCGACCTCTTGTGCCGTACACTCAATGGGAGACGGAGAAGATTTCAGCGGTGTTCTCGGTCATCCTAGACGTAAGTGATCCCACCAACCTTGCTGACGATAGCGCGGTGCTGCAGAGTCTTCGGACTGGCGGTTGTGCTGGCTGAAAGACCTTGCTGGAGAGCTTCGCTCCGAGAGCCACCCGCTCGAGACAACTCTGGACCTCGCCGATCGACTGTTGATCGCGCGCCTGTCTCTCGACCCCGCAACCATGGCTCAATCGTGCGTTCAGTAGAGTATTTGACGCTGACTGTAGTGACGACCCGGACATACTCACCATCCTTGCTGGACTACCGACTGGCGAGACCGTGTTCGATTACCTCACGGGGGCATGGAAACGGTTATATGCGGCGAATCGCGAACAGAATCGACTGGTATGTCATCGAACGAACGTCTTGGGTTTCTGATGCTGATCTCAAAGGCATTTTCTCCCTCCGAGAAATCATCATGGACAGCTTGTTTCGAGAAATTGCGATCGCTCATTATATCGTACTGCGGCATGACGCTCGAAGACCCTTCCATGTTCCCTCAACCATCGGAGAAACCCACTGGTCCAGCCGAGTTCCTGCCGCTCCTGTTGTCTCTCACTCCAACCACGTCGTCCTCTGGCGACCTGCTCACCTCCACCGCCAGCACACCCTCCACTCGCGGCCCCCTGCAGCCAGATGAGGTCCTTCCCTTTATCGGTGACCTGGGCGCCAACTTCGACCGTGACACCTTGGCCGATGTAATCACACCCACGCTGAGCCTATTTTTCCAAGAATGGTTCAAGTTGTCACCGACGCCTGACATTATGGGGAACGAATGGCGTCGCTATCTCGGAGCTGTCGCGACTCTGGTGCAAGTGAAGCAAATCGCCGCTCTGGTACGTCCACAATCGCGTTCTCGGCTGACCTCAGCTTCCCTCTCTGCCTGTTTGGGTGGCACCAGAGGTCACCGCGCCACGTGTCGAGTGGCAGTCTCTCCTCGGTCCTCTGACCCGCCTGAGCGTATATCCCAGAGAATTTGTGAGCTGTCGAAGGAGGGACAGCGCTGACTCGCAGGCCGAAATCTGGAAAACCTACTTTTCCAATCCAACTGAACGCAAAGTCGCCGACTTTGACGCAAATAAAGACAACCTTCGACACGCAATGGGCTCCCTCCACACGTCCTTGTTCAACATTTACAATGCCATCGTCCGGGCCTCGTCCGAGTCGCGCGAGGGAACGCTCGATTTCTTTGCTCTTGTCATCCGGCTCAACGAGAAGCGCGCCGGAATGCGTGTGGACCCGCGGACCGTTTCGTCTGACGGTTTCATGACGAATCTCCAGGTGGTGCTTTTGAAGCTGTTTGAGCCTGTCATGGACATCACATTCTCAAAGGTGAGCTCAAGCAAGCATCGCGCCACTCTGACGCCAGATCGACAAAGTCGATCCCGAGTATTTCAGAACGAGCAAGCGCGTCAACATCACCGACGAAACCAAGATCAAAGCCACGAAGGAGGAAGCAGACGACTACTATAGTTCGGCGATGGAAGGTGGGTCCTCTTCGTGGATCAAGTTGACGCGCAGTCGATAAACCTGCCAACTTCATCTCCGACCTCTTCTTCTTGCTCAATGCGTTCCAGCATCTAGGCCTGGTCAAAACCATTGGCAACCGCGGGAGGGCGGAGAAGAACATCAGTGAGATTGAAAAGGAGCTCAAGCGTGCCGAGGCATCCCGCGCAGATTGGAACACCCCAGCACTACAAGCTCAGGGTGACGCCGCCATCAAAAAGTTGAAGAGTGACATCGCCACCCTTCATGCGTCGTGTCATGCGTATGACACCCAGCTCCTCGACAAGTCTCTCGTCCGACTCAATGTCTCCTACCTTGGCTTTCTCATGACGTGGCTTGTTCGCCTCGTCGACCCCAAGCACCTCCACCCGACCACAACGATCTCGCTTCCTCTGCCGGCCAATAGCCCACAGACCTTCCGCATGCTTCCGGAATACCTCTTCGACAACGTTGCGGAATATTTCGAATTCTTGGCCCGATATGACCCAGACGCCTTGGATGACGCCGACAAGGACACCCTAATCACGTTCATCATTACCTTCCTTTCTCCCGATTATGTCAACAATCCATTCTTGAAGGCCAAGCTGGTCGCGATCCTCTCCTATGGCCTCTGGCCCATGGGGTACTGGCGCAAGGGCGCGTTGTATGATCGTCTCAGCGTGCACAATCTGTCGACGCAATATCTCATGCCGACACTGATTCGCTTCTTCATCGGTGGGTGGAAGCTGCGACGGTCGCTGACGACAGACGTCGAGATGACCGGCGGTCACACGCAGTTCTGGGACAAGTTCAACTTCCGCCGGGATGTCAGCCGCATATTCAAGTCGATGTGGGCCAACCCTCTGCATCGAGAGGCATTTGAGCAGTCCAGGCGGTGAGTCCTCAGTGATTTCCGAGCTCAATCTTAGCGACGACTTCGACCAGTTTATCAAATTCATCAACATGCTCATGTCGGACACGACTTTCCATCTGGAAGAGTCCCTCACCAACCTCGCCAAGATCAATTCCCTCTCGGCGCAAATGAACCAGGACTCTTTTGCATCGCTACCGCAGGCGGAGCGTGATGACACCGCGAGCCAGCTTCGCCAGGCTGAGGGCCAAGCACCGTTCCATACGCAGATGGGCCTGGACCACGTCGAACTCATCCGCGATTTCACCGCCACCACAAGGGAGCCTTTTGTGACGCCAGAGATTGTGGATCGCCTTGCGGCTGTATGTCCTGCCACGGTTGCCGAACTGATGAACAGGCTCTCGACCAAAATCTCGTCCTTCTGGTCGGCTCCAAGATGCAAGAGCTGAAAGTTGCCGATCCGGACAAGTTCTCGTTCAAACCGAAACGATTGCTGGCAGCCATTGCCCAGATTTACCTCAACCTGTCTGAGGAAACCGACTTCATCCGGGCTGTTGCCAACGACGGCCGCAGTTATTCCAAAGAGCTGTTTGAGCGTTTCGCACGTGTCCTCAAGCACCGAGCCATTATGACCGAGGGCGAGGTCGGCGAGGTCGTGTCTTTCGCTCAAAAGGTGGAGGATATGCGTGCCACCATCGAGATCGAGGACGAGCGCGAGATTCCCGACGAGTTCCTCGGTGAGTTCTGCCCGTATGATGGGGCTGACGCCAGATCCGCTGCTCTCGACCCGTAAGTTCCGTCATTCAAGCTCTACTGAACGTAGTCATGCGCGATCCGGTCACGCTTCCGGTGTCCCGAGTCGTTATCGACCGCAGCACCATCCGCACGCACCTTCTCTCCAAGGAAGTAGATCCATTCAACAATGTCCCGTGAGTCAGTCCTGTAACTGCGGCGCTCATTTCAGGCTCAAACTCGAGGATGTCATCCCCAATTCCGAGCTCAAGACGCAGATCGAGGCTTGGGTTGCGGAGGGCAAGATTGGCAGGACCACCGTCGATGTGGATATGTAGCATTATGCACGTGTAAATTGCACCGACTCTCCCTCGCCAAGCACCTTTGCCTTATCCTTTACGTCTCTTCTCAACGCTGCGCCCATCACATCCACCACGGCTAGGCTCGAGTTGAGCCCATGGACCATGGTCGCGGCGTAGAAAAAGTTGGCGTTGCCGGTGCCGGTAAGCAGCCACAAGGAGTGTAGCAAAGGCAAGAGGATAAAGGTGTAGAGGTGAACGGTGAGCGTGAAGAGCGGATGGCGGAGGTCTGAATCGTCAGGACAGCTACCGCATCAAGCTTACGTTTCACCACGTCTGGATAGCAGGCCAGAAGTCCAGCCCACGCCGCCGCGTCACCCAGCGTTGGATAGCTTTTCCATGTTGAGAAGACCGCAACGAGGACGAGGATGGCGATGTGAGGCTCCAAACGCAGGCATAGCGGGACAACGTATATGACATTGTGAAGCTGCCTGGATCAGACGCGTCCCACATTGATTACGCACCTGGAAAACGCCGAGAAAGAAAGATCGAAAGTGCTCAAACATCTCGGTGAAAAAGTACCACCACATGCCCACGTTGGGTGTGAGATCGGACACAGTGAGGCTGATGGTCAGCAGTGCGTGGACAGGATCGCACTCACATCACACCCCACGACGCCCTCATCCAGCTGTGTCCGAATATCACGGTGTTGAGAGCGGTCATGCCCGAGAACGACACCGCAAATGCCAGCAGCGACCATCTGGACCTCACTGCAAAGGGTGCGACAAGCAGCACCGGGTAGAGTGAAAGGTGGGATGCAACCGCCAGCATTGCGCCGCTGAGGGGACCCGCTGCCCCAATGGCGGCTATCAGGACGGCATTGTCAATCGTAGTCGTCGACCTGGCGAGACAAGACAAAAGAGCGTATGGATTGAAGAGATAGCTTTCGTATTAGCCCGGCCTACGAACCAACTCACACAGCAGCGACCAGCGCTTTTCGTTCTTTGGCGATCTTGCACAATGTCGCGGCGGCAACCGCGTCCGCCAAAGTATACACCAGCGGCACCGCCGGGAGGAGGAGATATAACGGAGACTGCTGTCAGCTTTGCCCCGCTTATCGCTCACATGATGGAATACGCCGCCAGCGTAAGGATCAGATCCTTGGGCCAAGATGAACTGCCCCTCCTTCACTTTGCAGATCAGCAATACGCAACCGTCAGTCACACCCACAGCTTCTGACCGATGTCAACGGTGTGCTCAGTTCCGGCCTCCTCTCCAGTAAGGCCGGGATCGAGGTCGCAAACAATGTCAGGCGGAGGACGACCCCGGCGATGAGGACCAACCCGGAGCTGGTCATAAAGGGCGGGTGATTATTTGCAGATTCAAAATCAAAAGACGCGGTTGACTTTGTGTTGTCATGATCTCCCTCCCCTTGTCGTCGCCATGTCAAAGTCGACGTCCACCCTCCTCGATGGCAACCACGTATTTCCCCCCTTTTACGCATGCTACCTGCTTCGATCAAAGGCGACGCCCAACTCGAATCGCACCTATGTGGGTGCTTGTGCCGGTTCATGCTCACGAACAACAGGTCGGGTCCACGCCAGATCCTCCTCGCCGGCTCCGTCAGCACAACGGAGAACTCACACAGGGCGCGTGCAAGACGTCGCGATTCAGGCCTTGGGTAAGAGCTGGTGTATGCTGCAGACGACTGATAAGCAGGAAATGCAGATGATTGTATACGGGTAGGGCCCTTACCAGCCTAGGCCTGGCTGACATTAGGTTCCCCAGCAAGCTCGCCGCTCTCCAAGTGGGTGTTGCGCCTGATTCTGCTGATACACAGTTTGAATGGGCCTGGCAAAAGCCAGAACTCTCGAGGCATCTCCGCGAAGAAGGCCTACCGATGTACAAGAAGGACAATAAACGCAATTGGGTTGAGCGCAAGGTCGCGTGAGTCAAGCATCGATCGATCAAGCTCATCATCAGCGTGGCTGCAACATTGCTGTCCCTTCCTCCCTTCACCAAACTTCCCTTGCACATTCGTTTCTTCACTCGGCACGCACATGACGTCTTCCATCGCCTCAACTGCGAGTTGTCTCCATCTCTTACCATCCTGCTGGATCTCGGTGGAGTGTCAGGCTCGACTGGCATGCGGCGCGAAAGCACTCGTGGTGTCACATCGCAAGACGGGCCTATCGACGTCAAGGACAGTGACTTCCGGAGCATGGTATGGGCCAAGTGGGAGGAAGGAGATGCTGCAGATCGGTCATGTGGAATTTGTGACGAGGAGCTGCGAGTCTCGGTAGGTTTTCCCAACCGGCTGCGATCTGACATCAGGATCATCTGAGCTTTGCGCAGTGCCCGTTGGGCACCTGCCACTTCATGGCGCACCTGTTATGCTTAGCAGAACATTTTCCTCGTCAAAGACTGCTGCCGCAAATTGGCAAGTGCCCCGGATGCGTGGGCCGGGTGGACTGGGGACAGGTCATTCGCTCCTGCTACGCTCGCAAGGCGAAGCAGGAAGAGCCAGCGGCAAGAAGGAGGAGGAGGAAGGCGCGTCTTGTGGCAGAAACGCGGTCGGAGGCGCAGATCACAGGAAGCGTTACATCCTCCGACAACGAGCATTATGGCTCACAGGCCGGGTCCGATTGACATGCCTATCTGTCATGACCGGTGTCCATCGACAACGTCTCAACGGCCACTGCGAGCGCATCGGCAGCTCTGCCATCGTCCATTACAGCTCCGCCTCTCAGACCATTCCGTCGCTCCTCGCCCTCGGCCGACCTGCCGTCCGCTTCCGCCTCGTCCCGACTCGGTTTGGCCTCGCCCGGTGATGTCGCCGCGCTCGTGAACGATCCCGCGTCCGACTCTCCGTCTCCGTCCTCGTCGTCGGTGGTGGCATAGTCCTCCCAATCGAGCTGATGGTCAGCGAAGCCTGCAACAGGAAGTCGAGGCTTTGCACCAACATAGTCGTATACGACGCGGACGATGAGCGAGCAGCTCGGGCAGGTGGCGACTTCCTCTCCGTTGCGTAGTTGTCCCTTTGATATCTCGAAGCGGTCTCCGCAGGGACACGGGTAGTGAAACACCTTGGCCACTGGGTCCCAACTGAAGTCTTCTATCTCCAGTTCGTCGTAGTAGTTGATCATGGCGGCATGCAGGCTGGGTGATGAGAGAGGATAGGATGTCGACCCTTGCTTTGTACGAGTACCGGCCGACAGATCTCTGCAATATTTTGCTTCCGGTGAGGGGGTCTGTCACGTGGGCGCTAGTCACGTGGCTGCTCGCCCCATGGGGGGGATGTCTTCGCCGGAGTTCCCCCGGGTGATTTGGTGGTGATCAGAGTTTGCCCATCGTCATCAGCCCCACCCCACCGCAAAGTACCACTACTACTACTCCATACTCCATCCTCATCCCACCTTCCATCCTTACATCCATCTCCCTCCTCCCCTTCCTCTCCCGCCATGGCAGTTGCAACTCAAACCCCCGCCATGCCTACCGATGGTCAGTCTCCCCGCTGATCTCAAATCACATTATACAGGCTGACCATCCCGCCTGCAGGTACCGGCGTCATTCAGCTCGACCCATGGTCAGCCCAGGCATCGCCCTCTTCCTCTTACAGCGCCCACTCACTGACGGCCTCAGGCTCGAGCCATTCGCACCCGCCATCAAGGCCAGGTATTCTGCCTACAAGCAGGCTCGCGATAACATTGAGAAGTGGGAAGGCAGTCTGGCAAAGTTCTCCGAAGGCTACAAGACGATGGGTTTTCAGGTGGACGACAATGGCGGCGTGCGGTACCGCGAATGGGCCCCCAACGCTGTCGAGGCGAGGCTCATCGGTGACTTCAGTACGTTTCCCGCCGTCTGCAGTAGCGTATCACCTGCTCATCCTACCCAGACCAGTGGTCGCACACTGCCAACCCGATGACAAAGAACACATTTGGTGTCTGGGAGTGTTACGTCCCGCCTGCGTCACCTGGCGTCTGCGCCATTCCTCACGACTCGATGGTCAAAATATCCATGACCCTTCCGTCGGGCGACAAGATCGACCGCATCCCGACGTGGATCACGCGTGTGACTCAGGACCTCAACATATCCCCTATTTACGACGGCCGCTTCTGGAATCCGCCGCAGGACCAAAAGTATCGATTCAAGCACCCTCGCCCCGACGTCCCTCCCGAGGGCCTCAAGATCTACGAGGCGCACGGTGAGTAATGGCCCGGGTGATAACTAATGTCCAGTCGGCATCTCAAGCCCCAACATGCGCGTCACAACGTACAAGGAGTTTGAGACCGACGTGCTTCCTCGAATCAAGAAGCTGGGCTATAACTGCATCCAAATGTAGGTGTGCTCTCTGAGTGTCGCTGACGGCAGGATGGCCATCATGGAGCATGCGTACTATGCTTGTGAGTGCAACCTCGCTTCCCTCGCGCTGACCATCAGCCTTCGGATACCAAGTCACCAACTTCTTCGCTGCGTCATCCCGCTATGGGACGCCCGAAGAGCTCAAATCGCTCATCGACAGGGCTCACGAGCTCGGCTTGACCGTCCTTCTTGACGTTGTCCACTCTCATGCCTGCAAGAACGTCGCCGACGGCATAAACGAGTTTGACGGCACCGATCATCTTTACTTCCATGAAGGTGGACGAGGGCGTCACGAGCTGTGGGACTCGCGCCTCTTCAACTACGGCCACCACGAGGTTCAGCGCTTCCTCTTGTCAAACCTCCGCTACTACATGGACACCTACATGTTTGACGGGTTCCGTTTCGACGGCGTTACCAGCATGATGTACAAGCACCACGGGATCGGAACTGGATTCTCCGGTGGCTACCACGAGTACTTTGGCGACTCTGTCGACCTCGAGGCCATGGTGTATCTCATGCTGGTGCGTGACTCCTGCTTGGTGACGCTGACATCAGGCCAACGCTATGCTTCACGAGGTCTACCCCAGCGTCATCTCCATCGCCGAGGATGTCTCTGGTATGCCGACGTTGTGTCGACCTGTACCCGAAGGCGGCGTTGGTTTCGACTACCGCCTATCTATGGCCATCCCCGACATGTGGATCAAGCTGCTCAAGGAGGTCCCTGACGACCAATGGGAGATGGGCAACATCGTCCACACGCTTACGAACCGCCGACACCTGGAAAAGAGCGTCGCCTATGCCGAGTCGCATGATCAAGCGCTCGTCGGCGACAAGACGCTTGCTTTTTGGCTCATGGACAAGGAGATGTGTAAGTTGCAGAACGAGGTCAAACACTGATGACAGACGACTTCATGTCCGATCTGACTCCACTTACGCCCATCATCGATCGCGGCCTTGCGCTGCACAAGATGATCAGGCAAGTCTTGACCTGATGATATGGCTGATGCCAGATTCCTCGTGCATGCCCTCGGTGGTGAGGCATACCTCAATTTCGAAGGGAATGAGTTTGGCCATCCAGAGTACGTTCAGCCGTACCGATGAAGCTCATTGCAGGTGGATGGACTTCCCGCGTGAGGGCAATGGCAACTCCTTTGCCCATGCTCGCCGGCAGTTCAATCTTGTGGACGATCACCTTCTCCGCTACAAGTATCTGTGGGAGTTCGACGCCGTCATGAACAACCTAGAATCTTCGTACAAGTGGCTCTCTGCGCCACAGGGATATGTCTCCCTCAAGCACGAAGTGGACAAAGTTATTGTGTTCGAGCGGGCGGGACTGCTGTTCATCTTCAATTGTGAGTTCCTTTCGAGACTTTGATAGCTGACCCAAGTCCATCCTACGCAATCCTTCACCGACTACCGCGTCGGTGTCGACACACCGGGAGAATACAAAGTCGTTCTCACAACCGACGAAGGCAGGTTCCGCGGTCATGATCGTATCGATGTCAAGGGTCGTTACTTCACCACCCCGATGGAGTGGAACGGCCGGAAGAACTGGCTGCAGGTGAGTCGCATCTAAACTCGAACGCTGACCCTAGGTGTATTCCCCGTCAAGAACGGCGCTCGTGCTGGGACTGTAACGAAATAGCAGATATTCAGAATGGCCTACGACGAAATGAACGACCTGTCAATAAGCGCACAAATTGCCTCATGCATCGCGTAAACGAGCTCGCCCAGAATCTTACTCTGTGAAATCAACTCTCTGCTTGCGCGGATTGTAAATAAAGCGTGCCACTGCTGCCTGCCAGATGATCACCTAGGCGTAGATCAGGATTCCAGCCCAGCGGGGAGTAACTGCTACCCGGCTTGCCGGAAGTCCAAACTCTCCTGATCTCAGCTTGAGTACCGAAGAAGCATCCTCCTTGTCGTTCTACACTACTAGACCCAGCTGAGCATTCTAAGCATGTCCGAGGATGAGCGCAGTACCTACAAGGTGACCATCCTCAAGGGAAGCGACAACTACGAGGACTGGAAGCTCTCCATCTCGTCCATCTTGCTCTCCAAGGACCTTCTCGACTTCATCAGGGTCTCCAAGGCAACAAGTGATGCGGCGGGCAAGCGCAAGGCCGGCAAATGCTTTGCACTCATCATCCAGTCCTTGTCCCCGGTCATCACCTCGTCTCTGCCGGCCGACTGTCCCGACCCGCTTTACCCGAAATTACCCAAAGGCTGCTCTCCTCTGGGCGCATCTCCGGCGCACATTCTCAGCCCAAGTTGGCGCAAGGCAAGCGATTCTGGTGCAGGAACTCTTCCGCACCGTCATTCCTGAGGGGGACGATCCGATGCCGCACCTCTCAAAGCTACAATCTGCGCATTCGCAACTAAACTCTGGCGGCGAGAATCTCTCGGACAAGATGCTCGCCTACGCCATGACAATCGCTCTTCCCGAGTCGTGGTCGACTCAGAAACAGTCTCTTTGGCTCCATGAGCCACTCAAATCGGACTTAGTCGCTTCTGCGGTGCACGCAGAGTGGCAAAGGCGTTGTCAGGGACCTAAATCGACAACCGACCAACGCCGCCTAGTCTCGCCGAGCTTCGAAGTCCGCATACCGACTATCGGCTATTGGCTGCAGTTACCAAGGAACAAAAGGTTACTTGACGACGGTCACTCGACAACGGTTACTCGACTATGGTTACTTGACGACGGTCACTCGACAACGGCTTCTCGACTACACGCATGAAGACAACTGCAAGTAACACAGTTACGTTATCGTACGCGTGGTTGCTTGGATACATGGAAAGGCTGGCAGAGCCGAGGGCAGCCGAGGAACAAGGATAAAAGGAGGTGCCTGGAGATCATCGAAGGACCTTGAGAACTCCCGATTGTTGTCCACTGTTGTCCCCTTGCCATAGCCCTAGTTGCCTTAGCTCTTATACCCTTGCGTACGTCTTGTTATCCTCGCCTTGATTTGCCTTACCGCTACTTCGACCAACCTGGCTTAGCTACCGCAGAGGTCCTTAAGCCATTCTTGCGAGTCGTCGAAGTAGCTTAGGATAGTCTCGCCGAAAACAAGTACTTCTCGACGAGCCTTGGAGTCGGACGCTACGGGGCCGTTGTTGGTCGGAGTAGCTCCGTGACAGTATCGGGAGTTCTCTTTTACCCGGTCCGACTCGCCTTGTCCCTTGTTCCCTTGTCCTTTATACCCTTGTTTTCCTTGTCCCCTGTCCCCTTGATTCGCCGACATGAGCCAACACCCGACGAATCCCAACATGCCTCAAACTCGATCTGGACGAGTCCGTAGTCAACTCGCCGACGATGCCGAATCCTCCCCAAGTTCCCCCCGTCTTCCCCTACCTTTGACGAGAATGGCCTACCCTTGCCGAACCCGCACGCACCTATTGATCCGACAACCTTCCAACAGCAAATGTTCGCCATGATGAACCTCCTGACGCAGACTATCGCCACGAACCAACGAGATCGCCAAACTTCGGCTAGCCTTTCCCCAGCCGCGCCGAGAGAACCTAAGATCAAGGAACCCGAGACCTTCCATGGTGACCGAAACGCCCTCAACTGCTTCCTCACCGAATGCGACCTAGTTTTCGAACTACAGCCCTCTCGATTCCAGGACGATCGGACAAAGGTCAGCTACATGATTTCGCTTCTTCGAGACACGCCGTTACTCGCCATCCGACCACTGCTCTCCGAGTACCCTCGGCCATTCATACTCGAAGACTACCCAGCCTTTGTCAAGCATCTCCGAACCAACTATGGAGATCCCGATGAGAAAGGAACCGCTAGGCGAAGGCTAAAGGCCCTCCGACAAATGGGCTCAGCTTCGGCGTATTTCGCCGAATTTCAGCAATACATTGCGATTTTGGGATGGAAAGACCCAGATCCGGTTATCGACAAGGCAATGGAAGGATTGAAGCCGAATCTCAAAGATGAAATCGCCAGGCAAGGGTTCAAGCCGACAACCCTTGCCGATCTTATCAGCCTCATCGTTCCACTCGACAACCGACTTTTCGAGAGGGAACTGGAACGCCGACGAGAGCAGCCGGCCAAAGATAACTCGATCCGTGGCACTACCTCGACTAACCCAAGCCAGGATCCTCAAGACCGCCTGAAATTCGCCCAATATACTCCAACCTTGACGTACACTGGTCAAGGTCCCCGACCCCCGCTTACCGAGGCCGAGAAGCAGCGAAGGAGAGACCACAACCTTTGCTTGCGATGTGGCCAACCTGGGCACTTTGCAAGAGACTGCCCGACATCGACAGGTAGCCGAGGAACTCTTTCGGCCACAATCACCGAAATCAAGACGGAGCCAACCAATCCCAACCCAGCCACACCGGGAAACGTTCAAGGCCCGTCGACGTAGGAGAGCATCGCCGAGCCTCGCCGCTAGTACTCTCCGCTATACCCGTCTCGAGAACCCATGACTCGCCCCAAGAAAGCGTCGTATACCCTCAAGAAAACACCTCGAAGATCAAGATACCCTTGTCCATGCGCCAACCCACGTCCTCTGTAACTATTGACAGTCGGAATCACCCCGCCAACCTTACCGCGTTATGGGACACGGGAGCCACCGAGTCCTACATCGATCACCAAGCCGCGACTCAGTTTGCCGACCTTTACCGACCTTATCCGAACCCAGTCGAGCTGCGCCTATTCGATGGAAGGGCATCTTCAGCTGGTCTCATCAAGCATTACCTCGATTTCAAGATCCGAGTTCACCCCGATCACGCCGCAGTTCCCACCCGAGTCAACGTCACCAAGTTATGTGGTGCCGACATTGTCCTAGGATCGTCGTGGATGACCAAGAATGGGGTCAACATCGACCTACCAAGTTCAACCTTGACTATAGGCCTCCCAAGAAATGAACCGCCCAAGCCGCCCCAGAGTATCCTTCGAGCAACCTCGATGGACCCGAGAAACCCATGCACCTATCCGAATAACATCGCCTTGTCTAGCCGATCCAAGTGGACGACTATGCGAGAAACACGAATCTCGCCGAGCATCGCCGAAGCAACTCGAGCGGAGACGACCCCAGACACCGAGACCCAGCCATTGTCGAGTATCGTAGAAGCGACTCAAGCCGAGCCAACCCAAGAAACCGAGAGCCAAGAACCCGAGACCTTATCGAGCATCGTCGAAACGACTCGAGCAGAGACCACCCCAGCCCTTCCGACGACTAAGACCCCCGCCGAAACCGAGGTCCTTTCCGAGAGACAACCCAAGGAACAGCCCAAGATCGAGATCCTCGCCGCAACCGGGACTCTCCCAGAGACCGAATTCGAGACCCAACCCAAGTTTACGGAGGTTCCCGATGGAACAACCACCCTGAACCACAAAGTACCCAAGGACGACACCGAAACCGAGACCCAGGAGCTACTGAAGCTCTTACCAAGCCACTACCATGACTACCTCGACATCTTTTCCCAGAAGCAAGGAACCCAGACACTGCCGCCACATCGAGCCTACGACATGCGAATCGATCTTCGACCTTCGGCGAAACTATCCGTAGCCAAGCTATATCAGCTCACCGAAGTCGAACGACAAGTACTTATCGACACCCTCAAACGAGAAACCGCCGCAGGTAGGATACGACCGAGTAAAGCAGCCTATGGATCGCCCATGTTCTTTGTTGCGAAGAAAGATGGCCGACACCGACTGGTGGTCGACTACCGACAATTGAACGAGAATACGATTGCCGACGTCTACCCATTGCCGCTGATCAACCAGATAACAAGCGAGCTATCCAAAGCGAAGTACTTCACAAAACTTGATCTTGTTGGCGCTTATCAACTTCTTCGCATAGCAGAAGGTTACGAACACCTCACCTCCTTCAGGACACAATACGGCATGTACGAGTCCTTGGTCGTATGCGACGGTCTACGAAACGCCCCCGCAGTCTTTCAACACTTCCTAAATGATGTCTTCAAGGAAGTCTTAGGCCAAGGAGTTACGATCTACATCGACGATATCCTGATATACGCGGACAACCTCGACGAGCTTCGCCGAATCACACGGAGGGTATTCGATATCATTCGAGGAACCTCACTTTACCTCAAGGCTTCGAAGTGCGAATTCGAGAGGACCTCGGTCACGTTCCTAGGGTTCATCGTTTCCGAGAAAGGCGTCGAGTCCGACCCAGAGAAGGTCAAGTCCATCCAGGAATTCCCAGCACCAGCGAACCTACGCGAATCTCGATCGTTCATGGGACTCGTCAGCTACTATCGCCGATTCGTACCGAACTTCTCAAGAATCGCGGCGCCCATCACGGAGCTTACACGAAAGGACCGGATTTTCGACTGGGGACCAGATCAACAGCAAGCATTCGAGGAACTCAAGCGACTGTTTACCACGGCACCGATATTGGCACACTTCGACCCGACAAGACAGACAATCCTACAGACCGATGTGTCATACTTCGGCTGGGGATACATACTTTCGCAGATCGATCCCGAAACCCGCCGAGAGCATCCGATTGCAATCGAGTCTGGACGATTTACAGGTTCTCAACTCAACTACTCGACCAAGGAAAAGGAATTCATGGCGATTGTCGAAGCGTTTAGGCGATGCCGACACATGCTTCTCCAAGTTCACACGACCGTCCTCACCGACCACCTCAACCTGAAGTATTGGATGGAACCGCAGCAGCTTAACTCTCGACAGGCAAGATGGGTGGAAACGATTTCGCCTTTCCGACTCAGCATCATCTACAGACCAGGCAAGGAAGCGACTATGCCCGACGCACTTTCGAGACGATCCGATTATCACCCAGGAAAAGGAGCAACTACTGATCTCGAGTGTAACTTCACCCAAGCACTGCCCAACTTCGCCGACGATCCGGGAGGAATCGATCTACCTGTCTCCACCGGAAGGTAGCGACATTCCCGCCAACAAGGTCCTTCACCTCCGCAAGTCACTTTACGGTCTGAAGCAATCCCCGCGCTGCTTCAACAAGGCATTTGACAAATGGCTCAAGTCCCAGGGTCTCACACCGTCCAAGGCCGACCCCTGTCTCTACTCTCGCCGCAGGGGGAACGACTTCCTCATGCTCTCGGTGCATGTTGATGACCAACTCATCGCGTGCAACAATCGCTCGGCTCTGGATGAATTCAAACGACAGCTCAACGCTCAATTTGAGTGCTCCGACTCTGGCCCCGCTGGCTACTTCCTCGGTTTCAACATCTACCGAGACCGCGCAGCCAGAAAGCTTTACATGTCCCAGGAACACTACTTCCAGTCCGTCCTTGAGCGCTTCAACTTGCAGGACTGCAACCCGGCACGGACTCCTCTGCCAACCGGCTTCCGACCTGTTCCAGCCACAGACGAGGAACACGCACTCGCTAAACACCTGCCGTTCCCCCAAGTCGTCGGCTCCGTCCTCTACGCATCAACCGTCTCTCGTCCCGATCTTGCCGAAGCCGCCGGCGTCCTCTCTCGTTTTATCAGCAAATGGAACGAGTCCCACTGGAAAGCGGCAAAGCACCTTCTTCGCTACATCCGTGGTACCACCGACCTCTGCCTCATGTTTGACGGTGACTGCGGCAAGCGAATCCTTCTCGGCTACGCCGATGCCGACTGGGGAGGCGACATGGACACGCGACGATCCACAACCGGCTATGTCTTCAAGGTTTACGGCGGTGTTGTCGCCTGGAAGAGCCGCCGTCAACCTACAGTCGCTCTATCCACCACCGAGGCGGAATACATGGCATCGGCCGATGCGGCCAAACAAGCCACCTGGCTCCGACTTCTGCTCGACGATCTCCAACTAGGACCGCCCAAGGACTCGCCTATTCCGATCTACAATGACAACAACGGCTGCATTGCTCTCTCCAAGAACCCTGTGCACCACGACAAGTCAAAGCACATCGCCATGCGTCACCACTTCCTTTGTGAGAAAGTCGAGGACGGCTCTATCGACCTATCCCACGTTTCCTCGGCCAGCAACATCGCCGACTTACTGACCAAGTCACTTCCGGTGGATACATTCACTCGACTCTGTGAGTTACTTGGTGTCATCCGGTTACCTATGCGCGGGGGGTGTCGGAATCTACGCCTAGTTCACCGTCTGCCACACTGCCATATTCGGTCACGTGACTACAGGTCTCCATTCACGTCTCTCTCATTTACACGCTTGTATCTCTCTCTGTCACTTCTATATACTCGTCTTATGCACTCATATCTCGATATCCGACAGAAATTTCCGTCCCCAGAATTTCTACCGCTTGCAGTTTTGATGTTGTCGGGTTGAAAGTTGGTGGGATTGTAGTTCCTGATGTCGCGCATGTTGTCACCAAGTTTCAGGTCGATCGGAGCAGGAAAAGTGCTGTCCCCAGATTTTACAAAGTCGTCCCCACTAATTATGGGGAAGATCACATCGCGGGTGGTGATTACCTTGTTGCCGTCCCAAATGCGATAGCTGTGGGTGCCCTCTTGGTAGCCAAGTAAGAAACCCTTGCGGTAACGTGGGGACAGCTTGGAGATGTGTCGGTGGTCGCGAAAATAAGCTGTAGAGCCAAAAGAATGAAGGTGGTCGTGTCGCTTGGATTTACCAAACCACTTGTCGTCTGGAATGGCGGATTGAGGACCACAGGGCGTGCGGTTGCGTGAGTAGGCTGCATAGGACGCGCATTCGGCCCAGAAGGACTGCGGGAGACCGGTGTCGATGAGGTATGTGCGGACAAGGTTCAGGATGGTGAGGTGGACGCGTTCAACCCGTCCATTCTGAGCATGAGAGTCAGGTGGGACTCGAATGTGCTGGTTTCCGAGTTGGCGCATGTAGTTGTCCCATTCCTTGGAAGTGAATTCCCCCCCGTTGTCACTGCGGAGGGTCTTGACCTTAGAGCCGAGTTGCCTTTCCACCAGAGCAATGTATGACTTGATAGCAGTGAAGGCGTCCGATTTCTGCTTGAGGAAGGAAAGATGGACTTTCCGAGAATAGTCGTCATAGCAGGTCAAGAAATACCGTGCGCCGCCAATGGAAGTGACAGCGGCAGGTCCCCAGAGGTCGATGTGGATGAGTTCCCCAGGTTTGGTTGCGCGAATGTCCTCGGCCGGTGGAGAAGGAAGACGGGTGCCTTTCCCCATGATGCAGGCTTCACACTTGAAGTCGGAAACGTCCTGAGAGGTGATTGCATCCAGACCATCGATTCTACCAGCCCTGTACAGTCGCATAACAGCCCTAGCACTCAAGTGGCCCAAACGGTGGTGCCAGTCTCGAAGTACTGAGAATGTGTCAGCCACTGCCGCCGATAGGGCAGTAGCCGAACTCGCCTTGAGGATGTAGAGTCCGCTTTGAAGGTGAGCAGTGCAGATGGGCGCCTCGGCATTGTACAGGGTTGCCGAGTAGCGGGAGAAACGCCAAATGAATGGGGACGGAGTCCGCGAGACCGAGAGAAGGTTGGCCTTCAGACCGGGGACCACAAGGACGTTGGTGAACTTGATAGGGCCGAGAATGAACGACCCAGAGGACCGAGAGAGGAGCTTGGTGCCGTCCCCAATCTTTACAGAGACCGGTGTGGTTTGTTTGACGTCCGAGAGAAGCGCCGAGGACATGACCATGTGGTGGGACGCACCGGAGTCGATGATAAAAGCATTTTGAATAGTGGGGACGGCCGCAGAGATGAATGCGGACGCGTCCGAGTCGCAGTTGACGTCCAACTTGGCCACCTGAGCGGTGGGGACGTCTTCAGCCTGGGCTACCTTAGCCTGAGGCTTGTTCTTGGCCTTGTTGGCCTCGGCACGCTTGCGGGACACACAGGACTCGGTCGAGTGTCCCTTGACATGGTGCCAGTCACAGTACGCGTTGTCGTCGCGGGGAAAGTCGCGAGGATGGTTGTTGGATCCCGAGTTGGACCGCTGGCTCATAAATTGCTGGGGACGCTTCCCCTGCACCTTGAGGGCGGTTCCGGGGCCACCAGACTCAAGGATACGCCTTTGCCACTCTGCGCGCACCGCAGAAGCGACAGATTCGGATTTGAGAGGCTCTTGGAGCCAGAGAGATTGTTTCTGAGTTGACCAGGACTCAGGGAGAGCGATTGTCATGGCGTAGGCAAGCATCTTGTCCGAGAGATTCTCCCCGCCAGAGTTGAGCTGTGCATGTGCGGATTGAAGCTTGGAGAGGTGCGCCATGGGATCCTCGCCCTCTGGGATGGTGGTGCGGAAAAGTTCCTGCACCAGAGTCGCTTGGCGAGCGCCAACTTGAGCTGAGAACGTCCTTTCAAGGTGCGCCCAGAGGAGAGCAGCCTTGGGATCGAGCGGGTTGCGGCAATATGTTGGAAGAGACGAGGTGATGACCGGTGACAAAGACTGGATGATGAGGGCGAAGCATTTGCCCGCGTTGCGCTTGTCCTTTGCGACATTGGTGTCCTTGATCGCATCGATGTAGTCGAGGAGATCTTTTGAGAGCAAGACGGACGAGATGGAGAGCTTCCAGTCCTCATAGTTTTCGCTACCCTTGAGGGTGATCACCTTGTGGGTGGTGCGTTCGTCCTCGGACATGCTTAGAGTGCTCAGCTAGGTCTAGGGCGTTGTAGGATGAGGAGACGCTCCTTTGGTACTCAGCTAAGGCGAGGAGAGTTTGGACTATACCGGCGAGCCGGGAAGCAGTTACTCTCCACTGGGGTGTCCAGATTCTTCCACCACTCGAAAAGAGCAGTACCTGTACTCGTCTCTGCGCCGAGAGAGAGCCCGCGGCTTTGGTTGTCGGTTGAAGCTGTGTGGGACGCGCTGGGGGGCTTGCTGTCGATAGCAGAGGTGCCGATACACGCACTACCCGCGGTAGTACAGCCTAGAAGTCGATAGAGGCGCTTCAAACCTCGGGAGGAAAGAGAGTGGAAACCCTTCTGTATCTGGGGATTATCCAGAGGTACCGAGAACGTCTCGGTACGGCGAGAAACGCGGTGGATGCGTCGATTCGAAGTTTATTGCGTCAAAGTGGTGAATTGGAGACAGCCGGTGTCCCCAGAGTTTCTGCAGCGCGAACCGCTGCAGCTAGAGTGGTGTATGCGTGCGAGGTGAGAGAGCAGCGCGCGGGCTGTCCTTGGTGGTGGTAGCTAGTCGCTAGCTGCCATGGTTGTCGAGATATCGCGTCTCGAAGATGCAGGGCGGTTCTGCTCGATGCAGGGCGGTCCCCTGGCTCGTCTGTATGCGTGTAGGTCGAGGTTACGGGCTCATAACCTGTCGGAGATCAAGATATGAGTGCATAAGACGAGTATATAGAAGAGAGAGAGAGAGAGAGATACAAGCGTGTAAATGAGAGAGACGTGAGTGGAAACAAGTAGTCACGTTATCGAATATGGCAGTGTGGCAGACGGCGAACTAGGCGTAGATTCCGACAAGCGTCAGGTGAATGGGAACACTGGAAACTGGCAATGGATGCGGAACTCGCCAAGATGCAGCAATACAAGGTCTGGGAAGTTGTGGACCGCCAACCCAACATGCGAGTGGTTGGTGCATGCTGGGTCTACACCCGAAAGATCAACGGCAACACCGGAATGCCCTCTAGCTACAGAGCTCGATGGGTTGCCAAAGATTACTCGCAACTGGAGGGAATTGACTTCAATGAGCTATACGCTGCGGTCACCCATAAAGACACCATCCGAGTCTTTCTCTCCCTGGTCAACCACCTCAACCTCGAATGCGACCAAGTCGACATCAAAGCGGCCTTCCTTAACGGTGATCTTGAGGAGACAATATACCTGTCCCCACCGGAAGGAAGTGACATCCCCGCCGACAAGGTCCTGCACCTCCGCAAATCTCTTCACGGTCTGAAGCAATCCCCGTGCTGCTTCAACAAGGCATTCGACAAATGGCTCAAGTCCCAGGGTCTCACACCATCCAAGGCAGACCCATGTCTCTACTCTCGCCAACAAGGCAAGTCGATGACCAATTGATCGCTTGCAACAACCGCTCTGCCCTGGACGGATTCAAACGCCAACTCAACGCTCAATTTGAGTGCTCCGACTCCGGACCCGCCGGCTACTTCCTCGGCTTCAACAAGGTCTACGGGGGTGTCATCGCCTGGAAGAGCCGCCGCCAACCTACCGTTGCTCTATCCACCACCGAGGCAGAATACATGGCATCGGCCGATGCGGCCAAGCAAGCCACGTGGCTCCAACTTCTACTCGACGACCTTCAACTCGGACCGCCCACGGACTCGCCTATTCCAATCTACAACAACAACCACGGCTGCATTGCTCTCTCCAAGAACCCGGTACACCACGATAAGTCAAAACACATCGCAATGCGTCACCACTTCCTCCATGAGAAACAGGAGGACGGCTCAATTGACTTATCCTTCCTTGGCCAGCAACATTGCCGACTTACTGACCAAGTCACTTCCAGCAGATACATTCACTCGACTCTGTGAGTTACTCGGTGTCATCCGGTTACCTATGCGTGGGGGGGTGTCGGAATCTACGCCTAGTTCCCCGTCTGCCACACCGCCACACAGCCACATCCATAACTCCGTCTCCATAACTCCGTAGGGCTGTGTACGCTTCCCACGCTTTCTATCTCGCATCTCCTTTCCTTTCTCTCTCTCTTGTTTATACTCGTCTTATGCACTCATACTCGATATCCGACATTCGTCATCCTGCAGATTGCCTGAAACCTTGTCCCAGCACTTGCGTGCTTCGAAGAGTATCGTCATCACAGGGGATATAGTCACGTTTTGTTGAGAGTCACGTGTCGACCAACGCCCTTCGCAGGCTGCAGCATTGTTTGGCCGTGATGGTGTCGTGACCCTGTTTAATGTCACGGACCTGGGGTGTGCTCACGGCACCAAGGCTGCACCACGGCTACCAACATGGTATTGAACCATCTGCTGCACAAGAAAGTGGACTACTAACACTCGCAAAAGGAAACTATGCTCGAGTTCTGGTTAAGAAGTTCGAACCGTGAGCACATAAGTACTGGACGTGTACCACTTGGTGATGGTGTTGTGACATGCTCCGATTCTGGACCCGCCGGCTACTTCCTTGGCTTCAACATCTACCGAGACCGCGCCACCCGGAAACTCTACATGTCCCAGGAGCACTACTTCCAGTCCATCCTCGAGTGATTCAATTTGCAGGACTGCAACCCAGCACAGACTCCTCTGCCAACCGGCTTCCGACCGGTTCCAGCCACAGACAAGGAACATATACTCGCCAAGCACCTGCCATTCCCTCAAGTTGTTGGTTCCGTCCTCTTCACATCAACCGTCTCTCGTCCCGACTTGGCTGAAGCCGCTAGCGTTCTCTCTTGTTTTATCAGCAAATGGAACGAGTCCCACTGGAAGGTGGCAAAGCACCTCTTACGATACATTTGCGACACAACCGATCTCTGCCTCATGTTTGATGGGGTCTGCGGCAAGCAAATCCTTCTCGGCTATGCTGACGCCGACTGGGGAGGCAACATGGACACTCGACGTTGTAGGGGAGTGCCCCACCGCGTATATAGACCTATGGTTGAGCCCTGTCTCTACCTTAGCCTTTCATTTTTACGTTGTAAAAATGGTATTAGTCTATATTGCCGCTCCTCTACATTAAAATGAAAGGCGACGGTGGGACACTGGTTCCGGGTTTGAGTCTCGTTCGGTGTTTCGAAAGAGGTGAGTTTTGTTCACTGCCACATGGTGTAAGAGGGATGTACCAAACACGTGTGGCGGGGGTAAACCACGTGGAAAAGGTCCACGGCGGGGCAAAAGTCGTCCAATTTCCGGAGGTTCAATGTGGGGACGCATCCCTCTAAGTTGAGGGGGATGTAGGGGAGTGCCCCGCCGTGTATATAGACCTATGGTTGAGCGCTGTCTCTACCTTAGCCTTTCATTTTTACGCTGTAAAAATGGTATTAGTCTATATTGCCACTCCGCTACAATGTTCAACAACCGGCTACGTCTTCAAAGTCTATGGCGGCGTTGTTGCTTGGAAAAATCACCGCCAACCTACCGTCGCTCTTTCCACCACCGAGGTGGAATACATGACATCCCCCGATGCTGTCAAGCAAGCCACCTGGCTCCAACTTCTACTTGATGACCTCCAACTTGGACCGCCCACGGATTCACCGATACCAATTTACAATGACAACAATGGCTGCATTGCACTCTCCAAAAACCCTGTGCACCACGACAAGTTGAAACACATCACCATGCGCCACCACTTCCTTTGCGAGAAAGTCGAGGACGGTTCAATCGACTTATCCCACATTTCCTCGGCCAGTAACATTGCCGACCTACTGACTAAGTCTCTTCCGGCGGATACCTTCACTCGACTCTGTGAGTTACTTGGTGTCATCCGGTTACCTCTGTGCGGGGGGGTGTCGGAATCTACGCCTCGTTCACTGTCACGGAGCTACTCCGACCAACAACGGCCCCGTAGCGTCCGACTCCAAGGCTCGTCGAGAAGTACTTGTTTTTGGCGAGACTATCCTAAGCTACTTCGACGACTCGCAAGAATGGCTTAAGGACCTCTGCGGTAGCTAAGCCAGGTTGGTCGAAGTAGCGGTAAGGCAAATCAAGGCGAGGATAACAAGACGTACGCAAGGGTATAAGAGCTAAGGCAACTAGGGCTATGGCAAGGGGACAACAGTGGACAACAATCGGGAGTTCTCAAGGTCCTTCGATGATCTCCAGGCACCTCCTTTTATCCTTGTTCCTCGGCTGCCCTCGGCTCTGCCAGCCTTTCCATGTATCCAAGCAACCACGCGTACGATAACGTAACTGTGTTACTTGCAGTTGTCTTCATGCGTGTAGTCGAGAAGCCGTTGTCGAGTGACCGTCGTCAAGTAACCATAGTCGAGTAACCGTTGTCGAGTGACCGTCGTCAAGTAACCTTTTGTTCCTTGGTAACTGCAGCCAATAGCCGATAGTCGGTATGCGGACTTCGAAGCTCGGCGAGACTAGGCGGCGTTGGTCGGTTGTCGATTTAGGTCCCTGACATTCACCGTCTGCCACACTGCTACACTCGGTCTAGGTCACGTGTCCCACAGGTTTTCACCCGCATCTCTAGCACGTTCCCATGCCTCGTATCTTGCGTCTCTTTCTCTCTCTCTCTTCTACATACTCGTCTATAGATCATTGATCAAGTATTCAAGGTACTATGGATACTATAACTATGGACAACAACAATTCGGAGTTCTCAAAGTTCCTCTTCAACAGTGTTCCGTTCGCCTTTATACCTTGCACGTGTGACCCTCGGGTTTGCCTTCAAGTTGTCGAATAGAACATTCGAGTCTTGAATGCATTCACCGATGGTCATCTCCAAGAGATGTTGTATCCAAAAACATGGGAGTGGTGTATGCGGGACGCGGGAGTGGCGTAGTTGAGACACGGGAGTGAAGGCGTCTTTTTGGGATGCTCGGTCTTTGGCGCCATTCGAATGTAGCGGAAGGTCGTCGATGCATTCGAATGCATGAGTCAAGTCAATATTGTTGACCAACGATATGGTTGTTACGCCCAGATCTGAGAGGGAGCTGGGTGGACGAGGAAGGACACTGACACGGAGCGGAAGGGAAGTGATCAACGTACCGGACGGGAAGGGGTCACACCCCATGCAAGCTTACCCTTGCAAAGTGTAAGGTTAAAGGTAGTTGGGTCAACCGTAGGCGGGTGAGAGAGGAAGTGTGGAGCTGTCGAGAGGAAGGGAGAGTAACGTATGATATTCGATCTCTACGGAATCTATCAAAGAGGTCCAGGTGGACTGGTATATATACCTTACGAACAGATGATGACAGTCATCTGGACCTCGTGAATCTCCGTCGCTAGAAGTCGACTCAAACCTGAAGCCAGTGCCAATGCTATTGTGCTCCATCCTTATCTCCGAGCTCGGTGAGTGCGTGCTTATTGTCCTTGCCGGGGACAATAAGGAAGAAGATCGTTGTTCAACGTCTCGTTGAACACGGCGAGGTAGGACTGCCTATTGTTCAAGAAAGAGAACAATAGAGAGGGCAGTGAGGTCGATGGGAGATGTCTTGGAGGACAATAGGAGGTGGGAAAGTGTCAATGGGGATGTTTCATATGAGGACTTGACGTGTCGAGTAGGCGAGAAGGCGAGTAGACGAGCCGAAGCGCGACACAAATGAGACAAAGTGTTACGAAGTGGCTTACCGGGTCGTAATAATGATCGGATATCCGAGAATGTCGTGAGTGTAGTCATCGTATCGTTGTCGCATACTCGAGAGTCCTCGAGAGTCGAATTGATTGAGACTGGGTTTGTCGTGTGCTCGAGTGAGTATCCTCCTGCCAAAAGACGCCTCGACGCATCAACAAAAACGGACTTGGCTGGCCTAGAACATATCACAGTACACCGAACAGTACAAGTACCGTACTCGTGGGCGCAGGTACCCCGAAACCTTACCCCGCCTAGAGGCGACTCTCGGCGCGCTCCGTCCCAGACACGGGTCGGGTGCGCTCAACGATTGCGCTGCGATAGGCGAGCCCACCGTTATGCGCACTGTAGATTCGCGAGGATGCAGGGAGCTGCTGTAGATGCTGTAAGTGCGGGACTTGGTCGGAGGAAGTGTGGCACGGGGCACGGGCCTCGGACATTGGGGCGTGCGGGCCCCCGTTCCCTTTGGTATGTGTGCATGTATGTCGGTCAATCAAGTGCATCCATCTTCCTTCCTTCTTTTCATCTTCCTCGTTGAGCCCACTTACTTCAAAGGCCTCCCTCCTTCCCGTATACACACACGTCATGTCGGGAGTTCAGGAGGCCGACAGAGATCGCTTCGATCGCGAGAGTCAACAATCTCTCATCCAGCAAGCGATTGGCAAGCAGCATTCCATGATCGGCTCGGGTCATCCTTCGACCAGGGCTGGCACCATCAAGATGTCGACGCGAGCCTCAACGATCGCGGAAGGTCTCCGAGACTACGTCGTCGCCCTCATCCAAGGAAAGGGTGAGAGGAGCTTCCGTAGCCGTTCAAGCACTCATCATACTTCGTAGGCGCTGGGGTCGAAGTCGGCATCGCTGCGATATCGTTGACGACGGGCAAGGTAAGTGAAGGATCTGAGGCTATGGCTGAGCCTTCAGATGATAATCACACAGGCGAGTGTCTCGCTGTGGCACGCGGCTTGATAATGCCTAACGTCGACAGATCGCAGACGACAACAGTGAGTCGCTTCGCCGTCCGCTAACTCACAATCACAGATTTCCATCGCACCATTCATCACTTGACGAATTATGCGCCCGAAAGGATCCTTGTTCCGGAAACTCTTCTTATGAGTGCTATCCATGACCTGAAAGAGAGAAAGGGGCGCACGGGTGGAGATCTCGTGCAGGTACTGGAGGACGAGTTCGGGGTACATTGCGAACCAGTGATCAGAGCGCTCTGGAAAAGAGAGGCCGGTGAGTTCGCTCCCGACGCTCATGCTCAGAAACTATAGGTCTCGAATTCATTCAAACTCTCGGCGCGGAGGACCCGTTGAAGGCTTCGACCGTGATGCAAGCTGCGGATAAGTGAGAGGACCGGTTCCGCAGAAACTGACAGCAGATACTACTCCCTCTGCGCTACGGCGGCTTTACTCAAATGGGTCCAGACCAAGAGGGGCATCATCTTCACCCCCAACTCACTGCGCATTAGCTACACCACCCTTGAAGGTACGATGCCGTGTTCAAGACAATCGCTGATCCCAGGCGTCATGTTCATCGATCCAGAGACGGCTCGAAACCTGGAGCTAGTCGCAAACTCTGCTACTCACAAGTCGACGAATACGCTTTTCGGTGCGAAGAGGACCTGCCGTATCAGTCTTAGCCAGACATAAGCTCCCGCTGATGACTAGGGCTGCTTAACACATGCTTCACTCCCATGGGATCGAGACTCTTACGAGCGAACATCCTTCAGCCTTGTATCCGTTCGTGTATCTGCCCGCGAGAAGCTGATAATATAGAGCGGACCTTCATCGAGAATCGATTGGATGCCGTGCAAGGTGATCAAACATCTCCGAGAGATCCACTGATCAGGGAATAGAGTTGATGCAAGCCGGCGAAGGACTCAACGTGGTGCGCGACGCCCTCGAGCCGCTTCAGAAAGTGCGTATTGAATCTGGGGACGGAAGCTGAACTGCAGATGGACCTCGACAGAATTATGGCCCAAGTGAGTTCGGTTTCATGTGGCAAGCGTTAATTCCCCAGCTCTGCCAACAGACGGCTGCATTCGCCAAATTCCAGCTCACGGAGCACCGCATTACCTTGCTTCTCCAGCTGAAGACTTTGATCAAGACACTTCCAGCCCTGGCAAGTTCACTGAGGCAATGCAAAGCCAGTCTATTGCATCGGCTACAAGAGGTGAATTCATGACATGACTGCAAACTAAGTTCCCTCAGTCGCTTGGCAACCCCGATGTCCTCGACATTACGAGGCTCATTGAGAGTGCGTTGAGCCATCTGACTCCCTGCTCAGATTGGTGACCTTTCATGAAGGGATCATCAATGAAGACACATCATCTCGGAAGTCAGGCAAAGGCTACATGTCGAGGAATGCTAAGTTGTGGGCCATCAAAGCCCACTGCAATCATTTCCTCGATGTGGCGCGGTCGACATGCAAGGAGAACGAAGAGGATATCGAAGAACGTGCGTACAGGTGAAGATTTCTACTGATCATCGCAGTGAGAACGAAAATACGCGGTACGGTGATGCATTTGCCCCAGGGCTGAGACAGACAGACACTGAGGGCCTCGACTGTTTTACCGAGTGGACGGAAAAGGGCTATCGCTTGGTGGCGGCCCGCGAAGGAACCGACTGGAATTTGCCACCCTTGGCTATCAACGTTGAGAGGACGAAGAGCAAGTGAGTTTCGCCTCAACGCACAGGCTGACGCCACAGAGTCAAGTTCACCACCCAAGAATTGGTAGGAAGAAAAGCGGATACTTTTATCTAACGATTGTTCAGCAACGGAAGAACTCCCGACTGCTGCAGGCGCAGGAAGAGGTCTTCTCGCTCAGCCAAGATACAGTCGCTGCCTTGTTGTCACAGGTGTTGAAGCACATCAGTGCGTCAGACATCACGGCACCCGTTGACTGGACAGGTGGACTTTACGCATGTGCAGAAAGCGTTCGTCAATGGTCGTCGGGAACGGTGCTGAGACGAAGATCGGAGTGATTGACCTGCTCTCAAGTTTCGCCTTGCTGTCAAACCGTGCGTGAGGTCTAAAAATCATCTGACCGCCCCAGAGAAAGCTTGCGGTAGGTCAGCGACCTGGATCGAAACTCTGTTGTTGACCTCTGGCTTGCCCGGCCCGAATTCGGGGATACAATGGCCGTACGTAGGACTTGATAACCCTCTGCGCCGGTTTGTTTACAACTCGGCAGATCCACGGAGGGAGACATCCCATCCTGGATAGGACATTGGCGGGAGCATGCGTGTCCAACGACATGTAGGCAAACAACTCTTTGAGCTATCTAATGCGCAGTTACGCTGCCGACGGATCTTCAAGCTTTCAGCTGATTCAAGGCCCCAAGTAAGTGTTCTGCAATCGCAGTCGGTGCATGGGGCTCACCGGGTGTGCACTAGCATGTCTGGCAAGAGTACCTATCTTCGCCAGATAGGTCTTCTCACCGTTCAGGCAACACTGGGCTGCTTGTGAGTGTTTTTAGTCTCGGAGTCGAGCTAAAATCGACTGCAGTGTTCCGGCCGAGTCTGCTCATCTCAAGCTGCACGACGCACTGGTGTCGCGCTTGTCCAACGATGGTACGCGTCATCCTGGAAGTGACGACAGAGTGTGCTGAAAATCAGATTCGATGGAGAAATCATTGTCTACATTTGCTTCGGAGATGGCAACATCTGCAATGATCATGGGCAAGTGGAAAACCTCGTCATGAGCCTCGTCCTGATGCTGATCTACAGGGGTTGCAACCAATCGCTCTCTCGTTCTCATAGATGAGCTTGGTCGCGGTACGGCCCCCTACGAGGGTACGGGAATTGCGCACGCGGTCGCCGAGATTTTGATCCGGAAAAGAGTAATGACTCACGTGGAGTGGAGCTAAGACCAGTGCTTCACCTTCTTCACGACTCATTACCGTGATCTGTCGACGACCTTATCCGCTTATCCCGGAGTGGTCAAGTGAGAGACAGCGCAATGGGGCACTGCTGACCAAAGCGTACACCTGTCGGTTCAGGTGAGGCATTGGGATTCAAGGACTGAAATTAGCAACCCGGCGGAGATCCGGGTTCGACCGAATTCCGATCCGTTTTCCACTACAAAGTTGTGGAAGGAAGGAGCAAGTTGGAGCACTATGGTAAGGACGAGTACACGACGACTGCGGGGGACTAACATCGGGGAAGGGTTGGAGTTGGCCAAGCTTGCGGCTCTTCCCGATGCTGTCACGCTCAAGGCAAAGCTTGTGACGGATCGGCGAAATGCCCTCCAAGCGCAAGGTGCAGTGAGATAGGGAGCGTTTCGGTAGCAGCAGCTCACTACGACCGTCTGTGGAATCAGGCAAGATGTCCAGTCCATCGAACGCCATCGCAGCGAGACGGAAGACGCTCCTTGAGGTAGGACTCGATTAACGACCTGTTCTCATATCCAAGGTCCGTGGCAAGCTCAAGCAACTCGGAACCGCCTCAAGGCTTCACGAACATGATCTCTCTAACTACTTGCGCCGGCTGCAGGACGAGACGGTTGAGAACCTTCGTATCACGCTTGAGGCTGAGGCGTTCGATGGAGCTGAGAAGTTGACTGGAGGCGACTGACAGGGCGGAGACCAAGGACATGGAGCTGATTAGCGTCATGATGCAATGTACTGTACATACGCCAATATGTCATCGTATGCAAAAGACCGTAAGCCTATGTCAATAACGCAGACCAATTCAGGCGCTGCCCAGGCCAGCCCACGCCATCCTGGGAGATGAGAGCACGCTCTTGCACCACCCTGAGCTCCCTTATCCTCATTCGTCTCGCCTTCCGCCTCGGATCCTTGGGATTCAAGGGGGCCGCCGAGTCGAGCTCAGCATCGGTTGGTATGACAGACTCTGGTGCGGCATGGAAAGGGCGAGGAGTGGCAGTCCCAGATGGGCCCGCATGCGAAAGGGAGTAGAGATGAGTGCGTAACAGAATTTGCTGGACCGCCAGGAGAGCCTTCGAGACAGCGTGCGGAAGAGCGGGCAGCGGAGACGTTTGTGCGGGATGGAAATGCGCCAGGACCATGGCTGAGAAGAGGTCGCCCACTCCAGAAAAGTATCCGTCGATCGTGGGGAGAGCGAACGCCCATGTGTCGAGCTGACCGTCCACGAAGCTACTCGCAAAACACACCAAGACATCCTCGTCTGGCGCACCCACGCCTACGGCGTTAAACCATGGCGGGTGAGGCGTAGGGAGTAGACGGTCGTATTGTTGCGGAGGAGCGGGCAGTGACAGTGTAGAAACGATGCTGATCGGCAATGGAATCGAAGAAAAGGCGATGTGTGGAAGTGAATGCTCGGTGTGTAGCTGGATTAAGGCGGCGTTTAGGGTGGCTAAAGAATCGATCTTGACACCAGAGAGTAATCTATTGTCAGTCCTCGCGAGGGGATCGGTCACATACTCGACTTCAAACTGATTCGGTGTGATCACTGTTGCCAGTCGCAACATATCCTTGTAGATAGGAACCACGTCTGGCGAAACGTAGAGGCCTGTACCGACATCGCCCATGACGGCTGGTAATCAGCGATAGACACACGACGGCACTCACGATCGAGCACATAGATGCAATCAGGGTTATCCTTTTTCATCTTCTCAATCTGCACGCCGACAACTTGCAGAGCTTCGGCGCCGGGCACATATCCAGTAAGCACGCGGGAGTGGGTGATGAGGCCGTTGGTTGCTAAACCCTCGAAAATGGCGGCAAGCTGCTCCGGCGTCGTTTTGTGACCGTTGGTGTAGCCATAGCCTTGCAGATTCATTAGTTGATAGCTATGTACTGACCACCCACCAGTATGATTCGAGAACTGAACAGTGTTGACGACATCGACGTCGTAACCCAGCGTCTGCAAGGGGAATGTCGCCGCGCGATTGCCTGACAAGTTGAGCTTCGGAAAGCCGGCGGGCGGAGTCTTCAGCTGGACATACCAACATAGCCGGACACGACGTGAGACTGTATCGATAGCACCCTGCCCGGCTCGGCGCCGAACATTGCTGTGTGTGCGGAAGTCATGGAACGAAAGTCACGGATAGAGAGATTGATAGATGGAGATGGATTTCTGATTGCTGCTTTGGACGAGTCAAGTCTCCTCCACCAAACGCCCCTCGGCGATCGCCGCTGTTCCGAGTCAAATGATGAGCAGGGATTTCCATTGATACAAGGATACTACTACTATCCGGTCGCGGCGCCCCGATCCGTTCGACGGGCTGACCATGCTATGCAAGAGAAGGCTAGTGGAGGCTGAGAGGGGTATACGACGTGGGGGATGCACCTTCTACGTTCACTTCTTCTCCTCCGAACCAGACTCGGGCGACGACTCCGACGAAGGCTGCTCCGACGCGCGCGACTCGGCGTTGCGCTTCTCGTACACCTAGGAAGATGAATCAGCATACTCCGATGGACCAGGAGAACCTGTCGACCACTCACCTTCTGGAAGAGGCCGAGGGACGCCTGCTGGGCAGCGTCGAGAGCCGCCTTGATGTCCTCGGGCTTGACGCTCGCGTCACCCGCCGCACCCTTGGCCGCGACCTCCCTCAGCTCTCCGAGAAGCTTCTTGACCTTCTCCTTCTCCTCGTTGTCCAACTGCGACTCGAACTCTGCCATCGACTTCTCGGTGTCGGTGACGAAGCTCTCACCCCGGTTGGCCTCCTCAATAACCTGTCGTCGCTGCTTGTCCGACTCGGCGTACTTCTCGGCGTCGGCGACCATGTTCTCGATCTCGTTGTCGGACAGACCAGAGGACGAGGCAATGGTCATAGACTGCTCTCGGTTGGTAGCCTTGTCAATGGCACCGACGTTGACGATACCATCGGCATCGATGTCGAAGGAGATCTGGATCTGGGGAACGCCCTTGGGCGCCGGAGGAAGACCGGTGAGCTGGAAGTTACCCAGGAGCTTGTTGTCACGGACGAGCTCCCGCTCGCCTTGGTAGACCTTAACCTCAATGGCGGTCTGTCCGTCGGCGGCCGTGGAGAAGGTTTGCGACTTCTTTGTCGGGATAGTGGTGTTGCGGTTGATCAGGCGAGTGAAAACGCCACCGAGAGTCTCGATACCGAGCGAGAGAGGTGTGACGTCAAGGAGGAGAATGTCGGTGACGTTGCCGGCAAGGACACCGGCCTGGATGGAGGCTCCTATGGCGACAGCCTCATCGGGGTTGACACCCTTGCTAGGCTCCCTGCCGAACACGCCCTTTACGGTCTCAACGACCTTGGGCATTCGGCTCATGCCACCGACAAGAATGACCTCGTTGATGTCAGACGACTTGACGCCGGCGTCGCTGAGAGCCTTCTTGCAAGGCTCGACGGTCTTGTCGACAAGAGGCTTAACGAGCGCCTCGAATCGAGCCCGAGTGAGCGTGATGTTGATATGTTGGGGACCGTCGGCGGTGGCGGTGATGTACGGAAGCGAGATGTCGGTCGAACCGGTTGAGGAAAGTTCGATCTTGGCCTTCTCCGCAGCCTCACGGATACGCTGAATGGCCATGCGGTCCTTGGAGACATCAAGGCCGCTCTCCTTCTTGAACTCGGCGAGAATGTGGTTGACAAGGGTGATGTCAAAGTCCTCGCCACCGAGGTGGGTGTCACCGTTCGTCGACTTGACCTCGAAAACGCCCTTCTGCATCTCCAGGATGGAGATATCGAACGTACCACCACCCAGGTCGTAGACGGCGATGACAGCCGAGTCCTGCTTGTCAAGACCGTAGGCGAGAGCAGCCGCGGTAGGCTCGTTGATCACTCGAAGCACCTCGAGACCGGCGATCGAACCAGCATCCTTGGTGGCTTGTCGCTGCGAGTCGTTGAAGTACGCGGGGACAGTGATGACTGGAACGGACATTAACCACCAGATCTGCACGGGAGTAGCGATGACTCACCTGCGTGCTTGACGGGCTTGCCGAGGTAGGCGGAGGCGGTGTCCTTCATCTTGCCGACGACGAAAGCGCCGATCTGGGATGGCGAGTACTTCTGTCCACGAGCCTCGACCCAAGCGTCACCGTTGCTGTGGGCAACGATCTTGTACGGAACATTGGTGATGTCCCTCTGCACCTCGGCGTCGGTGAACTTGCGACCGATCAATCTGATTCGTCAAATCAAGAATCAATTGGCTGGACGAAGCCGCTACTCACCGCTTGGAAGCAAAGATGGTGTTCTCCGGGTTGACAACGGCTTGTCTCCGCGCGGGTTGACCGACCAAGCGCTCGCCGTCTGCAAGGATGAGTTCGGTGATCAGGGGAGATGAATTTGAACACACCCTTAGTGAAAGCGACAACTGAGGGGGTGGTGCGGGCACCCTCCGAGTTCTCCAGAACCTTGGGCGATCCACCTTCAAAGATACTGCAGCTGTCAATTTGTGTTCTTGAACCTGTAAAAGAGGTGCTCACGAGACACAAGAGTTGGTGGTACCCAGGTCGATACTGCACTACGTCAGTCATCGTTTTCGAGGGGCAACATTCGATGTACGCACCCAACGACGGGTCCAGACACCTTGCCGCTGTTGAAGCGTTTTGAGGCGAGCATGGGCGAGGTGGTCCGCTGAGGTAGAAGTCAGCAGTGCGAGACGAATGGGACGAGAGACGCTACTCACGGCCACATTGCGGAAGGGGGAGACAGCTGAGCTGGCGCGGAGGGAGCGGGTGATGCCGTACATGACTGGCGGTTTTCAAAGATGCGATACGTTGAGGGCGTAAGCTGGAGACGAGGCTTGCGATGCGATCGTTGGATCGGAGAGGGATACGGAATGCGTGAAGGAGGAAGAGATGGAAGGAAGCTGAGAAGAGAGAGTGAGAGAGAGAGGATTGAAAAAAACGGCAAGTAGGCGGAGGGCGAGCCGGGATAGGATCGAGATTGTTCCAGTGGCGAATGGATCAAATTTGATTCCGTCGATCCAACCCTGTCCCAGTTCCGAATCGCCGAAAAACGCCGATCACCCAGGCGCCCAGTCACGTGCCGTGGCGGCGCGGGACGGAATCAAATCCACCACACGACACCGTCCAATCCGATCCCAATCAAATCCCATCCATCCTCCACTGCTCCTCCATCCTCAACATCCTCACCTGTCTCTGACAACTCCAAGCTCTCAAATCCACCCGGGCCTGGCCAAGCCACAAACCCATGGCGCCTTTGCTTCGCACCTACTTCGCACCCAGGCAGCGGTCGCTTCTTTCCAGTCTCTTCACCGCCACTTTTCTCGGCGCCGTCATCGTGGTCGCCTTCCCCTGCCCCGTCAGGCCCGGACATCGACCAGAGGCCAGGCTAGACAGCGACCCCTCACCAAATTCGGGTAGCAAGCAGGATGTCGTCGTCTTGATGAACGAAAGAGGGAGGAGGCGGTTCATGGAGGAGCGATGATCGCGGGACCGCTTCTGGATGGCCGGATCGATTGCCCGCCTGCACGAGTGAGTAGGGCCGCCTCGTAGCTCACAAGCGGACTGCTGACCGCGGTGGCTGCAGCCAAAATATCAATGATACCTAGTACTGGATATGATACCCCGCACACTTATTCACCGGCATCTTGTCACACTCGATTTCTGGCATTAGGACATCAGGCGCAGCTTCGCCATTCATCTTTCAAAATCTGGCATGTATCGCAAAGTATGTCATGCACAACGAGAATGTTCCTGTAATCAACATGCTAGCTCTTGGCTCGGCGAGCGGGTCAGACACCGAATAGCTCTCTCAGCTCTTCAAACCTCGCCTCCTTCTTGTCCTTCGCAGTCTCCTTCCCTCGCCCTCCAAAAGCCTACCTAGATGTTAGTCGAGAACACCGATATAGCGCACTCGTGTTGACTTGCCTGACTGATCAGATCATCTTTGCGCTTCTCTAAGATATCACCCAGTCAGCTGCCCCCAAATCATGTTACGGATGAACACTCACGGATCTCGAGAACCTTCGACTCAACGGTGTCGCTGGCGATCAACTGGAACACCCGCACAGGCTTGTGTTGGCCCATCTGATAGTTCATCTCAGCGATCGAGCAGATAAATGTGGCCGAACCCACCCTGTGAACCCGATCAATCGCCTGGGCCTCGATGGCTGACTGCCACCATGGGTCACACTGAGCCTCAGTCGTTGTCACTCGAACGAAGTACAGTGCATTCACTCACCAGGAAGACATTTGACGCCGCGGTAAGGTTGAGGCCCACCGCTCCCGACTTGAGCGAAATCAGCATGACCTTGGGGTTGGATCCTGCGTCCGCGGCTGTCGCGGGTGCCTGGAATGCCTGAATGACTTCCTGGCGCTGCGATAGCATCAGTCATTTGCATGGTTCATTGAAGCGCAGACCTCCGCTTGCCGCTTACCGCTTTCGCAGACATGGACCCATCGAAACGACTGAAGACGACACCCTCCTCGCGAAGGCTCGCTGCCACGTGGTCGAGAAAGCTCGTGAACTGGCTGAACACCAGGGTTTTGTCGTCTCCATCGAACGCCTTAAGAAACTTGAGCAGCTCCGTAATCTTGGCGGACTTGATGACGGTCGCATGATCGTCGGGTTGGACGTATTCCGACGAATCCGCCGGCAGCGAAAGGAGGCTGGCGAAGGAGATGGGGTGCCGACACATGGGGCACTTCTGCTGGAGTTCAATGACCGGCTTGATGCACGGAAAGCAGTCTGTAAGATTGTTAGGCAGCCTGCCCTGGAACGCCACCGGCAGGTACTTACGGGGGTGGCCACAATCGGTGATGCGGGGCTCGCGATCCAGGCTGAGGATTTCAAAGCATATCTGGGCCGTCAGAATGCTGTTTGCAGGTGATTCATAGCGACTCACAGGGCAGTCTTCATCATCGGCGAGTGTACGGCGTAGCTCGTCAATGAGCTGTGCACGCTGTTCCGGTGGAATCGATGTCACAGCCACCGCAGCCTTCGACCCGGCGGTCGGGGCTGCCGCAATTCCTCGAGGAAAGAAGACGGCACAAGGCTCGCTGACAGGCAGAGTTGCCTCACTGCCTCAGTCAGCCTACGAAGTCCTGCTCATGGATATACCCACTTCTTGTCAGAAGAGACAAAACATTGGCGGTACCCTGCATGCTCAGCGCTTTGCTCGCGGGACGGATCAGATGCCTCACCAGGCCAGTCCGGACTGCTCCCTGGAATCTCTGCGCCGAAATCTCTCGAACTTCGTTGTACATCCTCCGAGTGTCGTCGTCCAGGATGACTGGGCACTGAAAATACTCTATCGGGGGTAACTGCACAATGCTATTCCCAGACTGATCCTGAGTGTTCTTTGTCCTTCTCAACACAGTTTGGGTGATGAGGCCTCGGAGGAGCTTGGCTGCAGCCGCGTCGCCGCTGAGGAGCGGTCGAAGTAGCAGGCTTCGGAAGTAGTCGGGCTGCAGCGATGAGCAATTCTAGAAAATGATCGACGGAAATAATACCAACTTGATCCAAAGGTCGGCATGTTTGCAAGCAGGTGAGCAATGAACCCAAGTCGCCTGGGTAATGGAGTCAGAAATCCTCCATGCTCGCCCGGAAGGTTACATGACATACCGGGAGAGTTGACAATTGGCGTGCCTGCATCATCAGTCATGCTGTCGTGCGATTGCTGTCGTGCGATTGCTGTCGTGCGATATACTCACCTGTACAAATCCAGCGGCGTTCAGCTTGAAGACTGCAGAATGCTGCAGTCACTGTCGCATGAGCCCTCGCCATGTTCATCGACTTACTCTTCGCCTTGGGGTTCCTCAACACATGGCCCTCGTCCGCGACTATCCGCTTCCATTTGACCTTGAGAAGGGGTCCCGCCGTGGTCTTGGCTTTCTTTGCCTTGAGAGGACTATTCGTTTGCGCCGAGGCTGTGGCGTCGCTCGCCAAAGTTTGATATGTAGTCAGAATGATCTGAAACGTTCAGCGACATTCGCTGTGGACAAGACCTTGACACTCACATCGTAGCGCTCGAGGGTTTTGGCCGATACGTCTTTCGCTGCACCATGGTATGTGTATGCAGACAGTTTCCCGAGCACGACGTGATCATTGATTTGCTGCTGCCAGTTACTGAGTACTGAGAGGGGACACACTGATAGAGGTAAGCGAGATGTCCCTGGTTTGCTGTCGTACCTAGTAGTGTCGATCGGCTGTATCCCTCAGGGTCCGGATCATGCATTGTGGCAAGGATCAAGGCGAGTGTTGTGAGGGTTTTACCTTCACATCAGCCGAGTCGCGGGAACGAACGCACCAAGACCCATGCCGTCGGCGAGTATGCCTCCTCTGCCGAGCTTGGGCTCGTCCTTCTGAGGAGTTCGAGTGGCAATGTTGAGCCAGTATGGACCCGACGTGCTTCCAGAATCCGTGTCTTGGCGTGCCCAGAATTGCAGAGGCGCATCTTTTGACGTCTTCGGCAGTTGAGGGTTTTCGTGGGAGATCATCCACTGATCATCAGCTTCGCCACAACGACCGACTTCACCTGGAGGGCTTGTGATTGATGAGGTAACAGGTCGACCATCAAGTCACCACTGCCGATGCCAGGTTGGTTAGAATGCAGAGGTAATTTGGTCACGTCCGTATCGGCTGTGAGGTAGTCCTGGGCAATCAGTAGGGATCCACTTGGACTGCTCACCATGAGACTGTCCGATTGCTTCGCATCCTTTTCGACCTTCTTCAGATTCTCCCAGAGACGGCGATCCTCCTCGCTCTCCGTAGCAGACGTTCCGCCGACCGACCCGTCCCCGAGAACTCGCCCTTTTCCTTTGAACCTCCCGTCCACCTCGTTCTGCTGCTGTCGCCGGCGCACACTGTCGAAGCCTTGCTGAGCTTGGGTTGCCCAAGCCAGTTCAGGCTCCAGAACGGCCCGATGTGAAGGACGACCGTAAATGCAGAGATCCATACCCAGCTTGAAGTGCTTCGCCATATCCAAATTTTGGCCGATCATGCGCCCTTCCAATGTGATGCGACCAGCGTCCATGTACGGTGCGACCTTGGCAGCCACCGCACGAGGAATGTGCCCGACCTGCGTACCACCTGCATTGACCACCTTGACGTGCTGAGCGCCGTCGCTACACTTGAAGCTCACCTGCACCGCGTTCGCGTCGTACTGGTTCTCTGGCTGACGCCGGAGCATGACATATTCGCCTCTTCCCACTAAGCCTCGGTAGTATTGAACGCCGACGACATCGGTGCGTAACGTGAGGTAGAGCTGTAGCGAGGATAAGTCCTGTGTGCCCGAGGATAGGACTCACCTCATCTGGCTCCGGATTGGGCCCCTGAGTGGGCTCGGCTTCGACGTCCGCATCATTCTCGTCAAAGCCGACTGGCGAACGGGCCCGCTTTGACTTCGGACGCTGCTTGTCGCTCGACGGAGGGGCGTGGTTGGAGCTCGATGAAGGCTCGCCAAGGGCTTCGAGCTGCTCCATTGCTGCTCGCTGCGCGCTGCTTGCTGCTGGTTGCCCTTCCAAGTCGTGCAGCCAACTGAAGACAAGATGAAAAACCCAGCGACGGTGCGGCGGCAACAATGACAATGGATACGATCAACCAACAAGCCCGGGGCACCAGCAGCAGGCACGAGGAGAGATCTTACGTAAAGACGCCGTTCCCCCCCCCGCCACCACCGCTACTCAAGCCAGATAGACATCGCCATATTCAACCACTCCTCCACTCCTCTCTTGGTCTTTTCAACACTCACAGCATGCCCAGATCACAATCGCCGCCCAGAGGACCCCGCCGTAGGTCTCCGTCTCCTCGTCGAGATGGAGAACGCGATCGTCGCGAGCCCCGACCTCGATCACGGTCCCGCTCCCCACCATCCCGCTCGGCACCCCCTCGCAGGCCCAAGGAGCTCTCATTCTACAAGAAGTCGTCGTCGTCCGTCGGGTCGTTTTCCCACCGGAGAGATCCACTCGATGACATGCAGGCGGAGTCTGCCAGAGATCGCATGGAGCGTAGGGATCGAGGGGAGGTGCCTGCACGATTCGGCGGCACGAGGGAACAGGGAGTGCGAAACACTATGTCGTCCACCGCGCCTTCTGGCGCCGCGCCGAGCGGCATAGGCAGCTTCAGACGTGGCGACGATCCTCTCGATCGCATGCCGGTACGAGGAGGCGAGGATTATCGCGGAGAGGAGAGGTCGACGGGCAGTCAGCGTGACTATGACAGGGCGCGGGAGCTTGACCGGAGAAAGAAGGGGGATCGAGACCGAGAGGAGAGATTGGCCAACATGGATAAGCCGGGAGCTAGGCCGACGGCTCCGGCAGGGGTGCCATCACTGTAGGTTCTCGATCATTGCTACGTCGACCAAAGCTCATCAATACCAGGGCATCTGCACGCTTTATCGAAGTGATCGCAAACGACCGGATGGGCAGAAAAGGTGACTTAATTCCTCAGGCTTTCGCACATTGCGGCTCATCTCTGTAGTCCGCGTCAAGTGTCTACCCACCGATACGGTCGGTGACCTGAAAAAGCTCATTGCAGCGCAGACCGGTACCTCTGCGCAAAAGATCCAGCTGAAGAAATGGTTTGTCTCCTGCTGCAGACCGGGCTCGTGTGCTGATTACTCAGGTACACCGCATTCAAAGATCATGTCTCTCTGCAAGACTACGAGATCAACGACGGCATGGTGAGTTAGCGGCACTTCTAGATGGCTTTGGTTGACGTCCTCCAAGAGCCTGGAAATGTATTAAGCGCCGTGCGAAATGAGACCTAATTCCGTCGCTGTTTCCGGCGAGAGGATTTCTGGTAGGGTTGAACATATCCGCTTGACATTCAAACGTCTTTCGCAGAGCCTCAGACCTTGCTGGTAGCGACCTCTCCGGTGGCTATAGCCGGCCTCTGTCGCTCGTCCACGTCCGGGAGGTAACGTGGTATGAACATAATATCATCCTACTCTACATTGTTGCCCGCCGTGTCTAATCCATACGAGCGCGAAGGGTTCGGGTGATCACCTTATCTTGGGTGCTGTCCTGGTTAGCAAGAATCTCCACGTTCAGTGCAAGTGTATCAACTCACATGATGTGCACAACCGCACCCCATCCGCTCAACGCATCGCGATCCACGGCATTCAGGAGTGTTTGAGAAATGGTCTCAAACAGATCTTCTGGCTCCTGCGACCATATCAGCACACTCGCCGTCGGAAATCTGATCCAGCACGTACAAGATCCGGCTCCCACAGCCCCTCGGCAATACCGTACAGCTTGTCGCCAGCCGTCCCCGCGACAGCGAAGTCTTTAGGAGTGGTGATGCAGCCGATCCTAAGTGAGAGTCAACCTTGATGGTCCCGCATGATCCGAGGCTTCAGATTTGAGGCGACCGCAACGTGAGAGCGCATTGTTGGATGGGATAGACTCACGTGTCCATGCAAGAAATGAATGGCTTCGGGTTGGGTTCCAACTCAGTCTTTGGTGGCAGACCAGCGATGACAGGCTCGATGAAGAAAGGACCGAAGCTGGTCTCATCAGCAGAGCCCCGATAAGAGCTACACTCAGGGGGTTCCAGCACAACGACTCACCGTTTTTCGTACAGGGTGCTGGAAACGAGATGCGTGAAGGTCTTAGGTGTGATCTCACGCTCTTCTTTCATACGGTACATGTTGACCCGGAATCGTAGGTGCTCTCGCCTAAGGGAGGTATGAATGATGCCCTTGCGAACACAGCGATGGAGTACGAGGAACTAACAGAGTGTAGACATCGGTAGCCAAACCAGGAAGCGCATAGTAGAGCTTGTCGTTGACAGGGAAGACCTGGAGAAGGTCAGCGATGCTCGAAGTCTGTCGTTGTCTCGCCGGCTGAGAACTCCGCTCGGACGGTCTTTCTCACCTTGTCAAAGTTCGCGGCGATACCAACGGCCTGGTTGCCCAATCGCAAATCTGAGGCGATGGCGACGCAATCCTTGCCGACCATCGCCACGACCGAGCCACCGTTGAGCTCCATGACCGACTGATCGTGGTGTCAGCTGGAGACGAAAGAGGCACCGCTGATGGATACATGACCAACAGGGGACCACATACCATGTTGGACGAGAGACGGTGAAGGTAGATGCGGATGAGGCGAAAGGGAGACTGCTTCGTGGGCTATGAGCGAGGGAAAAATTCCGCGACGTGAAGGAGATGGGCTCAACGGAGGATCCTAGACGAGAGACGGAGGAAGACGGAGAGATGGAGAGAGAGAGACAGAGAGAGAGAGCCCGCTGACGACGAGGCGAAGTTGGTCGGTCGTCGCTCGCGCGTCCTTGAGCCAATCCAGTCACGTGGCACCCCTACATTGCATTTGATCCCGCCCATCCCCCCACCCTGCCCCACCCCAGCCTCTGGTGTTCGATTTCAACGCATCGACAGTTTGCATTTCTATCTTCCCACTCCTCATGCCTCTGCGAGCTCGGCCCTATCGAGCGCTGTAGCAGCTTGGCCCCACCAGTTGCGATGGCTGGTGCTGCCTCCGCAGACACTCACCACTCGAAGCTCATAATCTCGTTGCCGCTGCCGTGAGTTCCATAATTGTGTCATTATTGACCTCACTCGTATCCGAGCTCACGGTGGGCAGACATTTCCTCAAGCTCGCTTTGGCCGATGCAGGCTACAAGGCTGCGTCTGACGTTGTCCGTGTATCGGCAGGCGATCTTTCAGCTGGTAGGTGCTCTTTGATTTTGCAGCCCTGCCGCCAGCTCATCTGTCTCAGAGCTTGGCATCGGTTTGCAGCAGGCCCAAGACGTCCTCCGGCAATGCGAGGTACCTTCCGGTGAGACAGCGTTGGCTTATGATCCTGCTCTGAATCTGAAGAGCGTGTCGCAGCTGGACCGTCCGGCTTAACCTCCCAATCTGATGCGGGACCTGTCACCGTCGCTCGCTCCTCCACCGCGGCGGAGCTGCTATCCCAGGCAACCCACACTCGGTTCTCGACACTGTCTGCTGCTGTCGACGGCGTCCTAAGCTCCATTTGCCTTCCTGCGGCCGAGGCAAATATCATGAACAAGGACGGAAACAAGAAATCATCGATGGGAGCCATCACGCCGGGGACCGTTCTGGAGATCTCTGGTCCACCGGGAATCGGCAAGACCGCTATGGTAGTCTCGGTGGCGATGTCAGCAAGGCTCGGGGAACGTGCCGGGCCGGGACATCGGGATCAGCCGCACGACGATGCTGAGGTCCTAATCATAGGTGCGGGGTAGAGCGAGAGTCTCAAGTTGATCCATGCTTAGATACCGAGGGAGCATTCGCTATTGACCGTATATTCAAGGCTGCCCAAGCTTTGACAAGGACGAGCAGCAGTACGCCGGGGTGAATGCGAGCTTTCCGCTGAGATGACAGTTGATCCCCATTCCATCGTCGAGGGCATACACCTGATACGCGTCGCAACCCAGGTGCAAATGATCGCACTGCTTCAGACGTTGGATGATTGGCTAGAATCGCATTCCAAGGTGGGCGGCCGATCTGTTGATCCGCCGTTCGCCAACAAAGTTGATCAAACTCGATTGCAGGTGCGACTCGTGGTCATCGACACGCTGAGTTTCCACTTCCGCCAGCCCAACCTCGACATGAACTCCCGTCGACGAGTCATGGACACGTGAGCCATGTCATGTTGCGGTCGATCGTCTCTCACTCCAGGGCAGGATCAAGCACGCCATCGCAAAGATCTCAACCGTCAACCACTGCGCAGTGCGTGCTGCGCTGATACAAGGTTTGTCGTAGACGCTCACGTAGGCCCAGGTGATAGTGGTCAATCAGCTTGCAACAAAGCTCTTCACTGCGGAAAACAAGCAGGGTAACTTTGACACTGGCGACAAAGCGATTCTTATGCCTCAGTTGGGTGAGTCCGAGCGCGACGAATGGCGGTCTGACCCCGTAGGAGAGCTCTGGACCACCGCCAAGACGGTCCGTCTTGCTCTCTTTCGTGGGCCACCGGGCGACGACGTGCGGTATGCCCACGCCTCGACAAGTTCGACAGGGAGCGCGGATGCAGATTGGGCCGCATTTGATGTCGACGTGAGTTTGTCCGAACTCGCCGCCGCTGATCTGGGTAGACCGATGGGCTCGTGTGTGATTTGTCCGATGCATGACTTTGATGCATTGCTTCTTTCTCTTTTCTAGATCACTTAGTAACCGGTGGGCCGCGCTACGCTCGTGTCGTAAGCACGAATCAATCGAGTCTGATCCTGATTGTTCGTCTCGGTCTGGCTGAACGCGAAGCCGCGTTGACGCCGCATCCGCTGGGTCGCGCGGACCTTCTTGATCGCCTTTTGGAATCTTGCAAGTTCAGCGCGGGACACATCGGCGTACTCACTGTTCCTGCCTTGGCCTGTAATCGGACAAGTTGAATTTCTGTATCTCCTGAACGATGTGGTACGACGTTGGGTAGTACGTCCTCCGGTAGCTGGGGCTCGTCAGAAAACAAGATCGTGAGCCGCAACACGACTTACTACTTCCAGGCATAGTCGCGTAGAAGGCAGATCATGGGGAAAAGAAGTAGAACAAAGTAAAAGACGGGGTCTGCCCATAGTCGTGGAACAATACCGGTGAAAGGGCGAGAGAAGTTGAGCAATGGGGCGATCAGAGCGTACAGAGGTAACGCTATCATCGTGAAGACGAAGGAGCCGGGTATGGCGGCGAGGGTATACTTTGTCCACACGCTGAAGATGTCAGCGAAGCTATGACGCAACTAATGAGACGCACTCTGAGATCAACGCCGCTTTGCCCAACACAGTCAACAGAATAGCCAGATACAGTGTCGTGCCCCACACCCAGAGACCCGAGTTCTTGCCATCCGTTGCCAACAGGTCGGCTTTGAAGACGAGACATGAAAAGGCGAAGAGGATCTGCTTGGTCATTATGCGTCCGTTCACACACGCCGCGAAACTCACGACCGAGTGGTAGAAAGCATTTCCGACCCAGTAGAAAAACCTGATGGGCGTGAAGAAGTAGTTTTGCTGACCAAGGTGGTAGAGTTGGGGGTATCGGTCAAGCATGCGAGCCGAGACGAACTGATCGAAAATGCCGATGACCAGAGGTGGGAGGATGGTGAAGATGACGTTGTAGAATGACATTGACCAGCCCTCGAACGAAATCTGTCCCGAGAAGTCGTTGAACCACGAATACTGGGCGGGTCAGTCATGGCGTATCCCAGTGTAAACTATTCACTCACCCAGAAGAGCGTAAGCGCGAAGGTGATGTTTTTGTAAAACGAGTCTATCGGAAGTCAGCATAGTTGACGTCAGACGCGACGTTGCTCACACAAAATCAGCTTCGACAACCGCTGGTAACTCCATGATCCATGGACCAAAAGAAGCTTGCGAAGGAAGCGGAACTGGGAGATAGCTACATCGGCAGAGCGAGCGGCTTGCAATCCCTGCGAGACGTGAGCCAAATTCGGGCAGTTTGAGCAAAGTCTCACCTCGACACCGGAGATGCCGACTCCGACATGAGCAGCCTGGATCATGCTGACGTCGTTCGCTCCATCACCGATGGCGAGCAGCGGAGCAGAGGTGGATCGTTTGACCAGTTTGACTACCAGGGCTTTCTGCAACGGTGACACTCGGCCTAGACGATCAGTTCGGGATGCCTGGGCGTAGATATTGACATACAACAGATGACAGCCTTGCACATGATGGCAAGCTCCAGGAAAACATCCGAGCACTCTTTTTCCAGAGCGAATGTCAAACTTTTCCCGTCTGAACAAGGTTAGCAAGTGAAGGTCGGCGGCACCCACCAATGACCAGAGCCAACTCCTCGACATCGCCCCCCAGGCGCTGATTCTTGATCGCAAAGAGGCGCTTGTTGAGCAAATCGACGGTCTCCATCATTGTTTCCGTGTTGATGATGACCTGGCGTCAGCTGAGATCCGCTCGTCATGACCTACGAGGTTCATTGACTCTGAGATCAACCTGCAAGACAAGCCAATATTGATGGCAGTCTCCTGGCGATCGCCGGTCAGGACCCAAATCTTGATCCCCGCCTGTTGCAACGTGTGAATCGCGTCTGGCACTCCGTCTTGCAGCTTGTCTTCGATGGCAGTGGCACCAAGAAGTTGAAGGTTTTGCTCGATGGCCTCCGCCACCTTGTCGAGGGCTTCGGCACGGCCGGACAACTGGGCAGCTGCATGATCGTACATGCCCGACCATGCTGCGTATTCCTCGTCGGAGATATCGCGGTACGCCAAGCACAGGGTCCGAAGACCTTCGGTGGCGTAGTCTTCCAGATGGATGAGGGTTTGCTCGGCAAAGGCCTGGTTTGGCGCCAGGCGCTCGTAGATCACCGTGTCTGCACCTTTGGTGAAGAGCTTGATGCGACCATCCGGACCCCGCACGACAGTCGACATGCGCTTTCGGGATGAATTGAACTCGCAGACGTTGAGAATCTCAAATTCTTCAGAGTGGCCGTTGACGTCGATGAAGACAGACTTTGGCTTCCTCGTGTGGAAACGATAGCCAAGGATCTCGGCTCCTGCCACCAACGCTGCTTCGTCTGGACTCGACGCCTGGAATACCATCTTGCCGTCGCGCTCCTCTGGTATAACTGTGTGGCACACTGCTAAGAGTGACAAGCTGACACATCAGCCGAGTCGGGCTGATCACTCACAATTCTCGAAGCACGGCCGCTTCCTCGTTGTCTTGCAGGCATCGCTGTCGCAAAACCTCAAAAGTTTTCTGTCCCTGCTCCCTCTTTGAGTCGTCGACGACCTGCGCATACATTGTCCCGAAGACACTGCACTCGCGGAACTCCATCTCATTGCAGGTGAGGGTGCCGGTCTTGTCCGAGAAGATGTATGCGATCTGACCCAGCTCCTCGACCAAGGATGACGTGCGGCAGAGGGCGGGAGTGTCTGTGGGGGCGTGATACATGTCGAGGTCGGAGTTGATGAGGGATGCCTGCCAGAATTTGACCACCTCGATCGTCATGATGAGACTGCAGTTAGCGACTTACGAAATGTTCACTCACGAGATGGGAATCAAGTTGTTGTACAGAATGATGAAGGTGAGGATGTCCTCGACGAACATTTTAACTGCAAGTAAGCCTAGTTGAAGCAAACAACTCACCCTTATTGGTGGTATCCATATTCCAGGCAAGGTACCAATCTTGCGACGAGAAGAACCACTGGTATAAGCGACGACCAGACATCAACTCACCGTTCGAATGCAATTGCCAATGGTCGATACGAGGGAGAGGATGAGCAGGAGGATGAAGAGGTAGAGAATCTGCATGTTGACCTGGCGTTCGACCGCGGTACGCTTGATTGGCGCCTCGCTGGTGGGTCAGCGCCAGCGAGGACAAAGAGACTCACGTCGCATTCCGCATGAGTTTCGTCTCGTGGCCTGCGTTGACGACAATGCCGTAGACCCATTCCGTGTTGCGCAGCTGAGCACCCCGCAGGAGCATTTGATTTGGTCCGACCGGAACCTTGGTAGGCGCCGCGCCGGGCAAGGAAGCCGAGAGGTGGAAGGTCCCATCGTACGTGTAGAGTGAAGAGTTGGGCGCTTCGGAGAGCAGGTGGCCGCGGAGGAGTGACGCGGCGTGGGGGTTCGTGAGAGAGGCGGTCGCTGGGTGCGCTTGTTTGATCTTCAAGTTGGTTTCGCTGGCATTAGCCACAGCATCGATATAGACTCACCCATCGAGGTTCGCTGTCTCAATGTAGCAGAGACCGTCGGGTTCGCTGCTGCTCAACAATACCATGTCTGCAGGGATGAAGCTGTTGGCAGGCAGACGAACGACATCTCCAACTCGTATTCTTCGCCACGGCCTCGGTTCGAATTGCTGGTTGACAAGAACTTCGGCCAGGTTGTTGTTGAGGTTGCGGTCGGACGCATGACGTTTGAGGTCTTCCTGAGCCTCTTTGAAAGCACTCGCCAGAAGCACAACGCCCAGAGGGACGATAGTGGTGTATCTTCCAGTCGGCGACACGTTGGGCACCTGCTGAATGCAGGCTGGTGTCAGCGGGGTCGCAGGAAACTCACTCACCTGTGAAGAGGAAGAACAGGTTGGCGGACCTCGAGAACTCGGCGAAGAGGAACTTGGGAATGAAGGTGATTGGACCGTATTTCCCCGTCGCGACGGTGTTGCTCTCGTATCCCTTGACCCGATTCGCTTCGGGGTCGTTCAACGCCACCTCCCGTGGTACCCCCTCAAACTTGCTCTTACGCCCGAGCAGCGCATTCACACCGAAAGTCCAGTCGACATCGGTGAGATGATCTTCTCTGAAGCGGGCCCACCGACTCCGGCGAGGGGCGTAGGGTCCGGCAGCCGGCGCAGAGAAGGCGTATGCCGATGGCCCTTCGTCGTCCTCGAATGGATCGTTAGCATAGTCCTTGGATGGGTGATATTTGTCGTCGGGGCCCTGGAAGCCAGCTGGAACGGCGCCAGACTGGGCAAGAGGTCGCGACGATTCCATCAAGGATGGTTCGGAGCGTCCAAAGCCACGGATATTCGGGTTGGACTGGGAAGGCAGGTAGCCGGTCGACTGGTTGGGATGGGCGTATTCGTCGTCACTGCCTTCAGCCCCGAACGATGCAGTGGAACACTCACTCGTCAAAGAACGGATCAAGAGCGTAGCCATGCTGCCTACCAGCATCCCTAGAGCTGCTCGCTGCGTGACCCGAGCTCTGCCCAACATGGCCACTGTAGGCGCCATTGTGGTCGTCAAAGAGGTTAGGCGAGCCTTCCTGGTCGAATGGGTTGTCGGCGACGGTCGACTGCTGGGGGTGCCGTGGCTGCGGCTGGAGTATGTCGTCGAAGGGGTCAGCCTGTCTTGACATGGCTTCGGCTGTTGCTGCGGTTCGAGACAACTGGAAGAGGTATCCCGAGCGATATGGCAAGGAACTCTGACAGGAAGAGCAGAGGGAAAGAGAGAGTGAGAGAAACCAAGGGAGACACGCGCATCTCTCTCTACGATCCCCCGCACCGCCATTCATTCGTTCATTATGGGCGCGGGATCAAATCCACGAGCGCCACGTGGAGCTGCGACCATCACGTGACTGTCCCGTCGCGAATCAACAAGACTGGGTCGCGTTGAGAGATGCAACAACTCTCTCCTCGGTTTCGACATCTTCCTCTCCAATTGTATGGCCTTCTCCTCCTGCTTGCGGTCCTCCCTCTGCGCTTCTCTTCGTCAGCGTAACCGTCAGCACCCAAAACAGTCACTCTTTCAACGTTCTGCGCAGCTCGCTATACCCGCCTTTGCTGCTGCCAGCAACAGGTTTTCCACCATGTCCGACGGCGAATCCTCGCAGGGGTTCCAGCTCGACGACAGCGGGTCCGAGGGCTACGTCGAGACCACTCAGGCGAAGAAGACGCAGAAGAAGCCCGCGGCTCCAAAGGCTGCCAAGGTGAGTGATTGTCCCGGTAGGAAGCCCGCGTCGCTGAAACCCATAGGCGCCCGCCAAGAAACCCGCCCCAAAGAAGGCACCCCTTGCAGCAAAGAAAAACGCGCCCAACGATTCCATCTCGGAGACCGATGGAGGTGACACATTTGACTCGCCGCCTAAGAAAGTAACCATGGCCGTGGACGACGCCGACGCCGAGCCTGCAAGCTCCAAGCCTGCTCAGAAGAAGACTGCGAGTCAAATGTACCAGAAAGTGAGTGCCTATCTCAACGCATAGCTAACTCCAGCTCACTCAACTGGAACACGTCTTGAAACGGCCCGACACCTACATTGGCTCCGTTGAGGCTATCACCCAGCCGATGTGGGTGTACGACTCGGAGTCTAAAATGATGGCGCTACGGTGAGTTCTGTCAAATGCCGGCTGGGCTGACGACAGCAACACCACCTACGTGCCCGGCTTCTTCAAGATCTTTGACGAGATCCTCGTCAACTCTGCGGACAACAAAGTAAGCTTAAAGGTCAACCGAGCTTACCTTAGATCAACGACCCTACCATGGACACGATCAAAGTCAACATCGATCGCGAGAAGAATCAGATTTCGGTCTACAACAATGGGCGCGGTATACCCGTCGAGCGACATGAGAAGGAGGGCGTCATGATTCCTGAGCTTATCTTTGGCCATCTGTGAGTCTACTACGACTATCGTTGCTGACAGTAGACTCGCGGGAAGCAATTTCGACGACGACCAGAAGAAGCTCACGGGTGGACGAAACGGTTACGGTGCCAAGCTTGCCAACATCTACTCGCACGAGTTCAGTGAGTGAAATTGGCCTGGCGGCGCTGACGGCTAGTCGTCGAGACTGCCGACAAGGTCAACGGCAAGAAGTGGAAGCAGGTGTTTTCGGACAACATGTCCAAAAAGGCTGCGCCAAAGGTTAGCCATAGTGACGAGCTGCGCTGATAGCCAGATCATCGAGAACAAGAAGGGCGAGGAATGGACCAAGATCACCTTCACCCCTGACCTTCAGCGCTTTGGCATGACCTCGATTGACGACGACACCAACGCTCTTCTCATGAAACGAGTGTACGACATGGCCGGAACCGTCAAGGACATCAAGGTGTACCTCAATGACGAGCGGCTAAAAGTCAAAGGGTTCAAGCAGGTGCGTGGAACTTAGGACCATACTGACTGGTTGACGACGAGCCATACTGACCCCTTCAGTACGTTGAGATGTACCTCAACGCACAGAACCAGGCTGCGTCAGATGCTGCCGGCGGCGCGGCAGTGTCTAACCCATCGGTCATCTACGAAGTCATCAACAAGCGCTGGGAGGTGGCGTTTGCGCTTTCCGACGGTCAGCCACAACACGTCTCGTTCGCCAACTCCATTGCCACAACCAAGGGCGGTACTCACGTCGACATGATCATGACGCAGTTGGCCAACAAACTGTAAGCGTTATTGTTTTGACATTGCTGACCGCAGTCTGGACCAGATCAAGAAGAAGAATAAGGCGGCCCCCGTCAAGCCGTTCCAGGTCAAGAACCACATGTGGATCTTTGTGAACGCGCTTGTGGAGAATCCGGCGTTCGACTCGCAAACCAAGGAGTGTCTCACGTTGAAGAGCTCGGCGTTTGGCAGCAAGTGTGACCTATCGGAGGAGTTTGTCAAGAAAGGTTGGTCCCGTGAGATGTACGTCACTGATGGCAGTCGCCAAATCCGGCATCATCGAGAACGTGCTCAGCTGGGCCCGATTCAAGCAGGACCAGATTCTGAAAAAGTCTGACGGTGCGAAGCGATCCAGGTGAGTACGCTCTATTTGGCACTCCTGACGCCAGGATCTCGGGCATCGTCAAACTGGAAGACGCCAACAATGCGGGCGGGCGCAACGCAAAGAATTGCACTCTGATCCTGACGGAAGGAGACTCCGCCAAGGCGCTCGCAGTGTCTGGCCTCGCTGTCGTTGGCCGCGACGAGTACGGTGTCTTCCCCTTGCGTGGAAAGCTGCTCAATGTTCGAGAGGCCGGTCACGATCAGATCGTCAAAAACGTCGAGATCCAGCACATTAAACAGATACTCGGTCTCAAGCACAATCAAGACTACACCACTACCGATAGTCTCCGTTACGGACACCTCATGATTATGACCGATCAGGATCATGACGGCTCTCACATCAAAGGCCTCATCATCAACTTTTTGGACCACTTCTATCCCTCACTTCTTCGCATTCCCAGTTTCCTGGTTGAGTTCATCACTCCCATCGTCAAGGTGTGGAAGGGGAAGCAGGAGTTTAGCTTCTACACGATGCCGCAGTACGAGGAGTGGAAGGCTGCGAACAATGACGGGCGAGGCTGGGAGTCAAAGTACTACAAGGCAAGTCGTTGTCACTGTGCATCGCTCACACCTCAGGGTCTCGGTACTAGTACATCTGCCGACGCGAAAAAGTACTTCTCCGACCTTCAGAAGCACCGCCTGCCTTTCGAGGCTATGCAGCAGGAGGACCGCGCGTTGATCGACATGGCGTTCAACAAGAAAAAAGCCGACGATCGAAAGGAGTGGCTTCGGCAATTCAAGGTGAGGTGCGGCTCCGTGCGTTGCTAACAGCAGCCCGGCACTTTCCTCGACCACGATGTGGACAGCCTGCCAATCTCCGACTTTGTGAACAAGGAACTCATCCTCTTCTCCATGGCCGACAACATCCGATCCATTCCCTCCGTTGCCGATGGACTCAAACCTGGTCAACGAAAGGTCTTGTTTGGTTGTTTCAAGCGCAACCTCACCAAGGAGATCAAAGTGGCACAGCTGGCTGGTTACGTGTCAGAGAAGACGGCCTACCACCATGGCGAGCAGTCCCTCACGGCGACGATTGTGGGTTTGGCGCAGAGTTTTGTGGGAAGCAACAACATCAACCTGCTGGCACCTAATGGTCAATTCGGTACCCGTCTGGCGGTGAGTGCAATGTCATTCCGATGAGGGACGGGGGCGCTGAAGTTACCAGGGCGGCAAGGACGCTGCTAGCGCTCGTTATATCTTCACGAATGTGCCTAGAATGACCCGCGCAATCTTCCACCCGGCCGACGACGGATTGCTAAACTACCAAATTGAAGACGGCATGGGCATCGAGCCGGAGTACTACCTGCCAACAGTTCCTCTCGTGCTCATCAACGGTGCTGACGGTATCGGGACTGGTGAGTGTCCAAGCTCGTTGGCCAGGGCTCACCCTTCAGGCTGGAGCACGGCGATCCCCAACTACAATCCCGTTGACATTGTCGACAACCTTCGCCGCATGATGAAGGGTGAAGAGCCGGAGAAGATGAACCCTTGGTTCCGTGGTTTCAAGGTGGGTCATCGACCTGGACTCTCGCTGACGCCAGGGCTCGATTGAGCGGGTCGAGCAGGACAAATACAAGGTCAGCGGTGTCCTCGACAAGGTTGACGACCACACGGTGGAGATCACCGAACTACCGATCCGCAAATGGACCCAGGACTTCAAGGAGATGCTCGAGGAGCTCACCACGGGTACGGATAAGACACCGTCGACCGTCAAGGTACGTTTGACGGCGGGGATCAGTTGCTGATGTCAGGACTACGAGGAGCACCACACCGACACGACGGTCCACTTCAAGGTCCACATGGCAGAAAAGGACATGAAGGCCGCCGAGACGGAAGGCTTTGAGAAGAAGTTCAAGATGACCACCACACTCGGTACCGGTAATATGGTTTGCTTTGACCTGAACGGCAAAATCAAGCGCTACTCCAGCGCCGAGGAGATCCTAACGGACTTCTTCCACAAGCGTCTGGAGTTTTACGGATTGAGGAAGGTGAGTATCCTTGTCTTCTATTGACCGTGGCTGATGCTCTCAGCAACATCTCGCCGACGAGCTCAACAAGCAGTTTGAGAAGCTGTCCAACCAGGCTCGCTTCGTTCAGATGGTCATTACCCGAGAGCTGGTCGTGTCGAACAAGAAAAAGGTCGACATCGTAGCGGAATTGCGCGACCTCAAGTTCCGGCCATTCCCAAAGGGCAAGAAGTCGGACGTCGAGGCGGAGCCCAGCATGGAGGAAGACGACGAGGGTCTCGCCAGTGACTATGATTACTTGCTCGGCATGGCGATTTGGAGCTTGACAGCGGAAAAGGTGGGGATTTGCGGTTGATGCCTGAGCTGACGGCAGGTCGAGAAACTGCTCGCCGAGCGTGACGTCAAAGAGCAGGAGCTCATTGAGCTCCTCAAGCTCTCCCCGCAGGACCTCTGGAACCACGACCTTGACAACTTCCTCGCCGAATGGGATGTAAGCCTCAGCATGTGGTGCTCGCTGACACCAGCTCCTCCTCGAGGCCGATGCCAACGCTTTGAAGTCGGCCAAGCCCAAGACCAAAGCAGCCATCAAGGCAGCAGCCAAGAAGAAGCGCAAGGCGAACGGCGATGACTCGGACGAGTCGGATGACTTTGTCCCTACAAAAAAGGCGGCCGCGGCAAGGCCGAAAGCCAAAGCGGTCATTCCGTCCCCGGCCAAGGCGTCCCCAGCGAAGCGTCCTAGGTGAGACTTTCCAATTGGGCACTCACTGACGGCAGCACCAACGTATCGGACGCCTCGGACGGCGAGAAGCCTCCTGCGAAGAAGAAACCGGTAGCCGCCAAGCCCAAGGCGAAGCCCGCAGCCGTGGTGAAGCTCGACGACTCGGACGATGATAGTAGGTTGCAGTGTGTGGAATCCCACCTGACCAAAGTGTACGACATCCCCGCCGCCAAGGCCGCGCCCAAAGCAAAGCAATCCACCCTTGACGGGTTCGCCGGTTCTGCGAAGCCGAAGCCCAAACCTGCAAAGAAGCCCGTAGAGTCGGATTCGGACGACGACGTCTTGGTGCTGCCGAAGTCGAAGCCGCCCGCAGCCAAGGCTAAAGCGAAGAAGGCGGACTCTGATTTCGAGGAGGAAGATTCGTAGGTAACGGTGCGGTTCTGTTGCTAACGAGCAGTCTCATGGAGGATTTCGTTCCCGCACCCGCACCTAGAGCGACAGCTAGACCTGGCCGTGGTGCCACCAAGAAGCCCGCGTACATTGACCTCTCGGAGGGCGAGGATGACGATTAGGGTGACCCTTCGTGTACTACCTTCCCCTTTTGACCGTTGTTCGCACCTCACGACTTTCTTCCTGTACCATTTCACTATTTTACGCCTGTTCATGCATTGCTCGGTCTTCCCGCTCCCACTGGATTCCGGGATACCACTCGCGAAACGGAGATTGAGTTGAATTCCGCCACTCTGATGCGGGGCCCGGTCGAGTTCACGTCCTTACGTCCCATTCTCACATTCACGGCCATTCTCGACTCTGTCTGCGTCTTCCGCACAAAACAGGCAACAGGACAAGTCGATAGTGAACTTGACTGGACGTGACTCTGGGTTGTCTCCCTCGAAGTCACCTGGCCACTCACCCGCCATGCGGTCCTCGAGTCCCGAATCATCACCCTCGAGTTCCCTCCTTTCCAATCCATCCCACCGTGTCGCACAACGTACCTATTCCAAGAAGGGGTCTCGCCTTCAGAAGCGCAAGCCGCAAGACGAACAGAAAGGATATGGAGCGACGGATGGAAGCGGGGATGACGACGGGGTCACATCGCCGAGTCACAAGCGGGCGAGGGCGGGCAGTTCCTCATCGGGGGCGTTGATGAGACAAGGTGATGATGGACCACCACGGGAACCGACGGCTCGTCAGCAATCGTCCAGAGGCAGCTCCAGTGCGCAGCAGGCATCCGAAACCCAACGGCGACCGACATCAGCCACTTCTGCCGCACCGAAGGACAGAGCAGCACCTCGGCATAGGTCGTTCACGGAGAATCTCACCCCATCCACACCGCCCCCGCAGCGAGTTTCCAGACGGCCATTGACGCCCACCTCGTCGCCAAAGGATCTCTCGGCACTCTTCGCTCAGGTTGCTTCCTCTGGTGCATCTCCGGGTTTCTCGGACGCCGACGATCCCAGCCCACACAGAACCACTCGGCCGTCGGGGCTGAGGCGGATGCTCACCAAGACGCAGAGCCTTGGAGTTAAGTCTCCATCCAAATCCAGACCTGTCGACGATCCCAGCCCCTTCCGACCATCTCCCTCCTCCCGCCTAGCCAGAACACAATCGATGCCGAGCACTCCGAGCAAATCGCCGACGCGAGATCTGTCGCCAAATCCGGCAGCTTTGCTCGTACCCTCTGCTCCGGCCCATGATGGCTCGGGAGGCAAAGCCAAACGAACCTATGGCAAGACGAGGACAGTCCGCGTTGAGACGGAAGATGGAGAGGCTGGAGATATTTTCGGAGTGAAGAATCTTGTGCATCACGAAGGCGCGGTCAAAGAGAGCTATGCGGAGCTGCGGAAGATGTACGAGGTGGACAACACCGTAGAGGGAGAAACATCCGGTAGTCTTCTCACGGTGGGTCTACACAACCTCCGCTTCGCTTACGGTTAGGATCTCCTCGCTGCTCGAGCGCCTCAACCTGTGTCCGATATGAGGTCGAAAGGGGAAAACAGACGCTTCATGGACGAGGTGGCCTACCTGGTGGATCCCGTGGCCGATGACCACACTCGTATGAGTTTGAGACGGTCCAGGTAAGGTGTGGCACCGTGATATCTGCTGATATGCAGCGCCATTGATGTTCTCCGGAACATGTGCGACGAGTCATGGTTGGAGAAGATGCAGATCTGTGGGCAGACTGAGCGAATATGGGAGGCTTTCGCGTCAGCCAGAGAAGGTGGCGATGATGTGAGTGTCGCATCACCACCGCATCGCGACCGCGTCTGACTTGCAGGTGATGGACGCGGTGTGCATACTTTTCCTCGTCAAGCTCGCCAAGTCAGCCTCAGGAATCGACAGTGTTGTCCGTATCCACGGCGAGGATACCGTGTCGTTCTTGATAAACATGATCGGTGTCGGGGGAGGACCTTTGGACGCGTCGTCGATCAAGGTGTGTGTCAGAGTGGGCGAAACGCTGATTGTCCAGCCCCAAAGCTTGAGAGATGTATACACGGAGCTGGATATGCCATGGCCGTCGCTCTCAGTGAGTCCCTTGACGAATGTAGCGTAGCAAAACTGACGAGGTCAGCCATCAACCAAACGCCTTGCAGCGTATACCCTGCACATGATCTGCGATACGCACTGGGAGTCGATCTCGACAGCCATCGCTGCGCAAAAGGCTGTGACAAAGGTCATGAAGTCCTACGCCAACGAGCTATCCGCAGTCCTTGACCGTTTCGATCTGTGCGAGAAAGGCTTGGTACGTGCGAAGTTCTGCGCGAGACTGAGTTCGCAGCCGTTGACGACACGGGGCACTGTCGACCTGGTCCACTTACACCTCTGTCTGCGCATCATAAGCACGGTGGTGCTGCAGTCTTCAAACGATCGCGAGATCCTGGCAAACGACAGTCACGATTTTGCCAAGGATGTCGTGTCTGGTATCATTGCGTATCATGCTATCGCCTTTGATGACGATCATGAACATCGAGCTCTAGGTGAGTGGTCATACGGTACTGTACCTGATACGCACAGGGGCAAAGTGTCTGGTCGAGTCACTCAAGCTACTGGTCAACATGTCGAACATGTCGCTTCGCTGGTCGAAATCGACGTCAGAGGTCCCGGGTTTCTCGACGGCCCTGATGCGGATTGTTCTCGGGCGGGAGAAGTTGGTCGCAGCGATGGGGGAGCAATCAGGCGAAGAAAAGGAAGTGTCGTCGGATGAGCGAGGCCAGCGAGATCACACAGAGGATTCTGTTTCCGAGCAGGACTTGCTGTGTCTTGTTCTCGCGGCGCTGTGCAACGCTTTCTTGGCCGACCAGGCTTTCACCGCTTCCGTGGCCGACATGGGTAAGTGCTTCTGGAATTGTGGTGGCGACTTTGACTGACAATCGAAAGTTGTCTCCGCTTCATGTACCTCAAAGCATGCGTGTCTGCGAAGTTGTCGTTGCGCAGACGCGAAACCGTTGTCTCAGCACCTCGTCGCAATATACTTGGAGAACGTCTCACAGTCCCACGTGAGTGCTTGTCCAATCTCGTGTGATTGGACGGAATCTTACATGACAGGCCGAGGCCGAAATCATCGCGAGTTACGTTTCGCTGCTTCTCGCCCGGTTACTTGTCGCCGCCCCAGCGGCTTGCGATAGTATTCTCGGCGCATTACCCGGGCGCAGCAAGGCTGAGCAGGTGGAGGGTCTCCTTGGATCGCTAGGAGAGCTGCGAGGTCTTCAGACTTTCCTTCATAAGCTGGCGGGTGTGGCAGCAGAGCGGGCGAGTGACGAGATTGAGGAGACCGAGAAGGAATTGAATGTCATACAGATAGCTATCGCCGAAGTCCGCGACTTGTTTCTCGCCTGACCTCGACAAGTAGGTCGCATGTGATGATGCAAATGTCTTCGATGTCCACTGTAGTGGATGCGCGCAACTGGGCGAAAGCTAGGTCACGAGCGTGCGGTGCTTCGCCATGCTTCCAGGGTGCATGGGAAAGAAAGCTGCTCTGCCTCACCCATTGCAGCTCCTCGGAACTGAATTGACATGATGCTCGTGCATTGCTTGTATCAGGCCCAACAAGAAAGACGCGACATCATGCGCTCCGCTCCGGAAGCAGGCGCCGAGGACAATAGGGCATTCAGGTCCCAATCCCGTGACTGGCTCGCCTAGCCACGAAGATTTTTGGGCCAGCTCTGATGTCATGCGATTTTTTGGCCTCGATATTGGATTGTCGGGCAGCGAGCAAGGATGCACAGGTGCATACCTGCGAGCTCTCGTGGCGGAAGGAGGTCGGGATGGCGGGTCAGCGACTGGTCAATACGGTTCTGGACGACACGGACGGCCCAAGAAGCTCCAACCCAAGCACGCCGGTCGGAGGGGGAAAAGGCTGCCACCAGGCAAAAAGGAGTGCAAGGGTTGGATTCTGAAATCCCGATAAGCCCGCGCGGGGTATTGCGATGCGGTATTGCAATTTCGACCCGGGGTCATTACGCTCATTAGGAAAAAGGACAAGGGGAACATTACAAATCCGTATTGTTCAATTCAAAACGAGGGAGCGGCAAAAGCTAACCCGCCGAACCATCCCTACCCTGAGACTGACTGTAAACCCCCTCTCTCACGCCGCGTGCACCCACCCACCCACACTATCCCCCCCCCCCCCCCTCCTCCTCCCCGTCGTCACTCTTCCCTCACTTCCTCTTCCTCTTCTTCTCTTTCAGTTACTTTTCAAAGCCGAGCATCGTCTCGTGTACCCTTATCTCCGTCCTCACTTCGAGCCGCCCCTCCTTTCACGCAGAGGAGCCTGGTGCCGCAGTAAAAAGGACAATCTCAACAGCGGCTTCCCAACGGTCGCCCAGTCCCTAAAAAAAAGTTTGGTCACCCCGGTGGACAGCAGATCGGGACAGATCTCTCAAACCGACGCCTCTCTGTTGTCATCCCCAGGACCCCGGACCCCGGTCTCCTCACCGAGGTCACACTGTGAGTTTGGTCGAGCGCCCACAAGGCTGTACATGGATGTACATGGCCAAACACAGCGCTGACCCCGGGCAGCAACACTCGCGCGACCGACCCCTCCCTAGATTCTTCCCATCCCCTTCCTACCCCTCACCCGTCAATGAGCAAAATCGCCGCCCCGTCCGCTCAACCAAGCAGCAAAGCGACCTCGCCCGCTCCTTCCGCCGCATCCTCTGCCTGGTCTCGTGGCCCCCCTCCGGCCACAGACTCGACCCCCTCCTCCAACCTGGCGTCTGGAGTTGCCACCCCCGCCCTGCCCTCCTCACCCGGAGTGGTCGCCGGCAGGCCTCTGTCGAACGGCAATGGTGTCGCACAAGCCAACGGCCCTGCACCCGTGCCGATCGGCAATCACTCGCGCAAGGGCAGTTTGATGGTCGGATCCGGCGTGGAGCCTCCGAAGAGTGAGTAGACACTCATCGTCGCTTGGCTGACGCCAGCATCCCTCGCCTTTGGCACTGTCGATTCTCCCAACCCGATGCTCTCGTCGTCGCCTGCCGCACCTTCCACCACGGGCGGCCATTTGGCCGACACGGTCAAGTCGTTTGGTTCCATCGAAGCGGACTCCTCTACCGATCCCAACACGGTCAAGGCGCCGTCCCGACGGACCAGCACGCTCAACTCGCCAGGCGTCGCCAGCCCCAATGCGCCTGCCAAGAAGCTCGACATGCACTCCCTGTTCACCAGCAAACCACCTTCGGCAGGTGTGGTATCGCCACCGCCTCAGGACCGTCGCCCGTCGATGAGTCAGGGCGGCTTCCCCGGTAACGGTCTGCCCAACGCCAGTGCCCATCCTTACGGAATGATGCCGGGTCAGCCCCACCTCCGTGCTCCGCCGGCCGGAGTCATACCCGGACAGTCACGCTCGCCCGTCCTCGGGCAGGCCATTCCGCCTGGTCAATACGGCCAGGCGCCACAGATTCAGCAGGGGTTCCGTCCTCAGCAGCCAGGGATGATGCAGCAGAACGCGACGCAGCAAGGGATGGTCCGACCGAACGGCATGGCCCCACAGATGCAGCCGGGCATGCAACGGCCCAACATGATGATGGGCCAGCCGCAGATGCCGTACGGGGTGCCGCAGCAGGGGCAGTATCCGATGATGGGTTTCCAGCAAGGCTATTACGTGAGTGCCGCGTGACGATGTGTTGCTGATCTTCCAAGCCCGGGTACAACATGTACGATCAGCAGCAGCAGTACGGCATGCAGGCGCAGTGGGCGCCTCAGCAGCATCCTCAAAATCAGCAGGGCTACATGTCTCCACGGGTTGGCCAGGCGCAGCTTGGCGCGCCCAATCAGCCCTCGCCCGTGCCGCCCACTGCCCAGCTGCCGAGCAGCGGCGGCCCCAGTCCTGTGCCGACGCCTCCGTCTCGTCCTCCCAGTCTGATTCCCCCTACACACCAACAGACCCCTTCGGTGAGCTCGATGCCGTCGACCCCTTCTCGTCCGCTGCAGCCCACCCCGGTCTTCACGCCCACCGCCGGTTTCAACATGTCTGGTGCCGCCACTGCATTCACCCCTACGCCCCGAGCCTCAAAAGCCATCAAATTCACCCGTCCCGACGGAACCGCCGTCGACATCAAGCAGGCAGCGGCCGCGGCCAAGGGCCCATCGCCCTCGGTCTCTTCCAGTGGCGTGGCCACCCCGGAGCCTCCCGTCGCCGAGAGCCAGCCGGAGCCGCCTGTCAAGAAGGTGCCAGCGCTGCCAGTGATTGTGCGGATCGAGTCCGAGGAGCAGAAGAAGTTGCGACTGAAGGAAGAGGCGGAGAATGCTCGACTGCGCAAGATCGAGGAGGATGAGGAAAAGGAGAGGAAAGCCCGCAAGGAGAGGCAGGCGAAGGAGGATGAGGAGCGCAAGGCAAAGGATATCAAAGAGAAGGAAGACGCGGCCGCAGAGGAAAAGCGCAAAATGGATGAGGCATTCCAGGCGGAGCAGGCGGCGGCGAAAACGGCGGCGGAGGAACGCGAGGCGCTGGCAAGGGAGCAGGAAGCTCAGGACAAGGCCAAGGCGGAGGAGGAGGTCGCCGCGGCGCACGCCGCGGCTCAAGAGGCGAGGGAAAAGGCCGACGAGCAGCGCAAGGCTCTTTTGACCCCGAACCCTTCCGTTCCATCCTCCCCACTCGCCTCGCCTGCCCTGGCTGCCGCAGGTCTCCCAGCCAAGCCCGCTTCCGCTGTTACCCAACCGGCCCGCCGGCCTGCCTCTCTTGACCTCAAGCCGTCGTCCCCTGCCCCTAGCGACGACCAACCGTCGGCCTCCAGTCAGGCTCTCACCACTGCCAAGCCCATCGAGGACCTACGTGCCATCGTCTACCCGAGCTCTTTCAAGCCACCCAGCCCAGAACTCAACCTCGACGCTCAGCCCGGCAAGTTCCGATACGACCGCGACTTTTTGATGCAGTTCATGGCAATCTGCCGTGAGAAGCCTGAGACTCTCCCTCCGCTCGAAGAGATTGGTTTGGAAGCGGACTCGAGTAGCGGATTTGGTTCCAGCCGAGGCGCTCGAGGAGCTCGTTCGTCCATGGGCCCGCCAGCTCGCGGTACAGGTCTGGGCATTGGCGGTATCGGCCGCCCGGCGCTTCCAGGTCAGGGCATGGGCTCGTTCGGGATGGGCCAGTTTGGCTCGGGATCAATCACGCGTGGCACGACCAGCGAGGAACGATATAACCGATCGTTGGGGCAGGGTCGCCTTTCCGGCATGGCGAGGACGCCCAGCCAGGGAGGCCCATCGCAGATGCCTATGCACGGGCTGCCGCCGATGGCCCCCTCGGCCTCTCGAGGTGGCACCAACCGCAGTCAACGCGGCGCTCGTCGCCTGCCCCAGGAGCGCCCCGGCATGCAACTCGACCCGGACGTCGCGCCCCTTGCTGTCAGCCAGAACTCGTGGGTCAAGGCTCGACCCACCGACACCGACGAAAAGTCGCCGGCGTTCATCGAGCGCAAGGTCAAGTCTCTGCTCAACAAGTTGACACAGGAGAAGTTTGACTCGATCTCGAACCAGATCCTCGAGTATGCGAACAGGTCGCGTGAGGAGACGGACGGCATGTCGTTGAAGTTGGTCATCAAGTTGGTGTTTGAAAAGGCGACCGACGAGGCTCATTGGTCCGCCATGTACGCAAGACTGTGTCGCAAGTTGCTCGATTGCCTTGACCCGTCCGTCACCGAGGAGCTCGAGGGGAAGCCTGTCTCCGGCGGAACCTTGTTCCGCAAATACCTCATTGGACGATGTCAAATGGATTTCGAAGCCGGTTGGAGGGCACGAGAAGATGCGGCGACGGCGGCTGCGGCGAAGAGCAAGGAGGACAAGGAGCTCTTGGCCCAGCAAGAAAAGGACAAGGCGGAGGGCAAGGAGCCGACTGGCGAGGCGGTGATGCTCAGCGACGAGTACTACGCCGCGCAAAAGGCCAAGCGAAGGGGTCTCGGTCTTGTCCAGCTGATTGGAGAGCTGTACAAGCTCGAGATGATTTCCAACAAGGTCATCAGGACCTGTCTCATTCGCCTGCTCGGCAACGCCACCGATCCCGACGAGGAAGACATCGAGTCGACTGTCAAGCTGCTCACGACCATTGGCGAGCAGTTTGAGGCGCAGTCGCCCGAGAACATGAACTCGGTCTTTGCTCGTCTTCACATTGTGCTCGAGGTGGAAGGTCTCCCGTCAAGAATCCGATTCATGGTCATGGTGAGTGTATGAAATGGAGCATGGCTGACAACAGGATGTGATGGATCAGCGAAAAGCAGGATGGAAGTCGCGCAACAAGCAGGCCGGCGTCATGACGATCGCGGAGATTCACCAGCAGGCTGCCCGGGAGCAGGCGGAGAAGTCTGCGCAGTCCCGAGAGTCCATCTCGCGTGGCGGATCTCGCGCGGGTCACTCGCGGAGGGACGGGCCTCAGCCCGGCGAATGGCAGTCTGTCGCCACCACTCCCCGGCCTGTGCAGCGCCCCGCGGACTTTTCACGGGTCGGCCAATTCGGCTCGTCCTCTGGTCTGCCCAGCGCTCCGACCTTTGGCCCGACTAGCGTTTTCAGCAAGGGTCGCAAGCCGGGAGCAGCTGGAACCACACCCCCACTCTCCCGCCAGCCTTCTTCGACCAACATGTTCAACATTCTCAGCGGCGAGAGCGAGCCGGCGACCACTGAGCGACGGACCAGCACCGATGCTGGCGATTCGCAGCGGCCCAGGCTCAAGCTGCAGCCAAGGACCAAGCCCCTGCCCGGTCAGGACCAGGAGGGCGAGGGCGAAGGCGAGGGCGAGGACGAAGAGGGTTCCGAGGAAGAGGAACAACCTGCTACCCCGGAGCCAGCCGGCATGTCTGAGGATGCGGCCAAGACCAAGATTGCCTCGGACATGAAGGAGCTGTGGGGCGAGAAGGACATGGGCGGGTCGCGAAACCCGGAGGACATCGCCGAGTATTTCAAGGCTTTGCCCGAGGAGAGGCAGCCGCTGCTCGCCGAGAGATTGTCAGAGGACGTCTTCAGAATAGCCAAGATCAAGGATGCCGAAGTTGTGGCCAAGGGCTACTCTGCGGCGCTTGAGCAAGGAGCTGCGGCGCTGGATGTGCTGGTCAAGGGGTGAGTGAGAACGTCCGGGACGCCGCTGACAGTCAGTATCGAGAAGCGGATGCCATCGCTCGACGATGACGCCATCGACTTCCCTCAGGCTTACAAGGCCATCGCCATTCTCATGCGAAGCATTTCCCTTCCGAGTGACGAAGTGAAGAGGCTGCTGGAACTGGTGGACGTCTATGGCGAGCCAAAGATCACGCCGACCGACAAGCTCAACAAGGCGTTTGCGCAGCTCGATGACGAGGCGGCCAAGGCGTGAGCGAGCATAGGCGTGAGCGAGCATCGGCGTGAGCGAGCATCCGCATTTCTACCCAGCGACGCGACGCGACGACAGCATTATCGACGACCTTTAATCTCTTTTCCCTTCTTGGAGTTAGAGTCCTTACTTGTGACAACATGCATTCGGTGCCTAGAACTCTGTGAAAAAGTGGTCGTACGGTCCTGTCCCTGCCTTTCCGTATTCGCTAACATCTGCTTCTTGATATCGGTCAAACTGGCTGGCGTCGCCTTCGCCTTCAATCTTGGGAACGTATGGAGCGGGGATTTCTCGTCGGTACAGCTTGTCCCAGTCGACCTCTGCGAACCAAGGGTGGGCAAAGATGTCGGACGAACCGGCTCGCAGGTTTCCGTAACGCTTGGTCAGGTCGCCGACGAGCAAGTTCTTGAGGAGCTCCTTGGCCAGGACGTCAAAATAGGTGGGGTATCGGACTTTGCCCGCGATGATCTTTTCGTACAGTTTCATGGGGTTTCCGTCCTCGGTGAAGAATGGTGGGTAGCCGGCCTAAGAGTCAGCGCGAGCTGAGACGGGACGACTCACCAGCATCTCAAAGATCAGCACGCCGAGAGCGTACCAATCAACGCTCTTGTTGTATCCCTTTGACTGAACGACTTCGGGGGCGACTGATCTCAGCGCGGTTCGGTGGGAGAGACTCACGATAGTCGGGCGTCCCGCAGAGGGTCCAGGTGATGTCCGGGACGTGCTTGGCGAAACCAAAGTCGGTCACCTTGACATGTCCATCGGCTCCAAGCAGCAGGTTCTCCGGCTTGAGGTCGCGGTAGATGATGTCGAGTGAGTGGAGGTAGTCGAGGGCGAGAGCGACCTCGGCGGCATAGAATTTGGCGACAGAGTTGGGGAAGCGCTTGGAGTCAGTGTGAGATCGAGGGGTAGACTCACTTGGCTCTTGCGGAGAAGACTGAACAACTCTCCGCCTGCGACAAAGTCCATGACCATGTACAGGTTGCTGACGTCCTGGAAGGTGCCCCAGAGGTTGACGAGGAATGGGTGACGCACGCGGACGAGCATCTCACGCTCAGAGTTGGTGTGCTCGACCTGCTTCATCTTGATGACCTTTTCCTTGTTGAGAACCTTGATTGCGTAGAATCGACCGTTGTGGCGCGAGCGGACCAGGTGGACACGACCAAACGAACCGGTGCCGAGACTGACACCAGTGAGTCACGGCATCACAGAGGGGCGTGAGTACTCACGTTCGCTCGATTGCAAAGTCCGCAAAGGCGTAACGGCCTGCGGTCTTGCGGAGGGGTTGGCCGCCGGCGCCGACGGCGGTCGGGGTCTTGTTGGAGCTGGTGGCATCGAGCGCGGCCTGAGTTGCCGCAGCGTTGATTGCGGCAACGCGTGCTTGCTGCGTCGCGCGGTGCAAGTCTGCCTGAGCGTGGGCCGCTTGCTCCTGGGCTTCCTTTGCCTTTGCCCTCATCCGCTCCTCCTCGGAGCCATGTTGGAGACTCAGGCCGGACACGTCGGCCATCTCGACGCTCATGTTTCTGTCCATGGGCTTTGGGGCGACCGCCGGCTGGGTCGCCTGGACACCGAGAGCGGAAGAGAGCGTTCTGGCTTGAGGATGTACGGCCGAGAGCGACGATGATGCGGAAGAGCCAGCTGCCGAGTTCTTGGCCGGGTGTCTGCGGAAGCGGATCAGCGCGTACGATGGACAGTGGACAACGCGCCGAGGGAAGGGGTCGACGCACTGCTCTACGCCATCCATCGGCACATCCTGCTGTGGCGATTGGGGTTGCTGGGCCTTGCTAAAGTAGGCGTTCTGGGCGGCCTGCTGTGCTCCGACGGGCGAGACGGGCGACTGGGCGGACTTGTTTGACGAGGAGGAGGATTGTTGCTTGCGGTGGAACTTGTCGGACACCTTTTGGAACATGACTGAGGAGGATAAAGGAGAGGGTGAGGGGGAGGGGGAGTGTCACGGTGAGAGTGGGGGGAGTGTATATGCACAGGAACCGGGGGGGAGGGGATTTGAAAGGGAGAGGGAGAGGGGGAGGTGACGAGGAAAGGAGTAGGAGAGGGAGTGGTGGGGAGTGGGAGTGGGAGTGGGAGTGGGAGTAGCAGTAGCAAGTAGCAGTAGCAGCAGCAGCAGTGGTGCTAACGATGGCTGCTAGGGGATTAGGGATTAGGGGGCGGAATGGGACTGGCACTGGGACTGGGACTGGGCGAGTGACGCCGCGCCGATTAGGCACGGGCAGCCGTCGATTACAAGTACAAGCCCCACGCCCCTAATCATAATTACCCTTTTCGGAACGGGCAACACCCAGCGGCTTGATTAAACCCACATTAGAGAGAACGCTAAATGGCCCCCCCGAGCTATAAACCGCCTAAGGGGGTGCCCCATTAGGAAAAGACGGTACTGGTACTCCCTTGGATTAGGTAAGCTGTGACTTCCCTTGCGCCCCCGGGCCCCCGCCGGTTACTGTTCTTCATGCACTGCCCAAGCTCCGGCTCACCCATGCGGGGGGGTGGAAAGTCATCTCAAACTCATCTCATCGTCCTTGGTAAGTCGCGTCGCATCTTGACATTGTTGTCTGCTTCGTGACTACCATCGCAGCTTCTACGATGCGCCCACAGCAGCTCATACCCTCCATCGGCCGGCGGTGCAGACCCCGCCTGCCAATTGTGCTCTCCCCTCAACGCCGCAACAACTCGTACACCGTGTCGGTGGATGAACCATCAGACGCCAGACCAGCCGATCCCCCTGCCCCCAGAGCCCGCTCCGCGCCGACACCCGTACCCGACGAGCCGACTGTCGAAGAGCCCAGCTTGGGAAAGAGCGATATCTTGTTGGGCACGGAGGAGCAGGTGGGTGGTGGCGATTTACCGCCCACCGCCTTGTTCACGCTGATGATCCGACTCTAGGCTTTGGCCACGCCCGGGCTGACTTTTGCGGACGGACATGGGCTGAGAGGTCCGACAGGGAAGGGGCGACAGACCCGCCGGATGAACCTATACCAGGCGATCAGAGATGCACTGGGGTGGGTTCCGATGCCAAACAGAGCTGACCATTAGGACCGCTCTAGCTACCAACCCCAAAGCCATAGTATACGGAGAAGACGTGGCTTTCGGCGGTGTCTTCGTGAGTCTCTCAATGCAGCAGGCGGGAACACTGAGCTAACATCACAGAGATGTACCATGGGTCTGACGGAGGAGTTTGGTGAGTCCATCATCTCGCGTCGACGCTGACGACAGGCAAGAAGCGCGTATTCAACACCCCTCTCACAGAGCAGGGAATCGCCGGGTTTGGGATCGGTTACGCCAGCGTGGGAGGGTGTGCCATCGCAGAGATACAGTTTGGCGACTATGTGAGCGGCTGGCGAAGGATAACGCTGAGCAGTAGATCTTCCCCGCATTCGACCAGCTGGTCAATGAGGCGGCGAAACTTCACTACGGAAGCGGCGGGGCGTATCCTCTGAACGGCGGCTCGCTCACTGTCCGAGCACCTATCATGAGTGTGGGTCATGGCGGGCTGTATCACTCGCAGAGTCCCGAGGGTTTCTTTTTGGGCGCCGCCGGTCTCAAGGTGGTGATCCCGCGCTCGCCGATTCAGGCAAAGGGGATGATCCTCGCCGCGATCAGGGATCCCAACCCGGTCATCGTGTTTGAGCCAAAGATCTTGTGAGTGCGCCGACCGCGCCGCACTGACCACGACCACAGGTATCGCGCTGCGGTGGAGCAGGTGCCAATTGATGACTACACTTTGCCGCTGGGCCAGATCGACGTCGTGCGACCAGGAGCCGACCTGACGCTGGTGTCGTACGGAACGCCGCTGTATACGTGTCGTAAGTCTTGTTGACGTCCGTGGCTGACGCAGTCCGCGCGATACAACTGCTGAGCAACCCCCCACCTTCCTTGGCGGCACTTCTCCCTGCCAAGCTGCGACCGCCAAACCCCGCGCCATCCATCCAGCTGATCGACTTGCGCACGATCAACCCGTTGCCCGCGGCCGCGGTCAGTGAAGCCGTAAAGAAGACTGGCAGGGTCGTGATTGTGCACGAGGCCGGCAAGCAAGGTGGGGTGGGCAATGATCTCGCAGGAGAGATCGGCCGCAGAGCGTTTGAGTACCTTGAGGCGCCAATCGGACTGGTCAGCGGCTGGGAGTGAGTCACCGAGACTTGACGCGAGCTGACGGCCAGCACGCCGGTGCCTTTGACTTTTGAGAAGTTTTACCAGCCCGACGTGATCAGAGTGGTGGACAAGCTGGTAGAGACGCTGAGCTACTGATGATGATGCATCACTTTTGCACTCGAGTGAAAATGGGGTTCTTCTTCTCGTGGACCTGGGGCTGGCCCTCGGGGGAGCCGGGGATGGTTTTGGAAAGGTTCTAGCAGGTCAGCGGGGGTTGTGAACCTACAACTGCGAACGGTCCGAGACACCCACGAGCTTTGTGAAGACGCATTGGTTGAGGGCTCGTTCGGGTTTCCGGCATGCTTGGAAGTACTGATATCAGCGAGTCCCTGCCGGTCTTCCTCACCTGATTGTTCTTCTCCAAGCATTGCCAGTGGGCGTCAAACTCGGCGAGGCAGCTCTCGCGGATCTTTCCGATGCTGAGAGAGGAGTCAGCGGGGCTTTGAGTGGGGAGTGGTGGAGGAAGTGTGGGCAAATCAGGGAGGTGGAGTAGAACGACGTACACCTCGGCAGCGCATCGCGTCACCTTGCGCCCTTCTTTCAAGCAATGTGCCGGGTCCCGGTTCTCCGCCTTGCACAGCATAAAGTCCTCTACCGCAGATCAGCACTAGTCGCACGCACGCGATGGGCGCACGCGATGAGCGCACCGTTGACATCCTTGCAGTGCTGGCCAATGAAGAAGGAGGCGGATTTGAGAGGGGCCGATGTTGCGCCGAGCTCGTCGACGTGCGGGACGGATGATGGGAGAGGGTTCGGGTCGACGTATGGCTGGTCTAGAAAGGCGGCCCCGCGGTGGGTCGACATGGCGGAGGGGTATAGGAAGGTGTCTATGAGAGAGTGAAGAGGGAGAAGGTAGCTGGTGTGATTGTAAGCATCGATGTAAATGCTAAGTGCAACTGGCTGGGTGTGGTGGCCGGGCGGAGATCCGGGTGTGGCGGATTTGATCCCGTCGACCCATCACAAGCAAAGAGGGCGTGACCCAGGGGTAAAGAGTGCGGTGCGACCGACGCCGTTGTCAACGAGATTGAATGCATGCAAGAGTCGAGACACCGCAGCTCCCTGAAGACCTGAGTGATGCAGATGAATCCCAGTCATGAGGACAAACGACATCCATAGCGGCTTGCGTGGACGCCGTGCTATCGCGCCTTGTAGTCAAACAACACCGGGTTGCTGTTCCCAAAGTAGCTCGACCCATCCCGAGCGGCTGGAGAGTTGCCCTCGAATGCCGAGGGTATGACGTCCTTCTCCTTGCCTACAGCCTTTGTGACGTGTCGCTGTGCGCGGTTGAAGACGCGGAGACCAAATGCCGCGACGGTCCACACTCCACCTGAGCGATCAGCACGCGGCGACGAGGCACGACCCACCAATGACTCCGACCAGCCGGATGAGGAATTGGTAGAACGACGTGGTGCGCTCGCGGATGGTGAGATGCATGCCCTCGAGGTCGTACTTGAAGAAGATGCCCGGGATGCCATGGCCATGCTCAAACGAGCGCGAGTAGTCGGTCACCGCGTATTGAGACGTGGAGAGCCGCCGTCGTGACGCATCGATGTAGGTGGTCGGCACGACGCGGAGGAAGTATTGGAAAATCGTGAAGGCTGGTCTGTCAGCGGAAGGGCTTGGACAAGCAAGACTCACGCTGCTCGGTGAGTTCGAGACTCATGTCGAGAGGCTGCGAGATGGCGGGGAAGAACGGGCCAAAGGAGAATTCGTGCACGACGTGGGTGAGGTTCATGACTGGGGGGGTCAGCATTGCGCGGACGACGATAACCTTGGCATAGTGGGCAAGGCTTGGAGCGTCGTGCGTCGTGCATGGGTCACTCACGATGATGGTCGGTGTGCTCGAAACTCATATAGCCGTGCCCCAAAGTCGTCACATGCAAGTTCGCTGTGACCTTCTTCACCTTCACACTGCCGTATATCCGACACGCCGGGCCTTCCTCAAGCTTTGGGACGGTCGGGCGGTACGCGGAGTGTTCCTTTCTGGCCTTTGGGGCCGAGGAGAAAAGTCGTCGGATCCCACCGAATGTGCGGCGCTGATTTGGGGTGTGTCGGCGCGATGAGGCGATGATCTCGGACGCGGAACGGGAGGTCGGGGAGAGCTTCATCGACGAGGCTTTGCCGACGACAAAGTCGGTCTGCGCTGTCAGCGTGTGGCATGGCCTGGAGGTAGCGCAGCACTCACGCCTTCCTTGACAAAGTCATCGGAGAGGTGCAGTCGGTCGCCGACCGCGTCGCGGAGATCAATCGTGAGGTCTAGCAGTGTCAGCTCTCTCTCGAAGGCCACCGTGCAGTCATACTCACAGTGACACGGCATCGCAACAGTCAGATCCACGTTGAGCTGAAGATCCCGCTCGAGCTCATGATCCACCTGGAACTCGTAGTCTGGAGCGCCATAGAGGTATTCTCCCAGATCGTTCTGGACTTGTCAGCGGTGCGGCATGGCGGCGTAGGTGTTGAAAGTCACCAGGACAAGCAGGAAGATGATCAAGCCGACCACGGTGGTGAGCACTCCACCCCGCCTTGATCTCGACACGTAGGTGGATTGGACCTGCAAGCGGAGTCGAGTCAGCAACAGCTTCGAACAGGTAGAGCTGTCCACACCTTTGGAAACGCATCGAAGCTCTTGATTGGAGCGAGCTTGTCCAGCTCGTCCAGGATGGACACCCCGTCGCCGAATCCGTTGTCGTTGCCTCCGTGACTGTGATGCGTCTCGAGATGAGGCTCAAACATGCTGTTGACGGTGCGAGATGTGGTGGGATGGTGAAAGTGAAATGTCGAGACGCGAGTATAGTAGCAACGGAAACGTGGCGGCGCTGGGCAACAAAGGAGATCACAGATCAAGTGGCGATCGCCGCTGCGTTCTTGGTTCTCACAGAGGGGGAGAAATCAGCTTGCAATGTAGCGAGGTCTCTTTTATGGAGCGCGCCGAGAAGACAGTCACCACAGCGATGCGGTGCATGCAACTGGACTACACTATACGAGTCGACAACGATTTTGCGATTGGACAACTGGCTCATCATTCCCCCACCCCGTTGTGGCGGCTCTTTGCCGGTTGTTATGACGCCCTCGCTCCTCAGAGCACCGTCCGGTCCGGCGTCTGCATCCCCACCCCACCCTGTCCCCGCTGCCCTTCCCCCTCCATCTTGATCCCGAACATGGAGGCCCAGATCTGACGTCAAGTCAGCGACAACTTTCCGCGCGGGACCCACCTGAGGCAGGGCAAAGCTCTCTGGGCCGTTGAAGCCGTCCCCGGCAAACATGGTCCCTTCCTCTGGCGGGACTTGATACACCCCGAGGTAGGGGTTCTCTCCGGGACGCCGATGCGAGTCGTTGTTCGGCCCGTACGAGAACGTCGTGGACGAAGGCGAAGTCGAGGACATGATTGGGAACCCCTTGATCTGGGACAGGGGCGTCGGCTTGTACTCGGGGAGAGGTGACTCGTATCCGATCGGGTGGCATCGTTCGCTGCGAGTCGCTGCTGCGTCGCCGCACTGCCATCAGCAAGGTCCAAACCAGGCACTCACGTCGCGAGCTTGTCGAGCTTGACGAGGCCGTTGCACAGATCCGCTTGGACCGGGTGCGCGGCGTTCCACGACGCGATGCGATCCTCGAAGATGGCAATCGTGCCGCGGAGATCGGACAGGCACTTTTTCGCAAAGTCGGTGCCGGGCTGCCTGATCGCGAGGAAGGCTACCACCGCACCGGCGTGGAACGCGCGGAAAGACATTGTCCACCACGACCAAAAGATGCTGGCTTTGACCATTGTGCCCACGGTGTATGCGGTGAGGAGCGTGTGTGCGGCTTTGAAACAAATCTCGGCGGATTCGGGGTACGCATCGGGGTCGACGCGGAGGTACGGCCGGTGCAAGATGAGCCTGCGGATACATCAGTTCAAACCGCTCGCCCTCGAGCTTGTCGGCTCTCGGCTCGGCTCCGCTCACACTATCATAAACGTCTTCATGCAGAGACCCAGGGTCTGGTTGATCCGTAGCGTCGACCTGGATCGTAGGAGCGACTCCGGCGTATCCTCGTCCGGCTCGAACCGCATCCCGCGGGGGATGTGGGCGTACCACGAGAACACGTCTTTAGCGAGGCGAATGGCATCCTCGTACGTGTGCGTCTCCTCAAACGACCGCGGGTGGTCGATACCTTGGGGCGGTTTCGAAAACCATCCGTAGATCGACGAGCGCGAGTATTTCCAGTCGACACGGAAGATCCTGTCGAGGAGTTCGAACGACGGGATTGTGAGCTGGAAATACGCCGCGTGGTACGTCACGTCGGTGGTCTCGTTGCGGAGCACGTTTGACGGCGGGAGTTGGGAGAGTGCCGAACCCGGTGCGTCCGAGAGGTTATCATCGGTGCGATCTTGAGGCAGGTTGGTGGTGTAAAAGTTGATGGCCGAGGGGCGTCCAAACGAGACGCAGAACAATGCGTCCAAACCCGCGACGGACCACCAGATCCTCCGCCTCACCTCGGCGTCGCGCATCGAGATGCGCGGGTCGAGCGAAGCGGGGTCGACGTGCAGGCCCATGGCGACGCATTGGCGAATCAGGGAGCCGGTCTGCGCCCACCCGTCCGCCGCGCGCTCGGAATTGAGCAGGTAAATGTTCATCAGGATCTGCGTCTGGATGGTGTATATCGTCGGGTTTGACATAAACGAGCACAGTCGAAGGGCTTGGTACGCCGCGGACACTGGAGTCAGTGGGAGTCGGACTCGTTCCACGTACAGTATAACTCGCTCTGGAGACGACTGCAGGTAAGATCCTTGGGGTCTTTGAGGCTGACTCCGGCTTGCTGCGCCTGCTTTGCGACTTCTCGATTGGGGTGGCCAAAGATCTCCGACTTTGATGCACGCATGACGCATCCTGCGGTTCAGCCGCGTTTCGACATGGTACGCACCTAGCGAGCAAATCATCAGATACAGCGAGAGGCATGACAGCGGCACGCCCATTTTCTCGGCCGTGGTCATGGCGAAGAATCGGCGGTACTCGGCCTCGAGCGTGGGTCTGGCATCAGCGATGCCATGCCGCGTCGACTTACACGTGCCACGCGAGGAAGAATGCGCAGACCTCGTCTCGCCACGATTCGAGCAGACTGACAAGTCAACTGCTGTACGTTCGCGGACCCGCTCACAGTTCCGCTTGCTCCTTGTTTGGGAGTAGCCCAATGATCTCCCCGCTGAAATTCTCGTGACTCCAAATCGTCGTGAAGGGGAACGTCTTGCGTGTGTCTGGAAACCACCCAGTGAACGCTAGGTCCTCTGGCACCGCCACCAGTTCCTCCTCTCGGCCCGGCGCCGTATTCTCCGACATCAACTCGCGGAGCTGTCATCAGCGTTGTCTCCACAATGACTCACCCTTCGCAGCATGGACTTCCCAGCGGGCGCTCCGAGAAAAGTCTTGCGACCGATCCGGTCGTACACGATCTCCTCTCCAGGAAGTTGATGGGTTTGATATGGCTCGGCCCTGTAGTCTTTCGGCTGGGACCCGGCGTCATCCCCCGCTGCCGCGGCCGCTGCCACCTCTGCCATGGCCGCTTCGTCCATCTTGAACCGGGCGAAGCGGTCCACGATGACGCGTCGCTTCTTCGAGTCGCCACCGCGGTCGGACTCCGCCGATTCCGCCTCGACGGGAAGGGAGCTCGACGGGGCGGATGTTCTCGAGGGGTTGCGCTGTCGCAGCTCTCGCACGACCTGCTCAAGCTCGGCGATGCGTTTTCGCAGGCGATCGGACTCGGCGACGTCGGGGTCGTTCCTGCGATCAGTGGAGTTTTTGGGCCACACTCACATATCCCTTGCCTCGTCGACTTCGTACACGCATGTTCCAGTCTACATTCAGCGTCGTCGGGCGCGCGTACTCACCAGCCCCAGGGCGGTGCATCGCCCGCATGGCCGTCGACGATCGCACTGGCGTCAGCGAAGATTCCTCACCCCGAACCCACCTTTCGCTTGTGATTGTGACACGGCACACAACTCCTGATCGTCCTATTCCGCTTCCGCTTGCGGTGATCCAACTTGTCCTCGTCGTCTAAATCCTCGCCAGGCTCCACCTTCAACGGGCTCCCATCGTCCCCCGGTAGCTGTATCCGCACGCCGTCTTTCTTCTTTTCCGCCGTGCTCGGCCTTGACAGTTCGGCGTCGCTGATGGTGTCTCCGCCGGCCCCACCCGCACCGCCCGTACCGCTCGTACCTTGGATCGCATCCTCGTCCGTCGTCCTCGACACTGTGCTCCGTCTCGACCGCGCCGTACCTGCATCGTCGCGCGGCTGGGATGGCAATCGTTGCCAACCGTCCACTCCGGTCGATTGTGTCGAGCCCGCCGCGTTGGGCCCTGGAGCCATGTACTGTCCTATCCGCGGAGGAGAGCCACCACTACCGGGGGGGATCGGGGGATATGTCGGCGAACCCCTTGTCGAGGGGCCAGGCTGGGTTCCGTACGGCTGGGCATAGCCCACGGGTGGAAGTGGAGGGCGAGGTGCGTAGGGGGGAGGGTAGCCGCCGCCGTGTCCGTACTGCTCGAGCTGTGGCAACGTGGGGGCGTACGGCGGGATCGGGCCAAAATGAGGAGGAAGAGGAGCTTGAGAGTGTTGAGGAAAGTCGCTGGCCGAGGGTCCGCTCATTGCTGGTCTGCCAACACCAGCGGGCGGTCCGGGTCCACCGCTGGGGTACATGTCGCCGCTGTCGAAGATGCGATGATCGGTCGGTGGAGTGGGGTGTATGAGGCCGAGAGCGCCGACGCCGGCGGGTGAGATGGGCTGTGGGGTTAGACCGGGGTGGTGTAGAGGAGACACTGGCGGAGGGGCACAGGCAGCTGCCGATGATGTTGGGAAAGACACACAAACTCACAGGAATGTTTGTGGACCGATGTCGATCATGAGCAGGAGACATGATGAATTTTCGCCGCCTCGGTCCGCCCGTCGTGGAGCTGTGTTCGAGACGGTGTGCGACGCACGCACGCCGATGACAATGACAGGCAGCGACGACGACGACGACGGCGTCGCAAGCAGGCCTCGCCTCGCCTCGCCTCGGTGGGTGGGTGGAGTGCGGGAGCGAGTTGTGCAGATCGACACAGCACCGGAACTAAAACGCTGTTTGGCTTTCCGACCCGATCCTGTGATCCCCTCGTGTCTCTCCGCGTCTGGGACAGGTGCTGGAGGGCTGGCGGTGTCGACGCGGGACGCGGTAAGCAGACTGCAAGAACGGATCTGGGCACTGCTAGCACTCGTTCTGTCATGGTCTCGTGCCGTGGCGGCTTCCCACGAGCTCTGCTCATCTGCGTGCCCCCACCGGAACCCCGCCCCCAACTCAGGATACCACTCCGGGTCCTTAATTGCGCCTCCCCAGGCGAGAGCGAGGGATATGCATTGCTGAATGGCTCGATGCATCGCAGACAATACTCGCTCTAACTTGATTTCCTCCTTCTCAGCGCGTCCTTTGCGCGCCCTTCAAAAGTGCTCCTTGGCGAAGCGCACGCAGATGGATTTCGACTTCACCTTTAGCGACTCGGTTCTCACGAGTCGCGCCAGACCGCTCGGCTGCACGTTGGGCTCTTGTCAGCGCAATGGATACCCATTTGACGACCCCGCTCACGCCGCAAAAGTACACGCCCACGCGGGTTTTGAGGCTCGCTTCCCTCCCTGGGAGATAGGTGCCAGACTCGATCGACGAGGCGAGCGAGGTGAAGACCTGCTTAAAGTCGGGGCGGCCGAACAGGGTTCGAGAGCGCAGTAGGGTGAGGGGGCTAGAGCGATCGTTCAGAAATCATCCATATGCGCGACCAATCGTGCTCACTCGTACTCCTGACCGACGCTAGAGGTGTCATATCATCAGCTTGACCGCCTGCAGGCGCCAAGGGATCCACTTACTCGTTCAGCGTGATATTCTGCACCGCATCCACATCCATCCTCTGCGTGAGGTAGATCTGGTCGTCAGCGGCGACTTTGGGGTTCGCCAGCATCCTCAAGCACATCTGGTACGCCCAGCGCGCCGGCCGGCTCGGCTCGCTCAGGCGCGTGGAGTTCATCTGGGTCTGCCGCGACACGGGGACTTTTGGGTGGTTCCAGACGTTGCTGGAGGAGATTGAGGAGGCTCAGACGGATCCGGATTTCTTGCGGATTTCGGTGACGGCTGCGGCTCAGCTGGGGCACACCGTCCTACTACTCACAGTCACGCCGATACCCGCGCCTACGAGCACGGCCACCTCGGACTTGAAGACGTCCTCGGCAGGAGCACCAAACGGTCTGACTCGTAAGCGCGGCGCGGCGCGGCGCGGCGAGCTCTGCCTGGCCCCAGGCTACTCACCCGTCGATCCGCAGCACCGGCATACCCTTCCCCATTGCCGGATTGACCTCGACAAAGTCCCCGCGGCGACCCTTGTCCCCGCCTACCAGCTCTCTCTTCTCTACACTCGGCAAGCTCGCCGGAGCCATCGTCGCGCCAAGACGCGCTCCAAGGGCTTTGGTGAAATCTCCGACCTGACGAATGTGGACCGACACAAACGGGTCCTCGGGAGCGGACGATATGGTGAACTAGAGTCAGCCGTGAAGCCGTCGCGTCGCTCACCGGATGCCACTGAAATTTGGAGACCTCGGGCACGTTGAGAAAGAGCCACTGCCCGGCCTTGTACTTGAACGACGGCTTGGTGAAACGGAGCTCCATCGCCCCGGAAGGGTGGAGCAACACCTTGACAATCTCCGTCTTTCGACGGGCTCTGATCTCGCGGTAGACTCGCTCGCCGAAGTACTGTTCACTCAGCGCGACCTCGTCACGCTCGACTCACCAAGATCCCCGCCCAGATGGTGAACCGCCAGCTCTCGTATCCCAGGCAGTGCTCGGTGGAGTAGAACGGGAAAGTGGATATGTAATCCGGATCCACGCTGTCCCGTACAAAGCACCCCGTGGCGTGGGTGTACAGCCCGATCATCCAGAAGAAGGCCTACAATCAGCGGCGCCTCGCGCACCACTCACGAGGTGATGGGTGTACCAAAACGCCTCGAAGCACTGCTTCCTGACCGAGACGTGCGCGGTGGTGTACATCAAGAACATGATGAGGAGCATCCTGCGGCGTCAATCGCGGCGTGAGCGGTCGCGCCAAGCCGTTCGTCGGCGCACCACTCACACATGTCCCGTGATACCGCCGGCCTGAGTGTAATGTATCTGCCACGCTGCCTCGACGCGGATCTGAGTCCACTCGACCTGCAGCTCAGCACGACGCGCATGACCCACCCACCTTGATAAAGTTGACGTAGTGCGCGGTGACATGGACAATGGTCCACAGCAGAATCTGGTACGCCACCTGCCTGTGAAACTGTCGTCAGCTCCGTCACACTACATATCGTCTCACCCAGATATTCTCATCCGCAGCGATGATCCCTTGCAAACTCGGCCTGACGATGCGAATGATGTTACGTAGCACTACACTTGAGCCGGACACACATGTCTCCGAATGCCCGGCCACTCACTCGGGACCAAGATCATCGCTCCGTCAAATGCCAGGACCAGCCCGGCGCCTCGCGACGACCACACCGAAAACTTGAGCATGTTGAGACCCGAGAGCTTCTTGTTCGTCTCTTGCGAGTACCATCCGTATGCGACTGCCACTCAGCGGGGGCCTGGACGATTCACGCACAGAGGAAGAAGTGTAGAGACCACCATATCACGGTCCAAACGAGCTTTCGCCCGGTCTGCAACAGCTCTGTCAGCAAACGCACTTGTACCGCCGCCACACTCTCGCACAACACGCACCAGCTCCTGTTTGAGAAACGTTCCCGCAGACTTCATCTTGGCATGAGTCGCGGGGAGGAAGCAAGGTGATGGGTACCCAAGGGGACGCATCTGTATATATGCGATGCTGCACATGTAGGAACTCGCACCACCGCAGTCGCCCAGTTACCGCTACCTTGACGACGGGTCGAGACGACCACTGCTACGCGACTGCCACTTGACCCTTGACTCACTCCGGCTGGCTTGACAACCACTGCATCATAGCGACCGCGCCTAAAATGGGACAGAGCATAGAGAGGCAGGCGTCGGGATGAGAGCGACGGGTTAGGGGTCGACCGCTCGCTCATCCATCCAACACCAATTCCAAGCCCTCTACCACGGAGATACGGGAGCCTACTTGCGATCGATGGTTCACAGACGCTCGTTGCACACCATGCAAAATCAGTTGTTCGCCGCGCCGATGTGTTCAAACCCGTGCATATGTCATGTCGGGGAGCCTGTACAATGAAACGAGATGGATGCAAAGAGACATTGGATCCGGCTTGTTCCTCCACCAGCTACCATATACCATCTACTCATCCCCACGCTTATCGGGCCGAGGCCATGGCCTTCTGCATCGCCCTCTTAACGCCGAGCTGAGCCTTCTTGAGCTGGTCGGCGGTCGCATCCTCCTGCTCGAGAACCTCCAGAGCCTTGGCAATCTCCGACTCGACGGCGGCGCGCGCTCCGCGCTTGATCTTGGCGGCGAGCTCGGGCGAGGAGATGGACTGCTCGCAGGTGTGGAGGTAAGCCTCGAGGTCGGACTTGGCCTCGTGGCGGGCGGAGAAGTCACGGTCGGCGTTCTTGAACTGCTCGGCGTCCTTGATCATCGCCGAGATCTCGTCCGAGGACAGACGACCGACCGAGTTCTGGATGGTGATGTGAGCCTTGCGGCCCGAGGCGCGGTCCTGAGCAGAGACCTTGAGGAGACCGTTGGCGTCGACCTCAAAGGTACAGACGAGCTCGGCCTGGCCTCGGGGCATAGGGGGGATACCAGACAGCTCAAACTCGCCGAGGAGTCGGTTGTCCTTGCACTGGGTGCGCTCACCCTCGTAGACGGGGAACATGACGGTGGTCTGGTTGTCCTCAACAGTGGTGAAGACACGAGACTTGTTGGACGGGATGGGGGTGTTACGGGGGAGAACGACACCGAAGATGTCACCCTGCATGGCGACACCGAGGGACAGAGGGGCGACGTCGAGGAGGAGGAGGTCGGCGGTCTTGTCCGAGGTCTGACCGGTGAGGACGGCGGCCTGGACGGCGGCACCGTAAGCGACGGCCTCGTCGGGGTTGATCGACTTGTTGAGCTGACGTCCACCAAAGTACTCGGAAACGAGCGACTGGATCTTGGGGATACGGGTGGAACCGCCGACAAGAACAATGTCGTCGACCTTGGCGGCGGGGATCTTCGAGTCCTTGAGGACCTTGTCAACGGGGTCAATGGTCGACTTGAAGGCGGCGGCGTTGATCTCCTCGAAACGGGCACGGGTGATGTTGGCGGAGAAGTCGGTGCCCGAGAAGAGCGAGTCGACCTCGACGGTGGTCTGGGTGACCGAGGAGAGGGTGCGCTTGGCACGCTCGCACGCGGAACGGAGTCGGCGCAGGGCACGGGCGTCGTCGGAGATGTCGAGCTTGGTCTTGCGCTTGAACTCGGCCTTGAAGTGCTCGAGCAACGTGTTGTCAAAGTCCTCACCACCGAGGTGGGTGTCACCGGCGGTGGCCTTGACGGCGAACACCTTGCCGGTGATGGAGAGGAGGGAGACATCGAAAGTACCACCACCGAGGTCAAAGATGAGGACGTTGCGCTCCTCCTTGGTCTTCTCGTCAAGACCGTAGGCGATGGCGGCGGCGGTGGGCTCGTTGATGATACGGAGGACCTCGAGACCGGCAATGGTACCGGCGTCCTTGGTGGCGAGACGCTGCGAGTCGTTGAAGTAGGCGGGGACGCTGGTATGGTCAGCGCTGATCGGCGCCGAGCATCATCCTCGAAAAGCAGAACGGCTAAAGAGATACTGCGTTCCAGTAGAAGCCACTCTACTCACGTAACCACGGCCTTCTTGACGGTCTTGCCAAGCTTGGCCTCGGAGATCTCCTTCATCTTGGTGAGGACCATGGCGGAGATCTCCTGGGGGAGAACGTCTTGTTCTCGCCGAGGTACTCGACCTCGACAAAGGGAGAGCCGTCCTTGTCGACGACGGTGAAAGGCCAGTGCTTCATGTCCTTCTTGACCTCGGCGTCGTCAAAGCGGCGACCGATCAATCGCTTGGCGTCGAACACGGTGTTCTTCGGGTTCATGGCGGACTGGTTCTTGGCGGCTGTCCGGGTCAGCGGGTGTTTGCCTGCGGGGGACTGTGCGGTTGGACCCACCATCTCCGATCAGACGCTCGCCCTCGGTGAAGGCGACGTAAGAGGGGGTGGTACGGTTACCCTGGTCGTTGGCGATGATCTGTCCGTTCGTCAGCACGGAGCCTCCGTACACTGTCTCGCCACCCACCTCGACACGGTCGTTGGCCCAAACACCGACACAGGAGTAGGTGGTACCAAGGTCTGTCCTCGGCGTCAGCTGCGGTCCTCTGTCCTCGAACCGAAAGACAAAGGATCACTCCACGCACCGATACCAATGGCACCCTCGTAGACGTCCTCGGCCGACATGATGTAGGTTGTTTTTTTTGGTGGCTGAGGAGGGGGTCAGCACGGTCCGAATCCTCGCCTTGAAGAGTGGTGGTTCACCTTTGAAGCAGAAGCCTTTTGAAAAGGTGAGAAGAGTGAAGGAGAAAAGGGACGGTATGGAGGAGATGAGGTTTTAGACGGTGGCAGCCGAGAAAAATGTTGAGCGCCGCGGTGTAGCAGCAAAATCCGAGCTGGGGCGCACAGAACCGGTCGTCGGCGATTTCTTCGGCGTTTCAAAAGTTTTGTCCCTGTGGCGGGTACCAAATTTGATCCCGAAGGCACCCTCGACCACCTCCACTTGAGTGGACCACCCACACCCATACATGAAAAGTATGGGCAACTCTGATCCTCTGTTGACAACGTCCTGTAGTCTAGTCCCCTTGACTCCCCTCGCATGCTGCGGACCGGAATCCGCACCATGGCCACCTCCCGTCCCATAGTCGCCGTCATAGGCACTACCGGCGTCGGCAAGTCCCAGCTCGCGGTGTCACTTGCCCAGTCCATCGGCAACAGACCATCGCCAGTCGCCGGACCGAGCAGGTCGGCCGGTATCGTCCTCTCCGCCGACTCGATGCAGCTGTACAAGGGTCTGGATGTGATTACCAACAAGGTAACTCTGGACGAGATGGGAGGGGTCGAGCATTGGGGACTGGACGTGGTGCAGCCAGGACAAGGCGAGAGTTGGGAGCTGGGCAAGTGGTGCACCGAAGCGGAAAGAAAGGTACGTCGTTTCGACGTCGAGTCACGCTGAATCGTCAGCTCGTATCTCTGCCAGAAAACACGCTACCGATCGTATGCGGAGGCACACACTACTTCATCCAGCACTTTCTGTTTCCTCCCCCAGAGCTATCACTATCCCGCCCTTCGCCCAATGGCAAGGCCGCCTCGGAACCCCTAGCCCTCCGTTGGACCCCTCCGGGCCCGCAGCCTCCCATCAGTCTCGAGCCGGAGCTGCAATCGTTCCTCGACACGTTCTGGACCCTCGATCCTGTCTGGCCTGGTACACCTACCCTCCTCTCCCCCGGCGCCGGCGCCGGACCCTCATCGTCGTCCAGGCCGATACTAAGCGAGGACAGCCAGTTGCTCGCGCTGCACAGGCTGCTCGTGGCTGTGGACCCACAAGAGGCGGGAAGGTGGCACTGGCGAGATGGGCGCAAGGTCCGCCGAGCGCTGGAGCGGTGGTGGGAGCGTGGATCGGGACATGGCGAGGCGGCGCAGTCTCTGGCGGAGGGCGACGCGACCCCGAAGGGCCGTCACGCGAGGTGAGTAGTGCCTCCAGCAAGTGGTCAGGTCTCATCAGTTCAGATTCCGGACTCTTATTTTCTGGGTGTACGAACCGATGGAAAATCTCCGACCGCGCTTGGACCAGAGAGTTGACAAGATGGTCGATGTGAGCCTGTCGTGAGGAGCGAAACAACAATGTGCTGATGGCTCGCAGAGAGGACTCTTGGAGGAAATTATACAGCTTCGAGAGATAGCGAGGGGGTTGTACGGGGACGCTTCGGCTGTGGATCATACGGAGGGAATTTTCCAGTCAATAGGTGTGTTCACTTTGCCTTGGGTACAGTCGACCGCTGATCAGGGCAGGATACAAGGAGTTTGCATCTCTTCAACTCCCCCAACCCGACCCGACCCGGGATCCCGCTTTCCCAAGCATGCTCGCCCGCATGAAGCTCTCCACGCATCAGTACGCAAAGTCGCAGCTCAAATGGATCCGCAAACAGCTACTACCGGCTGTCCGGGAGGCGATGGGTCTGGGCGACGTGGCGGTGTACGTCGTGCATGGTGGGGAGAGAGGAGAAACGGTCGCAAAGGGTGTACTGGCAGGTACGTTCGCGATTGGGCCGTAGTCACCGCTGATACTTCCAGCCTTTTTGAGGGGCGAAGATTTACCCGATCCGAACGCCGTCGGTCACCCTGACGCTCCTGAACTCCTGGCCCTCTTGCAAGACATTGACGGCTCAAGAGTACCAGATACAGCCGGGTGAGTATTGGTGGCAGCTTGTCTGCTGCCAAACGTACCATGCACTAAGAGAACAGCCGACAACTCCTCAACTCGAGAAAGGACTGCGACCTCTGCTCAGTTCCCGGACAGCCGCACTCTGTCATGGTCAAGGACTGGGACGTCCATCTCCGGTCCAAGCTGCACAAGCGGTGAGCCAGAGTCTCGACGATGTCCTGGGGTCGGTCACTTATACCATCGGTAGAAATCTGCAGCTTGCCGACGGAGGGAGGGATGCGTTCATCGCGGCGCAGAAGGCGGAAGGCATGCGGAAGAAAGCCGAGAGGGATGCATTGCGGGAGGCCAAGGCTGGAGTTGCCAATGGTGATCAGTCGTCAGAGTGATGGGCATGCATGTTGGTTGTAGACCACCTCCCGCAAGGCGTATTGTAACACCACCCCCACCCCAGATGTATGGTGCCACAGCCTCCACTTGCGCGCCGTCGCGTCTCGTTTATGGCGCCTGAGTTTTCTTCCCAACCTACTTGTCCTAACCTTCATTCCACGAGTCATGACGGACGACGACTTTCAATCTCTGAGCAAGGTGAGAACAGCATCCCATGGGAGTGATGGTATACGCTGAGGCCAATAGGGCGTGTTCGTTGTTCCGTTCAATCCCGATCAAGAGTGCTCGGCCGGCCCGTCCAAGCCGAATCGACCTCTTGGGGAGCTCTATGATTCCCTGTACGAGCGGTGCGAGCAGGCCTACAACGTGAGTCTGTCCGGTCTGCGTGCATACGTACACAACGGATGCATGCTGATACTACTTTTTCAATAGGAGTACGAGGCGTCGCGGACGGCCGAGCAGCTGGACGACATCGCGGATTGGCTCGATCGAAGTTCGGCCCCACCCATCCTCAAATTCACCTTCCCAATCCATCGTCTGCCTATAGCTGTCATCCAGAGTGAGTCTCGGCGTGACATCGACTGTTCCGCATCCCAAGGAGCACGTCGCGTCAACAGCTCATGTAATACAGACATTTCCGCCTCGCTCCCACCATTGCTCTCTACGCTGCCGGCTCGGGCGTGTACGCTCCAGGGCCGGGAGCTCGGCGACGTCGCTTTGGCCGTGCGAGCCGTCTCTGTGGGGTTCCTGGGCGAGGCTGTCGTAGCGAGCAAAAAGTCGGGTCGTGCGGGCATCGAAGAAGTCGAGCGATGGTGGCTTGCACAGAAAGATCGTGAGTGATCTGGTCTGTAAGACCGGATTCCGAGCTCGAACTCCACGCTCACCTGTATCGTAAGGCTCGCCATTGGTGCTGCATATAGAACAGGCCCAACTCGTCCCCTCGAACGTCCTCGCCGAAGTATTCTACATCCTCGGCCTACACCCGGACTTGCCCATACGTGTCCTCCTCTCCGTTCCGTCCATCAGCACGTTCTTGGCCAATTGGACACACGTCGAGCCCAGCATGGTGGATCTCACCGTGATGGACTGCGGCAAGGGCAGGAAGCGTGCAGGTGGCATCAATGCCATTCTCCGAGTGGGTTGAGTCGCGCCATCAAAGAAGCGTTGGCTGACAAATCACCACTCAGGCTGCGACAGGTGCAGACAACGGCGGCTTGCGGATTGCAGATGAGCTGGCGGAGGATATCAGGGAGCAAGACGCAGCAACGGGCGGAGGGGCTCAAGTGTCTCTGAAGGCCTTGAAGGTGTGCTGCGCTCGGCTTCAGCCATTCACTGACCCGCACAGTGGTCGTTCCTGCATCACAGCTTCAACTCGCCTCTGTCGGATCTCGCGCAGGGGGACGATCGCGCCCGCGAAGTCCACTCCGCGTTGAATGTCGCCAGGGCTGATCCGGACAGTTCTTTCGCCCGCCTGACAGAGATCGGTCCGCACTCCGACATGACCTCGGTACGTGCAGTATATCCTGTCTCGTTTCGGTTCGGTCTGGGGCCTTACGCCGTAGACTCTGGATCCCGCTCCGCGGATATCAATTCTGCATGCCCTCGCCCATCCAGACGAATTTGATCCTGGAGTCTTCCAGATAGACAAACAGGGTAGCCTGGGGAACGAACCCCCAGCGGCTACCACTAGCGCACGCAAGGCCTGTCATATCGACTCGCACCAGTCCCGCAACGGCGGGTCTGCGTCTCCGCCGCCTCCCAACGGATTGCCCACAGCGGGAGATACCGACATGTCGGACTCTTTCTCAGACGGGAAAGGCGATCTCGCCGAGCTCCAGATGCTGTTCAACTTGTGGCAATCCGCCGGACGGTCCGTCAACCTCTGGGACTGGCTCGAGGGTTTCCGCTCAAACGTGCTGCATCCGTCACCGGCAGTTGCGGAGGTCGCCGGGGTCCCGGCCGACCAGGACATGGCGGTTACTGAGGATGCGGCTGCTGGAGGAGGCGCAGTTGTTGGGAAGCGTAAACGAGGAGGTCCGGTCGAGAAGGACGGGGAGGATGGGGCGGACGACGCCGAAGCCGACGCTGACGAGAAAGAAGACGAGGACAAGGCCGCGAGGCTGCACGCGACCTTTGTCCGCTTTTGCGAAGAGGCGAGGATGCTGGGTCTGGTGCGTGCCAGAGGCAAGGGAGTGGGGAGAAGAGGGGACGAGGTGGTGAAAGGTGTTGGAATGGTCTGACCGTGCAGCGCCATGCGTGCGCTCCAGTGCACCTTCAGTCTTGCGGATCCGGATAGGCTTGATACTTGCATCCATACAGCCTTTGCATCTGATAGCAAGACCATTGAAATCCACAGTTCCCTTGGATCTCACACCGGGTCAATGGCCCGGTTACACCTCCACCAGCCACGTCCATTTTGACTGGCGTTTGTCCAATTCTCTTCCTTCCATCCTTCAACTTCCTCGGTCTCGCTTGCAAGTCCCTCAGCGACGGCCTGTCCGCCTCGGCTGGACGGAATGCAGCCTGCACATGATGCCGGCCCCAGCATTGCGGTGCCTCGCACCACAAGATCAATGCTTGACGAAATTGAGTGTGGTACAGCCGCCGAGGTGAGTGCTACTCGAGTGCACGTCGCGCCGACACTGATTTCACCTCTTGCAGGCAGTCCTGAGCATGCGGTATATCAGTGAGGTCGCTTCCTAGTGACTTTGAATCTGTTTCTGCTTTCGGCTAAGATCCAGACTCACCACCTGGACCGACGTTCCTCCAGAGGTTGGACGAGGAGTTGCTGGCGGCGCGTCCGCATCCTGGTGGCTCGACGCTTCAACGCGGGGATCTCCTCGAGGTGGTCGGTCCGAGCGGTTCAGGTGCGTATTGCAGCGTCGAGTGCACCCCACAAGATACCAGATCAGTCTGTACCGAGCCTCACCGCGACAACTCCATGTCCCGTCGACGAAGACATCGCTGAAGCCGCCGAAACCAGGCAAGACATCCATCCTCAACTTTTTCCTCCTCACATCGCTCCTCCCCTCGTCTTTCCGACTACCTCCGACCCGCACCACCTCGCCAACGGAGATTCAGCTCGGAGGGAAATCCTTCCACGCGGCGCTCCTGCATCCTGAGACCCATAGATCACCCCTTCCGACACTGGTACGGGGTATGCGCGCGCACATCACCTCCTGCGTGGAGAGCACACTCGCGTCGTCCCTCAAAGCCATTCGTTCCGACGCGGACGTTGCCAGGGCAATGGAGGATGTGGTGTTGGAGAGTCTGCGAAGGTTGAGGGTGATAAAGCTCAAACCGAGGTACAAGTCCTGGGCTCTAGCGCTCCGAACGCTACACACTCCACCGTATATCCCATCGGGACATCGGGGACGCGGCAAAGAACGAGGGCATCGACTTGACCTGGTGGTGTGTGATGGGCTGGGGGATGGTCTTTGGCCCGAACGATGGGCAGAGGAGGAGCGGGGAGGACGGAGAAAGGGCACGGGCAAAGATGCTGGGATCAGGGCCGCAGAGGACGTGGGGATGAGAGACGTGATGGACGGGATTGGGCGGTTACGCAAGGAACTCGGCGCGGTCGTCGTGATTTCGGTGCAGGGATACTGGGTGAGTGGGTGCTTCACGGTGCACCACGGATCATTGACGAGCGAATGCCTGGTCTGCACCTTCTCCTGCTTGTGCTCCTCGGAGACGCCAGACGCTCCCCTCACGCCACGCGCTGACCATTCAGCACGAGAAGAAGGACAATTCCAACGAAACCACGCCCTTCTTCTCACCTCATCTACCTCCACCATTCCCCGCGCCGTACGCCCAGCAGCCCAGTTCCCTCACCACGGCCGCGTCCCGCGATCCCGCCTTCTGGCCCCTCACCGCTGAACTCACGCTGACCGGCCGGCACCGCGCGATGCAGCTTTCGGCGAGCGTGGGTCTTGTCGATGCACTGCGTCAGGCCGAGCAACATGGATGGGAAGATGTGCAAATTTTTGATGCGAGGTTGAGAGTGCCCGATGGGAGGGGTCGGGCAGGGACCAGGGAGGGTGTAATATGGACCTTTGGGATGGGTCCAGAGGGTATCGAGACGTACGTCGACGGATCGTGACGCTCGCACTGGGAGGGATCGTCACGGGTCGCACGGCGACGGATCGTGACGGATATCAGAGGTATAGGCGGGACGAGGCGAGACGCTGCGAGGCATCACCACAACCATGCATGTTCATACCCATTGTCAACTCTATTGCTTCGCCTGAACCGACGCCACGGCTCGTCTCACCGCCTCGACTGCTTTCGGGTGGTCCTCTCTTCCAGCCGCAACGATGCCCTCGTTGCCCTTCAGTGTTCTCCCCAGGCCAAAGTTCAACGGCTGCCCGTGCATGTCGGTGCAGATGCCGCCGGACTCGTGCACAAGAAGCGAACCGCCTGCGTGATCCCAGATCTTTTCGTTGTATTCTTTCCCGCCAGAGTACTTCGTGGGTATGCGAAGGCTGCGAGCGAGCGTCAGCGCAAGCGAGGGACGAGTTCCGTTTCCGCCTCGCCGACCGCAGATGTGCTCTAATTCACTCACTAGACGCCACCCTCTCCACGGGCGAGACAGGCATATTTTGCCTGGCTGTCCATCCGGAGGCTCGGCCGCTTGACACCGAGCAGCTCGCCGATCTTCTTCTGGATATCATGCGCCGAGTGTCCCGCCTCGACGGATTCGAGGAACGTAAGCGTTTCCGCGTCCGCTGTAGGCGGGACGTGGATCCGCTCGTATGTCGCCGAGGAGAGGGGCCGCTGAACAGGTGAGCGGATATGTCAAGCGAACCGGACTTGTGGGACTTACCGAATAGCTCCCCTCGCCGCGAATCGCGACCATCAGCACGCCCTCTCCGTTGGGCATGATCTCCTCGCCGAGTTTCGCCGGCTTTGATCCGAGGTTCGGGCACCCGATCACACCGAGCTCAACGATACCGTCCACGATGAGAGCGAGGCACACGGCATACTGCTGTTTCCGGATAAAGCCAGAGGTACCGTCGACTACGGGTGTCAGGGTGTTCTGAGAAGGGGATAGAATTGGTACCGTACTGACCAGGGTCCTGGAAGAGACATCAGCTGAAATCCTATATCAGCACCGCGATGAGCCACTCACAATCGTCCAGAAACGACCTTTCGAGCCGCCTTCTGCTGAACCGGCATCGACGGCATCTAGGATTCTAGAAGAGCAGATCAGCAAGAATCCCGTAGTTCACAAATCATTTTGGAGAGGATGTGCAACCCTCGCTCACTCCTTCTCGCTCCATGTCTTGCCCTTGCCCCAACCCTCTTCTCTGCCGAACCCTTCATTCACCAGCCCAATCACCTTGGACCGCAACGCATCGTTCGCTCTCAGCTCGGTGGTGTCCTCTTCACCGATGATTTCGTCCTTGAAGTGCTCGAGGAGGTGCAGCGAGATGAGCGACTGTGCCGCGAGGTCCGCGACGGTCACGGGCGACTTGTCGGGTTTTGTCATGGTGTCGACATCCGCAAGGCCGCTCTGAACGGATTTGGTCCTGGCGCGTCAGTCCAGCGGAGCCAAGCCGAGCGCATGAGCCATCTGCCCAGGGAGCGACTTGCCGTACTTACAGGTGACATGCTCGCAGGACCGACAGAATGGCGACCTCCGTCTCGGGGACGAGCTTTGTGAATGGCAAGGTGGAGGACATGGCGCGGGTGTTGATGATGGACAAGCGAGTTGAGGCAATTCTGGAGTATGGGGTGCTCAATTGTAGCCTGCTCAAGAGCCTAAACATGCACTTGACGATGGAAGAGAAGAGTCCAATGTGGAATGTGGAAACGAGGACTGGAAGACTTGGAATTCCCGAAATCATCTCTCACGTCATGGAACCGAGTAGACATCACGTGACTTGTATCGCTCACCAAGCGGGCGGGATGTTGTTGGGCACAAGTGACTTTCTCAGCTGCATCCTGTCTTCCCGCAACTCGCCCCTCACATCCCGCGACTGGGCAACAAGCAACTTGGTAGCACAAGACGCTCGCAGCTGCAGACCAGAGTGATCGATCTCCGCGCCATGGCCTTCCCGGCACCCGCAGAGCCGCCGTCCACATCATTTCCCCTCCCCCACCCCGAGGCGTACCCGGGCGAGCCGCGTGAATATGCCCGGGCGCTGATGCAGCGCAAGGACGAGATCGAGGCGGAGATGGTGAGTGCTTGTCCAACGCGGGACGAGACTGACGGAGGTAGGAAGCGCTCAAGGAGGTGCTGGCTTCGGTGAGTCAACTCGACTAGTCCGATGGGATCGATCGTGTTGGCTGACTTCGCAGCATGGAACGACGCCCGAGACGTCTTTGTTTGACCCGGAAGGCTATCCGCGAGCCGACATTGATATTGTGAGCACGTTACGCGCTGGTCATGTGCCAATCTGAGTTCCAATTGACGCTGTCCGCTCAGTACGCGATCCGACACGCCCGCTCCGCTCTTGCCCGCCTACACACAGATAGAAACCTGGTCAACGAGCGACTCGCACCCGCCCTCGAAGCGGCATTCCAGCGGGAGGCGGGTTCGGCGGAAACAAGTGCGATCGCGCCGCTCAGTACCAGTCTGAACGGGGCGCAGCCATTGGCCAATGGGCACGACGCCGCCGCGCGGGCGAGAGGAGAGGAGATCGCAATGGAGGCGGTGCCGGATGCACCGGTCGCAAAGGTGAACAGTGTTGCGCCGGGGAGTCCTGCAGCGGATGCGGTGAGTCAGAGCCGGAGCCTGGGTCGCAGCGATGCGGACTGCTGACGCTGACGCTATGGCAGGGGTTGAATGCTGGCGACTACATTCTCGACTTTGCCGGAGTGACCGCTCCGGGCGGTCTGCAGGATATCGGTGCCCTGGTCCAGCGGTCCGAGATGGTGAGTATGTGCAGTGAACTCCTTGCTGACTCGCAGACACCGCTCCGACTTGTGGTATCGCGGGGATCCGAGGCGCAGCGGGTCGTCCTCACGCTCACACCACGGAGTGGCTGGGGTGGACGAGGTTTGCTAGGCTGCCACATCCTCCCCGCATAGCCGCATAGCCCGGCGATTGCCTTCCGCTTGTACACCTCGCTCCTAGGTCTACTGTATGCATATAGCTCAGACGAGACGCTTGGCCGGGGCCGATGCCTTGTCCTCCTCTGCCGGACGAACAATCTCCGCCACTGGCCTCTGCTCGACGACGTACCCAACCGTCTCGAGCTTTTGCTCGGCAATACCCTGTAGCTTTGCCTTCTCCTTTTCGACCTTGTCCTGTCCCTTTCGGACGGCATCGGCGACCCTCAATCCCGTAGCATTCTCCACGCCCTCGACGGCCTTTGCGCCCCAAACCCTCGCGCCTTCCTCTGCGCCCCTGAGCCTATCCAGTGTCATCTCCAGGTGCGACGACGCGGTGGAGAGGAATCGGTCCTGCCGGGCCGCCAGCTCGGGGAAGTGTTTGTCCTCGAGGTCCGAAAGATACGCGCGGATGTTGTGAGACGTCTTGGGGAGGAAGTAGGGTGCGGCCGCGACGGTGAAGAGGGGAGGAGCAAGCCATCGGATTGGGAACGAACGGTTGCGGGTGATGACGGACCCAGTCAGGCCGGCAATGAGCACGTAGATGATCCCGGGGGTCAGAGGCTCGTCCTGGGCGACCACAGACCTGACCTCCTCTACCGGGTTGTCAGTCGGCGACTCTGGCCTCGAACCACTCGACTCACTTTCCACCTTTCGCTCAAACCCGATCCACTTTGACACGCCGGCCTCGACATATTTGCCAGCTCCGGACAAGGCGTCGGTGGTCGTTTCCCGCGCTTGGGCGATGTACGGAGTGAGCGGGTGCGGGGCCTCGATGAGCGTGACAGGTCGGTCGGCGTCGGCGGTGGGGTATATCGGCAGCTGCAAGAGAGGCATTCAGCGCGGATCTCGCCTCAGACTTGTCCGAGGATCATGGGGACATGGGCTACCCAAGAGCCTCGTTCCCTCGGCAGAGCCAGAGCCATGCCAACCCACCTTGTCCCCCGATGGCGTCCTCCCACATCGGACCGTTCCAGCCGGCGATGGCGCTCCCTCGTCCGCCGACAGAGACTGACTCGTGACGAACAGCGTGGTACCCACGACCGTTGCCGGGATGGACCCGCGGAGTAGGCGCTGGGAGGTCAACGCGGCGCATAAGATGTGTATTAGTCTTCCGCCGCTGTACTCACTCTTGAAAAGGACGCCATTTTGCGCTCTACAACGACGAGAAGGCGAAGGGATAGTCGAGATAGAGCGAGATAGACACACCTGGCCTGGAGAGAGAGAGAGTGACGGGTCGGTTCGGAGTTTCAACGGGTGTGGCAGAGGGCGGGAGCAAACGGGAGCAAACGGGAGCAAACGGGAGCAAACGGGACCAGCACCGTGGTGTGGGTGTAAATGTCACGTGATTGTCGTTTTCCCTATGCGGTACATGACGACGTGCCTGGGCCGAGGAGTCGCGGGTGGCCGAGTTGGGACGCGTCGCAGAAGAATCCAACCGCCGCACCGCTCTCATTTCGTTGTCTCAACAGCTTCCTCATCCTCTCTTTCTACACCTCTCCTATCTTGTGTCTACGCACACTCTCACTCTCCCACACTCGACATACTACACCGCCTCGTACTCTACCCCTCACACTCACCTAGCGAGCCCCTCGCACCCGCACCACCACGCCGCCCCGGCCCCTTTCCGCGCGTCAAAAGTCCGAGACACAAAGCTACCGACCCCTTTCCGCGGACCCGGGCGGAAACCTTCCCAACATTTCGTCCAATACCCATCGACTTCGACGGTCCGGCCCTCCCACTCTCTCTCGTTGGAGCTCACACAACGATCAGTCATCTGACGACCACAACGACCGGAGACCCTGGAGGCCACTCCGCTGCATCATGTCCAGCTCGAGAAGGTCGAATCGGTTCGTGCTCATGGCCGTGGCGACGGCGGTGGTGTTCCTCCTGTGGCACACGACGGGCCATGCGGACGTCTCGCGATTCGGCAGGAGCTTTGCGGAGATGGGCGAGAGGGGTTTCCTGGTGCGTATGTGTCCTCTGTCCAAGCCGGGATCGATGTTGATCGAGTTGAGCAGGGGGCCAATCACCATTCGCCGCGTCTGGGACAAGGTTGCCATTCGTGCGGCTCTTGCCGGAATCGATGCCACACACCGTCTGGGTCAAGGGACTTCCTGGCTTCAGTGAGTCGTGGCGCACCGGACTGACTCGCTCACCGGTACGCTGACCCGGCACAGACTACTTTGAGAACCTTTACCTCCACAACGGGACCTTTTACGCCGTCGTGACCGACCCAGAGGCTGTCCCAGAGGTCGCACAAATCATGTCCGACTTCCCGGACGATGACGGCAACACCCACCAGCCCGCCAAGGCGGACCGATGGAAGGTGCTTGTTCAGGGCAGGGACGATTTGAGTGCGCTGGGCCAGGTGGCCGTGGTCAAGTCGGGCATCTCGGTGAGCTAAGCCCAAGCCTACATAACCGTCCGGAGTATGCCCTGGGATAACGGCTTACCGGACAGATGTTTTTCAACGATGAACAGGGCAAGAACAGCGTCTCGTTTCTAAAGCACTACTTCCACTGTGAGTCGACGTCGGAGGGAGGGTCCCGGCCAGTGCGCCCGCGCTGACAGCGTAGTCATCGGTATGTCCTAATTGAGTCCGCTTGAACTCACGTCCAGGTGAGGTGTTCCTCGGTGCTTGGCGAGTTCTGACCACGGCTGGCGAGCGGGAACTCCCCGCGAGGCTAATGTACCGAACGACCCCTGACGACTGGGTGAGGCGAACCGTAGCCGCTCGGCGCACTTCTCAATGTCTTCAAAAGAGCTGACCGGTGCGCCACCCGCAGAGAGACCACGCCGGTCTCACGTCATGGTTCCAGCAGTCCGTCATGCCCAATACTGCCATCGAGGAGGCTTCGATCTGGGAGGACCGCGCCAAGAGCGGCATGACCTTCCTGTTTGACAAGATCACCATCACCGATGTGAGTTGCGAGGGAACCACCCTCACCCTCACCCGTACCCTCAGCAGTTCCCGTACCCGTAAATCGCACCCGCACCGTGGCTGACTATTTAGCGCTGGGCCGCTCACGCTAAGGGCGAGCACCCAAAGTACTGGAACAAGATGACCGCCGACCTGTTCATGCTGGACGCGCCGATGGGATGGATGGAACCCCTGCGCCAGTCGATGGAGACTCTCGTGCTCACCGAGGGTTGCGACGTGCACCGAAAAGACCGCAACGTGCCCGTGGTGACCTACATCAACCGCCAACTCACGGGCCGACGGTTACTCGCGGCGGATCACGAGGGTCTGATGGAGGCGATGGAAGGGCTGCACAAGCAAGGGGTCATCGAGTTTGTCGATGCGCAGATGGAGACCAAGAGCAGGATTGAGCAGGTGAGCTCAGCGACGGGATGATGTATGCGTGACTCCGAGCTGGCGCTGATACCGTACTCCCAGTTCTGCATGGCTCTGCGATCCGACGTGAGCCTGGCGAAGCTCCACTCGTCATGTCGCACGACTAATGTCACAGGTCATCATGGGTGTCCACGGTAATGGCCTGAGTCATGCACTGTGGATGAAGCCTGGCAGCGCGATGATCGAGGTTAGCGTGGCGAGGTTCTCGCGCAAAGTTTCCGCTGACCCTTCAGATCATGTACCCTGGTGGTTTCGCCAAGGTTGGTGACCCTGTCGTGCTCCCGTGACGTGACCTGGCTGACCTTGCGCAGGACTACGCCATGATTGGCGAACTCATGCGTCACGACTACTATGCGATCCACAACGATACCGTGCTCACGCCCGACAAGTAAGCGCGCTGCAGAACTGTTCGCACCGAGCCCGAGCCCGCGCTGACGCAGTCCAGGTGGTCGCGTCCCGACGGCTGGTCCATCGGGCAGAACCAAGGATTCCACGGTTCATACATCCCTGTGAGTCCGACTTGCAGCACGTTGCAAGTCTGTGCTGACCCACAGGTGCACGGTCCATTCATGGCGGACCTCATCCGCGGGATTGCTGCGGAGAAGCGATGACCCGAAATCGCGGTGTACAGTCGACGGCTCGGATCGTTCATTGATTCTAGGATACAGCAGGCCGTTTCGGGGGATCACTCAGGTTTGGGGATAGGGTACAATATCATTCCACACAGACTGGCTCGGCGCCTGTGGCCAAAGTCGGCGCGCACACCATGCATAGAATGCCAAGAGTAGGGGACGGCTGCAATGCCCGTACACGTGAAACTGATGGGTCATACGTGGTCACAAGACAACAGATCTGCGTATACACCCGTGTAGCTCTCTCCACTCACACAAAGCTCTTGTGCACGACGACCGCGTCGACATATTCTTCTCCCAGTCCATCTTGCGTCCGCAGCCTGCCCGCGTTCGGGATCAACCCTACTCTCTGGAACCCCAGCGAGTCCCATATCTTGAGCGAAGCGACGTTGTCTAGGCTCGTCAGCGGAACGTTCCCATCCATCTCCACAGGAGACAAGAGCGGCGCGTCCAAGCTAGGCCGACACCGACACCGGCGTCGACGCCGACGCTGACGCACTCTTGTAGACGAGGTTGAAGACGCTGCCTTTGTAGCCCAAACGCGGGGCGTATTCGAGGTACGACTTGCCGAGGTTGTACCCGATCTTCTTCCCGCGGTGGGTTGGGGGGACGATAAAGCCGGCGTTGCAGTTCTATACGGTCAGCGCGGCTGTGATGGTCGCTGCGTCGGGCTGTCACGGTGAGATGGATCCTTGCTTGGGGCGATGTCACAGCGACAACAGGCAGAAAGGACCCGGCAAGGACACAGCTCTAGGTGAAAGATACTCTGGACTGGCGGAAGACAATCCGACTGATCGCAGACACACTCATGCCCCACTCACATGACTGCTCCGTCCTGGATAATTCGGCTTACTAGACCCGTCAGCGAGACGTTGCAACACCACGATCCCCCCGATCCACGCCGCCACGCCACTCACATGTAGTAGCACCCGCCAATCGCTTCTACCGGATCTCTTCCCCCAGAGCCTCCTCCAGCGTTTGCGGGACCGACGTCCGCGGCTCGGTGTGCACCACCCCAACTATCGTGGTCGAGGCGAAGAAGTAGGCGATGAACGCGGGGTAGTCCATGGGACCTTCTTGCGGGTATGTCCGGCCGTCTAAGAAATATCTGTCAGCTTTGGACGACCGTAGCGGATCTGTTGCTGCGCCATCGTACGGTGTGAAGGATGTAGTCGAGGCTGAGGACTCGGGGAGTGAAGTACGCCGCATCACCTCGTACCCACCTTGCAGCTCCTTGCTGAACACGCTATACAAGTACTCCAACACCTCCTTGGGCGCTTCGGCACCCTTGATGGGGTGCGTGCTAAGCTGCCATCCCCCGGAAGGGGAAGGAGAGCGTCGGGAGCTCCGCGAGCTGGAGGGGGGCGGCGATAGCTCCGTAGGCCATGGCGAGTCACGAGATGTGCGCGGGGTCCGAGTGGAAGGGAGGGACGCGACGAGGACAGCCGGCGTGGATGGGATGGTGATGCTGTGATCGGACGGAAGTGCGCTACTGAGGCTGGCGATGAGAAGTGGCTCAAACAGATAGACGGGGAATGACAATGGCAATGGCAATGGCAATGGCAATGGAATGTACGAGTACTCGTACGTTTTATCTTTCTCGCTCGGTGACTTTATCGTTCGCTTGGCTCGGGTGTCATTTCGCCCGCGGCCAACGCCGGCCAAGTCCACAGCGTCCACAATCTCCTCGAACTGTCCATGCCAAGCGATCTTGTCAGCTTGCTTTTTCACTGGACAACACGATCGATGCAAACGCAAGCTGATGCCGATGCCAACGATGCTGATGTTGATGTTGACGCCGATGCCGCTGTTGCCGATGCCGCCGATGCCGACGCCGCCGATACCGACGCCGATGCTGATGCTGATGCTGATGCCTCGGACGCAATCGGACCATACTGATGTGATTGGTGCCCGACTCGATCCATCACCTCCATCTTTCCCTCCCCGTGATGGTAGTCAAGACAGTACGACTGACCTCCAAAGGTACTCTCCTCGCCCCGCCTCGAGGCAGTGCAGACAAGGTGCCAACGACTTCCCCATCGCCTTTGCCGTCGCAGGTGCCATCACTCACCCCCGCCCTGTCCGGGCGCATTCGCGATGCCCGCGGCGGATCACGCTGCGCTCTGTCGTGTTGGTTTAGCCTTCCGACAGCGCCCGAGAACTCATAACTTCCAACTGACAGGCTCCGAGTTGAACGTCCCCCCGCCTCACCGTTCGCATACGCCACTACAGCATGGACTCCCAAATCGGGGAGCCCGACCTTCCCGCTAACCAGGTGGGCGCACGTCGAGCCAACCGTAAAAGCACCACGTCGAGCTCCACCAAGCCGCCGCCCTTCATCTCCTGCACGAGATGGTACGTCCCCGTCCCCACCTTCGATTTGCCCCCGATCGAACTCGCTGATACTGTATCTGTCTCAGTCGACTAAGAAAAGTCAAATGCACGGGCGAGAAGCCGGCGTGTAGCGGATGCGAGACGAAGGGTCTGAGCTGCAAGTACGACACAGTCGTCAAGCGTCGAGGGCCGGACAGACTGCGCGGAGGTGAGTCCCGTCCCGTTTTCTCGGATCGTCGAGTACTCGGATGGATCGCTGATGCGCCTCGCCCAGGTCGATTCCGCAACAAGGGCACCTTTGTCGCGCATCATGTGGTTCACGACGATGAGCCAGCTTCCATTCCCGATGGCGCCCTGATCGCTCGTGCAAGTACTCCGCCCTACCATCAAGCTCCAGCCCAACATGGGCACGGCGAACTCTCACAGCCACCCGCTCATGCCGTGATATGGGGCGGCGGGCTCCACGTGCAGGAAGACCTAGTCGAGGAGTATGCGGACGAGTTCGACGTCGAATTTCCGATGTATGAGCCACCGGGGTGGATTGACCAGGCGAGGGACGGGTGGTGGACGTGGATCCTGGAGGGTTACTCGTCCGATCGCGGCGAGGCGGCTCGCATTGTCACTGGTCACTGCAAGGATTTGTGAGTGGGCAAGTGCAAGAGAGTGAAAGAGCACACCTCAAGCGAGAACGCGAACCCGCCTTACCCTCGTCGTAGTTTTGCCAGCCCGCACATCTGGTTCACGTTCATACACAAAGGACTGTTCTTCCGCTCGCTGTTCAACCTCGACGCGACGAGCCCCCGCGCCGTTCACATCGTCCTCGCTGTACTAGCCCACATCACGTTTGCTCGCGAGGGGCGAACGCAAGCGGGTCAACTCCGAGCGATCCGCTTCGCCGAGACGTCCCGTTCCATCATCGATCACGCCCTTACTTCTGGGTCCAAGGACCCCACTCTGGCGCAGGCTGCCCTGCTGCTCTGCGGATTCGAGTGCCAGCCGCATATCCTCCACTCGCCGTCCCGCACCACCGGCGCCATCATCTTCGTCAACACGATCGGTCAAGCGTGCTGGCAGACCCAGATGGATGGCAACAACGCCCTCGTCTCTCGCGGGCCTCTCGCTCAGTATCCCAGAGCGATCATCACCCCCGACGAGGAAAGGGCGCAGGGAGACATTGCACCGCACCTACGCGCATGGGCGGGCATGCCCGCGTGGCTCGACGAGTGGAACCTAGGCGAAGTGAGGAAAGAGGAAATGAGGAGGATGGTATGGACCGCCACGGCCATGTCGGCGTCGTTGAGGTTATGCTGCTGGATGCTCGAGAAGCCCGAAGCGAAACCCCCCGCAACAAAGCCCGAACAAGTGAGTACCGCGTCGAGCCCGTCACAGCCCTCTCTCCCAGCACAGCGCAGGCTTGAACCACTCTAACGCCCATTCCAACGACTCTGACTCTTCCAGTTCGCGCTGCTGTATCCCGGCGAAGCGGCTTTGCAGCGTGCCGGCCAGTCTGATAGCGGCAAGTTCAGCCCGTGGGCGCTGTTCTACCGTGTCCTTTCTCTCTGGTGGGTCGGGTCATACAATCTCGTTACGGCGACCATCGAGCCCGTGTTAACCGGGATTGATGTTTCTAGGCATGTCTCGTCCGGCGATGACCTCACCGATGAGGGCAGGGCGGCTGTCATCCAGCAAGTCAATGCGATTCAGGCCGATATCATCGTTCAGAACCGGAACGGGCCAGGAGAGTATACGTGGCACGCCCAAGACGGCTCAATTGTGAGTCCGAGTATGACCATAGCTCGGCGGCAGATCTGATATGATTCACCGCGCAGTGGTCCGACGCTGGGTGCTATCGCCTTCCGATCCGGCCCACCGCATCCACTGGTTTGCCCAACAGACAGCCATGATGCACATCTTTGCCAATCCCCAGCCTGGCCGTCCTGGGATCCTCGACAAGCCAATCTTCGCATGGTGGTATCTCATTCAGGGCTATGTGTGAGTTATCAATTCATCGGCCCCGTCCAGATCTGATCAGTGATGACCGTGTTGATTGCTGCGAGGCTATTTGTGCGCTGAGATGATCCGCAGCGCCCTCGATACCGCTATTGAGGATGGGAACTGCTGGAAGGAGGCGGACGATCTCCTGCGTCTGGTTTACGCGGCGATAGATTCGCTCGTGAGCGTGTGGCCTTGCGACTGTGAGTGGTGTTCCGGGCACTGCCCCAGCGCCAGTTACTCGCTCTGTGTCCCCCGCTTCCTCAATCGCCAACGTCATCCACCCAGCCCCGCGCCAGTATCGTGTCCTCGCGCGGAAATCGAGCATCATCATTGTTCGCCACTCAAATCGAACCTACACGAGGGAATTCAGCCGTGCGTCGTACCGAATCCTGCTAACGATCCCAGACCTCGAGCACTACATCGCCGAGCTCAAGCGGACCCGCGAGAAGGGCATGAGGGAATGGTTATCCGGCGTGAGCCTGCCGCCGCCGCAATGGGGCGGTGCGCTGGGTCTGGCGAGGCGCGGGGCGAGGAGGTCCTGAAGTGTCACACCGACGCAGCCGCCTGTTCAACGTGCGACCTGGTCAGAGTGAGGAACAGGACGAGATATACGCAGCACACTACCATACTATCATGTACATGAAGTCTGAATCGCATGAATCTGCCTTGTCCATCGTCCATTGCCCATGGTGGGAACGCCCCGCCCCGCCACGCCACGGTCCGCGTCCCAGGCACGTCACGCTTTGTGGGTTGACTTTCTTTTGGTCATCCTCTCGTCCCTGTATCTCTCATGTTCAATCCATCTCATTCTCCTCCTCGTCAGGCAGCAGCGCGGGTGAACTGACCCAACGACTTGTCCTGCAGACGTCCACCTTGTGACAGCGTGGAAACATCATCTTGACCCATCTTGAAACTGACTCGGCTTCCACGCTTGTACCCGTCGCCCGTCGCGCTCGTGCCTCGGACTCGTTGGACTCGTTCTCACTATGCCGGTGCTCCGGGTCCGCACATCCTCGACCACCTCGTCCCCCCGCTCTGGTCACTCCGCGAGCTCCTCACGCGCCATGTCGGCGTCTACGTCGGCGACCTCCAATGGCTCTCCAAGAAAGGTAAGGCCGAGGCGCAGCAAACCGATCACCGCCATCACCCTCTTCACGGTTCTCACCGTCCGAGGTCGTCCTCGGCTGAGTTACCCCCTCCACCACTATACTCACCCCACCTCCTGGGTATCAATTAGCCTCTCGCTGCATGACTGACGAGCCACAGTCCCAAGCCAGGCCCAACTCCCCCCAACCCGCCGAAGAACGCTTCGTCGTCGGCGCCATCCTCGCGCGCTCGCTGGGCAAGGGCTACGGTCCTGACGGGGAGTTTGAGCACCAGTACCTCGTCCGATGGGAAGGGTATGGGCCAGAAGAGGATACGTGGGAGATGAGGGGTAATCTGCTGGAAGGAGCTGAGGAGCTGGTCGAGGCGTTCGATGCGGGTGGTGGGTCGTCTCCTCCAACATTGCTATAATCCTGCACCCACTTCGCCTTCCCATCACCCTTGCGCACTGTACGAGTACTGTACTTGTACGTGCCACTGCGAGCCGCTGACGCCCCAGATCACCCATTCACCATCCTCGAGGCTCGCGGAATCAGAGCTCGCACATATCGCGTCCGGTACTGCTTTGAAAGCCCGGACGTGCCCGCCTCGCCATTCGCTCAAGAGATGTGGCATGCCTCGTGGCAGATCAAGACGAAGGGAGGGATCAGAGACGAGGCTGTGGACGCGACCGTGAGGGAGTTCGAGTTGAAGAATACGCCGGGCATGTCCCCGAGGCAAGTCAGGCTGCTCAAGGGTGAGTGGGGCGTGGCGTCGCGTTTGCGTTTGCGTCTCTTCACGGGTCTGACCACGCCCTCTATCCCTTGCGTGGCAGCGTGCCGGCAGTGTGTCGGCAGTAAGGTGCTTGGACAGCTTTGCATTGCCATTGCTAACACGCGCCAGACCGGTGCATCCTCGACATCCTCGACCTGCATGTGAAACGATCGAAAGCCGATTACAAGAAGCGTTACCGGCGGTACCACGTGCGGTATCGGGATCAGCGCAAGGTCGCGGAGGAGTGGATGGACATCCAGAAGATGAGGCGGCTGTTCGGGCACGAGGCGAGGCAGGTGGTAGATGAGTTTGAGGGGAGGAGACCCGAGGGCGACGATGAGCCCGTCGTTGGTGAGTCGAGTTGTGACATGCACTCTGGCGCTCTAGCGATCTGTCGCGACTACTCTCGGGCGTGTCCGTGGCGTGGTTGCTGATGAGGAATAGTTCTGAAGACTGACTACGAGGACGAGAGACTGCGAAACATCCAGGACAACTTGGCGCTCATGAGGGAATTGGGGCTGTGACTATGCGCGTCGTCTTGGTCAGAAGATCCATCGTGGGGCATCCTTAGCTATCCTGCACATCATCACATGATTAATGGCATTGATAAAATGTCAAGCGCTCAGCTGTGTTTGGCCAAGCTGGTATCGTCCGAGACTTTAAGGTCGGAGTATTCGAACCCACTCCAAGGATTCAAGGCTCACGCCGACATGAGACTGCCCGATACATGGCCCGAGAAACATACGGATAGACGAGATCTATACAACCGAGGGGAAATCGCACCGCACTCACCCATTCACTTCGGCCCCGCGCGCTGCCCGTTCACAGCTCCATGCTCTCCTCGCCGACCTCCACCGAGCCATTAACTGCAACGTCCATATCAGACTTATCTGCGCAGGGAGCTGAGCCCGCCCTCCTCTCTCTCCCCTTCTTGCCCACGACTGTCCATCCATCCACATCCTCCTCTTCCTCCTTGACCACGTCCAGACTCCCTTTCCTCGTCAGACCCGGTCCGCTCGGCGTGTCGGCGAGCTTGCCCAACCGCACCGGTCCCAGGGGAGACACAAAGTCGAAAGAACCCGATGGAGCTGGTGACCCCGTGCTCGGAGCGGTTTCGTCGCCCGAAGGAAGGATCCTGGGTGGGGTATACGTCCCACCTCGTCCGGCCCGAGGGGAATACTCGCCCACACCCGTGAAGATCCCGCTGCGACGTTTCTCCGCCGCGAGGCGCCGGGGGGACAGGGGCCGCTGCGGAGTGGAGAGGGAGGGTCGGATATACGATGCGAGTGAGGGCGAACCCGTACGGCGAGGAGTGTTGCACGGGACGGTCGCGGCGGGTCCAAAGATGCTCTGCACGGGGCTCTCGGAACGGGTCCATGGTGTTTGAGGGAGCGACCTGTCGGTCTCACCCCCGCTCGACGTGCCACCGCCAGACAAAGTTGGTGGCAATGTGTCGGGACACAGCGTCCGCCTCTTCTTCGCCAACCAGCCATCCTCCTCGCAATCCCCCGTACCCTCTTTGAAGTCATCAGCTTCGGGGCAATCACCGCGGTTCGCCGACTGCGAATCGGCGAGCTCCATCAACCTCTTCTCCCTCGCCTCGTTGACCGTCCGGATCTTCTCCCCGCGCCGCTCATTCATCACCCAGTTGACCACCTTGTTCCACGCTTCCTTGTCCGCCTTGATTCTCGCTCGGTCGGCGTCGTCGCCCACGCCAGGGTGCGTGCGATTATGCGCTGCGAGAGACTCGCGCGCAGCGGCCATCATGTCGAACGTGGTGGGGTTGGCAGCGTGGTTGTACGCGGACAGGAGGCATGTGGAGGCCAGAAGAGGCGGGTTCGGACGGAGGTGCAAGGGGATCAGTCGGGATTTGATGGTGATCGTGCTGCGAAGATTGTGAGTGGAGGACATCGTTGGCGAGCATGCATGGCGATGTGCCGCGAAAATGGGGTCGGCGTTGGGTGGGGTCCGGCATCGAGTGACCGTTTCATCGTTGATACGATCGCGCGGCACTCACGGGGGCATGTCCTCGTTGTATATCCGGACGGGGAAGAAATGATACCCTCGCGGGACAGATCGACCTTGGAAGAAGGTCTTCTTGTCGATGATCTGATTGGCTGTCAGTCGGCCCAAGGCGACTCGATTCGATGCAAGCGGGGAGAGGTGTTGCGAGGTGGACTCGACCTCAGCTTACCTTCCCCGGCCAGGTGCCATCCTCTGCGGTCTCGACGAGCACGACGTCTCCGACTTTGGGCGACCACTTCCGCCACTCGTGCTCCTCCTCTGGCGTCAGACCGTAGACGACACCGGGGCCAGGGTGGACCTCGGGCAACGGTCGACCAGTGCCATCTTTCCGATCTTTGAAGACCATTTGTCAGCCCCGCGCGCCACTCTCAATGACATCGTCCACTCACCCAAATGCCCATTCGCTCCTCTTGGTCCCTCGCTCATTTTCACCTCTCCGTCCAGCACGTCCTCCGCTGTGAGACCTCTCTTCGCACCGCCACCGCTACCGGCAACGTTCGCGCCAACGGCACCTCCGCTACCGCTCGCCCCGGCGGTACAACACAGGTCATCCATCCCCTTCATGACCCAGTACCTCTTGACCGCCTCCTCCCATCTCGTCTTCACCACTCCTTCGTCCAGCCTTACGCCGGAAGCCGCTTCAAACTTGCACGTGAGGTGGTCAAGACGGGTAAAAGTCTCGCAGGCGAGGAGGTCCAGTGCGGCGTCGAAGCTGCTGATGGATAGACATGGGTTGGTAGCCGGAGCGCAGGGATTGGTCTTGCGCTTTGGCATGGCGGTGGCGCGGGGGTGAAAATAGCTCGATCCCGCTTCCGAACGAGAAGGCGAGAATTCGAGCGATGTGGGAGTGGTGGGGCAGACGGGGTGGATGAGGTGGTGTTTATAAGCACATGTTGGAGAGGCGGTACTGTGGGAGCTGTGAAGGACGGACGACGTTGGCTACTGTGATGTCTCAGCAACTGCGAGCTGGCCGGGTGGTGGATGAATGCGTTCTTGATCAGCAATCAATCCCATCGGATTCGCCGCCCGTCGCCCGCCGGCCGCCACCGCCACCCCGACGCAGACGGGATCAAAAAAAAAGAGGTTGTATGGCGGGGCACCACATTTACAGCCAAAACGGGCTTCATGAAACATGACCCACCTCCAAAGCATCTAAAGCAGAGTTGATTGCTCTGCGTCGCAACCATGGGCAAGAAGAAGACGGCTTTGAAGCGTGAGTAGACTCGCACTCGCATGGCGCACCGTGCTCACCCCGCGCTACAGCCGTCCAGAGGGGCTTCGCGACCACCTCGGTCGTCTCCAAAAAGGCGAAAGAAGAGGCAGCGGCCGAGGAGGAACGTCAACGTCAGAGCGCGGCGGACGCCTCTGCTGCAGGGTCGACCAATGCAACGCCCGGCAACGCTACGCCTGCAGGTGGGGCAGCCGCGATCGATGGACCAACCGCCGGACTCGAACCGGTTGGCGAACCGGCCAAGGAGGACTGGGAGGATGAGAAGGCGATGGAGGAGGCGGCCTTGCAGGCTTTGGTGGATAGGCTGCATGACAAAGGAGAGAAGGAAGTGGCCCGAGTGATCAAGGTGAGATGAGCGGGGTCTTGAGCCCTACCGGTGTAGTTTTGACGGCGTAGACTATCGAATACGATAAACGTATAGCAGCTGGCTACCCAAGGCTGCAAGTCAACGAGGCGATCAGGGACCGGGTTCTCGACCTGGCTCTGAAGGAGGAACAAGTGGCATGTGAGGGTAAGTTCCAATCAACGCTAGGGGTCTGCGCCGTACGGTTGTCGTTTGTCATTGCTCACGCCGACCAGACGTCGACGCCGCGCCGACTAGGACATTCACAGGCTCGGCTTCGGCCAGCGAAAACGACAAGCTGCTACTCCGCATGTTCATCGCCTATCACGTCCTCCAGAAGATGGGCTTCTCCGAGGCGCGGATCTCGCAGTGTCTTCTTGAGGGTTTTGGGGAGACAGATACGTGGGAGGAGGCTCTGGACTGGGTGAGCGCAAGAACCGCCAGGAATCGAATTCTGGTCTGCCATGGGACATTATCGAATTGTGTTGACTTCTAAGATGTGGCTGCACCTCACTGAAGACGAGTGTCTCTCGCGAGGCGAGTATGCCAAGCGCGAAGGTACGCAGCGTGTACCAAAATCTCGCTGACGCCTGCAGTCACTCTGAGCGATACGCCGGATGAAGCACCCCTTCTGGAATCTACAGAGCTGCCTCCCCAAGAGCAAGACCCAGAACCGAAGCCGCAGCCACCTCCGAGGCCTCTTGCTCCAGCAGATTCCGCCGAGCCACCATCAGAATCCTCATCTCTGTTCCAATCCCTCGACTCTGCCCAGTCCGATGCAGAATCTGACTCGGACTCCGAGCCGGACCTCCAGAGAGTCAACACCGATTGGGCGGTGCTGATGCTCGAACTCGATAACCTGCGAATAGCGGCTGGCGGTGGACCGGTAGGAAAGGCGAAAGGCGGGAAGAAGGGGAAAGGGAATGGGGTGGTGTTGGAGACGCCGGATATGAGGAGGGTGAAGGACAAGATTGGAAAGATGGAGAAGGAATACATGTTCAGTCGGAAGGATGCGAGTACGTCTCGGTTTCGAGCGGTCTAAGTTGGATGCTGCTGACCGATCAGACGTGCTGCTGAAGACCATGAAGGCCAAAAGGGACGCAGAGGCTCTCGAGGCGAGGCTGAGTGGGAGAGAATCCAAGGCGACGGCGTCCACTGCTTCTCAGGAGGGTGTCGCTGGCGAATCGAAGCTGCTCAATGAGACAGCCTCGACCGCCGCACAAGACGCCGAGGCCGAGGAAGAGGACGCGGATGGGGAAGGCGGGCTGTTTGGAAACATGTTGGACGAACCGTCTCCTTCCGAGGAGCCCAGTTCTTCCGCCAACACTACGATCCAAGTCCGCCAGATGCCCATCCCAAAGCAATTTGCCTTCTCGGGGAATCTTCCGAAACCGCTTCTTCGGACAGGCCTTTCCAAATCGTCCAAAACCGCGGTGATCACCTACGCGCGTCTCTCTGGTGGGTCCCGCGCAGCTCGAGCCGGTGTCGAGGTGCGATGGACCCCCACGAAGCGGAGGGTTTGGAGGATGGAAGATGTGGCGTGTGCGGACATGACCGAGGCGGAAAATTACGTGTCGTCGCTGGCGCTGCACGATCTGGCTGCGGACGGGGCTATCCAGGTGGTGAACTGGAGGACTATGCCTCCTGCCTACCGGGAGCTTTGGGAGGAACTTGACGTTGCGAGGAAAGAGAAGGACGATAGGAGCAAGAGGGAGGTCTGGCGAGGCATTCAGCGACTACTGGCGGCGAAAACTACCGGTAGCGAAACGCCTGTCGCAGAGCCCGTCTCGAAACCCGTGGTCAGCAACATGGAAGGGGCGCCATCCAGCTCTCGACCTCAGACCCCTGCTTTTTCGGAGCGATTGCAGGCCGATTTCGAACGACGGAGGGGTTTACCCGCATATCAAACGATGCTACGGTACCGGTCTGGTCTGCCCATCGCATCATTCCGGGAGGAAATCATCTCCACGCTCGAGAAGAGCCAAATCATGGTGCTTTCAGGCGAGACGGGATGTGGCAAATCCACGCAACTACCTTCGTTCATCCTTGAAGATCGGTTGGCAAAGGGAAGACCTTGCAAGATCTTCGTCACCGAACCACGGCGGATATCCGCCATTTCGCTTGCGCAACGGGTATCGCAGGAGCTCGGCGACGCACCGGGTGCGATGGGGACCAACAACTCGTTGGTCGGCTATTCTATCCGACTGGAGGCGAAGGTGTCCGCAGCTACACGGTTGGCTTTCGTCACCAACGGTATCGCCCTGCGGATGCTGGAGAGCGGGTCTTCCGGAAGCGGGTCGAGGGGCACGGCGTTCGACGAGGTCACGCACATCATCATTGACGAAGTGCACGAGCGGTCGATCGAGTCGGACTTCCTGCTCATCGTGCTCAAGAGTCTCATCCAGCAGAGACCAGACCTCAAGGTCGTTCTCATGTCGGCTACGCTCGATGCCGAGAAGATCTCGGCGTTCTTTGGCGGTTGTCCCTTCCTTTCTGTCCCGGGCCGAACTTTCCCAGTCCAGGTCAATTACCTCGAGGACGCGGTGCAAACCGCCGAATGGCATATTGACGAGACGTCGCCGTTTGCCATTCGAGCGCGGAACGCGCGGGCCGGAGCCAAGCAGCTCGAGTGGACAGAAGAAGGCGCAAAGGCAGATGACGAAGATGACGATCCGGACGCACCTGCAGAGGACGACAAGCCGGCGGATCCGACCAAGCTCACCGCGGCGAAATACTCTGCGAGAACGGTCGAGACCGTGAATCTCCTCGACAGCAGACAGATCCCGTACGATCTCATTGTCCGTCTGCTCGAGCGTATCTGTTATGAGGACCCCAATCTCGTTCCCTTTTCAGCGGCGACACTGGTATTCATGCCCGGTCTTGCGGAGATCAGGAAACTCAACGATATGCTCCAGGGTCACCCGGCGTTTGGGAGCGGTGATTTTGTGGTGTATCCGCTGCACTCGACCATCTCGTCCGAGGGCCAGAGCGCCGTCTTTGAGATCCCGCCTCAAGGAATAAGGAAGATTGTCATTTGTGAGTGAGATGAGGCGACCGCACTGGGACTCGGAGCTACACCCGATCGGATTGGCCGTGACAGCTGCTGACGATGCAAGCCACGAATATCGCAGAGACCGGTGTGACGATCCCTGACATCACTTGCGTGATCGACAGCGGCAAACACAGAGAGATGAGGTGAACATCAGTGGGCTGGAAGCTGCGTCAAGCTGACGCTCGATCAGATATGACGAGAAGCGACAAATCTCGCGCCTTGTCGAGACGTACATCGCTCGCAGCAACGCCAAGCAACGGCGCGGTCGTGCTGGTCGTGTTCAGGAGGGTCTCGCGTTCCATCTCTTCACCAAAGCCCGCCACGACACACAAGTGAGTTTCGTCGTGCAACTCGACGAAACGAGGTAGGATGTCTGTTTACCAATCAATTTAGCTCGCCGAACATCCCGTGCCCGAGATGCTGCGGCTCTCGCTGCAGGACCTCGCCTTACGGATTAAGATTCTGCGCCTAAAACTCGGCAACACGGTTGAGGAGGTGCTCCTCCGAGCTCTCGACCCGCCATCATCCACCAACATCCAGCGAGCCATAGCGGCGCTCATCGAGGTCAAGGCGCTCACGCCCAACGAGGAGATCACTCCGATGGGCCGGCTGCTGTCCAAACTTCCGATGGACGTCCATTTGGGAAAATTCCTGCTCGTCGCGGCGGTGTTCAGGTGTCTTGATCCCGCATTGACGATCGCGGCGACGTTGAACTCGAAGAGTCCGTTTGTGACGCCCTTTGGGTACGAGGGAGCCGCGGACGCAGCGAAGCGGAGCTTTGCAGTGGGTGAGTGCCGACCGATCCTGCCTTGATACCATTCGTTGAGGGCACGGGTATTTCGCCTTCAGCTGTTCGGGATGAGCTGACACTGGGCAGGAAATAGCGACTTCCTCACCATTGCGAGCGTGTTTAACAGCTGGCGGCGAGCTTCGGACAATCCCGGCTTTGTCCGGACATTCTGCAAACGCAACTTTGTGTCCCATCAGGTGGGGGCTAGTCGCCTTGAAGCACATGTCGTGGTGAGGTGATCGCTGACACGTCCCTTCAGAATCTGCAGCAGATTGAAGAGCTCCGTCAGCAACTGCTATCGTGTGTGCCATCTTTCCGGTATCAAATCTCACTCACCTCGCAGCTACCTCATCGACTCGAACTTTGTCGAGGTGACACCGGCGCAGAAGCAGGAGATAAGCCAGTACGTCGACGTGTTCCATATGTGTGCGACGGGCTGCTGAGCATACGGATGCAGGGCGCGATACGCCCGCGGTTTCCGGACGCGCTTTGTCACCGTACCACCCGAGCTCGATGTGCAGGCCGAGAATGTCCAGGTGGTCGGCGCGGCTCTGGCGGCGGGGATGTACCCCAAACTCCTCAGTATGGACCAAGGCGGTTTCAAGACGATTATCAACCAGCAGCCGGTGGCTATTGTGAGTGTTCTGCGAGCGCGATTATGGGTCACCATCCGGCGAAGTGCTGACCGGAGGAGCACCCGAGCTCGGTCAACTTCCGAATAGCAAAGTCTGAGTTTGGGACAAACTACCTCGCGTATTTCACCATCATGCAGAGCAAGAGGCTCTACGCATGGGAGACGGGACCGGTTGATGATCGAGCGTTGGCACTGCTCTGCGGGGATCAGGCGGATTTCAGGGTGAGCTAGGAGATCCAGCTGACCACAATCTTGATCCAGATCACTGATCGCACATCGCTGATCGTCTTCAGATCTCGGCCAACTCGCTCCAGATCGACCGCAAAATCAAGTACACCGTGGAGCCCAAGTCCGCCATGGCGATCAAGCTCCTGCGGGAGCAGATGTCCGGAGCGATGAGCGCGAAGCTGAGAGGCAGGGCATGGAGCAAGGAGCAGGAGGCGTGGTGGGAGCTCGGTCTGAGGTGCTTGACGGTCGGGTTGTGGGATGACGTGCCCGGTGTGGGGGTCGTGGGTGCGTGACGCGGGATTGTGAGAGGGATACGGAGCCGCGAGCCGAGCGAGCATGAGGAGCATCGCGCGGGCGAGCCGGAAGAGCCGGAAGAGTCGGACGAACTGGACGAGCTGGACGAGCTGAACGAGTTGAACGAGATCGGAGATGTATTTGATTTGGCGATTTGGGTGAGAGTAGATACTAGAAGCCGGATGCATGCAAGTGCTACAATGACGCTGAGGAGGACGGTCCGTACAAGAAACAGCATAGGCGAGAGAACGAGGCGAGCGCGAATGTCCGGCTCGGACCGATTCGAGCGGATCGCAACGGACACCGACGAGGTTGTGATCGTAATCGGCTTATGGGTTCACCGCCTGTCCCGGCGTACCGTGCTTCTCTTGATGATCGTACCTGTTGGGCTTTGCCGCATGCTTGTGCCCATGACTATGACCGTGGGCGTGATCGCCCGGACCATGATCGCATTCGCGCGAATGTCTTTGCTTTCGTCGAGGTTTCCTCGCGGGTCTGCACGGGGAGTCAACGACGACCATGACGACGACGACGGCGACGATCACGACAACGATCACGACGACGATCACGACGACGATCACGACGACGATCACGGCGACGATCACGACAAACCAGTCGAGCCGCGGAATCCGAGTCCGTCCGAGTCGACTCACCGAGCACGACCATCGCCCTGCCCACCCTCCGAATCCGACTCGGAACTCTGTTCCACCTCGCCTCCCCCCTCTCGACGCTTCATGATACCCCGCGGCGCCTTGGGGTTTCTTGCCGATCCGCTCGGCCCCGCGTTGGGTTGGTGCGAACCACCATCACCGTCGTCGTCGTCGTCGTCGTCTGAGCCAGAGGATGATTCGGTGGATGACTCGTCGAAAGCACGGGGGCGGTGATAGATGCAGCAAACTACGGGGTGTGAGGGACACAATACGACCGATCTGCCCGGCTCGAGCCACCCGCTGATCTGCCCTGTGTCCTGCTTCGAGATCTTCCAGCGACGATGATGCCGCGCACAGCGGATCCGCATCTACCTGGTCCCTGGGCGGCGAAAGAGAGACATCGAGAGCGGGACACGGCGCAATCGCAATCACACTCGCAAAATGTACCGCACGAGCCTCGCCGCACCAAGACACGGGCCCCACTCACTCTTCGACTTCTTCTTGCCCATACCCTCATTATCCACCGTATCGTCCCTCCACACCACCCGGCGCCTCGTCGGGCCGCCCCTCAGGCGGAGCACCCCTACCGGCGGGGACTCGACGGCCTCGGACTCTGACGCGGTGGTCGGCGCGGTGCCGGCGCGGGCGAGGTCGGGGGTCGCTGAGCGCGAGATGGTGAGTGTGCGGGAACCGGTGTCGGCGGGTCGTTGTTGTTGCATTGTGTGTGGGCGGGAAAGAGGTGGACGTTGATTATGAAGAGAGAGATGTTGGTGAGATTGTGGAGGTTGTGGAGGCGGTGAGGCGGCTAGCGGAAGGGATCAACTGGCCAGCTACAGCCAGCTCTATTTCTTTTGTTTCTAATGACTCGTCATAGGTTTTCTAATGAAAAGACTAATCAACTGAAGCTGGTGATTTGTTTTCGCCAACAATTACAACTCTTTTGGTCCCGTCGGATTAGCCGGTTAGGGTTAACGTGACACGGTCCGACCGAGCCCACCCGGCCACTCCGAAAAGTTGGTCGTCGAGATAAGAATATATAGACGGGTTGCATCTGCTGTGTCTCTTCTCTTCCACATCACCCCCCTCGCCTCGTCTCCCCGCTCAGTCAAGATGGATCCCAGCAACGTACGTTGTCGTCCACCTTGTTTCGTTTCCAGTCCACCGCAACATCAACCAAGTGTCGCTGCCGACCTCGCAAAGTCGTCACCCCCTTGGTTACTCTCCACGTTCAGCTCCTCGCTGACCCGCCATAGTTCCGCGCCCCGCCTCTTGAAATCTCCTCCATCCTGCATGGGGGGATGCACCACCCCACGCTCCGCCTCTTCCAGAATGGCGGGCGGAACCTCACCAAATCCATGCTCATCTACCCCATCTTCATCTCGGACGACCCGGATGCGGAGCAGGAGATCGCGACGCTGCCCGGCCAGAAGCGGTGGGGGGTGAACAAACTCGAAGGGTTCTTGGCGCCACTGGTCAAGAAAGGCCTGAAGGGCGTGATACTGTTTGGTGTGCCGATGGAGATGGAGAAAGTGGGTGATCCGTTGCCTCAGACTTGTCTTTCATTGGTGTCTGAGTATTGTGGAAGTGCGGCAAATGGTGTCGAGGAAGCTCGTGTCGTTGTCGCCGCCTGTTTGGGCTCCCCGTGCTGATGAAGCCGTCAGGACCCCCGAGGCTCCGCCGCCGATGCCCCCAACACCCCCGTCATCCTCGGCCTCCAGCTGCTTTCTCGCCTCTTCCCCTCCCTGCTGCTCTGCGTCGACGTCTGCCTGTGCGAGTACACCTCGCACGGGCACTGCGGCATCCTCTCCTCCCTCCCCCCTCCGTCCCACTCGCACACGCCCACGCTCGACGCCGAGGCCTCAGCCCAGCGTATCGCAGAAGTCGCGGTGGCCTATGCCAGGGCTGGCGCGCACTGCGTCGCTCCGAGCGACATGATGGACGGGAGGATCAGGGCGATCAAGGCGGGTTTGATGCATGTGGGCCTGGCGAACCGTTGTGCGCTCATGAGTTATGCGGCAAAGTTCGCCAGTGGGCTGTATGGGCCGTTCCGGTGGGTCACTTTGGCGCCATTACCTTATATGCGTGGCCCGTGAATTACAACTAATGCGCCCAAAGCGACGCCGCCGGGAGCGCACCAATGTTCGGCAACAGGAAATGCTACCAACTCCCGCCCAACGCCCGAGTCCTCGCCCGACGAGCCCTGGTGAGTCCGAGTCCGAGGCCGAATCCAACCTTGACCTCTTTTCCTCTATCGCTGGCGTGTTCCCGCTCACGTCAACGTCGCAGAAACGCGATGCCGACGAAGGCGCCGATTTCCTTATGGTCAAGCCCGCCCTACCCTACCTCGACATCATGTCCGACGCCGCCCGCATCGTCCCCGACCACCCCGTAGCGTGCTACCAGGTTTCCGGGGAGTTCGCCATGATCCACGCCGGCGCCGAGAAGGGCATTTACGACCTCAAAGAAATGGCATTCGAGACGGTCGAGAGCATGGTCCGAGCGGGAGCTTGCATCATCTTGACGTACTTTACGCCGCAGTTCCTCGACTGGCTGGACGAGGAGAGGACGAACGTGTAGGCGGTACGATTGGAGGGGTTTGAGTGGAGTGGCGAAAGCAGTATCTAGCATCGTGTCGTCGCATGCAGCGCACTTCTCATACCAAACTACCACTCAAACCTCGCCGGTCATGTTACAGTGAGGCGGACGCGCCTGATCTCGGTTACGGTTCCGGGTTTCCGATTTATGCGGGCAACATGACAACAGGACAACATGACACGATCGGTTGTCGCTCGATCCTTTTCCGCCATTCATCCTTCTTCGGCGTCCATCTTCGTCTCGTCTGCCCATCTTTCAGAAACCACTCAGAGCGATGGGCTCCTCGGTCAGCTCGCTTCATCGTCCCTCCCCTCCACGGGGGATTCCGCACAGCTTCTACCCCTTCCTACTCCTCTTCCATGCCTTCCCGCTGCACGCCGTCCTCACCTTGTTCGTGCTCGATGCGCCGTTCGGGAGGTTCGCCCGTGTGGGCTCTAGGCTCAACCTGAACGGTACGTGCCTCGCTACGACACATCCCACATCCCTGCAGCTAGTGGACCTCCGCGGAGGTGATGGCTGACAGGGTTAGGCAACCTCGCTTGGTTCGCCATGGAGTCGGTGGCGGTGGGTCCATTTCCCTCCGCACGAGTGGTCGTAATCGGGTGACCCAAGCTGACCAGACTGAACTGCAGCCCGTCACGCTCATCACCACCCTCTATCGAACGGACCACCCCCCGCTCACCCCGGAGGCTATGGTACTCATCGTGCGTCGCCGTCAGCGCCCGAGTCCTCCTCATCTCCCACACCGCGCTGACGTTTCCGATTCAGGGCCTGTATCTCACGCACTACTTCCACAGAGCGGTGCTCTCTCCGCTGGTGTACTCCCCCAAACGCAGTCCTCTGCACATCGTCATCCCCTTCCTCGCGGCGGCGTGGAACCTGCTGTGAGTGTGCAGCTGTGCCGCTGTGCCGCCGTGGCGCTGTGCCGCTGTGCCGCTGTTCAGCTTGCTTCGCTTTCGGTCTCCTTTTGCGAGTCCGGACGTTGAACTACGGCCACGACAGGCGATGAGACTTTACGAAGACTGATGAGCCCCGCCGATGAGTCGCTGACTCGCGTCGTAGCAATGCGAGCCTTCTCGCCACGTCATTGGCGTTCTACCCGCCGCAGACGACGTTGTCGTCCCCAAGATTCTGGCTCAGCGTGGCCGGTTGGGCTCTCGGCTTTGCTGGGAACGGTGAGCCCGGGCCGAAGCCCCATGTCCGATCTCATGCTCCCATGCTCTCGGCATCACCTGCTGACGCCCCAGTGTACCACGACGAGATACTCAACGACCTCCGTCGTCCGCCCCGGCAGAGACTGTTCAAAGCTGCAGACCAGGCCGAGGAGGAGGACAAGAAAGCAAGCAAGGGACACTATGCGATCCCGCATGGGGGTCTGTTCCGCTACGTCTCGTTCCCAAATTACTTTTGCGAGTGGTGCGTGGTGACTCTGTCGACACCGGCCGATTCTCTTCTGTATGATTCACCATCCCCCTCCATCCGCCTCCCCTCCTGCCTCCCCGGCCCTCCTTCTCCCACGTCCAACTGAAACTCCGCTGAGACCCCGTCCGCAGGCTCGAATGGTCCGCATTCGCTTTGGCTGCCGGACCGCTCTTCATCCCTATCCCACCACTATTCTCGCTACACCTGTCCGGATGGCTCGGCCGCGCAGCCGCAGGACTCGGGTGGTGGCCAGCCAAGCTTCTCTCGCCTGGATGGATGTTCGTCCTCGCTGAGATATCGGCGATGACGCCGAGGGCGATCCGGGGACATCGGTGGTATCGCGATACGTTTGGGGAGCGGTTTCCGCGGGAAAGGAAGGTGGTCATTCCGGGGATATTTTGAGCGGGTTCGCGCTTGCTGATGGGCTATGGCTATGCATGACATGTAGCCTCATGCAGAGTACGAGTACGAGTACTGTGGGGACGCGAGAGGTATGGGACGAGTACTGTGGGCACTCGAGATGTACGAGCACAGCCAACACCCCGCGATTCATCGCCGGCGCTCTACATCTCCACGACGACAGGCGCATACTCGCCCTCCTCTTCTTCCTCGTCACTCGCTTCCGCCGCGCCTTGCAGCTCACCCAAATCCCATCCCCACTCCTTTCTCGCCACGGCCCCGAGTCCTCCCCACGCTGCCCGGACGCCCTCTTTGTCCTCGTCGCTCCACGGGATGCTGCTCTCCATACCCCCCACCAAGCCCTTGCGGAGCGACTCCAGCTGATCGAGATAGAACACGTCCATCTCCGGTAGCTCCGTCTCGAATGCTCCCGCGGGCAGTGCACCGAGTTGGGCGGAGAGAACCTCGAGGAGGGACATGTACGTCTTTACGACCAGCTGCTGCGACGAGGTGGGTGAGGGAGAGGATCGCGCGAGTCTCAGGCCTGAGGCTTGAGTGGATGTGTTGGCTGTACTAGGAGTCGTCGGTGCCTTGGTAGATGTATCCGAATTGGGGTGGAGGAATTCCGCGGGGGAGGTGAGGAACGAGGGCGACTGGCAGAGGAGGGTGAGAACGCGTTTGTACGCTTGGAGCGCGGACCACGAGGAGAGGTACAGCAGAAGCACGAAAGCAAGCTGCAGCTGCGCGACGAGCACCGTGGCGTCTGATACAGGTCAGCACGGGCCGATGCGCGTGCAGAAGACGAGTCACTCTCACTCACCCCCTTCAAGCTGCTCCGTGACGACGTGCCCCAGGAGCCAGCTCTTATCTCTCGACCACTTGGTGACTTGCTCTCCCACCGCTCCTTCGGCCCAGCTCCGCTTCAGCTCGAACTGAGCGAACTTCATCGGCCTCTCCTCGGTATGCGCAAGTGCAGATGCAGTCTCCGCTCCTCCATCGCCGCCTCCGCCTCCCTCTGTCCCTCCTGCCTCGGTGGTCCCAACCTGAGGAACGGCTGACCGAGTCGCCCCCTTCCCAGCCGCCTCGTCCATCTCGCCTTCCACCGGAGTCATCGCGTCCACCCGCCCGTTCCCCAGCACACCAGACAACACGTCCCTCGTGATCAGGTTCGTGAGCCCATTCCACCGGGGGAAACCGTCCCACGGATACGCCGCCATCTCTGGGTCCAACGTGCGTAGGTGATCTTCCGAGATCGCTTGTGCGGGCTCCTCGCTGGAGCTGCTCGAGATGCTCGAGGGGCTCGAGGCAGGGAGTGGGACCGACTCGGTTTGGCGGTCGTAGGACAGTATGACCCGTTCTCGGGGGTTCCATATTCGCAACAAAGCGGAACGGATAGGGATGGCAGCTGGTCCAGCCGCAACGAGTTTGGCATGATCGCCTGAGACGGTGTCGTCCGTATTACTGGATTGAGAGCTTTGACCCGCAGACGGGGATGCCGACCAAGTGATCATGTGCAAACCAGGAGGGACGAACTTGATCCCCGATAACCGACGGGTGAGGTGAAACCTGTGACGGACGCGGGATTAGCAACGACCTGTCCCCCTGCGACCGTCCCGCCTGCATCTGCAGACCTCCGGCTGGACATGGAAGGGATCTTGCTTTCAGAGAGAGTTTCATCTGTGTGGATATCCTGGATCAGGAGAACGCCCCGCCGCACTCACGTCCCATCGACGCCGAACTCGCTGCCCGGAGGGAGATCAGTGAGGACCAGGAACCCCCCTGCGTCCCACAACGCCTGCGCCTGGTCGGGTGAGAGGTTGTCCATGGGTGGGCAGTCGGACGGGCTGTTGCGATGCTTCTTCCGCAAAGATATGATGAAAAGAGACGGAGAAGATGAGGATGAGGACGGAAGACGACAACAGTTACTCCACCTCGAACCGATGGAATTTCTGGACTGCCTCCACTTTCGATGACCACCGTTTATTTCATCGGATCAGCTCTTTGCTCCTGCTACATTCACAGCTCAAACTTCCTCTCGGCTCTCGGCGTATGATACCGACACGTCCTGGCTCTCGTTGCCGAACCGGTCCCCCGTCCTCACTCGATCTGGGGGCATGAAACCCTCCCGATCCCTCGCAGGGCTCCAACCCTTCGCCTCAGCTTCCTTCGCTCGACCCACCTCTCTGCCCCACCCGACACCCGCCCAAATCCGCTCCCACCTCGCCACCTCCTCACCGACAGCACTGCACCTCCCCGACCTCGTATCCGCGTGGCCCGCCTTGAGATCGTGGACGCTGGAGGACGGGCTGGCCCCGCTGCGCGAGGCTGTCGGGGAGGATATGGGCGTGGACATCGAGATGGGGCCGAGAGGGAGGGGATACCTTGATGAGCGGTACAGGCGGGTGACGATGGGGTTTGGTAAGTGGACACTCCTTCCATTACGCCGTGTCTTTGCTTGGTCTTGCTCGTTCCCTGCGACTTGTATCTTTCTACCTGACTATCTGACCTCCTGATTGGGGTCGTTCTGCATGGACGGGTTGTTCCAGGCGGACGGAGTCTGCCTATTTGTACGACAAGCTCATTCACCGCGATTAGGCCTCTTCCTCGACGCATTCATCCTCAACCGCATCCCCTCTACTACAGATACAGCAACGGGTCCAACCCTGCCCACCGCCTACCTCGCCCAATCCGATCTCCCCCCGCACCCGATCTTCGACCGTGACACCCCGTCCTTGCCCCACTTCTCGTGCGGGCCGAGAGGGGAGGTGTATCGCCGGACATTATGGGTCGGTCCGGGGGGGAGTTTCACGCCGTTCCATCGGGACCCGTATATTGGGATCTACTCGCAGAGTGGGTACAAAAGGATTCTTGCACCGGTACCCTATACGCCACATATCTCTTGCCTTTACTCTTCACCCCTCATACACCACACATTCCTCACCCCACAGACTCCTCTGTTCAAGAACTTTGCACTTTGCGCCTCCTATCGTACTCCCGCTTCCCACCTCCCGCTTGCCGCTTCCCGCTGATCGCTCTTCGCAGTCATCGGCACCAAGACGTTCCACATCCTCCCACCCGAGGCCGAGCGTCTCCTCGATATCAATCCCCGCCCACCACACACCAACACCTCTCAGATCCCCATCTCCGTCTCGGCGCTCTTCGGCTCGGCGTCTCCCCCGACGGCGGGGCATCCCGCCCCGCCACCCGAGCCAGAGTCAAACGCCGAGACGCTCTCGCAATACCGAGCCGCGCTGGCCGAGGCGTCCAAGCTCCCCGGAGCCTGCGAGGCGAGGTTGGGCCCAGGAGAGAGCCTGCTGGTTCCGGAGGGTTGGTGGCATTCTGCAGAAGGGATCGAGACGGGCGTGGGTATCAACGCGTGGTTCAGATAGTCATGTCCGTGCCCGGGTTACGCGCCGGTGTAAGAAGTATCGCTGCATACGGCGTCACAACATGTCATGTCACCTTGTTCTTGGCCTCGAACCGATATGTCATCGGCCCGCCCCGCGCGCCGCGCTCTGTCAACATCGAGCTACCACGCGACCACCCTACTAATCAGACAGCCAAAGCTCGCCAGGTCGCCCAGGTCGCCCAGCTCGATCATTCCGCCTACTGCCCCCTGCCCGAGTTCGCGCTTAGACAAAGAAGGCGAGGTAGATCGACGACACCGCAGTCGCTGCGAGCACGGTGTATCCCGTGGCATACACACCCTTGAGGGTCAACCCGTAGCCAGCGTCCCAGAGCAAGTGCCTGATCCCGTTGAAGGCGTGGTAAGTGAACGGCGCGGCGAAGATCATCTTGACGGACCCCTTGAGCCAGGTGGGCAGGTCGTGTGCGAATTGGATGAGGTGGGCGGAGTCGATGGCGGGGAAGTAAGGGTGGAGGAGGTAGAGGAGCGAGGCGCCGTACAGGGCGAACGAGAGGGGGACGCCGGTGATGCGGGTGAGACCGGACATGTACCATGTGAGCTGGGCAAGTTAGCGCGCGGAGTTGACGATTCCAGCGGAATGCAGGATGAGGACTCGAAAACGGGGCAGGAAAGACGGCTAGATCGGGAGGGAATGGGCAGATCGACTCACCTGAGGCTGATAGATTGTAAGATGCGGCGAGGTAGGTCGCTTCAATCGTTGTTCGTTGAGAATGTGGATCTCCTCTGTCGGCTTGACATGCTGGGTCGACACGAGTCTGCAGCGGATCAGCACGGCGCAGCGCGCACTCGGCGGAATCGTCTTATCCTCGGAGATCAAGTACGCCCGACTCACCGGCGCTGAGCCAGCATGAGGCTCGAGCCCGATGCACGAAGCATGGGCGCTACGACGAGTTAGCGGCCTCACATCGGGACGAATGCGAGAACGCGGGGCATGGTTCCACGACACATCGTCCACCGGATGAACGCATCGCGGACCCACCGAGACCCGTCGCGGAGAGGACCGATCGTCTGGCGAGCACGGGCGCGAACATGATGCTTGCGTGGGGTGTAGGCGGGGACGAGGTGAGGAGAGGACGAAGAGGGCGAATAAGGAAGAGACACGAGCTGGGTGCGAGAGCGAGGGAGGGTGCAACGGGGTCGCTGTGGTTGGAGCGGGACCTTCCGCAAGTTACCACTGGCTGAGGGGTGACATTGTCCCGAGTTTCGCCGAAGAGCCATTTATTTATTTGGTTATCCCACCTAACACGACCGGGTCGGACTTCGCCAACTAGTACAGGCGTTACAGCATCAGTCGGGTCGGCGCAGGCGCAGGTATTACCGGCGTAGGTATTGCTGTATAATGAATGCATCATGGCTGTCCCCGAAGCTATGTGAGGTCACAACGGCGCCGCAGCGACTACTAGTCTTCGCAGTCAAGACCACACAGACCAAGCCCGTTTTTGTCATTTGGTTTGGGTCTGCTCCTAATCCTATTCGAAAGAATGCCGCGAAGCGTGTCTCGCGGTCGCTGCAGGGTGTCGGCGGCTTCTGAATTCCCCAACCTCGATGTGGTTTCTGTCCTTGGGTATTTCAAATCCGCCGGAGCGAATCCGCCAACGGACGCATCGTTACGAGAAGTTGGAGACAAGATCGCATTGGAGTTGGTTCTAAGCACTACCAGACGCAGGGGGTCAAGTGACCAGTGCCGCCGGCAATTCGTCATCCCCCCGCGTGTTTCCCCAGCTTAGTCTTACTCCCACAAGGATCGGCAAGGGGAAGGCAGAGACGGAAACGCTCGTGGAAACGCTCGTGGATCCGCAAAAACCCTGAGCAGACAAAGTCGCCAAGTCGCAGCGGTGTGTGGGAAAGGCGGGTAGAAAAGGGGGGAAAGGAGAAGCGTCCGGGCGTCCGGGATCAAGGGGGAGGGGAAGCCGGCCGGCAAAGTGCGGAAACGAAGAGGAGCAAGAGTAAGAAAGGAGAGGGGAGAGAGGGCTACTCGAACCGTATCGGCGGTTTTGCATTAATGTTCTGGAACTGGAACCATAAGGGGATTGCGTTACTCTGACGATGTGCGGCGGCTGGGTGGTCGTGAGTCATACCTACGGATTAGACCGGTTCGTTGGGGAACGAAACATGCTTGGTGCAGCTTGGCGTGGGTGAGGTACCCGTGGGGGTCACAAGAGGGGCAGGGGAGTGAGAAGCCATCTGGGTGGGGTGGGGATGGGTGCTCGAGCGATAACTACAGAGTCGAGTCGAAGCAGTGCAGTCGGAGCAGCTCCATGAGTCGCCATCACACCCACAACCACATCCTTTGACACACACACACACACTCGCGCGTCCTGTCGATTCCTTTCATCTCGGCGACACACATCACCTCGCACTTGCCGGCGGCAACAAAGGAGGGGCCGTCGTCGAGATCACTTCCCCTCGTCATCCCTTGCCAGCCCCTGCCTTTGGCTCACTGGCAGTAGTAGTTGCACCGCGACGAGCTCCCCGTGAGCTGCTGCGAGTCGGCCCGTTTCGCCCTGTCATGCAGGGTTAGAGCTCACACGACACTGGCGCAGTGGTGCGCGTTCGTACCGCCAACAGCTCTCGCCCCTTGCTTTGGTCGCCGGCGCCCCTCGCCCCATTGTACGGAGCCACCGGGCATCAGCCATCAACCGCTATCCGCATCAATCAATCCCTCGCTTGCCCCAAGGAACCCGTCGGCCCCGTGTCCCCCACCATCACGGCCACCGTCGCCATTGCCATCAACCTTGACCCAAAGGAACCCCTCGAACCAAAGCCATTAGCGGGCGTGTTTCGCACCGGTTCCCCGCTCTGCCTTCCTGTCTTCCTCTTCCACTTCCTCTCTTCCTGACTTCCTCTCGTCTCCGTCATCGTCGCTCGCTTCCAGCCCGTCCGGATATACTCGGCCATACATCACCCCCAAACTTCTCAACCCCCTCTCGCCGCGACGTATATATTCACTCCCAGCTGCCCCCCGACTCCCCCCACAGCCACGCCACAACACTCACTGCTTGACAACCTCGACCACAACACAGCACCACAACCCGCGTTACCCACCTACAGCCTCCTTTGTACTTCTCACACCGTCGTCACCGCCGCCGCCGCCATGTCCGAACCCAGCTCGCCGCTCGCACCCAACACCGCCCGCGTCGCGTCCCTCTCCCACTGGACCCGCTTCTTCCACCCCCAAGACGGCATCTTCCGCTCACCGAGCGACCAGGGCGAGTCGATCGAGCACCTCGACATCGACCTCCGCTACGTCGAGCACGAGTACGTGGCACCCACCGTCTCGAAGGACAAGGACGGGAAGAAGACCAAGCCGCCACTCCCCGGCAAGGTGGCTCTGCCAAATGTGTGCAGGCTCACCCTCCGAGGCGGCGAGTACGTCCAGGACAGCGAGGAGAGGATGGACTGCCTCGCAGAGGTGCTGGCGGCGATCACGCCCATCGAAGTGAGGTGGTAAGTCGGCGCAACGCGACGCGGAGTATGCTCCGTTGTTCTACGTCATACTGACTCGGTGCAGGCTCAATGCGTTCGACCACCCCGCAGAGCAACAGACCCTCTCTACGGCCATGGTTCACCCGGCGATCATCGCCGCGGGAGAGCTCTGGTCCAGCACGGGCACCCTTCGCAAGCTCATCATCCAAGGCAAGTCGGTTGTGCCCTGGACTCGTCTCCCCTCACTGACCCGAGCCAGGCGGCTTCCCATGCCCCAACCTCACCGCCCCGACACCCTTCTCCCTCACTCCCGCTACTACCCCAGCCCCGTCTCCGGGCCCACACAGGACCACCTTTGGTGCCCTCCCGGGCATGCCCTTCTCTGGGCTCCCCGCGCTGAGCACCATCAAGCCCAAGGTCGCCGACGACCATAGGTTCAAAGACCGCGAGGAGCGAAGGCGCCTCGCCGACTATTCGCTCAAGCCGAGGTTGGACTATGCGTTTGGATCATGGGGTGTCGAAGAGCTTCGGTGGCGTTTTGACGGTGGGTCGATCACACGCCCAGGTTGGCGGCACGCGGCTGACCCGAGGTAGGCCGATACACCCCAGCGGGGATCAAGACCATCATCACGCATCTGTTCAGGGCGCTCGCCGCGTCATTCCCCTCCTGCGCCAGGTCTGTCGACTGTGACCTCCCTTCTCTCGTCACCTTCTCTCCCCTTCCCGAGTCCATCATCCCGGACATCAAATCACTTGTCCGCTCTCTCGAGCTCGACTCGGAGCTTTCCGCCTACCTCGCCGACGTGTTGCTCGTCTCTCATGACGCGGACTCGGGCCGCTACGCCCGGGTCTTCGAGGACACCTTCGACGACGACAACACCTACCGCGCCTCCCGCCGCCTCAAGGCGGAGATGCTCCTCCTGACTTCTTCGACCGGTGGTGAGGTGGTCAGTCTCGCGAACCTCGCCGTTACCAACGATGTCGATGCCGCACCGGAGACCGAGCTTGATGACGACCACAACAAGCCTGTACTGTTTCTCCAAGTCCCCGACTCGCCTCACGCCGACAAGTCGCCAGCGTATAGCTTCGCGTCCCTCGGCCCCGGCGCGACCGACGCGGGCTTCTCAACCGACGAGGAAGGCGAGGCGATGACTCCAGAGATGAACAACAGCCTCCTCGTCGAGCCGACCGACCCCGCCGCCGCCGTCGGAGGAAACAGCATGGTGTCGACCGACCAAACAACTCAGAGACTCATGTCGGCTTCCTTGATGCTGTGAGACACTCGAGAAATCGATAGCGTGCCGGGGTTGTATCATTCGCTACGGAAGCTCGGGAGGGGTTGTTGTGGACAAAACGAACTCGATTGGGTCGAGGCGGAAACAGGGCGTGGTACCGATTGCACCGTACTTGTACTGTACACGAACATTCCATTGGCATTAGCTGTATATAGACTGGACTTGACTGCAATTCATGGACCGGTGCTGCAACATGGTCTACAGCTGTTCCGCCCCTTGCGCCTGGTCGTCGTCGTCGTAAGACAGTCCCTCTTCTTGCGGTCGAGTCAACCAGAGCGAGGTGCGAGCCTCACAGGTCATTCCACCCAAGCTGCTGCGGGGCATCCGAAAATCCGATCCCTCCGTTGTTGCTACGACTAAATTCCAGCTCGATGGTCCTCAGTCCGTCAATGAGCCTGTCTCGATGTCCTGCCAGCACGTGGAAAGTATCTTGATCGAACCTGACTTCGTCTTCCCGCATGGTATCACGAAGATCTGTCCAAGCGAAGAGGTCACCGAGGATATCTCGGTGTTTCAGATCGTGAACGAGCTCCTCCTGCGATACTGGGCGGGAAGAGTCCATTGACGATGGGTAGGAGGAGGCAGTCGTACCCGTACTCTCAAAGGTGACCACCAGGTGCAATTTAGCCGCCTGTTTCTCCTCATCAACAAAGGCAAATAGGGCGTCAATGGAGAACACCACTTCAGCTTGGGCCGGCGAGCCGAGGTGGGTCTCCGGCACGATGATTTGGCGAAATCCTGCATTCTGCTCTGAGGATGATGATGGACTCGACTTGGATTTCGCCGCTTGCGACTGCAACGCTTCTCGCAGCGTGCACGGTTCGTTCTTGGGATTGAGACAAACGGCGTGGCCAATGACCGTACGGGACTCTGTCGATTTTGACATGTTGTTACGGTACTCGTACAGCAGCGTGAGGTGTGGCGTATTTGCACGGGGGAAAGAAGGATCAAGAGCCGAGATTCGTTCTCCCTGGTTCCGAGTTATATGGCGACGTCTGTAGAAGGATGTCACGCGCCGACTTGGGACTCCGAATGCTGTCTGTCCGTTGATATGGGTTCCCTCCGTTGTCGATGAAAAGGACTGGCCCAGGACGATCACTCCGCCACTGACCGGCCGGAGCGGGGCGGGCGTCGCCGCCACATTCACACTGGCTCGGCCGGTTGTAGGCTGTCGTCGTCGTCACCGCCTCATTACGGCGGTCCCATCCCGGTCCCGGGCCAGTCGATGCTCCCACCTCACTCTGTCTCTCTCTCTCTCTCCCTCTCACTCTCTCATCCATCGCTGCATCCTATCGTGGGCTTGTGACCCTATCGGACCACGTCCCGACTCGACCACACCCCTCTCCTCCGGACCGCAGACCTCGCAGACCCCGTCCACGATGAAGGGCATCCAGAAAGCCCTCTCGCGGTGAGTCACCCATTCTCCCCATCCACCTGTCCCAATCCTCCCCCGCTTTTCTGCGATCCGACTCGGTACACCTTGATTCGGCCACCACGAGCACGAGCGCGAGCACGACGCACGACGCTGATCATGTAGGACACCGCACAACATCACCTCCCGAATCGGGATGTCGAAGAGTACGTCCAATCCCCATCTCTCTCCCTCCATGCGCCTGCTGCGCCGCGTCTCGCTCCGCAGCTGCCAAGTCCCATCCACTCCGATGGATAGATGTGCGCTCCAGGCGGAGCCTTGCTGATGGTGCGGCGCAGAGTCCACCGATCCGGAGTACAACGACTAGTACGTACCGATCTCATAACAGGCGACAGACTCCTAGGCAGAACCATCCACGGCGATGTTCGGTCGCCGCCGGGACGATTGTGTCTCAACGCGCAAGGCTCCTCGCCTTTCGTCGAGTCCTCGACGAACGAACAACTTCGTTCCGCCGCTGATGCCCCGCCCGTAGTGAGCGCAAGTTCGCGGCCATCGAGGCGGCGAGTGAGAAGATGCTCAAGGACTCGGTGGTGTTCCGGGACAGCGTATCATGTGAGTGCCATCGGCGTCGGCGTCGGCGTCGACGTCGACGTCTAGGATCCACTACCCTGTTCTAGCCTCGTATCGACAAATCCTCGCGCATCCACCGCGGCCGTGGCCGTGGTAGTGGTCGTGGTCGTGGTCGTGGTCGTAGTCGCTCGACCTCAGTCCCTCTCATCCACTGCGTATTTGTTGCCCAGTACCATTGGACACCGCTGTACACCGCTGATATTCCAGCCCTCCTCGTCTCCGGATCCTCGTTCGGCGGCTCGCTCGCCACCCTCTTTTCTCCCCTGGGAGCAGAGTACAACCTCGCCGCCAAGTTCCCTCAGGCGGAGAAGACCGTGCAGAACATCACGGTGTATCAGACCTTGATGGAGGAGATGCGGGGTGCGTACATACTGAGCTGGAGTTGGCTCAGGCGGGAGTGAAGCTGACCAGTGTTTTTATCTCCCTCGCTGGATCTCATTCTCACCTGTACCGCCGTCTCGACCTCGTCCACCCTTGCGCGCTCCCTACCGGCATCCACCTATCCAATACGACGACCCGCTCCCCGAATCGCTCGTTCTCATTCTCCTCGTCCTCCCCGCCGTCTCATCCTCCACCACCTGACTCCGATCATCGTCCACCATTGCGCCCCGTGGTGGCCCCCTCCCGTCCTAATCCCTTTGCGTCCCCGCGCCACCACAGAAACCCTCACGCCCGAGCTCGAGCTCATCGACAGCCGCATCGTCCAGCCCTGCAAGGAGCTCAACGACATCTGCAAGAAGATCCGCAAATCGTGCACCAAGCGGGACCACAAGCTCATCGATTTCGACAGGCACAACAACAGCCTGAACAAACTGAGGGAGAAAAAGGAGAAGAGCTTGAAGGATGAGAAGAATCTGTTCACGGTGAGTCGGCGGTGTCTCTCGCGGTGGCTCTCATGACCTCTCCCACGACCTCTCTCACGATCTCTCCCTTCTCACGAACTGCCTTGCCTCTTGCGATGCCTCTTGCGCGCGTGTTGGTTCCGTGCTGACTCGCTGTGACCCAGGTCGAGCAGGACTTCGAGCTCGCCGCGGGCGAGTACGAGCACCACAACAACCTGCTCAAGACCGAGCTCCCAACATTCCTCCAGATGGCGACCCGGTTCATCGATCCGCTCTTCCACTCGTTCTACTACATGCAGTGAGTCGGTCTCACCACGGTTCGGATTCGGGTCCATGAAGCGCAAGCCAAGGCTCAGGCTTTGGCCCTAGTGCGCGTTTCCGTCTCGACGCTGACATGCCAGGTTGAACGTGTACTACATCATGCTGGAGAAGGTGCAGTCGTTTGCGGACGGCAAGTACGACCTGGAGCGAAAGGACATTGAGAACATCTACCTCGAACAGCGGGGTGATGCCGCTGAGCAGCTGGACGAGCTGCAAATCACCAAGCGTGTCGTCTCCACCGGTTAGTCGTCTGTGCATCTGGACGGAATGCTCGCTCACACAACCCTTTAGCCAAGATGCTTCAGACCCACCGGCAGAGTTCCGGGTCGTCCCACTCCCCATCCATCACCTCCAAGACGTCGGGTCTTGGCCGGGCTCCCTCGGCCTCGTACGCGTCCAAAAAGGAGACCGAGGCGTACGGCGCCGCTCCGCCCTCGCGCACTTTGGCCGCTCCCCCGCCGTACACTTCCACCGCGAGTACCGACTCGATCAAGAAGAAGGCACCGCCACCGCCACCCCCGCTCAAACCCAAGCCGAGCTATGGCACGCCAAAGGTGTATTGCACCGCGATCTTTGACTTTGAGGCGCAGGTGGGTGGCTCGGTCCTTCCGAGGCGTATATCCTCTGAAGGTCGTGACTGACTTGTACAGGCCGAAGGAGACCTCGGGTTCAGAGCTGGAGACCGTATCGAGATCATTGAGCGGACCGAGAACCCGGACGATTGGTGGACTGGGAAGCTTAATGGCGTGACGGGTATCTTCCCGGGCACGTACACCCAGGCGGACTAGGCGGGCGCGGGCGCGGGGCGGGCGATGGTTGCGCGACGGTCACGCGATGGTGAGGAAGGAATGGGAAAGAGGTGGCAGAGACGCGGTGTACTGGTACAGTAGATATGGTAGGCTTGACTTGGCTTGGTTTGGCAATGCAAGTGATTCCCTTAGGCCGATCCGGTGACGCCTCTTTCAGCACAGACGCTCTGGTGGGGAGTGGGAAGCGGGACTGCAGCGATGATCGACATGAGTTCATTCGGATCGTACGCTGCTGGACTGTCACACGGAGGTATCGCCTAGAACTGACCGATCGTTCTTCCTCCTGCTGATCAATGATCGGCTCCATGCTCCCCTTCGCCTACGTCGCCGACTTCAGACCACAATCACGCTCGCCCTCCCGCCCGGCGTCGTGGAGTCCGCGATGGTGCCAAACACCTCCCCGAGTCCTGCCTGCGAGATATGAGTGCGGCCGGCCCTCCTGCCAAGACGAGATTTTGCATCCGGGCTGGACATCGCTCCCGCTTGGCGAAAGGGCTCAGGACTCACGAAAGGATCATCCCGCTGGGGCGAGATGTTTAGTAGAGTCGGCGAAGCAGGGTGGATGGTCGTGAGCTCCGGGCCGGCGGTGGATGCGGCAATGGTCGAGCTGACGATGGGGGTGAGGACGGCCTGCGTGTGAGGCGAGAGGTTAGTCTCACACACAGGCGCTGACACATCTCTTTCTCTGAGTGGGGGGCGGGGTGATTGATGGTGATTCGCGTTGGTGATAGTGATGATCCGCTCTTTCCCTGTCCTCGGAGGCAGGAAGGCTATGAACAGCCGATTGAAGGGCAGGCTGTAGAGCGAGAGGCCGTGCACGGTAGGGAAAATACCAGTGCCACCCACCTTCTCCATGGAACACTGAGAGCGCCGCACACTGCTCCTGCTATTGAGTGAGCTCGCCCGTCTCCCGGTAGCTGCTCTCAGCTGCATGCGGTCAAGGGCGGCATCACTCACTGTAGCTCCTGCGCGGCGAGGGCTGTCAAGTCGGAGAACACATCATCGGCGGCGACAGCGGCGGTGGGAGCGCCGGAGGCTGACTGGGAGCTCAATGCACCTGGGACTGGAGGCAGAGGCGATCCGAGGAGCCGGCTCGAGCTGGACCTGTACGATGAGCCGGTCAGAGCGGTGCGGAATGGCTGCAAATTGATCGTTGCAAGGAATGGCAGTACGGATCCGGGGCGTGGCGAATTATCTCCCCCAGGCTTCTCCATCACGCAACGAGGTACGTGCCGTGATGGTTCGATCGGAAGGGTTGACGACTCACGACACCCTCGTGGAGGAGAAGATGGACGAGATGGGCTTGAGTTCTGTGGAGACGACGCTGGTTGTGGGTGTCGGGTCGTACGGCTTCGGGCTGGGGATGCGGGTGGGCTGAGGTAAGATATCAGCGCTGCTCGGCTTCTCACTCGGAAGATGCCTCTCTTGACAAGAGACGCTCTCCGACTTGGAAGAAGCCGGAGCTGCCTCGCCTCGTCTATTGACAACGAGAGCTCAAGACGTTTTCTCCGTGTACGATTTCCGTACCAAAGAGAGAACGACCCAGCGAGCTCACCTCCAAAGGTGCCATCAACCCGTCCCGACGGTCCCTCAACACCCTCCCGTGTCTCTCGTCTGCCCCCGCGCGTCTCCTCTCCGGGGGCGGGTGTTCCCCTACTCTGATGCTTGGGGTGTTGCCGAGCACTGACCCGCTGCCCCTACAGAACCCGTGTCCGTGCGGACGGAAGACGCCGTGCGAGGGAAGCCGTTGGGGAGCGTGGGACTCGTGTCGTCCCCATTTGACCCGGGGCGGGCGAGGGCAGTCGGGGTGCGGCGGGTGAGTCGTTCGGAAGCTTGCGTCTGCATGTCGATCTGGCGCCGGAGCGAGGCGATGGTCTGCATGAGTACGAGAGAGGGGAGGCGGTCCGCCAAGTGGGGACAGAGATGGATATGGGTGTTTGTATGATGGTGGGAGCAGTAGCAGGGTATGTTGGAGGTGGCGGGCTCGGGATAGTGAGACAAGGAGGTGCGTCGGAGTTGCAGGTGGAGTCGGAGTGGATGGTGGAGTCGGTGTCGGTGTCGGTGTCGGTATTGATCATGGTTGTGGTGTTATTGAATCAGAATGGTTAGTAAGCGCTTGAGTCGTCGGCATCAAGGAGAGTCATAAGAACCGAGGGGTTTTGGTCGAGAGTAACATCACACATAGTGAGCAGTGGCATCACGACCCGGTGGGGAGCACAGAGAATCCCATGGTATGGGCCGGGTGTCGAAAGGCCGGCCCAGATCAGTCATTGCCAGCATCTCAGCATCCGGCTCGCTACACTTCAGTGAGAGCGGACGGAGTCCACGACGCCTCTGCGGTCGGAAAAGGGATCACAGGTTGAGCGAGCGTATACGAGCCGTGCGGCAGAACGCGCTCGACACAGAGACACAAAGAGATGGCGGGATGACCGCTCGACGCACCGAAGTCGCTTCGGCCAGTTCCGTCTTGTACTTCCTCCTCTCGAGGCGGATCCGTTCGATTTCGTTGGACTACATATGCGCGTGAGTCGCCAGACAAGGCACCGTTAAAAGCAGCGCAACAGCTATACTCCCGAAAAGATCTAAAGGCTTACCTGCTCTTTGAGAGCCTTCTTGAGTGCCGCCTTGTCGCTCGAAAGCTTCTCCTCACCCTGGCGCTGAACATTGCCAGCATCAGCGACTCCCGGGCCGTTTCATCAGCTCGTTTGAGCTGATCAGTCGAGACGACTCGCCGACCCACCTGCTCGAGAAGCTCTTGATTGCGCTTTTGTAGGCCGTCTGCCTGTCGCCGAATCTCCCGGACTTTATCTAGCGCCTTTGCGCACTCGGTCTGGGTGGTTCATGGTTCGTCAGCGCAAGCCACAAGCCGGACTCCCTATCCCATCCTGAGAGCGGATCTACGGAGGCATGCAGCGTCGCGCCGACACCCGACACCGACGTACCTGCAATGACCTGCTTTTGAGGTGTGCGGCGTCCCGATCTTTGATCGTCGTCGAGAGGCGGGCACGGACGAGTTCGAGCTCGTGCTGCAGTGCAGGGTTGCTGCCCTTCTGGATTGGGAAGGTGCGGTAAGCTCACAACAACCTCGGCGGGCTGAAGGCCAATTTCTCCTTCGGTCAAGTACAACGTGCGAGTACAGACAGAGGCGGGGAGGAACAGAGGTGACTCTGAGACCCTTACAGGACATGTACTCGCACTTCACGAGTACTCGTACAGTACAAGTACCGTGATGCACAGTAGCCGTATCACCCCGCCACGCCACACACGCCACGCACGCCACGCCACCCACCTGCGTCTCCGCCACTCTCAACTTCCCCTCGACCTCCTCCCTCCTCTTGATCTCCCGCTCAAGGCTCCCCTCGACCTCTACAAACTTCGCCTCCAGCTCATTCTTCTCCCTCTGTATCGTACTCTGGTGCTTCGTCGCACTTGAGGCTTTAGCTTCGGCGAGCTGGCGCTGGCGAGTGGATTCCTCCATCAGGGCTTTCTGGGCGGTGAGGAGCCGGGTGAGGCGATCAATCTCGTTCTGTGCCCCGAGGAGGGCGGAGGGGGTGGGTGAGGTCTGGAGCGGGGTGGAGCGAGGGTTGGAAGCATTGGATGGGTTGGGGTGGGGCTGGGAGGAAGGGTGGACGGAGGAGAGGGAGGACGGGTGGGAGGAAAGGGTACTGGTGAATGAGGTGGTTGGGACGGATGGGAGTGGAGCAGACCGGGCGTTGGACAGCGCCGACTCAGCAGCGGAGAGCGCGGCGTCACGGTCACGGAGAAGCAGCTTGAGCTCGCGGACCTGCGCCGAGGTGGCAGGGGCCTGTGTGGGATCAGCGCGGCGGATTTCATGTGAAGGCCTGTTAAGGTATCTCGTAGCCTCTTCTACTATCTTAGAGCCTGCATGGTGCGCCGAGACAATCCACTGTTCGGCTGACGCTCGTGGGGCACGGCTTCGAGGAGAACCAGGAGCAAGGAAACGGTTTGAGTGATTCAGGTAGATCAGAGAAAGAGGTACTGTAGAGTGGAGCGGTTCTGCTCGTTGTTCTTCTCGGACGGACCCGTGCTGCAGAACGCACGGGCCGACAGACGGAACTTCGAGCAAAACCCAGCCCCACTCACTCTGGCCGAGTCGATATCCTTGATGCGCCCCGAGAGCTCCTCGAGTCGCTGCTCGAGCATCCCGACTTGTTTCCTGTACCCGCGGTTCTCTTCGCGGAGGGAATCGACCTCCTTCGAACCGCTGTCCCTCGACTGGATGAAGCGTGAGCGGGCTTCGCATAAACACAATAACTACCTCGCAATATAACTGAGTCTTGCGGAGCATCCCACTCACGGCGTAGCCCCTCGTTGCAGTCTCACGCTCGTCATGCCCTCTCGACCCATGGCGAGGGGACTGGTCGTACCCCTGATCTATCCGCTCTCCCATTACCCGCCTGATCTCCTCCAAAGCCGCGTTGATTGCACTGGTCTGGTCGCGGGACGCCATCCTGCGCGAATCCACTGGATAAGGTCTGTCACAAAGCCCACGCAGCTTCTCTCGGCTCGCTGCGGAGGTCGGAATTCCCGGGTCAGTATCGTCGTTGTCGTCGTTGTAGCTTGGGTTTCCTTCTGACCAAGTTGCGGGTCGCGTGGGAGTGGGCGAAGACCCGCGAGAGGTGGTGAGGACAATCGAAGCGGTTGGGGAAGGGGTAATACACGCGGAACAATGTCCAAATGATCCGGAGCGGGGGGTAGTGCCGGCGTTGTCGTGCAACAGCGGATTCTCGCGCTGCTCGTGCTTCTCGTGGTGATGCTTCTGGTGCGTACTGTGGGTATCGTGGGTATCGTGGGTATCGTGCTTCTTTTGCGTCCCCGTTCCGTGATTCGATGGTCCGAGCTTGGAACCAGAACTCGCACGGGCTTCTCCTGCTTCTGCTTCTGCGTGACGAGGCGGATGACCCCACCCGTCCGAACTCGAGTCGTACTCCACACTCGGGGAACCAGATTCGGATTGGGATTGGGACGGTCGAGACTGTCCGGAACGTTCGGAGACAACGCTTGTGAATGCGGTACGTCCACCGCGGAACCCGCCAAACGCACGAGCACGAGCACGAGTGGGGAATCGTCCTCGTCCTCCAGCCAGATATCCTCGACGAGTGAACACGCTGCGATGAGGGTACACCCACCCCGACGTATTTGCTCCGCCGGAGGAAGTGGCGGAGACGGTGACCGTTGAGTGGGAAGCTGGGTCGGAGGGGCTCGAGGAGAAGGTGGATTTCGGGAGGAGGGTGCTGCTTGATCGGGCGACTTGGGAGAGGTGGGCGTAGAGTCGATCACGGTGGGATTGGGGGACTGTCTTTGGCATCTGCGCCCGGGGGGGAGGTAGGGACAGATTGTGGGTGGGGGAAGAAGGGAGCACGAAGGGAGCACGGAAGGGAGAAAGGGGGAGCGGCAGGGGCCAGACAGGAGAGCGTCCGAGCGAGGGTATCGCGGTGGCAAGGGTCAAAGACGGTGAAGGTGAGAGATGGACAGCGTTCGGTTGGTCAGGAACAGCGAGAAGAGGTGGACGTGATTTAGGATAGGTACAATGTCAGTCGAACCCGGTCAACACCTGATCTGGCAACGGGATTAGGACGTTGGAAGGAATCAAGCCCGCCAGAGTGGTGTTTTGGGGAGGCAGCAGGGCCGGAAAGGGGGTTGAAAGTAGGAATGAAAGTGGGACGAAAGTGACTGGTTCGAACTTGTACAAATCGATTGAAGACTGCAGTGGGAATGTTCCAGCATGAAGAATATCGAGTCGACTACTAGTGCTTGTACAGTGATCGCTCTGCAAACCTCCTTGCTACCTGTCACGGTTCCGAGCTCTGCGCTCCGGCGACGGACCTGTCCCGAAACCGCGTCCCCATCCGAAGCGGAAGAACGAGAATTCTGGGCTGCCCGGAGAGTTTTCTCGGCAGCAGACAGCAAAGTTGAAAGAGAAGACGGGGCTGGTGTGTTGTATGGGCATGAAGTGCGAAAGGGAACCCCACCCGGGAACGATTCACAGCATGAGGGGAGCGGACGGTAGAACCGGAAAGAGCCTCACACTTACCGAGTGCCTCGCTCCGATGCTCAATGTCGAGTACCGTGATCGTCCTGGTTACGAGATGGGAGCCCCTCGTTTGAAGCTCCGGGTGGTACCAGGAAAGTGGAAGCTCGCGCGAGGGGTTCGTCCAAGATGCCTGGGAGGATAAGGTAGCGGCGAAATGTCACAATAGACTGCACGTGTGATCTGCCCCCCCCCCCCCCCCTCCCCCCCGACCGCTCGGAACGCCGAGGTGGCAATGGGAACGATCGGGTGCGAGGGTGCACGGCCCTCTACGTTCCTTCTCCCGCGTTCGAACCGACCTACATATAAAGCGGGTCTCCCAAGGTCAGGACGATGCTCGTGCGCACATAGCACTTGCTTCCTGCTTCCGCCGACAGACTGGGTGTCCATTGGCGCCGCCACAAGCCGCGCCGCTTCCAATGTCCCAGTATTTCCAGGGCCCTTGCTTCTCCCGGCGGGATCAAATCCAGCCAGTCACCATTACCGTTACCCGCTTAATCCACGCCTCCATACCGATGACTGACTGATTGACCATTGCCTCGTATTTCGTCTCATCTCATTCTCGTCTCCTACACCTAATCCTTGTCAATCCCCTCCATTATCCAAGGCGATACCTGTGCAGCCCAACATCGCCTCTCCCTCTCACGACCGCTCCGCCGATATACGCGCCTGCGCCCATCACCCTGCATCAACGTCGTTCCTTGTGCAATACACCGAGAACATCACCTGTCCTGCCTCCAGAGCGATAGCCGGTTGCAGTGCCAGTAACAGTGCCATCTCGGTCCGATACCCGCGGGCAAAGCACTCGACTTTGACCCTCACGAGTTCACGATCACGTTGGCCCAGCCACTTGACACGCCCCATCCTCTCCGTCCCTCGCCATGTCTACTCCCGCACCGACGGCTTCGCAACCCGCCGGCCCCGGCCCTGCCCCTTCGTCTTCCTCCCAGCCCACCCCCATTTCACCCGTCGCGAACATTGCCCGCGCCGCATCCGTCTCGCGCTCGACGTCCACGCGGAGGACATCCGCCTCGGGAGGGGTCTCGGGCGGCGCAGGTGTCGTGCGCAGACCGTCTCGAGCGACGCACCCGCCCATGGTCCCCCCCAAGCCGCTGACTCATGAGGAGGCCCTCGAGGCGCTTCGGGCCTTCCTCAAGGAGCGGAGCAGCTACGACGTCTTCCCCGTGTCGTTCAGGTTGATCGTACTCGACACGCAGCTCAAGGTGAAGAAGGCATTGGACGTGATGCTGCTGTATGGTGAGTGCGATGGGATCGAGCGGTGAAGCACTCGCCCACGCCCTCGCATTGCAAGTACCTGCCCGAAGTCGGGGCTGTGAATGTGCATGACTGACTCCGAGCTCAGGCGTCGTCTCAGCCCCGCTGTGGAACACGGAGACGGCGAAGTTTGCGGGTGAGTGGATGACATACCCCTTGCAAGTACAGGATCGTCGCTTACGCGCCATAGGCATGTTCACCGTGCAAGACGTCATCCACCTCATCCAGTACTATTACCACACCTCGAGTTGGGAGGGCGCAGCCGCAGACGTCGAGCAGATCAGACTGCAGAGCATCCGAGGTGAGTGGGAGTGGAGTTTCTTGACACGTCGAAATCACCTCGACGACCACTTTGGCGACGTGTGGCCAGGAGATCCTTCTCGGTTGCCTGACGCCCGCCCTAGATATCGAGAAGAACATTGCCGTGCCACCTCCCCCGCTCCTCTCCGTCCACCCTCTCAGACCGCTCTACGACGCGTGCCGCTTCCTCATCCGCACACACGCGCGGAGGCTGCCTCTGATCGACAAGGACCCGCAGACGGACGCCGAGGTGGTCATCTCCGTGCTGACGCAGTACCGCGTGCTCAAGTTCATCGCGATGAACGTGAGTCGGAATATCCCGGCGGTTGTCCGAGCTGCCGAGTTGCATTTGCCCGAGTTGCGGCTGATCGAATCAGTGCCGGGACATCACGCAATACCTCACTGCTTCGGTACAGGAGCTCGGGATCGGCACGTATGTCTCCGCGCCGCCCGATGGCGAGGACAAGGCCAAGCTGTTTTACCCCATCGCAACGGCCACGCTGCAGACGACCGTGTTCGACGTCGTCCACATGTTCTCAGAGCAGGGTATCTCCGCAGTACCCATCGTCGACGAAAATGGCAAGGTGCTCAACCTGTACGAGACGGTCGATGTGATTGTGAGTGCGGAATTTTTCCCGGTCGGCGTCCAGGAATCGCGCTCATGGTCCGAACTCAGACCCTCGTCCGGAATGGCGCCTACCAATCACTCGACCTCACCATTGCGCAAGCACTCAAGCAGCGCGCTCTCGACTTTCCAGGCGTGGTGACCTGCTCGCCGAAGGATAGTCTCTCGGCCGTGTTCTCCCTCATCAAGATACGGCGCGTGCACCGACTGGTCGTCGTAGCGGGTCAGGACGATCCCCAACCGGGCCGCCTCGTCGGTGTCATCAGCCTGAGCGATATCATGCGGGCCCTCATCGTGAGTGCTCTGTTCCCCATTATTCCAGTCCTTATATCGCTTCGTCCCATTGTATCGCTCGTCCTCTTGCGGCGAGGAATGTGGAAAGGTGCGAACGCCCGCTGACGCAGCGCTTAGGGACAAGAAGTGCCTATTGGTGGCAGCGGGATAGGCGCGGAATCCGTCGACAAGGCACTGCGGGAAGAAGCTGCCGAGACGGCCACGCCGGCTGAGGGCGTGCCTTTCTCGCCGGGCCAGTCGGCAGATTCGTGACCTCGCAACGAGGCGACGAGGTGACGAAGCGACCTGCAGCACAATATGAGTAGTCTGAGCCCGAGACTGACTCGGGCCTGAGCTTGAGCATGAGCATGAGCATGAGCATGAGCAAGAGCGAGAGCAGGAACGAGGTCGGGGGATCCGGGGCATCAGCGCGTGGAGCGGAGATATGGGGTGGGTGTGGACGACATTTTCCTCCTTCCGTCACGCTCGACACGTGCCGCCGCCGTTACCGTCGCCGTGACGTTGTGTATAGGCTACCCTGCCGCCTAGACATAGAGATGTGTGTTCTGCCTTCTGCGTGTGGATCGATTCGATATTCTTTTTCCCTTCTGCACCGAGTTCTTAGATCGTTGCCATTCATCCATCCATCTCACGCCTCTCTCGTTCGTTTCGTTCTCTGTTCACCTGTAGCGTTCTTCCGCTCTCCGTACTAGTCTACTATCACTGCCGCAAGCAAGCAGAGATCGAGTGATCCGATGATCCGATGATCCGATTTTCACATGCTACATGCCACGTCCTGTCGTGTCTTGCTCAACGTGTTCATCACGCCTAGGTCCAAGGTGACCCATGACTGTGGAGACTGGGACGGTAGGTTTGTCGTGATCGCGTTAGTTCACAGCTGCGCGAGTACAGCAGGAGTCGCACACAACCACGGCACTACTGGCCACGACGTGAAGGTCCCCGGAGAACTCAGGAACGTGGCGTCGCTGCGTTACGCAGGAGGGCCGTTGACGCGTTTTTGTAACTGGATTTCAGAAGGATTAGGAGCCAGATTAGGAGTGCGCCACGAGGGAATTAGGATCCGGCCAGACTCGTTCCTAATGTTGTTCCTAAAGGATATGTGATCCTTAGCGCTCGTCCCTGATTTGCTGAGGGGACCCTTGGGAATTCAGGGAAAAGGGTGACTGGATGACTGAAATTGTGTGACTGGGACTTGGACGTAGCGGTCAATAACAACAACACCACACCGGGCACAGTCGACTGTCGAACTGTCGAATTGATGTTCAGCATACATACATACACACATTTGTACACATAGGTGAAAGAACAAGAACGGGAGGACGTTTCGGTGTCGGAGGGAACGGTGTGCTGCCGAAGGAGGTCAAGGAGTGAGTCAAGTGGGTCCGAGCCACCGTCGCCGTGTGGCCTGTGCCTTTGCCTTTGGCTGTTGCTTTTGCTCTGTGCCTATTGCCCGTTGTCGTCGCCGCCCTCGCCGCCCTCGCCGCCCTCGCAGTCGCTGACGCCTCTGCCTCTTCTTACAGTTCATCTCTCATCATTCTCTCTCTCCCCTACTCTACCATCCTCTTATAATACAGCGCACCCACCACACCCAATTGCCCCGCCAGGGGTCACCACGGTCCTTACCACGCACACACGCACACACGCCGCACCATGCGGTGGTTGTTGCTCGTCGGCGCTCTGGCGATCGCGGCCCGGGTACTCGCCCGTGAGGGGCGAGATATCGAGCGACCACTACCCCTCCCTCCAGAGGCCTTGTCGCCATCACTTCCCGTCTCGATGCCTTCCCCTCACACCGCTACGCTTCGGCGACAATCTCGTCGGGCAAACACCACAGTCACCACCTCTGCCTCGGCGTCCTCTTCTTCCGCGTCTTCCTCTTCGAGCAATGCCTCCGCCTCGCTTCCGCTGCGACCGTCTGCCGCGCCCGCCTCACCGCCATCCCCCGTCCCGACACCTCTGGACACATCCATCTCGTACGCCCTGTCCGACTCTTGCCTCCTCTACCTCACCTCCCTCCTCCAAGCCACGACCTTCCAATCGTGTCTCCCCTTCTCGCTCCTCCTCTCCACCTCGTCCTCGTACGCCCAACTGGTCTCCACTGCAACGAACACCAACAACTACACGACTCTCAACGAGCTGCTGGCGTACTCGTACTCGCCCCAGCCGAGCGGGGACCAGTGCGACTCGTACATGCAGGGCGTGCTCTCGGACATGGGGGGGAAGAGCAACTGCCAGGCAGACATCGCGGCGAAGAAGGTCGTCGCCCTCGAGGCTAAGATTGGCGTGGGGACGTACGCCGTGGTCAGGCAGGCGGAGAACCTCATCGATCCGGATACCGGCGTGTACTGCTACCTCGAGGCGCTGGCGAGCGATCGACCAGACGATCTGTACCTGTGGTCGCTGCCTCAAGGCATAGCGTGAGTGCGGTGCGGGCGAGCAGTCCTACTCCACCCCGTATGGTCCGACCCTATCCCCCCACCTGATTTCATCGCGTCGTCCGTCGTCCGTCCTGCTGCAAGCAGCTTTCGTTTGATTGTGGTGCTCGTACTCGTACACGCACTGACACCCGCCGCAGCCTCCCTTCAACATCCACGCCCACCTGCTCCAAATGCTCCTCCCTCCTCCTCTCCACCCTCTCCTCGGCGTCCAACTCCACCTCTGGCACACTCAACAACACATTAGTCAACAACGCCATCTCGACCGTCAACTCGGCGTGCGGCTCGGCGTTCATCAGTCTCTCGGCGAACCAACCGACCTCGTCGTCAAAGTCCGGTGCGGGGGCTATGGTGAAGGGAGTCGGAGCGGGGGGGATCGCACTGGTCTCGCTGCTGAGCGCTTTGGCGGCGTACGTGTTGGCCTAGAGCGGGTCTCACCGAGTCGTGGACGCCGACGGACGCCGACGCACACTCACAGACGCCGTGGGACACTGCGACTGGTTGACGCACGTCTCTGCCAGACGGTCTGAAACTAGAAAATGGTTGCGAAACATCGAGTAACGTTCGGACAATAGTTTGTTCTTCTCTTACACACACACACTCTCTCTCTTGGGTTTCTTCGGGTCTTCATCACATCACACTTTGCATGGACACTTCCCACCTCATTTTGCACGCGCGTATCGCTACCTTTCGAAAAGGACACTGTTGGGCTATTCCTACATACACACTTGTCTATACTTCTACATCTGTTCAACCCGTTCATTGCATGCTATGCACGCGCTTCACCTGTACCGGCCGTGCTCTGTATTTGTGACCCCGATGCCTCGCCACGCCACGCCACGTCCACATCCCCGGCCCAGAGCGGTGCCACGTTGCCGAACTCGTCTCGTCGCCGCGAGTGCGAGTGCGTTTCCACAGAGTTCCACCGAACCAAACGACCGACAGACCCCCTTCGTCCTTCTGTCTCTTTGTGATTCTTCTTCTGTATCTGTCTCTCTCCCCAATCATCCAGCATGGCCGACGCGAGGAAGAAGCAGCTTGTTTTCAACTTGTGAGTATAGCACCCCCGCGTCTCGTCAAGGCGTAACTCTGTCACCGATCCATCGCTCGGCTCACTCGCGCAGCATCGAATTCCTCCGGGCGTCAGGGGAGGACGGGACGGTCAAGGAGGATGACAAGGAGTCTCTCGAGGTGGCTGGTGAGTGCGAAGATGCTACTAAGCTCCAGGTCCGAAGACCAGGTGGCGTTGGTCCTGAAGTTGAACGGCACAACGCTCTCTGGATTGACCTCGCATCGGCAGCTGCCCACCCCATGCAATCGACTCGCTGACACGTTCCAGTCCAGTGCATGGCCGAGGCATTTGGTATCGACCCAGAGTCGTCCGAGGACAAGGAACGATACTCTCTCGCCCCCGCTTCCCTCCTCTCTATCCTTGACGTCTTCCTCAAAACCAAAGCCAAGACTTCCACCTCGCCCTCCGCTCCATCCTCCGCTCCGTCCTCCTCTACTGGTCCAGCCCCAACCTCTGCCTCCGCCCCCGCCGCGACTTCGGCCTCGGACAAAGCCCGTGCCGAAGCGCTCAAGACGAAGGGAAACGCCCTCATGGGGCAGAAGCTCTACGACAGCGCGATCGAGCAGTACACCCAGGCAATCGAGGTCGATGCGAACCCCGTGTACTTTTCGAACCGCGCCGCGGCGTGGGGCGCCCTGGGAGAGCACGAAAAGGCAGTCGAGGATGCGACGAGGGCGATCGAGCTGGATCCAAAGTTCGCAAAGGGCTTCTCGAGGCTTGGGTGGGTGGCGTTACGTCGAATCTCACACCCTCCACATCTCGGACACCGGCTGCTCCACCTGCTCTGCTTCTGTGGGAATATCTTCGTCTTCGTTTCTGAGTGCGAGATGAGATGAGTCCTCGGGCAGAACATGTCGGTGTTCAGTCAAATGCTTGACCCCTCGAACCTCTCCCGCCTCGATCGTGGCGATTGGACCAATGTCTTTCAACGGAAAAAGGACACTCGCTGACATTCCTTCGTAGCCACGCCCAGTTCTCCCTCGGCAACTACACCGAAGCCGTCGAAGCGTACGAATCCGGCCTCAAGCTCGACCCATCCAACGCCAACATGAAGTCCTCCCTCGCGACCGCGAAGGTCCGTGCCGCCGAGCAGCGGTCCAACCCTGTCTCGGACCGTGAGCCCGCTGTGGGCGGTGCCGGCGGTGCCGGAGCTGGCGCAGGGGCTGGGGGGATGCCCGACTTGAGTGCTCTGGCGGGAATGCTCGGAGGTATGGGAGGTGGTGGAGGCGGTGCGGGCGGTGGTGGCATGCCGGACATCGCGTCGATGATGCGGAATCCCCAGATGATGGCGATGTGAGTGGTCACGGATCCAGCAGCCGGTTTCGTCATGGAGTCGAGGGTCATCGACTCGGGAGAATCGTTCCGTGCTCAAGATCATTCCGAACTCCGAGGTCCGAGCTCCAGATCGTTCAGCCGTTCCCGCTGACATCGCACTCAGGGCCCAGCAGATGATGGCCAACGGAGGCCTCGAGCGTCTCATGTCCAACCCCAACATCCGGAACATGGCCGAGAGGATGCAGTCCGGCGGGGGTATGCCAAACATGAGCGAGCTGGCAAACGACCCGTCTCTGCGCGACATGTGAGCGTGCCGTGGGGTTCTCAGGAGGTTTCGTTGCTGATGCTTCGGACGTAGGGCGCAACAGTTCATGGGTGGGCAGGGTAGGGGCGCGGGCGCGGAGTAGGGGTAGACGGGACGAGCGAAACACGATGGGTGACGGGTATACAACGGCTTTGTCAGCGCTATGCATCGGCTTCTTTGTCCTGGGTCATGATCGGAGACGTCCTGTCCTGTTATGTATGGCGCGTATTGCTATTCCGCCTGATGCAACCCCTCGTAGGCGCCAGCCGTGCGGTGAGATGGTTGTACCCGGTTTCCGCCGGAAGTGGAGGGTGTTCACCTGGATTTCAGTACCAGTATATATACGAATTACAACATCTGTCTGCCTTTGTCTCCCTTTGCCCGTCTGTATTGTCACCACGCACGATGTCCGGATCGCCGCTGACATACGGTGACGGACCGCTTGTATGGGTAGGTCTCTGCGGTGCTCTGCATCCCCTCCCCTCTCCTACGGTGGTTTCACGCGGGGTCGACGCGAAGTCTGCGCGAGGTCTACGCGAGATTTTGGCTGACTGACTGACGCCCACGGCCAGGTCGATTGCGAGATGACAGGACTGGAGGACACCGACGTGATCATTGAGATCGCGGTGATCATTACGAATGGGCATCTCGAGCCGGTAGATGAAGGGATCGACTATGTGATCCGGACGGAGAAGAGTGTGTTGGACGCGTGAGTGATGCGGGCGACGGATCATTGGGGTCTACGACGGACAGGTATCACTGTACCATATCCAAGCCTCGTCGCGCGGCAACCCAGCCCAACCCAGCTCAACCCATCCCGGCCCAGCCCGACCCAGCCCAGCTAATCAAGGAATGAGCTAACCCGCTGACCCGGCGGAGAATGGGCGAGTGGTGCACAACCCAACACCGCAAATCAGGCCTCACAGACGCCTGCCTCTCGTCCCCGCACACGAGACAAGACGTCGTCGCCCGCGTACAGGAGTATGTGGAGAGATGGGTGCCGGAGAAGGGCGCGGGGGTATTGGCGGGGAGCTCGGTGCATGCGGATGCGAGGTGAGCTGAGGCGAGCGGAGGCGACCCTAGGTGGTTCGAGGTGTTCGAGGTCTTTGAGGTGTTCGAGGGGTTCGAGGGGTGCGAGGGGTTCGAGTGGGGTGTGGCAGCCTGGCTTTGGACCTGGATTGGGATCGTTGATTGCGACGAGGAGCGCATAGAGGAGAGCGGGGAGGGTAGCAGAGACGAGAGCCGAGCCGAGAGAGAGAGAGAGAAGGCAGCAGAGAACAGCAGGCACGAAAGCAGAGAAGAGCCGAGACGACAGCCGAGACAGCAGAGACGACAGCAGAGACGACAGCAGAGACTACAGCAGAGACGACAGCAAAGACGAGAGTAGAGAGGACATTGTAGACAGAGTGAGGAACAGAGTGGAGAGAAGGCTGTAAAGCCACTGAGCGCTGTGTGACCTCGTTGTCGTATCGTCGTGATAACCCCCGCTGACCCCGCTGATGACACAGATGGCTCCGCCGCGAAATGCCCGATCTCATGCGGCATCTCTCCTATCGCATCGTGGACGTCAGCTCAATCAAGGTGGGTCGGGGCGAATCACCAAGAGCCAAAGATATATCCGCACTCCCACGCCTTGCCCTTGTCCTTGCCACTGCTCTCGCCGCTGGCTCCCGCCGCTGCTCCCGCTCACGCCCGCAGGAAATGTGTAGACGATGGTATCCCTCCGTCACAGCCGCCGAGAAGGCGAGACGAACGGCTGAGGCGTCTCACCGGTGAGTGCGGCGGCGCGGGGTTCCTCCACGCCCCGACTCGAGCCGAGCCGAGACGAGGCTCCATTTGAATCCCGTCCACACCCACCCCAGTCCTCGCCCTCCCTCATCCACGCCCACCCACATCCACGCCCTCCCTCGCCACCTCGCTCTGCGCTCCGCGCTGACCGCGCTGACCCCAACCCCACAGAGCACTCGACGACATCCAAGCAAGTATCCGCGAACTCAAGTTTTACCGCGACAACATATTCATACCCCTCGAGCCGGTCCAGGAGCGCACGGTCGGGGAGGGCGAGGGGAACTCGGCAGCGGCAGTCCCGGCGGTCCCGGCGGTCCCGGTCGTGCGGAAGACGGATATGTGATAGACGACTGGCTAGACCTCTTGTGCGGGATCATGCACGCTGTTGACGCAGTCTCGTATCTCGCGCACATTCCTCGCGCGGCATCACGCACACTCGTCACGCACACCCGTCACTCGGGACTCGGGAGTTGGACTCCGGAGTCGGAAGTCGGATTTGGAAGTCGGGACTCATTCATACGTCCTGTCACTTTTCGCTCGTCGTCGCAATGAGAATCAAGCTGTGTTGTAGATCTTGCAGATGTAGGAGCGCAGTACAAACACGACAGGCTCGCATCGCAATGGCCAAAACCCACGCCCAATACGGAGCTCGAGCTGCCACTGGACCCAGTGGACCCGGCCTCCAGGTCAAGCGTGAGCTCGATCGGGTTGTACTCGTGCAGTCCAAGCACTGGTGCTTATTCGCTCTGCAGCAACTGAATCGCGGTTCGCGGAGACGGGACTGCATCGATGACATGAGACCCTCGCGAAACGTGTATGTCGCATTTGGCCCGCCCTGGGTTTGGCCTTCTCCTACTGCTATCTCCTCGCTCGTGTATTTGCTTCTGCTTCTTCCTCTACTACATTGCGTGTTTGTCTTCTCCTCCTTCGTCTTCTCCTTCTTACCCTTCTTCCTCTTGTTTTTCTTATCTCTTCGTTCGCGATCGTTAACCATGCAGAAAGAGAAAAGTCCGTGTATTGATTGCGTGCGTGTATTGAGAAAACTGAAACCCAGAGCCCGGAGGGAACGAGAGACCGAGAAATCGAGAGAGAACAGACACCCGTACACCTCTTCCACCTCTTCCATCCGCGACACACCGTCGCCCGGCCGTGTTTGCCCGGGCCCTGCCGCTTCTTCTTGTTTTTCTTGTCTTTGTCTCTGTCTTTGTCGTTGTCGCCGCCGTTGCCGCGGCCAAACAATTTATAACGCTTTGTACTCGAGATGAGCCCAGAGCCCGGGCCGTCGGTGCGCTCCTCGGATCGTATCGCCCTTCTCCCAACATAGATCCCGCGCGAAGGGATATCGATGTTCGGTCATCGCTCCCGCGTTGGAAAGACCGTGGCCTCAAGATAGCCTAACCCGGCACTCCCCGTCACCTGCCACCCGCCACCCGTCACCTGCCTCCCGGCTCGCCCGCCTCATCCCTCCTCTTCCATAATCACCTCCTCCTCGATCTGGGTTCCCTTCGGGCCTAGTCCCTGCATCGTGCCCCTCCTCTTGTGCCCTCTGGCACCTGTTCCGCCTGATCCCGATCCCGACCCCGACCCCGGACCCGAGGCCGGATCCAATGAGGAGCCCAGCGTGGTGCTCTTGCTTGGCGCACTTTGCCTCCGTCTCCTCTTTCTCGGTCCCGCTGAAGCGCGAGCGCCAGAGCCGGCGCCGGCGGAAGCCGCCTCGTCGTTGCCGGCCAAAGATGGAGCTGCAGCTGTGGCTGTGGCGACAGACGCGGTACCCAGGTTGGTCGGTGGACGAGGGGGTAACGGGAAGCCAGGTTTGGTCATGAATGCGATACCCAGCCGTTGGAGTGGGTCGGCAGAGTTGAATTTCGCAGGGAGGAACACGATCGGCAGTTTGGACACGCTCGGGAGGTGGAACGCCACGCCCTCCGCGTGCAGGCCCTGGACCATCGACACGTATTGCGAGATGTTGGCGTCGTTGCAGAGGACCATGCCCATTGCGGCCGGGGTGAAGCCCTCGCGGGCGAGATGCGACACGGGGATCATCGTGGCGGTATACGACTCGGTCGGCGTGGGGATGGACGGGTAAATGATGGTGCTCGGCCATGTTTGCGATTGCCTAGAGACGGCCATCAGCACGGGTTACGCATGGCGCCTGACGTGGACCTTGTCATATGCGAGTGCCCTCGCTCACCAGAGATATCCCGTCGCTTCTTCCCCGACGATGAGCACCGAGAAGTTTCCCCCTCCCCTCCCCTTGATCTCCAGATCGCCTTTCCACACGCCGACCTTGCCGTTCTGCAAATCGTGGAAGCTGGGGGAGAAGAACATGCACATGGGCGGTGGCGGGACGAATGACGCCTCGGGCAAAGACAGCTGCATCGCCGGCTTTGCGTGGCCCGTCTGCGGCGTTGTCTGACTCGTCGCGACAGGTTGCTTCTGGACAACCTTGGACACGGTAAAGGTGGATGAAACAGACCCGTTGCTCGTGGCCGGGGTGGCAGGGAGGGCGCAGATTCGGGCGGCGTCAGCTGGAATGAGCCCTTGCGGCTCGACCCGCTCGATCCGATCGAACGCGGACGAGCAGGAATGATCCCAGGCGATTCTGACGAGTCGGTCTCGGGCGTCGGGAGGTGCATCGCGGTAGCGTCACTTGCCGTTCTCGTCACAGCTTTGCCATTGCCAGCGAGACTCGTCGAAGCCGCCTGTTGTTGGTGTTGAAATGACGACATTGCCGCTGCCTGAGCCACCAAATGCCTCTCGTGCGCCTCCCGACCTTCCTCCATCGCCGCGATAAGGTCGTCGATACCTTTTGTGGAATCGCCTTCGTCCGTCCGAGATGTAGACGACCGTCGATGCTGCTCCTGACTCGCCTCCCAGCCGATCTCAAATGCCAAGCTGGACGGTCCGGGCCCAGCGACACCAGTCACGGCCAGGGATTTTGGCGAGTTTGCGCCAGTACCCGTACTTGTACCAGCGCCAGCGCCAGCGCCAACACCGAGACCGAGCATGGACCAATCCGCACCTGGAGTGACATTCATCCAATGCGAGAGGTCAAGCTCCTTGGTGGGCGTCGACGAACCATACACGGGTGTCATGCCGCCCGACAGGTCATCTGGTGCTGACGTCGATCCCGCGGCAACATTCGACTGCGGAGGGAGAGGAAGTGAAACGGGCGGCCTGCCAGGGTTGGCGGCGACAAAGGAAGCGAGAAGACCGGAGAAGATTGCGGGCTCCCATGAGCGTAGGGTGAGGTTGTACAGGTTTTGTAAAGCCATGGAAGCTTGGATGGACGGGGTGCTGATGCGAACGCCGGGTGAAAGAGAGTCGAGAGGGAGGGAGAGCGCGATGAGTATGCTGGGCCACAGAGATTGGAGAGACACCTGCGAGCGGTCAGTCGAACCCCGAGTGCGATCAGGTGGAAGCGCTTAAAGTTGCACACTTACGACATCGCCTCCTCCCCGCTTCCACACTTCTTGGAGCACCCTCGCCACGCCGACCTCTCCCACGCCTTCCACCTCGACCACGCTACCGAGAATCGTCCGCCAGGCGAGATCCGACCCAAACTGCGCGATCTTGCTCGGCGACGCCAGCAATGGCAGACCCAGACTGGCCGCGTCCGCGCTTGCTCCGCTTGCCCCTCCGTTGACCTCTACGCCTAAGCCCGGTTCACTCTTCCCTCGCAAGAGCGGTGCATCGACCGCAGCGCCATTGGTGAATATCCTGTTCGGGGTGCTCGAGCCCGCGACGGGCGCAGCGGGCTTGTCGAAATCGAAATCCAGTAGACCCTCCCATCCTGCTCCGGGCGTCCAAGCCATACCCGTTGTCAGCTCGCTGCCGAATCCGGGGAAGACGTCTCCTCCGGCGTTGAGTTCGGCTGTTGGCGTGCCGCCTACTACCCAGGGGTGCGCGCTGGATGAAGCTGTTGATCCCGGGACGTTTGACGGGGGGTAGGACGAGCGCCGACGGGTGAGGTCTCCCCTGAGCGAGGCGATCTGGGGAGGGAGCAGAGGTAGAAACGGTAGTGGGGAGGGTGCTGCCGAGTTTGCCAAGGTGGGTATGAATGCGGCGAGAGGTGAGGTCTGGGAGTGGTTTATGGAAGGTGATGAGGCAGATGTCAACGTCGGAGGGAGGGCGCGGCGTGGAGTCTGGTTTGGCACCTGGGGTGATGAAAGGGAGGGAGCCCGTCAGCACGATGGATCCATTGTCAAGATGAGCAAGGGGCAGAACGCGACAGTTGGAACGAATGATAGATGGGTAATGGCTCTGTCGATGGCGATGGAGATGGCTTGGATCGAAGAGTGGTGGAGTGTGAGTGTGATGGATGGAGCAAAGGATGGCGGCAAGGGGAAAGAAAGGCGGCATGGCGGGTGTGGGGCAGGGGTAAAGGCAGGGGGGACGAGGGGGAAAGGGGTTGACAGAGTTTGCTGGAATGGGAATGGGAATTGGAATTGGGGGATGGTCCTTTGCCACGGGGACGATGCGCAGAGACGTGTCGCAGCTCACCTCAATGGCGACGGGTTGGTTGACCGACGATGAGCCGCTCAGAGATGCCCTTCTGGAATCGGCGTCAGCTGCGAGTGACAGGCTGCAAAGAGTGCTGAGACCACGATCCGACCTGACCCTCGACGCTCCGTCCTCCGTCCTCCCGTCCATCCGGGATAGGGGCAGGGAGAGGGTGATCACGGTCCGTCCCGAACCACAAGAGGTATGGGGGCACGTTTATCCTTGCTCCTCCACGAGCCGGAGAAACGTCCGCAAAGGCTGCGAGAAGTGGGGTCGGGAGTCGGGGTGTGGTGTACTCACCCTAATCCTTGCTGTTGGTGTGGGACCGTCTGAGCCTGGGTGAACGTCGCCGAGGTGGGTTGCTGGAACTGATGTTGACAAGATGGCCCAGATGTTGCCACCATGTTCGTAAAAGGGGGAGCGGCTGGGTCCTAGACGGTGGTATTGACGAGCCCGGTCGGCAGGGCTATCATGATTCCCCTTACTAGCGTCGGCGTACTGCGGAGGGGAGGGCTGATTCCAGCGAGGTGGAGGGCAACGCAAGGAGGAAGGGCGAGAGGGGAGGAGAGGGGAAGGAGAAGAACGGTGAGGGTAGTGAGTTTGTCGGAGCCAGACGGAGCGAGCTTGTGGGTGTTGGGTGGTGATGGTGGGGGAAGAGGGGAGACAAGGCCAAGAACCTGGAATACTACTACGCGACAGCTGACACGAGACAACCCAAGCCAACCCGACGAGACGAGACAACCCTGGTGGCGACGGCGTGAGGAGAGGGAGGCGAAGGTAAATCGAGGCGAAGGGAGCGAAGATCGCAGGTTTGCAGTCAGATCGACTGACTGCTCACTGCTTACGGGTGCAGAACTCTAACAGCGCCCTAGATTCCAGCGGACCAGTCTAAAAGAGGGAGGGGAAGTAGTCGTCGTGGTCGTCGCCTCGCAGTACCTGTGCGGCGTGGCCGTTGCGGACCCGGGATGCGGAGGCGAGCGAGCTGCGAACGGAGAGCTGCGAACGAACTGCGAGCTGGAGCCGGACCTGGACGTTGGAGCGACGGTATTGGTGCGAGCTGCCGATCTGTGATACGGTTCCCGGAGTGCGCGCATCGATGGGTTGGTGATCCCGCGCGGGCGGGGTGGCATCGACGTAACACCAACAGTCCACTCCGCAGGTACCGGACCGAACACGCAACACGAGGCGAGGGGGAGGTTCAGGGGTCAAGGGGGGCAGGGAAGGAAAGAGAGAGGGCCGAGCGAGTGGCAACAGAGCCAAGGCGGGAGCCCAGGATCAGGGAAAATCACATCCGGTACCTGGGTGGCAAATTAGCCCAAGCCCTGAGCACCTGACGTCCATCAACTCACTCGCGAGCATTTGCCAACCGTACAGTGGTATAACCTGGGTTATTTGTCTTTTCCCGACCACTTTGTGCAAAACACCACATGCCCACGCTAAGTAGATTAAAACAGGTCGACCACGACGTCGACAACGACGACGACGAGAGAATCTCGCTCGCTTCGGGTCAGCTGACCGAGTGAAATGAGAAAATGGCATCGACAGACGACTCGCTCGGACTGTTCTTGCCCGACTGAGGAAAAAGACGCAACCCACCCCCTGAAGGCGGAAAACACGGAACGGTGCCAGTGCCAGTGCAGTGCGTCACCGTGCCGTCATGCTGCGCCCTGGGTTCCCTGACGTCGCTGCGTTCCCTGACCCCCGGTGAGATAAGTTCCGACTGATTCCAGTGTTGCGGTACGACGAATTGACCAAGAATTGGACCTAACCACACTCAAGCGGGGTTTGGATGTTTGAGTTGTCGGCGAATACTACAATCCGACTGCCCTCAGTGAGCCCTTCATGTGTACTTCCACTCCATGTGGTTTGGCTGGGCTGTCATCCATTCGTCCACGACGCGAGTTGGCGAATGCAAAGTCACCCAGCTGCAGTGAAAACAAGCCACGTACACTTGCCTTGGCTGGATCATTGACTTCTCGCCAACCGATCCTCGACCGCTCTAGACCAGACCGGTGGTGCAGGGCGCCCGGAAGGGTACAGGCACTCCTGGGCCATGCTCTTGGACTATGTGCATGCCGTGCCGTGGCTTGCCGCCCGCTTGGGCCGGATCGTGCATGTGTCGCTCTCTCGCTCGTGTTGGGGACAAGTCTAAACGAGGCGCCGGAACAGGCGGTAGCTTTACGAGATTGCGCGTCACAGGTCCCTCGGAAGCCAGGGCACGTTGTCACCTCGACCTCACTCAGCCCTTGGCGTCTTGGGCGTCTTGGGCGTCTTGGGCCTGACGCAGGCAGCGCGCGGGCGCGCAAACCGGAGTGATAATACGGATGCACATCAAGCATGAATGCGGAGTCGGGACACAAACGCAAGTGGGAGATACCGAGGCGTGCTCGTCAAGTTTGAATTCACGCGCTGATCGAACCCCTCGTGAGACGCAACGACCACGGATGTGCCGAGGGTGTCGTGTCAGTTCTCTCTCACTGAATTGAATTGGACTAGTTGGGGGACAGAGTAGGGGATACATATTATGATTTGGTCTATTTAGATCGACACGGTCGACACGGTCGAGAGCTGATCTTGGTGGTCGCGCTCTCGACACTCTAGGACATCTATCAACACGTCTCTCCGTCCACCGCTCCGCGCCGTGCCACTCTCGCCCTTCCCCTCATGCGCTGACTTTCCCTTCCTCGAGCTCTCCCTCGCAGTCTTGAAAGGCCTCTGCCTGTTCAGGCTCTCCCCCATTCGCACCACTCCCGTTCACGCGATAACCCCCTCATCGATCCCCGCATCCGCGATCCGCTTCCTCGCCGCAATGTGCTCCTCCTCGGGCGTACCGGGCTTCTTGTAGAACACCACATACTGAATCGCCAACAGCGCCGTCCATCCGATCTGGAAGTAAAATGCGCGCGCCGAAGAGATCTTCCAGTTGGCGAGGTCGGTGCCCTCCAGACCGGCCTGGACGGCGAGGACGACGGCGCCGCCCACTTGCGCGAGGACCTGGGTCCATGCGCCGGAGACACCGGCCATCTCGGGAGGAGAGTAGGTGATGAAGTTGATGGCAGAGGCGAAGTAGGTGATGACAGCGCCGGCGGAGCCGAGGAGGTACGCTGGGAAGCAATACCTCCAGTAGTCCATGCCCGCCCCACCGTCCGAGAAGATCTGGAGGATCTCGGCGACGATGATGACTGCGGTGGTCAGCGGGTTCAGAACGAGAGCGAAACGACTGGCTGATAGGAAAGGAGTGGAGGGGGCAAGACGCAGCAAGTGTGTACTCACGGAGCGCGCCGATGGGCAGAGAGATGCGCGGCTTGGTGATGATTTGCGGGACGAATTGTGAGAGCACACCGATGAGAAGACCCATGATACCCTGCGGGAGGATGGCGGCGGCGACGTGAATGGGCGTCCACTGGAACACCTCCTGGAAGTAGGTGGCGTACTGGAGCTGCGAGGTCGCCCAGAAGGGGAAAGCGATCATGACACCGAGAGACGAGATGATGGCGTTGGTGATCTTCCAGACCGAGCTGGGGAGGACGGCCGACTTGGGCGGGATGCGGGATTCCCAGAAGAAGAAGCCGATCGCGAGGGGGAAAGTGATGATGAACGGAGCGATGAAGCTGGCTGCGGACCAACCGTCGATCGGACCCTGGGTGAGGGAGAGGATGAAGCAGATCAGAGTGCCCATCATGAGCACCACGCCGAGGAGGTCGAGGCGCTTCCATCGGGGAACACCGTCAGGCTTATAAGGAGAGCCCGTGAGGGGAAGGAGGAGGATGGTGGTGATGCCAAAGACAAGGCAGATGATGGCGATGAGGCGGAAGAACCACCGGTAGTTGGCAAGCATGGTGAGGCCAGCGAGTACGAGGCCGAGGACGTTGCCTAGACGGGATCAGCGTTGAGCGGCGTAAAAAGGAGCCCTGAGTCGTCGCACTTACCGATCGCGCCGGACATGCCGAGGAGGGCCAGCTTCGCCTGCTGCTCCTTGGGGTTGGGGAACATGTGCACGAGCAAGTGGAAGGCGGACGGGATGGCTACGAAGGGTCAGCAAGGTGCATGCAGTCAAGGGAGATGAAAGAACCCGTGAGATCTTGGGAGACCTTGCGAGGCAGGGCCACTCACTCATTGCGCCGCAGATACCGCCGATACCACGGAGGATGAGGAAGCCGAACTTGTTCGAGGTGACAAACGATGTGACGAGGGAGATGATGCCGAGGGCGAGGAAGCCCGCCTCGAAGATGATCTGGGCTGGGAAGAGGTCGGCGAGTCGGCCTGCGAAGAGGAGGACCGAGGCGAACGTGAGGGAGTAAGACGTGATGATCCAGACGATCTGCGACAGGTCGAGGCCGATATCCGTCGAGATCTGTGCGACAGCAACGGCGACGCCAGAGACGTTGCAGATGTCGACGAAACTCGCAATAGAGAAGATCAGCAGGAGGAAGTTCTTCCTCGCCTGACCGAGCTGGGCGAGAGGGTGGTCGTACGCCGCCGAATCGTCGTGGGGGTTGGTGGACAGCTCGGCGGACTTTTTGGGCTGCGCCTCGGCGTCCCCGTTGACGACGGTGTTGGTCTGCGACACGTCGCGGTCCGCGGTGACCGAGCCGGCGGGCGAGACGACCTTCTCGGGAGTGGTCATGGCGTTGAGCGTGGCGGAGGACATGGAGAGGAAGGGGGGTTGGGTGCGATGGGCTCGAGGGGGGTTATAAGCGTTTGCCAGGCTCGGGCTGCCGGTGATGGCGAGTTGAGGCTTGTCGTGCCCGAAAGGGACCCTAAATGTCGAGTGTTTGATCGAGTCTTGGTCTTGATCACCGTGCGTGGATCGCGACTACAGGGGTACGGCTCGGGCGATGGTCGGTTTCCGGGTACCTTACGGCAGGGGACTGATACAGTCGATAAGGCAAGGTGTTGTAGCGTTCGTTGACTAGAGTCGTGGGTGGGTGGGTGGGTGGTTGAGTGTGGGGGAGTGAAGAAGTCGACAAAGCGACGTGGTACCCCGAATATATATCTCTACGAGCGGACGACGCGCTGCACCTCGGTCCCGGACAAGGAAACGATCTGACGACGGACTGACGAAGACGACTCGGACAGTGTGGTTGACTGACTCACCCCGAGTTTTGCTTATGCCGCAACGCAGCGCCGGGGTTATTGACCGTGCCCGGAGATCTAGCGCCAAGCGGACATGGAACCGCACTCCCATTGCCCCCTTCCCACTCCCCTTCCCACTCCCACTCCCCTTCCCATGTGCAGCCACGCCGCTGCCGTAAAATCTGCATCTGCATTGGCTTCTCGGCTCGCCTCCCTCCCTTGTTGTCCCTTGTCCCGGGCATGGGCATGGGCATGGGCATCGCTTCCAAAGCTTGGTTTTCGGGCATCGCTGACCGTCGATCTGCCGTGCCTTTATTCGGCGTTTTCCAAACACGGAGTGCGAGTTTCATCTCCGTCTCCGCGCTCCTTCTGGGAGTTCGTGGCGCTGTGCCCGGACAAGACGGCCGATGCCCGTGGACAATGGTCCCGCTGGACGCGCATGCATCCATCCACTTGATCACCACAACTGCCGGTGCTGGCGTTGGTGCGAGTTCTCATTGCGTCTCGCGTCGGCGGAACCGCTTCGCACGCGTCATGGCATGAGGCATCGGCATCGTCCTCTCGGCCAATTGTTGCCTCGGGGATCAAATCCTGTCCGAGGTCGGGTGCGATTCTATAGTGAGGTTTGGATCCGGCCTGAGAAAGAAAGATGGGACGCCGAGGCATGAACGCGAGGTCGGCTCCGCGAGGAGGCAGCGTAGAGCCTTTCCCCTCAGCTCCAAATCACATGATCCATACTCATCACACTTGCCTCTAGTCTGAGCGTCCGAGCCACACCGCGAAACCGCTCAACCCAACCCATGCTATCCTCGACAAACCGGGCTCCTTGTCTGACAGCGCACTTTCACCGGCTGGCACGGCCGGCCAACTGGTCCTGAGTCCGCACGTCGTTGTCCGTCCAGTCGACAGCCGTAAGACTCATCACCCACGGAACTTCAGAGCATGACCTCACCCACAAAGCTTCAGAGCATGACCTCACCCACAGAGCTCAGAGCATGAACCTCTCCCAAAGAGCTTCAGAGCATGGCCTCGCCAGAGAGCTCAGAGATGATCTCAACCATGGAGCTCAGAGCATAACCTGACCCAACTCCCACGACGGATCGGATCGGTGCAAATGCAATGCCCATTACATACAAGCCACGCCTTTGCGGGGTATCGGTATCCGTATCAATCCACTCTTGCTGTTTTACCTACGGTAGTCGAACCCCTCCACGCAGCAACATCCTTCGAACACCTGTAACTGGCCCTATCATCGACCTCGACGTTACTTCTCCGCTCGCCTACGCCCTCGCCTCATTGACCACCCGACAGAGCCCTGTGCACACTCGCCCTCAACGCCGCATGATCACTGCTCTGACTGCCCACCGGTGCCTCGCCTTCCCCTTGTTGTCCCGCAGCCAGACCAACACCAACACCAGCCCCCGCTCCCGCTCCTGCCCCTGCCCCTGCTCCTGCCCCAGCCCCAGCCCCAGCCCCAGCCCCAGCCCCAGCTCCAGCCCCTGCTCCAGCCGCCCTCGATCCAAAGTGGCTCTCCTCACCCTGTCTGCCACCCATATCCGTGAGGTCGATGATCCGCCTGGCGAGCGACGAAATCTCCCCTTCGCCATCTTGGTCGAGCATCCCGTCGTCCTCGAAATCGTCGTCTGATCCGGCATGAGGGTCGTTGGGGTCCCGACGGCCTTGTCGGGATGCGGGCGGGGATTCCGCCAGTTGACGGATCGAGGACATGAGGATCGGCGAGGAACGGATGTTGTTGACTAGCTGCTCGTCCTCGGACTCGAGCAGCTGCACGATGGTCTGCAACGGGGCTCAGCGCGCGTCCTTATTTCACTCTGAAAATGAACCCAAGTCTGACTCACCCAGACGGCGATGTGCTGGAAAGTGATGTCGGCACTGCTTAGGAAGCGGACGAGATAGGCGTGGAGACCGCCGTCGGGCTTGTTCCACACAGCATTGAATGGCGCGTAGTCCTCGGCGGCTGCGAAAGTCAATCAAAGTCCACCGGACATCGATCCTTTCTTGAAATCAAGATCAAGCCAATGCGCACCTTTCGAGGACAAATTTCCGATCGCCGCCGCGCTGTTCCCCTGCACCTCCACGCTCGGCGAGTTGGTCAACGGGATGAGCACCTCGCAGATCCCCATCTCGAGCAATTGCGGCTTGAGGTCGTCTAACGCTTGATCAACAACTACTCACGCCCTAGTCACGTTGAGAGCCTGTGGTTCCGCAACCCTGCACTCACCGCTCAGAGCCAGCACCGCGACACACGCCGTCATCTCACTCTGCACAGCCAACGGCACTGTCAGGACGAGATCCTTGATCCGCTCGACCGCGCCGGCCTCGACGATGGCGCCCTTGTTCCTCTCGCTGCTCGCCGCGAGGTTCCGCAGCGTGGAAATGGCGTGGCACTGGACCTCCTCGTTCTCGTCGAAACTGAGGAGCTCGATCAGGGCTGGAGGAAGCCCGAGTCGATGATGGGCGATTCGTTGGCTGGGTGGATCGAGACGTTGCGAACGCAGGCCGCTGCGGAGAGGATGAGGGGGAGGTAGGACGAATGGAGGAGACGGAGAAGAGGCTTGAGACCGTCGGACTTGACAATTTCGAGCTGGTACTTTTCTACTTTGCGTCAGCTCGAGGCAATGGAGAGGAGCGTATATGTCACGCACCGTCGCTGGCGAGATTCCGCAGCGCGAGAGCGGCCTGGCATTGCACCTTGAGACTCTGGCTGTCCATCAACGCCACGAGGCTCTGGACGAGTTTTGGCTCAGTCTGAGCGAGCTTCTTCCGGTTGTTGGCGTCCACGGCGATGTTGCTGAGCGCAGTGGTGCAGTAGTACTGCACGTCGGTGTCTGGCGAGTTGAGCAAGCTGACGAGGACCGGGATGGCCCCGGCGTTGACGAGCTGTTGTCGGTTCTCATCTGCGCGAGGTCAGCCGCGGCGCCGAACACAACCGAGAGCCTCTGCGCCGGGCAGACCCGCAGACCTGTGGACCCACCAGAATGCGTCATGTTGAGGAGCGCGCCAGTGGCGTTGCGCTGTACCCGCATGTCCTTGGACTTTGCGAGCCTTGTGAGCGGCACGAGCGCCCCCGATTTGGCGATCTGGGTCTTGTTCTCGTCTGCGATGAGGGTCAGCAAAGCAATGCTGTGATGCGGGAAACGGTAGTTGCGCAATGGCGACGGGAATGTCTAGCTGGCAGCAGTGGTGTACTTACCGTGGGTAGCAAGGTTGGTGACGCAGCCGACGGCATTGCATTGGACTTCGACGTTGGGGCTGAGCATCTGCCGGATAAGAGGCTCCAGCCCGCCCAGAGAAACGATCAACAGCTTGTTCTCCGCTACGCGCACGCGGCGTCAGTCCCTCCGTTTCCGTACTTGACATCGACGTCTCGCTGCGCTTGGCCAGGCTCGACTCGACTCACGGTTCACAGCGAGGTTGCCCAGCGCTGCGCTCGCAGCACGCTGCACCTCGGCATCATGGCTCGTCAAGAGGTAGAGCACCGGGTCGAGCGTGTCCCTGCCTACTTCCCTGACCTCCTTCTCTGTGATCTCGGCAAATGCCAGCGCGGCCGATCGCTGCAGGTCGACATTGTCAGAGAAGGAGAGGGTGGTCAATGCCGCGAGAGGAGATCCGGTGAAGAAGTTGGTGGTGGTGCGATCTGTCAAAGGCGAGGATTAGCATTCACTCGAGATCCCAACCATGCCATGTCAGGGAGGTGTGAGGGCACAGTGCTGACGGGGGGAACCGGTTGACCCACTTTCGAGGTATTGCAGGAGATCGGCAACTGCCTCGCGTTCGTTCTCAAGCAAGAGCGGCTCGTACGAGTTCTTCCTTCTCTGTCCACCTGGAGTAGAGCAACGTCAGCGAACCTTCCACAGGCTGCTCACGGGCGTAATCACTCACAGCAGCTGCTACAGACGCCACCCATGATGTTGATGCGGCGTCACCGTCGGTGTCGGATGAGTCCGATGTGCCCGTACGAGTCGCGGCGCTTCCTCGGGACAAAGGGAGGGTGCGGTGCGCGTGATGAGGTGGTTCCGGAGGGTTTGCGAGGGGTATGCGTGGTTCTGGGAGTGCAAGAGGGCAGATGCGTGAGAGAGAGAGAGGAATGGGAGGTGGGTTGGAGAGGTGATAGGGGTTGTTGCTGCGTTGAAAGAGGGTGTGATTGACGTTGCTGCTGTGTGTGACGGCGGGCGGGAGGGGAGGGAGAGCGTAACAGGGACAACGACAACGACAACGCGCCTCGGAGCGGAAGCAATTTACAACCCACCACCTCACAGCGGCGTTTCCGGCGTGTGGCGCCCACCCAAAGCAGCACACTCAGCGGCGACTACGGTTCATTCACCGTAGCTCACTCGTTCGTTCGTCTTCAGCAGCTCGATACACAAACAACTGGGCGCAGCACCATGTACGACGGTCCGGTACGAGGAGGTGAGAGAGACCGACTTGAAGCTCCAAGGGGGATTCCAGCTGATGCTCGAGTCTAGGCAATCGCGGTGGCGCGGGGGACTTTAAGTGTGTTGATTCGCAGGTAATGCGCATGAAAGCATGCTGACACGGCGCTTTTAGATGGTCGGCCGTGGTGGAAGACAAGGATCGAGGTGAGTGACGGTGTCCAAATCTGCTACTGCCGATTCTGCTGTCCTAGTCTCTGCTATACGCGTTTCTGGTTTCCCCGCTATCGTCCCCGCCTCCCTGAGAGCTTGCTCCTGCTGTCCCTTGCCATCTTACCTTCTCCCTTTTCCTCGCCCTCGCTCTCATCCGCTGACGATACCCCAGAGAACTACCTCGGCCACTCTGTCAACGCTCCTCAAGGCCGATGGCAGAAGAACAAGGACATCCACTGGTATGCCCGCGACAAGGCCGACCTCGACGCGGACGCCGCGGCGCAGGAGAAGCGGGCCGAGATGAAGCGACTCAAAGAGGCGGAGGAGGAGGCGCTTTCCATCGCGCTTGGTTTCGCGCCGAACAAGAAGGCCGAGGCGGAGGATGGTGGGGTCGGGACGGGCGCGAATGGCGTGGCAGTTGGAGGGAGGAGGGACGAGGAGATTGAGAGGTTGGAGAAGGAGGAGAAGCAGAAGGAGAAGGCGTGAGTGACGATCGTATACAGATCTATCAATCCATCCGTACGGCGAGCGAGATCCCAGGTTACCGATCCCCCTCCACGGTGCGGGAGCGGGTTGATCGAACTGGCTTTCGACGAACCACCGCTGACCGCGTGCATAGGTTACGGAAAGAACACAGAGCGCTGAAACGCGCCGAGAGAGAACTGCGGCGCGAAGGGAGAGAGAGGGAGAAGGAGGAAAGACATTCAAGCCGTCACGAGGACCGGTATCGCGATAGGGATGACGGTCGTGATCGACATCGGAGCGATTCGAGGCGGTACGACGATGAAGATGATTACGAGCGGAGGCGGAGGCGGGATGAGGACCGGTACGGGGAGAGGGAGAGGGAGAGGGAGAGGGAGAGGGAGTCGAGGCGGGAACGGGGATGGGAAGAGGAGCGGGATAGGCGGAGGGGAGGGATCGCGACCGCGACCGCAACGGCGAGAGGGAGAGGGAGAGGGAAACGGATCGATACAGGCGGAGAGATTCTCGCTCGATCGAGCGCGAGACGGATAGGGATAGGGATAGGGACACGCGGCGAAGCACGAGACAAGACGGTGACGTCCCGCCCGTGAAGCGGGAATACGCGGTCTCCCGTGTTGCACAAGCGGGATAGGTCGGGCTCGCCAGGAAGACCAGGTACAGGCCCAGGTGCAAGTGCAGGCGGGGAGGATCGCGCGGCGCCTCGCGAGGTGGAGGCGAAGCCGTGGATCGTTGACGACGATGCGTAAGGTATATGAAGGCGTGGAGGTAGTAGTGGGTCACATGCAGCGTTGTATCGGGCTGCTGTGCCGTATGCATATGCTTTGATAGTCCTGTTACCCTCTTGGAGAGCGAGCGTGGAGAAGGTTGTGGTGCGGGTCAAGTCGGTGCCCAAACCCGTCCGCCACATTCACCCGCCAAGATTGCCACTGCCGGGTCCGGCCGGGCTTCGGTTTTAGAAAGCGACGAGCGACGAGCGATGACGCCGGCACCGCCAGCGTAGCGTCCACCACCATTATCAACGTCGTTTGTACCAGTACACTTGATCCAACTTGCTCATATCACTTGGCACTCATCCAAGACTTGTTCACTTCTCGTTTCAACCGCCCGACTGCATCCGAAATCACCTCGACCCGCCATGTCCTGGTTCAAGTGAGCACGACCCCACGACCCCTCCCCCACTACCCATTATTCCTTTGCTGCACGTTTCCTCGAGACCTATTCCAGAGCTGACAGCTGACGATCCTGCTCGTTTCTCCTCCTCGCTATCTTGGCTATACCGGTCATGACCGTTCTGCTGCCGCCCCACCGCCCGCCTCCCTTGCCATTCATTGCACGCTCAGCAACGCCAAATCGTCGTCCGGAGGTGACGGCAAGAACTTCTACCCCGTCACATCCTCGCTCAGCGGTTACGGCAAGCTCACCGAGAAGGACACCGCGGTGAGTACGAGTACTTCTCTCCAGAGCTCGTTCTCAGATCTCACTTCGTACTCGCCCCGCCGGCACGCGCTGACGTGATGTCCCGTACAGTGGACGTGCGCGAGCAACAAGGGTTTCCAGACCGAGACGCAGGTGTGGTACACCATCCTCCCCGATGGGTGCTGGGTGATGGTCCAGATCATCTGGTCGTACCTGGGGTGAGTGCACGTCTATCCTGCGAAACACATTCTTGCGTTCTTCAACATGGTCGCCATCTCGAGTCCTGTCTCTCTCCATCAACTCCGACCGCAACGACGTCCGACGCCCGACGCCCGACGCGCGTCCCTACCGTTCCCGATCTGCCCGCTAACCTCCGCCCCAGCGTCTTCCTCGTCCCGGCAACCACGCAGATGACGTTCAAGCACTACAACCCGCACACCAAGAAGGCGGTCTGGAAGTCTGTCAACACGTCTGCGCTCAAGACCGACGGGCGAAGCAGCAAGACGGATGCGTTTGTGCGTGTGACTCCGAGCTTTGACTCGGACCGCTAGTCCCCTCACCCATTGTGTCCCCATAATCCATCTCCGTGCCCTCTCTCATCAGCCGCCGGATCACAATCACTTTCGCGTCGGATTGAGACGCTTCTCGGCGCGACGCGACGCAATGCTGAATTTCCGCAGGAGGTCGTCCAGTCCGGATCCCCCACCACCGAGGAGACCTACAAGATCACCGCCAACCTCGACAAGACCGTGCAGATCTCTGTGACCTACACCCGCCCGGCCGATGCGCCCGGGTTCAAGCTCGGCGACGGGCCCGACGGCGGCTTCTCCTTCTTTGGAAAGGACCCCAGTGATGGCAAGCGGGATGGTCTGGTCGTGCAGTGAGTGTAGCCACAAGGGCTTCAGCGTATTGCCGTTGCGGACTGTGGAGTACGCTGTGACGGTGCGGCGGTGCGACGGTGTGACGGTGTGACGGTTTGCTCATGCTCAGATAACCGATGCTGACTCGCGTAGCCGCTTCCTGCCGTTCTTGAAAAGCTCGGGAACCATCGTCATTGACGGCAAGGCCATCGACGTCGGGGGCGAGGCGATGCTCGTGCACGCCATCCAGGGCATGCGACCCGATTCCGTGAGTAGTCCTGGCTCGGGCAGCCTGTATCAATCACTAATCCGTTGCCTCTGCGTAGCTCGCGTCGCGATGGAACTTTGCGTACTTCACCAGCGGTGGTGGCTTCGAGGACAGCAAGCTCGGGACTGTCCGAGCTGTCCAGATGGAGTTCTCGACGACGGTGAGTGCGCCGCCACGTCGTGGGGACCATGCTATCTGCGTCCTTCCTGGCCACGGCTTTGTACCTTCGCATCTATGCTATCTGCTTGGCGGCCGAGCTGAGGCGCCCGCACAGGACTCGTACGGACCCAAGGGCGCCAAATCCGGTCGTACAAAAGTCAACATCGGCGCTGTCTACTCCAGCACTGTGCCCAACCCACTCATCGTCGTGGGCCAGACGCACACACCTCCCGGATCCGAATCCTACCCGGCTCTCAACGACGATGTGTCCAGCGCGACCCACTCTTCCCCCGTTCACGACAAATTTACGGGATACAACGCCCCCGGAGCGATTGAGTTCCAGTGGGAGGGGAAGCGCGTGGACGGTAAAGGCAAAGCCAGCGCAAAAGTCTCGGTGGACAAGCTCGGTGCGGAGCTTGGAGAGGGAGGTCTCATCGAGAAGGTGGATGTGTTGGCGGAGATCCCTTATATCATCCGAAAGGGCCTCGCCGCCGTCACGGGAACCAAGCCTTACATCTTCCAGGTGGGTCTGCGGTTTTCACCTTCGCGTTCTAACCACATCGCACCGCTTGAAAGCTCGAAACGAACTGACCGTGGGCAGTACCTCAACCCCGCTACGCTCGACGTCGAGGTCGACGGGGAGACCGTGCCCGTCAAGGGATGGCTCTTCAACGAGGCCTCGTTCGTCTCCGAATGATCAACTCGGGACCACGTCCGTACAGGGCTCAGGTTATCCATACGACATCCTGTCTGACCGACCGACAAACCGACCCTTCCTCGTTCCTTCTCGTGACGTATCATCCTGTCGATCGTGTATATCCGTAGATGCCATCTCATCATCAGGTGGCGTGATGACAGAAACATAAACAGTGCTCGTACCAGTACAACAGCAGGCAAACAGGCCGTATGGCGTGTGGCGTGGCGTCAATGCTGCGTCTGCTGTTGCTCTAGCCGGGGATCCCTAATATTCTATGTAATCGCTCGCAGATGCATCCATTACTCCGCAACGCAACTGATAACTGATCTTGGGTGACAGGACCTCGACCCTCCGGGATCAAAGATCTCTTACGCACGCTGAAGGTTCTGACAATACACTCTCGTCACTTCATGGTGCTGCCTGCAGTACTGGTACTCTACTCGTACGAGTACAGTGCCGGTGGAAGGGAAAGTTTACTGTACTCGTACTCGTACGCCAGTGCTGCTGCACTCGAATTCGTACAAAATCCCAGGGCTCGGGTCGAGGCTCGCAGGCTCACACTCTTTCCACTTCGGTCACCGCCCCCTTTTCCTCGTTATCGTCTCCCGGTCCACTGCTCATCGGCGCGGTCATAGCGCGCCTCTTGGACGCGTCCACACCTGCACCTGCGCCCGCTCTGACGGCGTCCCGCCTGGCGGTCAACGGACTGGCGGTCTCAACGAAGACCTTGTCGACTTCCTCCATTGACAGGCCAGTGGTCTCTGGGTAAACCAGCCACACGACGGGCACGATCGAGGCTGATAGACTTGCCCAGATGAGGTAGTACTTCCAGCCCAGCGAGTTGAATCCGAATGGTGTAGCGACTGGGTGACGAATCAGCACATAAGCTTCAGCACCGAAGGGATTTGGATGGTGCCACTCACACGCCACGACAAAGGCCGAGGTCCAGTGGGTGGCGGTGGAGATACCGGATGCGGGCGCACGGTATCGAGTGCTAATGACCTCCTGGCAGTAGAGAAAGTTGATGCCGAGGTAGCCGATCGGCAGGAAGACAACGAAGAGGAAGACGAAGGCGATTGCGGCGTACGCGGGTCCCAGGCGGTCAGGACTGGTGAGGGCGCCACAGATCGCCAGGGAAGCCTAAGGACGGACGTCAGAGAAGCAGTGCAGATACTCGTGCAGTACTCGTACTTGTACTCGTACTTGTGCGGCATTCGCGTGCTCACCATACAGACGGCCATTCCAGCTCCTGAAATCATGAACAGGAGCCGTCTCCCAGCCATCTCGACAGTGTAGAAAGCGATAAAAGTGCAGAGCCACTTGAAAGTCAGACTCGAGGCCGCGAGTATTTTCGACGTGTTGGTGTCCAACCCGATCGTGGCGAAGAGTTGGTTGGAGTAATACGTGATCAAGCCAGCCCCGTTCATCTGGGAGTAGAACTGGGCGGAAACGGCCAGGAGGAGACGGTAGAGCATCTTTTCCCTCCCGTATTTGAAGAGCATGGAGAGCGAGGCCGATTCGCCAGCCACATCGATGATTTGCGCGGATAGGACCAACTGCTCCTCGACTTCTTCGGATGTCGGGGGTCGGTCGAGCACAGTGGCGAAGACGAGGCGGGCGTTTTCGACTCGTCCTTTCAGGACGAGCCATCTGGGGGATTCGGGGAAGAACAAGCACGAGCAAGCGACCACCAGTGCGAGTGCACCGGGGATGATCCTGTTCACGTCAGTGTGAGTGCTCTGACCATAAAATACTTCGTGCTGATAAGCCCGTGGTTCGCAGTCCTCGAACTCGTACCGCACCTACCCAGGAACGCGCCACTTCCAGCCACTCTGCGAGTCTGCCCTCCAGAAACCATAAGTCGTCCACGCGCAGACCGCAATGCCCAGAGCGATATAGACGCCGTCGATGATGACGTGGACGCCGCGCTTGTGGGTTTTGCTAGACTCGGACTGCCAAACGGGTACGGTGGAAGACATCATTCCGAGGCCGATTCCGATGAGCACTGGGCGACGGAGACAGTGTCAGCGGTTCGCGCTCACGCTCACATGTACAGTATCATACAGTATGTACTGCAGAAGTGATGCACAAGCGTTGGTTCCGTGCTGTTCCAAAGCTGTCTGCGACAACTCACCACGACCAACGCAGAGCTGCGGGAGGGAAAACGCCGCGCACATCAGAACCGTCCCGAGCACGACGATCGCCGAGCCGAGAAAGGTCGTCTTCCTACGTCCCAGCCTGTTGCCGAGGTAGATGCACGACAGGCACCCGGCCAGCGCCCCGAGGTTGAGAGACGCGTTGACGGCGCCCTGGTTGAGCGTGTTGTGGCTCTTGAGCGATCCTGTCGTCGTAGACGTGTCGAGTTGTGGGAACAGGTGGTAGAATGGCGAAAAGGAAAGAACACCACCGAGGTAGGAGAGCGAGTAGCCCATCGCCACGAACGTGGGGAGTGCCACCAGCGTGTTCATAAGAGTATGCAGTCGCTCTCCCTTGGCGACGGACGACGCGGAGGAAGGCATGGTGTATCGGTGGTGAACGGCGACCAGTTGGCTACGTGACGTTTGTCTATACGATAATACAGTATGTGCAGTATCGGCAAAAGGCAGTACGGGGAGGCAGAAGGCTTCGAGCTTCACTCACGAAAGGGACTCTGGTGCATGATGGAGACCGCTCTTATACCCCTCTGCTGGCGGCGTGGGGGTAGTTTGCACCCCTCCTAGGGGACCCGAGGGGTTTGGGGGCCGTGGTGGGATTTGCGGAGAATACGGGGGCTTGCGCCGCATTTTGCTCCGCCTTTGCCGATGTATTGGCGGAGCACGGCCCCGTTTGCTCCGTGCATCTCCGCGCGCTGAGCGGGTCCATGACACGAAGCGTGCTGCGGAGAAACCTCCGCAAGGACGGTACAAGGTGCTAGCATCCTCGGGGCATGCTCGACGGCATATAAAGCAGTGACGATGATCGACGATGCAGCATCCTCGCCAACGGACCAGTTGTCACATTTCTCAACACAATCGCTCAGCCCTCCCATACCTAGACTCAGTCTTATCGACCCACCATGGCGTCCACTACCACCACACAGCAACCCAAAGCCCAGCCCAATGGTCATCGTCACACCAACGGCGGTTCTCTTTCCGACCACGGTCCCGGCGTCGTCGGAGAGGGATGGAACGGCCGTTCTTTCGGCGTCCCCTTGCCGTCCCCGCTCGAGTCCTTGCCTGGTAGCGTGACGATGCTCGACTCGGCCGTCTTCCGCACGATGTTCGGTTCCGATACGATGCGGGAGATCATGTGCGACCGAACGTATGTCAAACGACTCGTCGAGGTCGAAGTGGCACTTGCCGAGGTAGAAGGCGATCTTGGGATCATTCCGCAATGGGCGGCGCAGTGTGTCGCGAAATACGCAGACGCTTCCAAGATCAACTTGGAGCGACTCCGTCACGAGGTGAGCCACGAGTCCTGGGGATAGGCGGACAAGAATGCGGCTTGGAAGAATGAGCCCCACACTGCCAAGACGCTTTCGCTTTGGGATTGCTGCTGATCGTCCAGACCGACATCGTCGGGTACTCGATCCTACCCCTGGTACGCCAGCTCAGCGAGATGTGTGGCGAAGCAGGCAAATTCGTCCACGTCGGTTTCAACACGCAGGACATCCACGACCTGGCTGTCTCGCTGCAGATCAAAGCGGGACTTGATCTCATTGAGGATCAGCTCAACACGGCTCGAGCGACTCTGGTCCGCCTGGCCAAGGAGCATAAAAACACCATCATGATGGGCCGTGAGTGGAGGCTCCGTTGAGCATCGTACAAACTCTGCGATCTGTGTACTGTACATAGCATGACTTGCTGGCTCACCATTACAGGGACTCACCTCCAGCATGCCTTGCCGGTGACGTTCGGGTACAAGTGTGCGGTGTACCTCGCCTCACTCGATCGGCATGCGGAGCGTCTCGCCCAACTCCGCCCCCGCGCGCTGTTGGCTTCCATCGGTGGCGCCTCGGGCTCGCTGGGAAGCATGGGGATGGGCACCGGGACCTCCCTGCCTGACGGGATCCGGACAATCTCGGCCATCTGCAAACGGCTCGGCCTCACTGAGCCGTCGATCTGCATCCACGTCACCCGGGACCACATCGTCGAGACCATCAGCTTCCTCGCTGCGGTGTGCGGGTCCCTGGGAAAGATCGCCTACGACGTCATGCTCATGTCGAGCGTGGAGATTGCAGAGGTCAAGGAACCGTTCGTGCCCCATCGTGGAGCGTCGAGTACCATGCCACACAAGCGCAATCCCATCTCGTCCGAGATCGTCATGGCCATCGCCCGTCTGACCCGGTCTCACGTTGCCACCGCCATGGATACGCTCGTCTCCGACTTTGAGCGCGCCACAGGACCGTGGCATCTCGAATTTGTCGTCATCCCAGAGACCTTCACCTATACCTCCAACTCCCTCGTCCAATGCAACTTTATTCTCGACAACATGACCGTCGACACCTCGAGGATGAGGAAAAACTGTGAGTGGAGTCCTAGAATTTCTCACCGAGGGAAGAATTGAGGTCGCTGTATGTCACTGATAGTCCTCAGTGTCATTGTCAAAGGGGTTGATCATGGCCGAACACGTCATGGTTGGTCTTGCCGACAAAGTCGGTCGGGTCCAGGCGCACGACATCATCTACGAAGACTGCAAGCGGTGCATCGAGACGGGCGAGCCATTAGTGGATCTCTTGTTGGTCAATCCCGCTGTGACCAAGTATTTATCTCGGGACGACGTCGCTTGGAGGATGGAGCCCGGCAACTATCTCGGGTCATGCCTTGTGTGGGTTGACCAAGTCGTCGGAGACCGATGAGCGCTGCCCTGGAGATAGACTCGGCCAGGACTGAACGCCATGAAATCGACGGTCACGATGTATGGAGCTTTCGCATCGGCTTCATCAACAGTACTCGTACATGATAAAGTAGTAGTAGAGTGATGCTACTGGAACGGCGTCTGCGTTAGGAAACCGCTGTGGAACAGTTCCGACAACAGGTCGGGAGCTTGGCCGAAATCTGTGACGACGTTGCTTGCTTCGCCGACCGGCGCGACTGGGAGTTGAGACTGTGGAACAGCACGGAGAAACGCCGACGGATCCACGAAACCAGAGACGTTGTCGCTTCGAGTCCGATCAGGAAGAAGATGATCGATCTGATAGTCGAGGGCGATGATCGCCTGTCGGATCCCGGGGCAGAACTGGGCGACGCCGTTCAGAAGCTCCCTCGAGACATCGAGTTGCGACATGGAATCCGTCGCTGTTGCTGGCCGAGATGACTTGATGTCGAGTACGAAGACGGTAGCGGCCGTCCAGAGACTATAGCCCACGGCGGCGAATTTGCAGAAGCCGTACGTGCGACGTATATTTCCTGCAAGCGCATTGATGGCACGGGCAGAAGTCATGCACCGCTTCATGGCCGAGGACGCGGCGGGAGAGGGGCTGTGGCCGGGGCCAGGAGCACCAGCACCGCAAAAGGGGCGGTGGGCGAGCACGATGACTGCGTGAATGAGGCAGCTGAAGCCTTCAGCAGGAGGTCTCGGCAGGTTCAATGGGGTTGCACTCGCACTCACTTGAGGACGATGATGTGATGAGGAGCAAATGTCTCTGGTCGAGCTCGCAAGTGGGGGGCAAGATCATCGAGGAGAGCGATCGTGTCGCGCATGAGATCGCAATCCTGCCTCTCCACCACGGCGCGCGCGGTCGAGTCGCAGTAATGCCGCATGAGGACTCGGTGGAGTACCTCGGCCATCCGGCACGCTCCGACGAAGCACGAAACGCCATGGCCCGGGACGCCTGGGACGCCGCCGAGCGTCAGACTCGTGTCCGCCGCTCCGATCGGGATCCAGGGCTCCGACTCGGTCGAGTCGTCGACCAGGATCGTGGGCGGGGCCAGAGGGCTGTCTTGTAGTGTAGGAGTGCGGCCAAAGTAGATGCTGATCATCCTGAAGTCAGCTTAGAGTTGAGATTGGGTATTCACTTGTCCCAAAGGAATGCGCTCCACCACAATCGCCGCCGAACCTCCAGGTCTTCCTCGCTGAATCGGCCGTCAGAGGCCTGACTCGCCCCGTCGAGATGGATACCCAGGTCCTGGAGCATCCTGAAAGCCTACAGTTGCGTCAGTATACTGTACTCGTACATAGCCCCGTGACCGACTCACCATCCCGCTATACGTCCAGCTCTGCGAGACGTTACCCCGAGAATTCTCGATCGCGCTCAGCAGAAGCAAGCCTTGCACTGTGGCGACCGTGCTTGCCTTGTCCAGCTCCTCGACAAGCATCGTCCTCGCTTTGCGCCAGAAATAGTCGGAAAACCCCTCGTACCCCGCCATCGCAGGCTGATCGCGGCAGAATCGCGTCGAGTGGGCGAGGATGGCGTGCAAGAGGAACGGTGAGAAATACTGACCGCCCTCTGGGTTATCACCCATATCACGAACAAAGGCCGGTCGGTACACCATGTTGTATAGCGGCTGGATCCATGTCCAATGCGAGTCGAGCAGGTATTTGTAAAGATCCTGGGGTCGGGTCAGCGTTGTCAGACTGGGGAGTCTCAGGATCGTCATCGAGTCGAGGGGATTTGGCTCACGTGTGGGACCTCCGGCAGATTAACAGAGTACATTAGGAGAACCAGAGGTTCAATGTCTCTCTGCGTCGTGGCGTTGGTGGCAAGGCGGGCTCGTTGATCGAGAGGAGAACCCCCTGAGGCACCTCTATGATCGGTGTTCCATCTTGCGCTCGACTTGTAGTACGACGAGGAGTTGTGATATCGTCGGTCAATCCCCCAGTCATGACTGCTACTCCCGTCGACTGGTGTCACACGCGCGTAGGGAGACGACCCGGACCGAGGGCGGACCCGAGTCGCGACTGGACTGCCGACGTGATCTTGGCCACAACCCAAAGGTTCGGAGTCATCCCTTCCCCTCCCTCTTCCCCGTCCTCGCCGCCGCTCCGATGGGGGTGGTGGGTCGTCGCGTCGATCCGGTGAGCCCCATCGCTCAACAAATGTGGTCATCATCTCCTCTAGTCGACTGAGACGATCCTCCACAGCCCCTGCATCTCGGTGGACTGGGTAGGAACATGCTTTTGATCTTCGCTGACAGTAACCGCAGGTAGGCTTGGAGGCGTCACATTTGCGCTGATCCCATCAGCATGCATCCTTGGACGTGGTGGCATATCGATGCACGAGTAGTGCGTAAACCGCCTCTCACTCCCGTCGAACAGCGATCGCACGCCGGGCAAGGGCCCACAAACAGCTGGACCCATCACCCCAGGCAGGAAGTTGGAGAGAGGGACAAGTCGGACCGGTACATGTACAAGTACTGTACTCGCCTTTTTTCGTCGGCAGTTGTCGCAGGCGAACGCAGAGGACTTGAGAGCTTGAGAGGCCATTTTGAGTGGACGGAGAGTCCGGCTCAGGCTACTAAAAACGCATGCGGCCCACGCGCTGTACTGGGGTTGATGTCACGAGAGTAATGGACATCAGCAGCGATGGAGCGGCGAAAGCGGAGGTGATCTCCGCATGTCGGCACCAAACCGGACCGGACCGAACCTCATTGCGCGGCACTCGAGATGTTCTGGACCGGGTCTGCTAGTTGTCGAGTGTCCGCTGGAGATCCATGGACCAAGGAAGGCCAAGGAGACGTTGTGTACCTCGTAGCAGCAGCTGGGGGTCATGCTTGGGACGACTACCACTGGGTCCGCAGGACCGACAGACGTACGGTGGGTGGTGTGGTAATCGCTGCCCTCGATTATAGTCCCTCGACGGCCGGACTTCTGCGGCGTTATCGATGGTCAGTCAACTTTCCCACGGTGATCTTCCGCCCCCAGTGGCCTTTGTTTTGTTTTGGTCGACTTTTCTTTTCCTTTCCTCCCAACCCACTCTGGATCTTTCTTCTACCCACTTTTACTCGTTTTGTGCTCGCTCATCCACCTCCACCCGGCACGTCCACCTCGTCGACAACACACCACGCTACACACACCCAACCTAGCTTTCACTCGGCTCGGACCACTCGGACCAGTCGTCGCGCGAGTGGCCCGGCACTATGTCGCGCCATCACAGCCGGCCAGCCATTGGCGTCGGTTCGGGACACGCTCTCACCCCGACCACAGCTGCTCCCACTCCGACGTCGATTGCCGCCTCTGGTCCTGGCGCCATCGATTCGCCGGTACCTGTGCATACCCCAGGGGGCATGGCGGACGACGGCGACGGCGAGACGGGTTTGCTCGACGCGACGTCCCTCGCCGCAGCCGCTGCCGCTGCTGCTGAGATGACCGGAAGCGGGGAGACGGACTTGCACATCGACTCAACGCTGTTTGCGCTCTCCGAGGCGGTCAAGGAGGCGCAGCAGGAGTCGGCGCGTTACGCCGTGGAGAACCTGGTCAAGCACGAGCACGAGGCCGACGTCCAAGCACAAGCACAGGCGCAGGTGCAGGTGCAGATGCAGGTGTCTCACGATCACGACCAAGAAGGGGAAGGCGGCAGTGCTCCAGCCTTGCAATTGCATGATCAAGGTCAGGTCACATTGAACGCAGCCGGAGGTCAACCGCAAGAGCACGTCGAGGATGGCACTGGCACGATCCATCTCGATGACGATGGGATCGACCCCGCGCTCCGCGAGATCGTCAACAGTCTGACAGCGCAGCAGGTAAGTGAAGCGAACTCGGCGCTACGTTGCTATAGGAACCACATTTGGCGAGCAGACGTATCGAAATCGGCATCGGCATCGTGCTGATCAGTCGCCCTATCAGTCCGCCCAACCCGCCACACATGCGCAGGGAATGTCCAACTCGCAAGCCGCCGCCGTCATCTCGGCGCACCTCGCTGGGCACGAGCACGACATGCAAGCATACTCCCATGGGACGCTGGACGATCTCGCCCAGTCGAGCTTTGGTGCGTTGCGTCGCAGTGCGATTCATCTCCTTGGCCTTGGCGCTCGACAAGTAGGTAAAGACCCATGCTGATGAGCCGCCTAGGTGGATTGTTCCCTTCCAACTTTGCGCACTCCCCTTCTTCCGCTTCCAACTTCCTCCTTCCCGAGCACGAACCTACCGCCGAGTCATCCTCCTCCGCCGGCCTCGTGGTCTCCGACTCACCAGCCCTTCCTACCCAGGCGGCCGACGGCGATCAGACCGCCGCGCTGCCTCTGAAACGCGGGAGGGGCCGTCCCAAGGGCTCAAAGAACAAGCCCAAGCTCGTGGCCCCGCCGCCCAAGCCTCCTCGAAAAGTCAAAGAGAAGAAACCGATCGGGCGTCCTCGCAAGATCCGCACGGCAGAGGAGGAAGCCGAGTTCAACCTCCGCCTAGAGGAGAAGAGGCTCGGCATCAAGCGCAAGCAGGGGAGGCCGAGGAAGTACGACGGGTACCTCGTGAGGGAGATGAGGTTGAAGAAGAACAGAGCGGAGTTCGCCGAGGTGATCAGGCGGCACGCCGAGTCGGAGCGAGAGCGAGACGGGGAAATGCGCGCGGGAGCACAGGGCGGGGAGGACGGAGAGGGAGACGGGGATGCAGAGGCTGGACCGAGTCGGATACGACTGCTTGACGACGGTCAGGCCGGTCCGGCGAACCCGGAAGGAAGGAGACCGGTCGGGATGGAGGGAATGGAGGGGATGGAGGAGATGGGGATGGATCATCAACACCAGTTTCAGCTTCACCATCACCGTCTCGAACATCAGCAGTCCTTGGAAGGGATCTCGAGCGGACAATAGACGAGCACTACGACTGGGAGCACGATCCACAATCCTTACTCGAAGTGGTAGGCAGGGGATAGCGGCCGTAGCGGCGGAAGAGGACGAGGCGAGTCGTCTGGATGGGATGGATGTGGACGGGTTGGGCCGGGTGGACGAGCTGGATGGTTTGGACGGTATGGACGGGTTGGGCGGGGTGAGCGGGGTGAATGGGGTGGACGGGGTGGACGGGGTGGACGGGGAGGGACAGCAAGATGGAGGCGAGCCAAGTGGGCAGCCATTAGGCATGGGAAGGGGGACGAAGCCATACGCGTGGTGTTTGGACTGGAGCACGAGGTGGAGCATTGACGCGCACGCGCGTCCGGCGAGGGAGCGGAGCTGTTGTACAATATCCGCTCCAGATGTTTATCATACCGAATTTATATGCTTTACGACGTTGTGCAGGGTTTTTTGGATCCTTAGCTGCATTTCTTGTGATGGTTCTCCATCACAGTTGAAGAACCATCACAGTTTAGAACCATCACAGTGTCGTTGTCCAATGTTGCACAACGTAACATCTCGAGCCCTGTATCCGCGTGCCTCCATGTCCGTCGTCAACGTACGCGTCGCGCAGGCAGCGCAGGTCGCGGATCTCCCGGATCTCAATCTCGTTGCCTTCACCGTTGTCGTTGTCGTAGTCTACGCCGTTGCTGTTCCCGTTGCCATCCTCTCATACCGGGTGGGGCACAACGGTCACTCGGTATCGGTGCCTTGGGTAGTTGAGTGCATGCAAAGAAAGCCCCAAGCAACCATCCCAACCCCACTAGAGTCGTACGATGGATGGCTTGGCACACCTCGCGGGATGCTAAGTATATAGTCCGTGTGCTGTATCTGGCTCGGACCGAGGTCCCATCGGCTATACATAGTGTTATTACGAGCCTTTCTTTACACGCGGTACAGTACTCGTACAGTAGTCGCTGGTCGACTGTCATTGTACTCATACCCTCCCTTCCGCCACTACTGCCGAGCAGTTTACTTACTGTACCGCCCTATCTTCACTCTACATCACCGTAATGGCGCTGGCGCTCCTCCTCCGTACGGCATCCCTCGCGCTGGTCGCGAGCGTCACTGCGTCTCCCCTGCATTGTCGGTCCAACGGCACGACTACCGTCGCGGGCAACAGCACGGACGTAGCGAACACGACCTCCGTTGGTACCGGCAAGAGCGGCGACGGTAACGGTAATGGCACTGCAAGTGGCGGGACGGACCTCACCGTCGTCAAGGTGGGGTGGCATCTTGCTTCTGACAGTACGAGTAGATCTCTTACCCTTCAACCCTCGCCCTTCACCCATCGCCCCTCACCCCTCGCCTCTGGCCTCTGGCCTCGGTCTCCGCCTCCGCCTCTGCCTCACCCTTGTCCCACCGGTTCGAGGTTCGACCGCACTGATCCCCGCAGTTCGCCGTGCTCGCCGAGAGCCTCGAGGCGACATTCTACGATACCGCCCTGAAGAAGTTCACCACGCAGGATTTCACCGATGCCGGGTTCGTCGACGGCGAGATCGTATTTGAGCAGCTCACGTGGGTCGCTGGTCATCCTCCCCTCCGCGGTCCCGATTCCACGAGCTCGTGTGCCTACGGTACGAGTACAGTGGTCACTCTGTCACTCTCCCCTTCGCGCTCCTTGTTCCATCACCGTGTGCTACAGTTCGGTCGATTGCGCAGACATGGTCCCGCCTCTTCCATTCTTCACAACCCCCGGGCAACCGAGTCTTACTCGATCGATGCGCGTCCGTCCGTGTCCAGCGAGACTGACTTACCGACTCACTCCGTTGCAGGGTAATTCAAGCCGACGAAGCTACCCATCTGTCCACACTCCAATCCGTCGCCAAGTCACTTGGGGGGGATACGTCCGACGTCGATTCCTGTTCCTTCGACTTTAGCGCCGCGATGAGCGACGTTGGCACGTTCCTCCAGACGGCAAGGGTTCTGGAGTTTGTGGGCATTGACGCGTGCGTGCTACGACGCGAGCCCCAGCGCAGCGCAGCGTCGCTGGAGCTGGCTATGGAGCTGATGCTGGTTGCGCTGTGCTGTGCTGGTCTTCTGAAAGCGCGAGATGCGTGCCCGATGCTGATTTCTGGTGTGGGTGTCAGGTACATCGGCGGAGCCACTTTGATCAGCGATAAGTCGCTGCTCGTTTCTGCGGCTGAGATCCTCACTGTGGAAGCGAGGCACAATAGCGGTCTCAACATGTTCAACGGTGAGCACGGCACGGGCACGGGCACGAGCATGAGCATGAGCACGAGCGCGAGCACAAGTGATCGCACTTTTATTCCGAGTCACTCTCCCCTTCCTCGCCCTCTACTGTCTTTTCCCGCCGGGGGAGACACACAATTATGCCGGGGCTGACTGTCATGTGTCGCTGTGTCGAGGTGAAGTGGACGGCTGGGACCATTGAGACCGCTGGGACCGCTGAAATCGCTGAAATCGTTGAATTGCTGACCACCCAGGCGGCTCGTCCATCGCCAACGCATTCGACATGGTCCTCTCCCCGCAGCAGGTCCTTTCCATCGCCAGTCCGTTCGTTTCGGGGGGATGCGATCCGGCCAAAGCGCTCGGCCTGACTCGTGAGTCGGCGGTTTCGAGTCTACCTGGGGCTTTAAGTTGGCGTCGCCGTGCTGGGGCTTTAAGTTGGCATCGCCGTGCTGATTGCGCAACGTAGCGACGCCCGCTCTGAGCGTCACGAATAACGGGACGGTCGGGCCGGGGACACTGCTCTCGTTTGGCGGAGCCGGTTTGGCCAATGTTGATACGTCGGTGAGTTGAGGATCGAGAGGCGAGGGTCGAGAGTCGAGAGTCGATTCGGAGTTGGTAATCGGGAATCGGGAATCGGCGAGTCGGCGAGTCGGCGAGCTCTCCGTATCCGACTTCGAGTGGGAGGTGGGAGGTGGGAGATGGGAAGTTCGCCGAACTCGGAGCACTCTGACACAACTCACGCCGCAGAACCTCTTCTGCCACATGATCATCGGCGGAGCGACCGAGGCGATCACCTTCCCGTTGTCGAAATGCGTCGTCCCGGACAAGATCGATGGGGCTGGTGAGTCGATGTGCGATGTCCACTGGCCCATGTCCACTACCAACTGTCCAGTGTCCAGTGTCCAATGTCCTGTGTCCAGTGCCCAGTGTCCAATGTCCAATGTCCAATGTCCATCCGAGTTGTTCTTGCGTGGCGCGAGCACAGGCGCCTCGAGGCTGTGATTGCCATCACCAGCTGACGAGTCGCAGTACACCTGTTCGTGTGCAGCTCGTCTACCCCGCTCAGCGCCAATATCGTCAATCAAGACACGAGCATCATCGTTGCTGGTGAGTGCGTTGCGATCGAGAACTACGCCCCTGATCCTGGACTCGGAGTCGGACTCGGAGTCAAACTCGGAGTCGGCGTCGGACTGTCGGACTCACCGCGAGCACCCGTGCACAGGCCTGACAACGATTGCGTGCTGGTGCTGACGTGCGATACAGGCCCCGCGGTGGCTTTCATCGACACGGTGACGAATCTGGAATCAGAGGTGGGTACCCGGCTGAGCAACCCAAGTCATGAGCGAACGACAACGACATTAGTCCGCCAGAACGCATGTTGATGGGGTTAGCTGCTGCTGGGTAAGCTGGGCAATAGCGGCAACAACGGCAACAACGGCAACAACGGCAACAACGGCAACAACGGCAACAACGGCAACAACGGCAACAACGGCAACAACAACAACGGGAACAACAACAACGGGAACAACAACAACGGGAACACCAACAGCGGTCAAACCGTGTCAGTCCAACAAATCATCATAATCGAGCAGATCAGGGAGGAAATCGGGGTCAAAACGCCCGTGGACGGGGGTATTGGCGGGGCGGTGGCGCTCGGCTGGCTCTGATTCGGGCGCGCGGGGGCGCGGGGGACGCCGGGGTGGACGCTGTACCTGGCCCAACCCATATTCGTAGAATGTCCGAGGGCGATAGCGTTTGGACTTCTGTGCATGAAGAGATATCGTTGTACTTCTGTGTATCGGGCGAGCGGGACAAGGGGGCAGGCGTGGCAAGCGGGGTTGAGGCGCTGCACGAGGGCGAGGTTGAGGGTGAGAGTGAAGGTGCGAGCGAGGGTGGAGGCGAAGACGCATGAGGGTGAATCCGTATCACGCGCCACAGACAGCATCGCCCACAGAGGTGTTGAGGATGAGCGCCACGATGAGACCGTACAGTCCCTATACGAGTCAGAGATACTCGAGTGTGTCCCGCCCTCGAAATGGGGGCTCCGGAGGAAAGCTCACAATGACTTCCCTAAGCACGTGTCAGTGTACGGCGAAGACACGGGGACGCCATGACGTGTTTGAGTTCCGACTGCCTCGACTCACGCAAAGATCAGGATCAGAACCATGGACACGAATACTCGCGATTCGTACAAGTACGCCCGGACGCACTGAATGCTGCGTCAGCGCCGAACGCTCCGATCGCTCATGAGAAATATCTCATCGCCCTCGCGGGCCAGTGATCCGGAAAGAGCTTGTCTTGGGGAGCCGCACCAGGACTGCACGGAGGGAGAACGATAAGGGGCAGAGAGTGTAAGACCGCCCCACTCACAGCGTCACCGACGATACCGATCGCGTAACCCGCGGCAAGACCGGTGAAGCCGCATGCGAGACCGGCGGCGAGGTGTACGAACCCCGCGAAGAGCGAGTACGGCTCGCCCGGCGCGACTGGGTCGGTCAGCCAATATTCCGGGACCGGGATGACAAACAGGGCAAAAAGGCGGAAGACGGAAGACGGATGCCTGGACGGGACTCACGACCCCCAGCGATCAAGACGGAGACTACCAAGCCGTACACCGCGATGACTAGGGCGAATCAGCACGATCGGTGGACCGGACGGAGCCCATACATACTACCGGACATCTGCAACGATCAGTTCAGCCGGAAATCATCACCGGGATGAAGATGGTACTCACAACCACGGGAATGAGGGACTTGAGAGTATGGTCAGCAGCATGCTCCGACGAGTACGCATCGTCTGAATCGTTGGACCCACCTTCATGATCAACTCGGGTCTGCTCCATCAGCACGAGCAATTTCCGACGAAGCAGAACCAACGTGCGACGACCCACCTGAAAGTACCGAGACCGGCGATTCCGATGCCCGCCTTCGAAGTCCCGTATGCGGCGCCAACAGTGGAGAAGACCATCTGATCCAGGTATCAGTTGGAAAGATCGACGAAAGTCTGGGCAGGTCAACGTCACGCACGGCACTGGCGACTCCGGCGAAGCTGTGAGAGAGTCAGCGATGCAACGAATCATGCAGAAACGGAGCGGACGCACCCGAAGAAGGGCGCCCAGGGTGGGCAGAGCTCCGACATGGTGGCTAGGAGCTGGTGTGGGCGAAGTGTGGAAAGAGCGAGAGACTTCGAGGAAGGACAAGACGATGCGATGATTGTAGTTAGTTGTAGCCCGAGGTGAGCTCGTCGCAGTGAGCGCCGGTAGCCGCCGGACTTATCAAACGGAAGCAAAACGGAAACGGAATCAAATTGCCACGTCACTACTCCCCTTTCCAACGCGCCGCGCTCGCTTCTCGTCTGACATTTCGGTCAGCGCTACCTGATCATCATCTATCATCTCGTCACGAGCACCTTCTTCATCACTGCACATCACGCCGAGCCGGCTCGACAAAAGATATGCAGGGCCGACTCCCACAGATGGTACGTACCCCTGTTGGATGCTTGGTCCGAGTCGCTGATAGGTGTAGCAACCCACCGTGGTTCTCCTCAGGGGTACGTTCTTCGACCTTCCACGAGCCGACCACAGACTCTCCACTTGATTCCACGAGCTGACGGGCTGGGTAGAGGGCACGGATACTTCGCAGGGTACTCCGCAGCTCCTCTCTAACATCTCGGCGTGTCTTGCCGTGGCGCAGACAGTCGCGACCACGCTCGGACCGCGGGGGATGGACAAGTTGATCGTGGACGAGCGGGGTCAGGCGACGATTTCCAGTGCGTAGAACACTCTCTGTGAAGCTCCGGCTTTGTCTCACACTCTGCAGACGACGGAGCGACCATCTTGAAATTGCTGGACGTGGTGCACCCCGCGGCGAGGACGTTGGTGGACATTGCCCGTGCGCAGGATGCCGAGGTCGGAGACGGCACGACGAGTGTGACGCTGCTGTGAGTGAAAGCGAGGCTTTAGCTGGTGCATTAGGCAGGAGAGCTAAGACCTGCAGTGCCGCCGAGATCCTCAAGGAGGTCAGACCGTATATCGAGGAGGGCGTCGGAGTCCATGTCATCATCAAGGGGTTGCGCATGGCGAGGGATCTGGTGGGTTCGGTTGATCTGCGGGGCGGACCGGACCGCTTGCTGATCGATCCAGGCGATCAAGAAGATCAAGGAAATCGCGGTGACTGTTGACAAGAGCGACCCTCAGTGCGTCCAGTCGTCGTCGTATGCGCCGTGTCGCGCTGACGTCGCATTGCAGAAAATTCCGCGAGCTGTTGCTGCAATGCGCTTCCACTTCCATGTCCTCGAAACTCATCCACTCCCAGACTCCCTTCTTCGCCTCGATGGTCGTCGACGCTGTCCTTTCGCTCGACCAGGACGACCTCGACGAGTCGCTCATTGGCGTGAAGAAGGTACCGGGAGGAGGCATGCAGGATTCGCTGCTCATCAAGGGCGTGGCATTCAAGAAGACCTTCTCGTACGCTGGGTTCGAGCAGCAGCCAAAGTCGTTCAAGGACCCGAAAGTACTTTGCCTCAACGTCGAGCTCGAGCTCAAGGCCGAGAAGGACAATGCCGAGATCAGGGTCAACGAGGTCTCCGAATACCAGGCTATCGTCGACGCCGAGTGGCAGATCATCTACCGCAAGCTCGAGGCGATCGTCGCTACCGGTGCAAAGGTCGTTTTGTCCAAGCTCCCAATCGGTGATCTCGCAACGCAGTACTTTGCCGACAGGGACATCTTCTGCGCCGGTCGCGTCACCTCTGACGACCTCAAGCGCGTGGTTCAGGCGGTGGGCGGTTCCATCCAATCGACCACATCCGACATCGAGCCCCATCACATCGGGACCTGCGGGAAGTTCGAGGAGAAGCAGATTGGCGGGGAGCGGTTCAACCTGTTCGAGGACTGCCCGCAGGCCAAGACGTGCACGCTCATCCTCCGAGGTGGTGCCGAGCAGTTCATCGCAGAGGTAGAGAGGAGTCTCCACGATTCGATCATGATTGTCAAGCGGGCGATCCAGAACAACCACGTCGTGGCCGGAGGTGGAGCCTGCGAGGTGAGACCGCGTCGCCGCCAAGTGAGCGTTGTGAGCCTTCCCGCTGATACGCCCGTGCAGATGGAGATCTCGACGTATCTGCGAAACTACTCGCGCACCATCGTCGGCAAGCAACAATTCATCGTCGGCGCCGTTGCCAAAGCCCTCGAAGTCATCCCTCGGCAGATCTGCGACAACGCCGGCCTCGATGCCACCGACGTGCTCAACAAGCTGCGAATGCGTCATGACGCCATGGGCGACACGTGGGCGGGTGTCGACGTCGAGTCTGAGGGGGTCCAGGACAACATGAAGCGTTTCGTCTGGGAGCCTTCTTTGGTCAAGACAAACGCGCTCTCCAGTGCCGTCGACGCGGCGTGCTTGATCCTGAGTGTGGACGAGACGGTCAGGAACCCACAGAGCGAGGTGCGTGGGGTCTCAAATCGATGACAATGCCATCTGACCCATGATCCGTGAGTGACGACACGCTGACGCGTGGACAACAGGCGCAGGAAGCGGGACCGCCCATGCCCAGAGGAGCGGCGCAACGCGCTCTGAGGGGTCGCGGGAGGGGAATGCCCCGGCGATGAGTTGCCGATGGCGCCCGGGGAAGATAGAAAAGTGGGTATCGCGTCGACGCAAGCTGTCGAGTCTGTGTCCGGTGCATGCATATACATTCAAGCATTCAAACATCCAGGCCGACTCCAGCTAGAATGTGTCAAGCCCTCGCCCTATTGGCTTTGTGAATTCGGGTCGCTAGTGCTATGCTAGTGCCCGTTGTTCGGAAGCCGTAAAGCGGCTGCTGAGTCTACTTGTATCCGCAATCCAAGGCACTACTCACGCGCAGATTTACGCTAGGGTGGGGAGCGAGCGATCCTGCGGCCGGCCGGCCCTCAACAACCCCGCGAGAAACGGAGAAGAGGGTCGAAACGATCGAGGTCGGGGACTTTGGGTCTGTCAGGTGAACCGTGCGGTGTTGCAGATTACATCCCGCCAATCGTTTCCTTAGCAACCGGAAAGTCCAGAAGCCCTTTCCGCACGTCCCCCGCCCTGGCTCCTCGTTCCCATCGCGGCAGGCTGCGGCAGGCTGCAGCAGCCCCGCTCAACAACCGCCCCCCACAATGCATTCCGGCATCTGCGGTGAAAGCGTCACTCCCCTCCTCTGGTACTCTCGTTACTCGTCGTGCTGTCCTGGAGAACGAAACTCACTCTCTGGCTCTGGACCCACCTGATGCTGGGCCGCGGCCTTTCCGCCAACTCGGTCGCTCCGCCCCGCCCTCTCCGCCCCTTGCCTCTTTTGCGCCACCGCTCTCGCGTCGATCGCGGTCCTCCCCTTATTCAGGGTTTGTCACCGGGCGTTGAAAGTAATGGGGAATGGTAATGGGCGGTATGAGATGCTAATGGTGTTTACTAAGCGGCATTAGGAAAGGATTACAGCGACGTAGGCCTGGATGGGGTTTGTGAATTGTGGGTTTGGCGGTATTCCCTGAGCCTGGCCGAGCCGCTCCACTCCTCCGACCGGCCGGCTCTGACGGGTGCGGTGCCGCGTTTGCGTTTCGTAAAACCACACAGCAAGGTAGATCTGCCTCTGTCTCACCGCCAAGGCTTGCAAACCAAACCTATTCCTACTCTGTCAATCCCATTCCACTCGTTCAGACACACTCGTGCAGCTCGATACCAGCGCAAGCCAGTCGTCCAGTAACACCAACACCAGCAACAGCACCGGTGCCAGCGGCAAGCGGCAAGAGCGATCGGCATTCATTACTCGATTTCTCTCGCTGTCTCCACTCGTCCCAGAAGCGAGGGTTAGGGACGTCCCGTCGCCGCGGCTCTCATCGATCGTCCCCCTGCTTCCACAGTTCTGGTGTAGCGGAGAAGACTTCGACTCACTCTTCATCCAACGGCTCACCCGTATCGTGTATCGCCACGACCTGGCAGCAAATCCGGACGACCTCGCCTCCACCTGTGAATTCACCAACTCGCAGGATTGAATTATCGGGCGGCGGCTTCCAGGGCATCATTGATCGCCGCGACATAACAAATCCATTTCGTGCTCGCTACTCGATCGAGATCGTTCGACACTGTCGTGGCGCCTCTCAGGAGCACGCAGGCGCTGCTAGTGACGGAGTCGGGAGGTGCATGTCATCTGCTCGGGCTGTGCCTTCGTGAGCGGTTCCCACTTCCGACATGTCCGAGAGGTTTTCATCGCATCACGCCGGCGGGAGCGGGGCTGGAGCTGGCGCCGGGGGCGGGGGTAGTGAGAGCAGCACAAGCACCAGCACCAGCGGCACCAGTAACAACCGAGGCCGTTCGATGCCGCCGCCCGAACGAAACTTGCTCGGACGACCCACCGCCGACCCATCCTCGATCTCACCTCGCACCGCCGTATCCGCATCGAAGAACTCGGCACGCCTCGCCCCTTCTTCGGCAGCGTTTCTACACCACCTCCACACCGACCCTTCCTCTCACCACATCACACTCTCCGGCTCCACGTCTCGGCACGCCGCCGTGTCCGCCCCGGCGCCATCTCGCTCGCCGAGATCCATCGCTCTCCCCTTCGAACCCACTGTCGAGCACGGCAATTCCCCTCCCCCGCCTTCGACTGCACCCCTCCCGCGCCGCAGGTCCGTCAAGTCCGCGACCAGCCCGGTGACGACGACATCCGAAGCGATGGCCGGGCCGAGCACACTGCGACCTCTGCAGCGCGGATCGTCCAGGAGGGCGCGACCGATGACAGCGCCGGCACCGAAGACTCCCGAAACAGAGGGGATGCCAAGTCACGAGCCGAATCCGGACATCGAAGCGGCCGGGTTGGACCTGTCCCCCAGATCGCCCTATAGCGCTTCATTGGGCGGCGTGGGCGAACTACCTCAAATCATGTCCTCGTCGATGTCGACCGCGACCGCGGACTCGTGCCTCGACGCATTCGATCAGGAGGAGACCGGCATCGACAACGCCATGGACATGATGTCTCTCGCCGTGGCGGGGAACAGAGGGGGCAATGGAACAGGAACGCAGGTGATTGGTCGCGCGGGCCGTCTGTCGACTGCAACCTCAGAGGATTCACCCCCCAACTACAAGCCGACTCGGAGCAATCACCGATCGAGCAACTCAGTTGGAAAACATTTGCCCAGTCTTACGCCAATGGTCTGTTCGACCCCAACAAGATCCCCAATCCACCACGACAGACAGCCTCGCCGGTCCATCCCGCCTCGTCCCATTCCTCCCCGGGCAGGTCTTATGTGCACTATACACATGCGCACCCCGCGTCATTCGGCTCCGCATCCGCATCTGTATCCGCATCCGCCGGCGCCGCGTCAAACAGTTCCGCATCGCAATACGCCACAAGCAGCAAAACGGATAGTTCCGGAGGATCCAACACCACCATGACCAGCACCAGCTCCGCACCCGTGTCCATCGCCAGCTCGACGATGCCCAGCTCGGCGCCAATCAAGACGCCATTCAATAACTCGATTGGTGCTCGCCCAAAGGCGTTTGAGCTCGAGAACCTCCCGACCCGTCCGGCTTCAGCCGAGTCGACACGCGCAGCCAGACCGGACAATCTCAACCTGCCATCCTACTCCCTCGCGGCCGCTACGGTCCGGATGGCGTCGACGAATCTGCGTCAGTCCGATTTCGCCCCGCTCGGAATGCCTAGCCCGGAGAGAGAACTGCTCGACCCGCTCGCTTCGGTCATGTCGGGCGAGTCGGCCAGTACGCTCAAAGACAGCGCGAGCTCGGATCCGGGATCTTCTCGCTATGCACTGAGCAGGAGCATGTCGAGCGCGGTTGGTGTCACACGTGACCCAGCCCATCTTCCGACCATTCAGGCGAGTCCGGCGGGCACGCCGTACGAGCACCCAAATCAGCAGAGCCTGCACCCAAATCAGCAGATCCAGCTCCCTCGAACTCTTTCCAATCCGAAAGGCGGCGGCATCGTCTCGTCGAGGATCCCACCGGCCTCGGCACCTCTGGAAAAGACGATCGAAGCCGAGTCCACGACTGACTATTTCGGCTCCGCCGCGAGCGCCAACGCCCTGCTCGACTCGGAGCCCGACTCACAAACCTCATCGTCCACTGTCACTAGCGGCCCAACCCCACAGGGACAGACCAAGACGCCTGATGCCCGCGACTTCCGCAAGCTTCTTCCGGTCGAGGACGAGATTCAGCTTCCGCCAATGATGACGAACCCGTCAGAGATGGGCGCAATGTACGAGAAGCTCGGGTGGTTGCCCGCGCCTTTCACCCCCCATGAGGCCGCGAGGAGAAAAGCCCTCTACCGGTTCAACATCCTCCACACAGCGCCAGACGTCAACTTTGACCGGATAGCGCACATGGCAAAACTCGTCTTCAGCACCAAGATCGTGGCCATCGTTCTCATCGATGGGGAAACGCAGTGGTACAAGACCGAGTCGGGACTTGGCGCATCCGAATCAACTCGGGTATCGAGCTTTTGCAGTCACACTTTGTTGCTCAAGTGAGTGGGCCTGAGCTTGGACTTCGGTTTCGCCTTGTCGTTTCATGTGCGAGTGTTGTGCTGATCATGCGCACCAGATCCGGCGAGCCTTTTGTCGTCCTCGACGCCTCACTCGACTGGCGATTCGCCAAGAACCCCAACGTCGCTGGGCCCCCTCATATCCGGTTTTATGCTGGGGCACCTCTCCGGACGTCCGATGGGTACAACCTAGGCAGTCTCTGCATTATCGACGACAAGCCCAGGGCGGACTTTACGCCGAGAAGCAGGCTCATTCTCAAGGAGTTTGCAGCAATCTGCATGCGCGAGATGGAGCTCTGGCGCGACAAGGTGAGTGCTCGCGCCCGTGGTCAACTCACGCATCCCCGCTTACTTTGGTGCCAGCTGCAACTGCGCGTGCGAGACAAGATCCAAACTTCAATGGAGAGGTTCACGCGCGAGTGTCTCGAAATGGACGCCGAGTCGAAGGCGTCCAACGCCGAGGCCGCTGCCAAGATGGACCACGTCTACACCCGCGCGGCGCAGCTCGTGTGCCAGACGCTGGACATGGACGGATGCTTCATCCTCGACATCTCCGAGTTTGAGAAGGTCGAGATGGAGACGGTGGAAGGCAAGAAATCGGTTTACCGCGCCGACCCTTACTTTTCCGATAACGTCTCTCCCGTCCTCGAACGAAGTGATACGCTTGGACCCATCCCCCCTTCCCGGTCCTGGCCACGATCCCGAACGCGGTACCGACTCGACCGCTGACCTCGTTGGAGCATGAGAAGCTATCCGAGTTCCTGCTCAATAATCGCGACGGGAGGATCTTTGAGAACATTGCGCCGTCGTGGATTCGTTACATGTTCCCCTCCGACATGAGATACGGCATGGGTGAGTGATCCTAGCGTCGATCGCGACAATTGTCGGGCCCGCTGACAAATCGCAGTTGTGCCCGTGTTCGGTGTCAACCAGCAGCCATTCGCCATGATTGCCGCGTACACGACCAACAAGGCCAAGCAATACCTCGAGGGGTACGAGCTCCAATTCCAGCGGGCCATCGGAGTCATCATCCTCTCTGCTGTCCTCCGCCGCCGGATGGTTCTCGCCGACAAGACCAAGTCGGTCCTGATCTCGTCTGTCTCGCACGAGCTCCGCACGCCTTTGCACGGCATCCTCGCCGCGGCAGAGCTCCTCAGCGACACCAACCTCGACCCGAGTCAGACCGCCTTCCTCAAGACCGTCCAGACCTGCGGGAACAGTCTGATCGAGACTGTCAACCATGTGCTGGACTTTACAAAGTTGTCTGGAGCCGCCGAAGGCGGTTCGGGGACTGGTAGCTCGATCAAGCTGTCCAAAGTCAACTTGGCGAATCTGGTGGAGCAGACGGTCGACGGTTGCTGGATCGGTCAAAGAGCGAGGTTCTTCATGGGAGACTCGGAGATTGGGAGCTTCTACGCACCGCCTTCGGCGCCGACATTGATCTCCCGCGAACACCGCAGGACGGTGGCCAAGGAAATGGCACATGTCGAGACGGTTGTTGATATCGGTCCGAGGGAGAAGGTGAGTTGACTCTTTTCGTTTCGGGCACTCAGGGATAGGTCAATATCTGATCAGTCAGGGTTGGATGGTCCGATGCGAGAAGGGTGGTCTCCGACGTGTCCTCATGAACCTCGTTGGCAACTCGCTCAAGTTCACGACGGTACGTGCATCCGCGACTGACATTTGAGACGACTGGTTAGACAACCCTGACCCTTGCAGGACGGCTACGTCCAGGTCACCCTGCGCGAGCTCCCCCACCCGCCTGGATCAAAGACTATCCCGGTCGAAATGGCGGTGATCGACACAGGCAAGGGCATCGGAAAAGATTTCCTGAATAACCAGCTCTTCCACCCGTTCTCGCAAGAGAACCCGCTGCAAGCCGGCACGGGTCTCGGACTGGCCATTGTCAACTCGATTGTCCGCAGTCCGACAGTCGACGGCAAGGTCGACGTTTGGTCGGTCGAAGGCATGGGTACTGAGATCCGAGTTTCCTTCGACGTCGAGGTAATCGACGAAGACGACGACACATCGTCGTCCTCTGCTTCTTCGTCTTCCGTCCCGCTTTCACCGACTTTTGGCAAGGGCCGCTCGATCTCCCTCGCCTATTTCGACTCGGCCCATCGAGGTCAGACCCTCGCGCAGGAGACGCTTGCTGCGTGCGCCATGAATCTCGGTTTCGAGCTCGACGATCAGATGGGAGGAGACATCCTGGTGATCAACGAAGAGGTCGAGCTGCTCGCAAGTCTCAAGAACGAGTCGAGGCCGCTCATCTTCCTCTACTCGTTCCGCAACAACGAGAGCGCTGCGCTCCGGGAAGAGATCAATGGCGCGGGAGGATCCTGTCAGATCTTGCACAAGCCCGTGGGCCCCACCAACTTCATTGACGCGCTGCGCACAGCGGTCTCGTGGTTGGAAGACCCTTCGTCTGGTCGGTCGTCCGACAAGGACAGGTCCGATTCCGCGGCCGCTGCCGAGGTGGAAAGACCTCCGATCAGCCGTAACACGACGGACGAAAGTACGGCGAGTACGGAAACGACCGGATCGGGCGCGTCGGGGGAAAGCAATTCCACGATCTCGGAGCTCGCACCTTCAGCGAATTTCAACGATTCCTCGCCATCTGATCGCGCGCCATTGACGAGGAGGAGATCAGAGGAAAAGTCCCATTCCACCCCAATGAGCAACAGACCCGCCATGGCACCTCGGGGATCGACATACCATGCGCCGATCCCCCGCAAGGCGTCTGTCGCCCGATCCGATGACGGTTCCACGACCACAAGCTCGCCCCAGCCCGGGTCGCCCACTAGCCAGATCTCAACCATCTCACTCGCCGACGGAGGGGTCATGCTCAAGGCGGCGACGCTGCCGCCCAGCGCGCCAAGGCAGGCTAGGATTGCTCGAGTCATGGTCGTAGAGGACAATGTCATTAATCGGCGGGTGCTCGGCGCGTTCCTCAAGAAGAAGGTGAGTGGCAGGGGTCTCCACGGCGCGATGCCGCGGTGTTCGGAAGCATGCAATGGAGGTTTTTGCTCACTTTTGTCCAGGGCTACCAATGGGCCGAAGCTGTGGATGGCCAAGCGGGCGTGGAGCTGTTCGACTCGACGCCGGCTCATTACTGGGAGTAAGTGGGACTGAATGACTTTCCACAGCTCGTTGCCTTCGGGCTCCGTCCGTCTTCGGAACGGTGCAAGTGGTGTCTGGGCTTGCAGCTGACCCGCACTCAGCGTCATCCTCATGGACATCTCCATGCCCGTGATGAACGGCCACGAAGCGACACGGGCCATCCGGCGAATCGAGGCGTCTCGCCGGCGCCCTTCCTCCGAATCAACCACCAGTTCCTCGTCTGCTTCCACGCCCCTAACATCGCCGGGACCGAGCCAGCATTCCCCCCTGGCGGACTATGCTGCGCACGCGAACACAGCGAATACACGGGTGGTCATACCCCCGCAGCAGGTGGTGCAGGCTCGAGCAAAGATCTTTGCCCTGACCGGACTGGCGACGAGTGATGATAAGCGAGAAGCATTTGGAAGTGGCGTTGACGGATAGTGAGTCCGGTTACTGTACACTCGGTTTCGGCTTGCTCAGTCTCGATGACAATGGAGCAACGCTAACGAGGTACACAGCCTTGTCAAGCCGGTCTCTCTCGCCAGTCTCGATCTGATTTTCAAGAGTACGTCGTGCTATCATATATCCACCTGGCTCCCGCTTAAATTCGTTTGTCGGGGAGAGTCACTGACGTGCCGCAGAGATCGGGTTCTAAGGGTTCTAACCCTCCGCGCTCTACCGCCTCACACGTCTTGTGCCCTCTCGTACGCCCACGACCCACAACCCATATCCCCCGCATCGCGCTGCTTCTCAGAGGCATCGTCAGATTTCCTTCTTCTTGCCGAGTCAGTCTCGTATAAGATATTATTTGTACCGCCTCTAGTCCTTTTTCACGCATACATATTCACGTCATGAGAGAGTCACCTGCATTGAAGCGAATCGCTCCGGCTTCAGCCGCACTGTCTACCACACGCCTCGGAAGGGCTCGTGCGCTGTTTTGGTAAACGACGAATGATTTGCACGAAGCCACTCAGCGCCGAGTGATGAGAGATGAGAGATGAGAGCTGGGCCGTTTATCTGATGCGTCATGCGGTACAACAACTGGGAGAGGCGGAAGTGAGCTAGCGATGCTCGACATGGACGACATGGACCCAAAGCAAGGTCCTGTGGTGGGCGTGGACCCAGCCTATGCTCGCCACGTGACATGCACTGCGTCCGTCCGGAATCTGCAGAGTCAGCGGAACTGTTAGGGCATGACAGGAGCCTCTTGTGCTGTACGGGACTTCGGGCGGGACTCCCACATCTCGCTCCCCACCCCCCACATCCCTCGCCGTTCCTCGACGGCAGCGGGAGGTTCCACCGCGAAAGCAGATCGAGCCCACACCGACTCACCGCTGCGTCACACTAGTCTTCTCTATCGGCGTAGTCTGGCCCATCCGGAACGCGAGCAACCCGGCTTGGGCAATCATGATCCCGTTGTCAATGCAGAATGACTCGTCGGTTGCGAAGACCCGTCCGCCGCGTTCGGATGACATGATGGCCATCATTTCCTGCAGGCGGAGATTGCCTGGGATGGAATTGTCAGCGGCGAACGTAATGTTGGATTTGGATGTTCAGATAGGGCTCGACGTCGTTGCGCCGCAACGTCACAGCCCTGTTCTATCTGCCTCACTGCGGCGCCGCGTGCCTGTGTTGCTCCGTCTGCAGAGCATGGCACGGCAGCCAAGCGGACGCGGAGCATCTGCGGCAAAGAGCAAACATTGAGCCAGCGAAAGATGGGCGAATGGGAATATGACGTGGTGACGTGGATCGAAAACGTCCCGAACCTCCGAACCACTCACATCCGACCCCTCCCACAATCAGCACATCCCTCGCGCCCACATGCGCCATCGCCCGCTCCGTGATCTCCACAAGCATCGCAAAGGTCGTCTCTTGCAGAGAAAAGCACATGTCGTACGGCGTGATGATATCCTCGTCGATCTCGCCGCCCTGTTCGGTCCCGTCGGTGGAGGGTTTGATTTGCGGAGATTTCGACTTCGAGTGCCATGATGACGGGACCTGGTCCCATGATCGATACCGAGGGTCGGAGGTATACGTCTCTGCGGCTGAGAGGAGACCGGCGAGCGTGATGTCCATTCCTTTGGTGCCATATGGGAGGGGTACGAGTCGGCGGCCCCTGACGAGTAACGAGTCAGCGACCATGGCTCAAGAATTACTAAATCGACGACTGCGGAGACACTTCGGTAGCTTGATGAATGACGACTTCCTTGCGTCTGCGAACGGCGGAACGATCCCGAATGCACCACTCACTTCCTCGCCTCCTGCTCAATGTTGTACCCCGGACTAGGATCATTCCTCAACCCGATGACCCGCGCGAATCGGTCCAGGCAGTTACCAATGGCGATATCGAGCGTTTCTCCGAAGATGCGATACCGCTGCTGGGAGTAGGCGATGACCTGGGTGTTCCCGCCAGAGACGTAGAGGACGATGGGGTTGTGGGAGGAGGTGATCTGGCGGCCCATCTCGATGTCTAAGGGGTACGATCAGTGGGTGTACTAAGCTTTACAAGCTAGGGGACCGAGCTGAGTCAAACCCCGCAAAGAAGCTTGGAGTGCAAGTATCGCTGCGAGGTATGAGATACACGACACCGCGACTTACGCCCAACACAGTGATTCACGCCGATCAGAGGGATGTTGTGCAGCTGGCTCAGTGTCCTCGCTACGAGCGCTCCGACCTGCAGCGGTGTGCCCATGCCCGGACCTACGCGAGTTATCGGCGACCGTCACTTTTCCAGCTCCGACACCACACCACGTATGCCGCCTTCTCCGCTCACCCTTGGTGAATGCAATACAGTCCAGATCCTCCATTCTCACCCCCGCCTTCCTCACCGCCTCCTGAATCACTCTCACCACCCATTCTCTATGGTGTCTCGCCGTATCGCTCGGCAGGAACCCCTCCCCAGGAGGCGTGATGTACGTGTGCCGCACATTGGACAGCACTGTCACCTTCGTGGCCCTGGCCTTCGCTTTGGCTCTTCCGGTAGTGGAGGATTCGGACTCGGACTCGAATTCGGGCCCGCTCGAGGGGAGTGCATGGGAGATGATGCCGCAGCCGAGCTTGTTGGCTGAGCCTTCGATGCCGAGGCAAAGGAGAGGCTTGGCTGGGCAGGCGTCAGCGAGACGTGCAAGGGGTGATGCCGCGGTACGAAGGCTCACTGAGACGGGGGAGAGGGGAGATCTTCTTCTTGCTGCTGCTTGCGTTGGTCATGGTGAGCTAGTCGTGGTTGCAGAGTCGATGAAAGCGAGAGAGACAGAGAGGTAGAGAGTTGAGTTGAGAACAAGGAAACTGGCTAATCATCGTCTGGCGTGCGTGCCTGATAACGGGATCAAAACTTTGAAACACTTTGGGTGGTGGAGCCAACGTGACTGACTGGAGCTGAGCGCCTATGACGCCGAGGAATGTCCAACGGTTCACCTGCCCAACATCTCTTCGCCTTCTTTCATCTCTCTCGCACCTGTACAATCGACATCCCGAAGACACAGGACTTGTAATTCGGGACGCTATCGCACAGCTCCCTCGCACCCATCTATCTCTGCACCGCCTCCCCCGCTTTTGACCATCCCACCGACACCTCAGCAACATGTTTTGGGATCCACTGTTTGAGCACGTTTCATCCCTCGTCGGGACTCCACCGGACCAAATCAAGGCAAGTGCAGCCCAGCTCTTCAAGTGTCCACACTGATAACCCCTCCAGATGGTCCTCGCGTTCCTCGTATCGTTTCCCCTCGGCTCAATCTTCGTCCGACTACCTCATGACAAGCCCAACATCGCTCACGCCTTCTCCCTCGCCGTATCGACGTTCTTCCTCTGGCCGCTCCTCGGCATGGGAAGGGGTCTGCTGCACCTCCTCTTCTCCTGTGGGGTCACATACCTCATCGTAGTGTTCAACAGAAGCCCCAACATGCCCTGGATGGTGTTCTTGTACGTGCAACCTCCTTTCATTCTTAGACTGCCAGTCAGAGTCAGCTGACAGGTCAAGCTTCGTGATGGCTCATATCCTTTACAAGTGAGTTGGGAATCTGGAGCATATGCTGATCGATCTCAGCCACGCGAGGAGGACATTCATCGGTCTGGACGGCGCGGGAGACATCACTTTTGCGCAGAGCATGATGGTGCAGAAACTTTCACTGTTCGCTTGGAACGTGTATGATGGAAGGCGCCGCACAGAGGCGAGTCTAAGCAGGCGGACCAGGCGGAGCTCGTGAAGACGTTGTACTGACTCGGGTGTTAGGACCTTGACGAGACGCAGCTCGCCACTAGACTCCAGCACGTTCCCAGTCCCTTGCCCTTCCTCGGCTACTGGTGAGTACACATCCGATCCACACGAGGGGTCAGCTGAACGTCCAGCTTCTTTTTCCCCTCTGTTCTCGCCGGACCGAGTGTCGACTACGCGACATACGATTCTCTCATCCTCGGCACTATCTACGATATCTCCCCACCGGGCGTATCGCCCGCTCAAGCCAAGGCGAACAAGCGCCGCGTGCCCTACGGGCGGAAGCGCGTGGCATACCTCCACCTGCTCCTTGGTCTGGGCTTCATGGGCGCCTATGCCTTGTATGGGGCGAAGGCAGATTATCACAGGATACTCGAGCCGACCTGGTGGACTTGGGGAAAAGCTGCGAGGTTCGGGTTCGTCAATTTTGCCGGTCTCATCGCTCGGACTAAGTACTACGGCGCGTGGAGCCTGACCGAGGTGAGTGGAGCTACGGGGCGGGAATAGATTGCACAGGCTGTCGACCTGATGTGATACAGGGTGCGTGCATCCTCACCGGTATTGGGTTCAACGGGTACGATCCCGAGACTGGACGAACGCTGTGGAACAGGGCGAGAAACGTCAATATCGTGGCGATCGAGACGGCCGAGAGTTTCAAGGTGCTTTTTGATAGCTGGAACTGCCGCACGAACGTGAGTTTGGGCCTGGAGCGACATCCCCAGTCGTATCCGCTAATAGCGCAGGTGTGGCTCCGGGACTGCGTGTACAAGCGCTTGACCAAGAAGGGGAAGAAGCCGGGCACCAAGGAGAGCATGGCGACTTTTGTCACCTCGGCGATCTGGGTGGGTGCGGCGCACCGCAGCGTGTCGAGCAGCTACTGACTAACTGCGCAGCATGGTGTTGAGCCTGGCTATTATCGTGAGTCGTTGCTGAAGTCCCTCTGCTGACGATCAGTCGCCTTTATCAGCGCTGGTCTCTTGACTTCGCTCGGCCGTCAGTTCCGACACTATGTCCGCCCGTATTTCCTCCCTCCTGCTTCCGCTCCCACGTCGGCGCCCAACGCACTGCCAAAGTATCCTTACCCAAACCTCCGCAAGAGGGTCTACGACGTCATCGGGTGGATCATGGTTCAGATCAACCTCAACAACGTTGCTGCCTCCTTCGTTCTCCTCGACCTCAAGGACTGTTTCCGTGCTTGGGCTCGGATGTACTTCTACTCCCATGTGCTCATCATCATCTCCACTGCGTTCTTCCATTTCGGTGGCCGTCGAGCTCTCCGCAAAGGTCTCGAGGCGAGGGGCATTTCCACCACCAAGAGATCGATCCCCAAGGACGTGCCTAGTGTGCAGGTATCGCCGCCGAGTCCGCCTCGGGAGGAGATGGACCCGAAAGATCTGCACTGGATCAGGCATGCGCTCGACTCGCCGTCCCAGGATGGAGGGGAAGGTATGGGCCCGGACGGAGGGTTCGTTGAGGAATTAATGAGTGGCGCGGAAACGCCCAGGAATGAGACTCCTCGGGGCGGTACGCCTGTGAGAGTGTCCAAGGAGGAATAATGGAGCTTTGCAGAGATTGCAGAGAGGGATTAGCGGACAGCGCATGCATGGAAATGTCATTTTGATGCGCCGAAAGTAGTCGCCGCAGCCACCGCCACAGTCCCAGGGCCGAGTGCCACAAATGGCTCATGGCTCGGCATTAGTCGTGTGGCCACCTACCACTCACCTCGTCTCTATGGTGCAATCATCTCAGTAGTCATCTCTTGTCGTCCTCCAACTCGTTCATAACGTGTCGAACAACAAAAGCGGCTGTCTCCATCGTCACAACACCGCCACAGCTCATTGGAGTGTGCTGAAAGTCTTCATCCGGACCCCGATCGAGGAGAACCGATCCGACAGCGAGCGAATTGTTTCAGCCATGTCAACGGTGGCAATGACTCCCGAGCAGCAGAGTCAGCTCCAGGTGGGTCCGGACGGCGCACTGTCAGACGATATTCGGGAGTATAGCTGATTCGTATCGCAGGCGGAGGTGCAGCGCGAGCTGGAGAAACGAGAATGGGCAGAGCCGAACGGTGTGTCATCGTCATCCCGAAAGCCATCGCGCGAGCCTTGCTAAGCTTCTAGACAATGTCATGGCCGAGTATATCACCGTCCTCATCGGTATGTCAAACTTGATCCTATGCGGAGTCCTCATGCTGATACCAGTAGCCAACGGCAGCGATCAGAGTAAGCCCCCACCACCCAGCATCATGAAGGACAGCGAGTAGTTACAGCGGCAAGACTCGAACTCCTTTGTCGGTACTGACAGATCCAGGTCGTGTGCAGACCGAGATGGACGACCTCGTTGGCTCAGACTTTGATCCCCGCTTCCTCGACTGGCTTTTCGGCAAGGCGTCCGACATCCAACGATCGGCTTCCGTTCCTGCCCCTACTCCTGCTGCGCCTGCTCCGGTCTCTGCCGCCTCGACCACTCCCGCCGCCCCTCCCGCGGGTGGATCGCGGTTACTCAACACCGCACTCGCACCGCTGGGACAGGACAACAAGCGTAAAGCCGAAGGAGGGAATGAGGGCGCGAGGAAGAGGTTGTCGGACGTGGGAGCCGCGCCATCTGGACCAAGAGCGATGGGTCAGGACGGAAGGAATCTTGCGGATCGGCTGGGTGGGCGACAGCAGATGAGAGGGGGCATGCAGGTCAGAGGGGTCGCTGGTGGAAGACAGCCTGGAGGACCGGGTCGGGGTATGGGCATGGGCATGGGCGGAATGGGATCCGGTATGGGCATGGGTATGGGTCAAATGGGTGAGTCGGACGATCTGGACGTGTGCGGATATGGGTCTTGGAGTGCGTGCTTGCTGCTTACGCTGCGTGCAGGATTCCAGCAGGGCTTCCGGCCGGGGATGATGCAACCTGGATTTGGAGGAGGTCCTGGCTTCTTCCAGCCAGGGCAGCAGGAGATGATGGCGCAGATGATGATGATGCAAGCGAACATGGCGCAGATGGGCGAGATGATGGCGAAGATGGCAGAGGTGAGCGAGGCGAGGCGAGGCGAGGCGGGGCGAGGCGTTCCTTCACTCGTTCCTCCAGGGACACTTTCGTTTTGTGGAGCTGGTACTGACACCTGCAGGGGCGAGATGCATCTCACGCACCCTCTCAGCCCGTTCGACCCACTCGGCCACCCGCACCCGCCAAGATCCCTCACGGTACCAAGCTCGGATCACACTCTGTCTCCGCCATCACCCCGAAGGCTTCCTCCACCCCCGGTCCGATTCCCGACAAGCCCTCCTCGACCGCTCTGTGCCGATACGGCGTCGGATGCAGCAACGCGCGATGCCAGTTCAGTCACCCCAGCCCTGCCGCGGACGAGAAGACGGGAATGGTCCTCAGCGAAGAGGCCTGTGAGAACGGCAAGACGTGCAAGGACCCGGAATGCACCAAGAGTCATGTCAGTCCAGCGGCCGTCCTCGGCGAACAGGCAGGACCGAGTCGACTTCTCTGCAAGTACCAGAACTGTACCAACCCTTCCTGTCCCTTCCGACACGAAGACGAGAATGGGAACCCAATCCCACCGCCAGCTCTCACCGCCGCCAAGGCCGCAAAGGACGCCGCGAAGTCGACGTCAACACCAAAGGCTCAGGCCCCGGTCCCGCAGCCGCACGCTGCCGGGTCAGATAACGAGGATGGAGACGGCGACGTCGAGGTGGTCATGTCGAGCAGAGGTCTCATGGATGGTGCTCTCGACGACTCCAGGCCAGATAAGCTCTGCCGGTACGGCGAGAGGTGTACGCGACCAGACTGCAAGTTCACCCACCCAGCTTCCAGGGTCACACCGAAACCTAGAGGATCGTACACACCTCGAGGAGGCGCAGGCGGAGCATTCGGGAAGCGGACGACGAACGGCGTGGGCGGTGGAACGGGGTATGTGAGCAAGAAGTTTGGTGCGGCGGCACAGGAGAACAAGCTCGATCCACAGGCAGGGGAGTTTGTGCCGGGGGGTGGGGCGGGTGCTGCAGCGGCTGGCGAGAAGGAGTTGGAAGTGACGAGCTGAGCGGGAGGAGAAGATAGAGGTGTGGGTAGCGTAGCGTAGTGGCAGTATGCAGCACAAATCATGTGTGTCATGTGTGATATGGCAGAGTTGTCCGATCAGCCGCACAGTGATTTCGGGGTGGGTCTGTGCGAGCACTTTGATCAACGAGGTCAAACATCTTCTGTTCGTTGTGATGTATCTCATCTCTCTTCTCGACAATCATTCTCTTTCTCCACAATCATCCTCTTCTCAACAATCACTTCATTCCTCGCCATGGCAGAATCAACCCTATCTCCGCTACCTTCCTCGCCACCGGATCCAACCGCTGACGCCTACGGGATCACAGTCAAGGCCCCTGATTGGTCTCATGTTCGAGCGGTCGAGCATCGCGAAGCCACCTTGGACCAGCTCAGACAGCTGAGCATCCTCCCTTACGGTGCAGACGGCCTCGTCAGGTGAGTCCTTGTGCAGTCCCTGTGCAGTGGACCTGAAGCGTTATGGGACTAATCACCAACACGCTTTCAGATCACGCTTCATGCTTTGTGGATCCTCGAACAGGCCGCTCATGTCGCACCGACCTGGAAACTTTGCATACGCGATCCACAACGGTGATACCGGCGAACTCCTGGCTTTCAAGGTGGCATCGTGTGTCGACTGCCTCAGCAGGTCTTTCCCATGCGACATGGACCATGGCAAATGGGTCAACGGCAAAGCTCGCGAGCCGGTTTTCTATCTTCCCGGAAAAGGAGAAGACGTCGAGCCCGAATGGTTCCCGATCCCAAAGGCCAAAATCCCGCCGGATGTCCATGACGAGGATGCGCTGCAAGTATCCGGTCGCACGGTCGAGGCATGGGCCAACCGATCTCAACACGTCGAAACGGACGTCGATAGTTCTGCAGAGCGAAAGGACAAGGCTCGCAAGAAAGGCAAGAAGAGGAAGGCAACTACAGTGAATCCGGGAGTTGAAAGTCGACGGGCAACGAGAGCGAGGGTCGATCAGAGTGAATCAGCTGTTGGTAGTGGTTGTTCTGCAACCGTCACCCCATCTCTCCTTGCGACAGAAGGCTAAGTCACAACCGAGGGAGCACACGCAAGCTCACTGATACTTCATAGGTATCTGGCAGTGCGGAAAACTCATCGACTCCACCCAGAACTGCCACAGTCATTGTTGAGTCCGTGTTGGCACAGCGTACCCCCACGACGCAGGTGTGTTCTCCCCCGCACCCCGTGCTGTCACGACGCTCACCTCAGCGCTTGGGCCCGCAGAGCTCTCCACTCTCGAGCATCAGTACCCCGGCCATCAGCGGTGCAGAACGAGTTGATCGGTCCCCCACCGCACCAGCGACCAATGCCTCATCCGTGTCCTCCACCGTTCATCTCGGCATCGGGAGCGCAAGCGGGGCACAAGTTGGACACGCAGCATCTGCTCTCATGCCGAATCGCTCATCGCATTCGGCTCCACCGGACAGTCATCTCGAGGCGACTATGCCTACTCAACAAGTCGTTGGCTCCTCGAGCACCTCCTCTCGGTCCCCATCAGCCATCCGGCCGGACACCGGTACCCAGACTTCGTTGTCTGTAGTCAAGAACGACCTCGAGCGATCCCTCCGTATTATCGGTCGACTCGAGGAACAAGCTGTTACGGATGCAACATCGAAATCGTTGCACGACGAAAGGTTGAGCGATCTGGAGAAGCAATTGGAAGAGAGCAGGCGGGAGGCAAACGATGCCAAGAGGGAGCTCGAGGATAGCAAGCACGAGATCGAGGACGCGAAGAAAGTCGCCAGGACCAGCAGAGAGGACTTAGCGGTGGCCAAGCTTTCCGAAGCGGAGCACCGGCGGACGGCGGAGCAGTGGCAGAGACGCCATGAGGAGTTGACGGAAGATTTCAGGAACAAGATCATGGAGCTCGAAAGGTTGAAGCAGGCGCATGTGGAAGTTACGGAGCAGCTAGAGAAGGCGACAGGGAAGATTGCGAGATTCCAATCGTTAGCGGCGGAGGACTGAACAATGGGAGAGAAGTACGAGTACAGTAACCGAGGTCCCTCGGCAGTGGTGCAAGCTCTGGAGCCGGAACCGGCCTGACGAGAAGGGATCGGAAGTGAGAGCTGAACAGGGAAGACCAGAGGTGCGAGAGCGTATCGTCCATGTACATATTTGCACCATGAGGTGCGCATTCATTTGTGCATAAATACGTACATGTACTGTATGTACTCTCGCTGAGAAGCGCGAAGCAGGGTCATTCTGTAATCAGACTGTATGTAGGCCATCTTCGAACTTCGTTCCTCACAGATCCATCATGGCCCGGAAGATCTCCTGGCCATCGTCGAGCTTACGGATGCGGTCGATCAGGAACACTCGCTGTCGGTTGGTCGCGGACGGCTCGGACACGAGCTTCAGGACCTTCTCGTCCGACATGCCGACGAGGACCATGGGCGAGAAGATGTTCTGCAGTCCGCGGGCAATGTGCCGCTCAATGACCTGCGTCGTGACGTTGGCGATGAATATCTTCTGCTGAACCTTTAAAGGTGCATTAGCAAGTAGATATCGACGTGTCGATGTGGATACACGGGATGCGATCAGCCAACGACATGTCTGGCTCACCTTGTAGATCGCAAGCAGACAGTCGAGGGCTTCTTCGCAGCTAAAGTCCTCCATGTTCGGCGTCACCGTGTCGGCCCAGCTTTGCAAGACTCCGCGGAACGTGGCTGGGACGTCAAGCTCGTCATCTTCATGATAACGGACTTGGGCTTCGTGAGGCACGGCTCGAAAATGCTTCTCGATCTCCGCCTTGATTTTGTGTTGGCGCTTCTTGTGAATGTTGTCGGTGTAGTAGTGGTTGTAGTTGATTGGAAATTCTTTTCGGTCCACGAGAAGTTTCTCCAGCTCGTCCAATCCCGACTCGCGCCGTTTCCGCAGGGCATCCTGGACTAGTGAAGATCTGTGATTCATGGGTCAGTCTTCTCAAACCTAGAAAACGACAGGGGGAACACCGGACTGGCGCAACTCACTGGATCCTGCTTTGGAGATCCTCCGGGGCCATCTCGCTCACGAGATTAGAGACGAACTGTCGGCAGAGATTGCTGACGTGCTCGACATGTTCCCTGGCTATCCTGTCCCAGCGCTCTGATTGCTCCCAAAACAGCTCGGCGACGACATGGGGGTTGAAGTTGCCGACTAGCTCGGTGCCGCGGGAGCGCAACAGAACTCGCTTCACCCAATCCATCGCCTCGGACTTGGCAAGATTTTGCTGGCGGAGATTGGAAGGCGCATCCGGGCTTGCTAGAGATGTCGGGGAGTCTTGGTTGGGTCGGGTGAGAAGCTTCCTGGCGGGCAACGGCTTGACCACTCGCCTCGCAAGGTCTTGCTGACGTGCAGAGGAAGAAGAAACCGGGGACACTTGGGCTGCCGGGGGCGTCTGATCGACAGGAAGGGAATTCTCGGCGGGGGGCGCCGTCGTCATCGGGTCCACGTTGGATGCTGGTTGCTGCTGGTTGAAACAGAAGCGAAACTTGTGGGCATGGACACGAAAGTCTTCGGCAAACTTGATGTTGGCGTACTGAATGGCAGCCCTGATACGCGCGATGGTTTCCTTGTTTTGCAGCGAGAAGTCGTCTTCCTGGTTTGCGCCCTTGAAGTAATCGTGCTCGTAGTTGCCGTTGAGACCAGCCTCGCAGACTCGGTAGCATTGCATGCTGAAGTCGCTGAGAAATGCACGGCATTCCTCGATAGTGGCGCGGGAATCCCCGAGATGATGAAGCGCTTCTTGAGCGACGGCCAACGCGGTCTCGAGGTCCTCTTGCAGTCGAGGGAGCTCCTTCTTGACATGGTCGAACAGCAAGGTGCTGAGTTTCACCCTCAGTGCGTCGATCCCAACGTCTTCCCTGGGGAGTGCCTTGAAGTTCGAAGTGGCGAAGAACGTCCTCTCGACGAGGTTACGCTCGTCGATGGAAAATGCGGTTTCCTCGAACTTCCGGTTCTTGATGACGTGCCACCCCAGCTTGAAGAAGACGTCCTCATTGCGAGCCAACTCGAGGAACTTGGACTCGGAGGCGGACCCGGATGGCAGTCTATCGGGCTTGGTTATGACACCTAGGGTGCGCTGCGATCATGTCAGCTGAACCCACACATCATCCTGTTGAGCTTTGGCGGGATGAGCTTACCTTTCCGTGAGGGTCAAACTTGCGGACACGCGAGAGAATGGGCTGATTCGCCGCGTCGTTGGTGGCGGACACGACGGCGAGGCAAATCGTACGGGGTTGCTTGATGTACGAATCGGTGATCTCGGCGACCAGGGCGACGTCGGCCTCCGAAACTCCCCTGGTGGACGTCTGGATTAAGCCCGGGATATCAACGAGGGTTAGTTGAGGTCGGTCTGGACCTTGAATCTCCACGCTAAGCGTGTCCTTTGCGAAGGCGCCGGTCCCCTCGGAGATCCCCAGTTCCTGCATGGCCTTGTCCATGACTGCGGGCAGATCCTCGAAGTCGGTGATAACTTCGGAGAAGCGCTCGAGCCGCTTCTGCTCTTCCTGCGGGCGCGAGTGGGCCGGGATGATGCGAATTGTGAGGGAGCTCTCGGACTCTCGGCGGAGGCTGATCTCGGTTGCGAAACGGGTGCAGAGGTTGTCGTTGCGCGGGAACGGGATCTCTGTTAATCGCGAGTCAGCACCCAGGGGATCCGGGGGTTCGGGAGCGGGACAGAATGCCATGCTTCAAATTCAGGCTTTGTTAGGGAGAGAATGAAAGATGTGAGGCTGACGTGAGGCTGACGTGAATGGACGTACCAGTCAAGGCCTCGAGGAGGGAGCTCTTCCCAGACGACTGGTCACCGCACACCACGATCTGAGGGAGGGACAGAACGCTGTCGAGACCACATTTGCGGACTTGGGAAACGGTGTCTAGAACACGCCTCTGCTCGTCGCTCTGGAGGCTCTCGAGGGACGAGGTAGTGGCCATGGTGGCGGGGCCGGGATTCGGGGTTGCGAGATGAGTGAAATTCTTGTCAGTGACCTTGGTCATGGCGAGGTAGTTTGAATACCCCGGTTTGGGACCGCAACGATTGTGAGATGAAGGACTTGGGGATCCACCTTGGTCCAAATGGACGAATAATTGGGACGTTCGGGATCCTGCAAGACAAGAATAAAAAGGAGAAGAGAAGATGTCGGAGATCAGGTTTCAGCCAGTACGACTGTGAAAGATGCAGCACTATAAGGATACGCGCACCGTGCGCTACTGAAACGTTCAGGGATAAATTACTCGCGGTCAGTGCAGCCGGGGTCACTCTCGCACCCGACGGTATGCAAGACTGCACGAGTACAGCTCGAGAGCCTCTGGGGTGCACAAGTACATATGTAAGGGTTAACACCCACAAGGCCGGGCGACATGTGCATCGAGGATGTATACAAGTAGTTGTATACAAGTAGTTGTACAGTACCGAGCTGCGAGAACTGGTCGCCGCCACGTGAGAATGGATGCGACGCCGTGCACTGAAACGTCAGGGGCAAAACAAGGGGCGGATAAGGCAAGCGGGGCTCAGGGCGTGTCACTTGACCCGACTGTCTGTATTCATCTCCTGTTGAACATTTCGACTTCTCTCTACGCCGCATACGTTCGAATACGACTCTGAGAAAGACGGCAGCTATCATCGTCACTCGTAGCCTCAAGCTATCGCAGGGCGTTTCGCAGATCCCCATGGCCCTCTCCTCCAGCTCCCCAGCCCTTTCCCACGCCCGGCCGACACCGCCCTCCAAGTCCCGCCGAGAATTCAATCCCAGCCCCGCACGTCGAGCGGGGAGCGACGACGATGAGGACAGTCCACCTGTACAAGCCTCGTTGGCTCTGCTGAGGGATCGAATCGGGGATGAGCTTCGGCGAGCCGGTCGGGCATCGCTGGAGATGGCTCTGGAGGAGGAATGGCGAGCTCGTGATCAGGTGGGCACTTCGATCATCACCATCAGCGCCAGATACCTCGTTACGGATGACTAATGGCATTGACTCAGATCCTCGAGTACTCCGACCGACTCGAGACGGAGCAGAAGAGACTAGAGGCGGAGAAGCAGGAGCTGATAGGTGCTTTGACGGGGTTGCAAGCTCGGGTCGAGGAAGCGTTCAATGAACAGGTGAGCCCGTCCTCAAGGGCCACGAGCTGATGGAAGGGACGACTAGAAGCAGACCTGGAAGGCCGTGACGAGCTGCTGGATCATCTGAGGGCGAGGATGACTGACACCGAGAGGGCGCTTCGGGATCAGCAACGACGTTATGCTGAGCAGGTATGCGGATCCGTTGTGTTAATCGGGACTGATCAGGTATAGGAGAAGGCGTTTGAAGCGGAGAGGGAGGCGTTTCGGGCCCAGGAGACACAGCTCCAACAGCGCATCAAGACTTTGGGCTCGAAGCGCACAGCCGAGAGGGCTAGCAAAGCCGATGACCTCGTACCGCTGCAGGAGGAAGTCGCCTCTCTCAAAGCGGCCCACGACAGCCTTGTGGCGAAGATGAATACCGTCTCCCTGGAAGTGACCGACCTCCGACAACGCAATACGGAGCTCGAGGAGGAGAACGAAGGATGGGAGTTCCTCATGAGAGAACGGACAATGTCCGGTCAGGTGATGGAAGGAGGCGGGCTATTCGGTCTGGAGTCACCTCCGCAATCGCCCCCTCCAGACGATGGGAATAGTGGCAGGGGGAAAGGCGCGGCGAGGAAGTCGATGTTAGAGGCGCTAGATGAAGAGCTCGAGTCGGAGATGGACGACCTGCAGTCGGAACTCGATGCCCAGAGCCCCATCGTCGATGGCGAGGACGACGTGTCTGCAAAGGACCTGGATCAACCGGCCGAGGTCTTGAACGGGACGAGCCAACCGGCGCGGAGGGGGAGGAGGAAGGGGCGGCAAGGAGAGAACTTGGGCAGCCTCCCGGTCACTGGTAGCGGTCTTGATCTGGCGGCAGAGCTTGGGCGGGCGGAGGTCGATCTAGAAGGAGGCGAGATGAGGGTGTTGGGCAAGGGTGATGAAGGGGAAGGTGAGTAGTCGCTTTGCATCTGGTGGGTGCGACTGACCCGTGTAGCTCTTCGTGCCGAGGTCAAGCAGCTTCGCGAGGCCAACAAGGCGTTGACGCTGTACTGCTCAAAAGTGAGTGACGCTTCCCCGTCGCCGCTGACCGCAGATCATCGACCGCATCATCACACAGGAGGGCTTCGAGCATATCCTCTCTGTGGACTACAAGACTCGTAGAGGTACTCGGTCCGTCTCAGGCTCGTCGGCACGACAAAGACCCAGTCTAGCGAGTGTAGGATTGGATTCGACCGACTCGGGCGCTGTCAAGGCCAGGCCTATGAGCATGATGGCTGGGGTACCCTCTCTCGGAGGTCCGAGCGAAAAAGTCAAGCCAAACGAGACTGTGGAGGCGAAGGAGGAGACCGATGAGAAGGTGGACAAACAGGTGAGCCGACTACATGGCGCACCGGCCGGGCCACTGACCGTGATTAGACTCGTCGACGGTTCTCACTTGATCTCCGCTCTTTTGGCTTCGGCGGAGGCAGTGCAAAATCCTCCCAGACGCCATCGACAGAGCCTCCCAAGGGGTTGAAGCCGCTCACGCTCTCGACCAAGACGTCTGTCATACCGTCGAAGAACTCGCCCACGCAAGCCTTCTCCCCGACTACAGGCGGGTCTGTCGCCCGCAAGCTGGAGCCGCAGGAGGAGGACGAGGAGGATCGGCGGGAACGTCATCGCATGGAGGCATCCCTAAAGCTAATGGGTATCGACAGGACGACGCCGACGAGCGAGGACCCGGAGTCTACCTGGAGCCCGCGCAAGTTGACGAAGCCAAGGCCCGACAGTCAATCCGGTGAAAGAGCTCGAGACTCCCGATCGTCATCGTCGACACCTGAGAGGCGAGGCAACACGCCGCTCGCACGCCTGTCGTCCGTCCTAGGGAGCTACGGATCTCCCTTCTCGCCTTCCGCGGAGCTCGTCGATTCCGCCCAGCCCATCGACGATGCTTTTGCGGCCGGTGCTCTTCGAGCATTCGACCAACGCGAGGCGGAACAGGCCAGAGCACTCGCAAAAGGGCGAGCCCAGACAGAGTTCACCTCCCCCCGTCCGATCCGCCGTCCGAGCACTCACAGGAAAGGGTCGAGCGGTAACAGCACGCCCGGATCGGCGGAGAGGAAAAAGGTCGCGGTCAAGAGTGAGAGCGTGTCGACGTTGTGGAGCATCGGGACGGGCTCGAGTAGGCCTCCGAGTGGGGAGGTGAGATCTGAGGAAGTCAATGCTGCCGACACGACTGGTTGTTGATTAGCACTTGTCAGTTATTGTTGGTTGCCTCTGAGACGACTGTGACGTCCATCTACGACCTTGATGAATGTGCATGATAACGGATAATATGCTGGGTATATTCGTATTCCTCGACACCAATCTTCTCTGGCGTCATGTCGATGTGACAGCGCGGAATCGCTGATAGATGCTCTTGCATCTTGCCTCGACCGTATCCTGGTATGTCTCGGGCAAGGTACCCACGATCCGACCTGCGGCGAGTCAGCTCTCACGGTCATGGGGCAGTACGGCCACTCGCAGGAGAGGATGGGGTACTGACCAGGGTTTCCCTCCCAGATGGACATTGATGGCACGACGGTCGCTTCGGGGATGACGGTCCCCGGACGGATGACAGCGAGATCCTTGATGATCACGAACTTGCCCTGTGAGGTGTCAGAAGCGCCATCTCGGGGCCTTCAGGAGGTCACACGGATCATGACGCCCTTGGCGGACGATCCGGAGACGGACGAGAACTTTAAATAGCAGAGCGAGGCCAAGCGAGCATGTACCGCGAACATGCACTCACGATGATCGAGCCCTCTCCAATCTCGACGCCTCCGCCAATCTGGGCAGCCTCGACGATACAGTTCGGTCCGATGTGCACAAAGTCAGAGATCTTGACGGGATAGAAGGTGAACGCTCTGTGAGAATCAACACCATTCTCATTCATACCGCCAGGAAGGTCGTCAGGTGTAGCAACGTCGTGTCGCCACGCTGTTTGCTCACTCACCCCTTGTACATCTTTCCCGGTGGGCGAATCACCGTGCCCTCACCAACGAGACAGTATCGCCCCATTGAGATGACCACATGGTGTCCGGCCTGTGCGCGCTGAAGGTCTCCTCGTAAGATCGCGCCTGCACAATGATCAGAGCGGGCCGCGCTCCTCCGTGGGAGCGACGACCAGAGGGCCGACAAGGACGGCTCTGCCTCACCTGTCTGGATGACCGACTTGCCGCCAAGGATGATATTCTGTGCGCCTGTTACCACAGCCTTGCGGGAGACCTTGTCTGATCCAGATCAGTCCGGCTTCGGTCGACTCTTCGGAGACGACTCACTCCCCGTGTCCGTTTCTAGGCCGAGTCAGCATCGCAAGGTCGCAGCCACAGGCAAAGCTGGCGATGCATGTGGACTCACCGATGTACGTGCCCTTCTCGTAGGTGATGAGAGGGTCGAACGCGCCCATCATGCATGCATGCTGCGCGATGGGGTGGGAGGAACGAAGACAAAGTCAGATACTCGCTGTGGATGTCCAAAACGACGCGTTGCGTGGCCCCGGAATTCAACCATCCATCCATCGTCTCGATGCCAGGTCCAAGTCATCGTGCTGTTCCATCTGCATTTCTCCTGCTTCATATACCTGCACCATATATCAGACCTCTATTCGCTCAGTGGGCACCTCGCCATGGCCCCGGAGATCAACGGGTCAAGCAACGATCATGCGGGACCCTCATCCCCCGCTGAGACCACCGAGAAAGTCATGACCCGACTCGCGCAGTCATTCCCTGATCGTGAGTGACTCTCGACATACTTCCCATCGGCAGGACATGATGCTGAACGGTGCAGCATCCTCTCTCGCTCGACATCAGCAGATCCAGGCGCGACTGCAACTCGAGATACTCGACGTGAAGGATAAGGTCGCACGGTTGAAGGCCGAGTTGAGGAGGGATCAGGATCCGAGCAAGATGTCCCGAATCCAGAGCCAAATTGGGGTAGGTCCGCCCGCTAGCATTTACGGTGTCATACCCTCGACGCTCTCCTCTCCTTCCTCTCAGTGTTGTTTCCGGTGTTGAAAACTGACGGGCGGCCTTTATAGCAACTCATGCTCCAAATCAACGTCATTCGCGAAAAGGCAGCGGAAGCTGAGGCGATCGTCAAGAACATCACGACCGACGTGCAAAGGCTAGACGTCGCGAAGCGGAACTTGACAGGGGCGATCCAAACGCTTGAGCGATGGGCGATGCTGAGTGAGTGCTGCGCCTCGGGTTCGGGAAATGGGATGCGACGGTTTGCTTATGTGGGACAGAGCAAGCACACCAACAGCTCAAGGAGTTGTTGCCCACGAGACGATACCGCGACATGTCTCAAGCCCTGGCGGTGCGTCGCTGGAAGAGCTCCCGACTTGAGCTGACAGCTGATGTCCTTCAGGCTGTGATGCAGCTGCTTACCCCGCTGCGGTCACTGAGCACAGTTCCCGCCGTGGCGGAACTGTTCAAAGCCGCCGAGGACGACAGGAAGAGGGCACAGGAGAAGGTTGCGGCGGAGATGGACACGTTGTGAGTGTCGTTAGGGCGGTCACACTCGACAAAGTGCTGACCAGTAGCTTCCGTAATGACCCGAATCGCCCTCCTGAGCTCAAGGTCGTCACCGAGGTGTGCATGGTTATCGATGTGCTTGGTGGCGACTTCAAGTGGGCTTCGTTTCTACCTCCCCACCCAACCTTATCCCTCATTGCCACTATGCTCTCCTCTTGTCCCAGTCCATGCTGACTCGACAGAAACCACATTGTCGAGCGATACCTGCAGCTCCAACTTGCAGAGTACCGTCGCATCTTCCGCTCCACGGACGAGGCCGGGCAACTCGACAACGTGCCCCGTCGATACGCCTGGTTCCGTCGAGTGGTCAAGCACCACGACGAAGAGAACGCGACGCTCTTCCCGCCGAGCTGGGACGTGACGAGGCTTCTCGTGGCGTCTTTCGCCGAGTACACGAGGGCAGATCTCGCCAATGTGCTGGGCAAAGGACAGCCGAACGTCGCGACGTTGCTGGAGGCGCTGCAGGCGACTTTGGACTTTGAAGCAGCCTTCGCGAAGCGTTTCGAGAAGCCCGTAAGTGGAAGTTGTGGTTATATGCTGTGAGACTACAAATCTGATTGGGCAGTTTGCGGAGATCACAGCTGGAGGGATCTTGTCCCAGTCGCTGGCCAACGCGACGACCACCAATTGGACGATATCATCTGTTTTCGACCCCTACTTTGGCGTCTACGTCGAAGCTCAAGACAGGTGTGTTCCGCGTTTCGCGACACCAGACCGATTGGAGGTGATGACGCTCATCGATTCAGGGCCATCGCGGACATGCTCTCCGCGTATCGTGGCGCAAGATCCCGATCGTCCATGGAAGGCGTCATGTCGCGGGAATCGGAGGATGTACCGGTACCGACCGTCCTGCCGAGCTCGACTGAGCTGTTCTACTTCTATGGCCAGACTCTCGAGCAGTGCGGAAAGTACACGACTGGGGAACCGATGAGGCGTCTCGCAAAGGTGTTTGCGAAGTGGCTCAAGATCTACTCTGGTGTGTCCGCGGAATCCGAGGAGCGAGAAGTTTCCCCCGAGTTTCCGAAGGTGCTGACGCTGCTTCCAGATGAAGTCCTATTGGCTGGCCTGAAGAAGTGCGTAAGAAATTCTGCCTGCGTGGGGCGATGGATACCGTGCTGATGATTGTAGGGTTGATCCTGCGAGCCGCCGGTCGATGGAAGGTCGAGCCAACCTCAACGAGATCAAGACCGCTTGCATGATCCTCAACACGGCGGATTATTGTCAGAACACGTCTCTCCAGCTTGAGGAGCGTGTGAGGGACAAGATCGCCGCCGAGTTCAAGGAGGACATTTCGTTCCAGGCGGAGAGGGACACGTTCACGACGTGAGTGAGGGCAGCCGATGGTCATTCCCCGAACAGCGCACAGGCGTTCCATGGTTGAGCCGTTCGAGACTGACGGAGTGCAGGGTCATGTCAACGTGCATTTCGTTCATCCTTCGCGAGCTCGAAGCGACGTGCGAACCTGCGTTCGCGGCGATCCTCAAGACGCCGTGGATCCATCTCGAGAACGTCTCGGGTCGATCGGCGTACATCGTGGATCTGGTAGGGAGCATCAAGCAGGTGGCGGAGATCGTCAGAGCGCGGGTCGAGTCGAAGAAGTACATCCGCAACTTTGCGGATAAGGCTGTGGGGTGAGTGGACCTCGCCTCCGAAATATCGGCTGCAGTGGATTGTTAGCTGTGCTGATTCGGGTAGTCTTGTGATCACCCGTTTCACCCAATCTGTCATCCGGAGTAGGCCCCTAAAGAAGATCGGTGCCGAGCAGGTATGTGATGCCTCTGGTGGTGGGGTCTCAGGACGTTCACTGACCCGTCGAAGATCCTCCTGGATGTCCAGGCAGTCAAGGCATGCCTCCTTGACCTGCCCGAGCCCCATCCGGAGAGCGGCTCCAATGTGTGAGTAGCATCTGGCGACTCGGATCAGACTAGGCAGCCGAGTTGACCTCTCTAGATACACGAAATATGTCACGAAGAATACGGGGCAACTGGAGACGATGCTCAAAGTTGTTCTTGCGCCGGACGTGAGTCGTGCTGTGGTGATTTACCGAGCGAGAGCTGACTCGGATGTCCCAGGACCCGCCGGAAGGATTCGTGCAAAATTATTGCCTCCTCATTGGTGATCGTGCATTCACCAATTTCCAAAAAGTAAGTTGATCTCGCTTTACCTCCCTTGTATCTACTGGTGCACCGCCGTCTGACCTACTGTCGTATACTTGAGTCCCGCTGATCACCCTAGATCCTCGATCTCAAGGGCACCCCGCGGAACGACCAGCAAAAGCTCCTCGACATTTTCCTCTCCGTCACCTCGACAAAGGACGACTTGTCCGACACCTCTTTCCTCACGCACCTCGATATGGACCCCCCAAGCGGGCAAATCGTCACGTCCCCTTCGTCTGCGAACCTGTTCTCGCCCACTGCGACGAGCGGCGGCGGCTTGCCGAACTTGCTCAGGTCGGGGAGCGGGGAGGGGGGAGAGAGGGACAGGACGGACACGTCAAAGGCGTTTGGCGATTTCAGGCGGTTGGTGAGCTTTGCGACGAGGCGGGAGTAAGGCGGAGACGGAGACGGAGCGGAGATTGGTACAGTATCTAGCATTTGGAAAGGTGGCATGCATACTACGAGCTCTCGGACAGATTCGGCCACCTCGCCGGGATTTTGGCGGCGTCCGACAGGTCGGACTCGGCCCTATCCGATCACTCGGATCGTTATCTCTCGGCTGAATCCGACGGTGCCGCATCTGAATCTTGAACAACCGATCGAGCAGAGCTGCATGCAAGAAAGAATACCTTGGCCTCATCGGGTCGAGACGACTACAGCGCATTGACTATCCCGTTACTTTGGTCGTGACGACTCGGCATCTCCCCGCGGTCCAAGTATCGAGGCGCAGAGCGTACTGTAGTGCACCACCATGTCCAACCCGTCCCAGTCTATCATCATCCTCGGCGCAGGGGTCTTTGGGCTGAGCACGGCGCTGCACCTCGCCCGGAGAGGTACGTGGGGATACGAATGGCCCTCCGAATCCGATTCCAGTGGATCAAACGCCGTTCTCACACCCTGTGCGAGCGTGCGATGTCGACTCAGGCGAGAGCTACGGAGCTTCGGAGCTAAGGCGCTGCCCTGCGTTTCGGCAGAGGGATTGGGCTTCCGTCCATGACTGACGCGATACAGGCTACAAGGACGTGCTAGTACTCGATCGACAGCCTTACGACCAGAACCTATACGCTCCAGACAAAGGGTACGTGGAGCGCCCGACATCTCGCGGCGCAACAAACGTGGTGTCACGAGAGGGCTATCAGGCTGATGATTCCCGAACAGGTGTGATGGCGCTTCGGCGGATATCAACAAGGTGTTCCGGACGACTTAGTGAGTCGACCCAGTACGAGTGCAGTCATCCTCTCCGTCGTCAATGTACGGTACCACAGTCGCTTTGTCCTCATGGTAGACCATGCTGACAGGATAATGAGTGGTGATCGCAAGATGTGAGTCCAGAATTGCATTGCCTGGCTGTGCCTCCCACCCCCCACCCCAGTGCCTCCAAATCCCCACCCCAGACCTCGAATGTGGCCTGGATCCTTGCAGCCATGCAAAATGCAGATTGACCCTCGCCCCTCGTCGTAGATACCAAGACCTCGCACTCCGCTGCCTCTCAATCTGGGGATCATGGACCCGATCCCTCCAATCGTCCGACCCTGCCCTCCTCCCACCGGGCTTATCCCCAACCGACGAGATCCTGAGCGAGAGCGGGTTCATGCGTGTTGGACAGGGCAAGGCGATGAGCGCGTTTCACCAGAGTTGTCTGGATGGGGTTGAGGCGGACGGGAGGAGGGGGAGGGTGTTTGTGCTGGTGAGTCCGGGCGGTGCGGGGCACTCTTATTCTGTGTCCTCGCTTGAGGGGGTGTGAGTGTGCAGCAAGATGAGTGGGGGTTGTGGCGCGCGAAAAGGGGTTCTGTATGAGTACTTGAATACTCACCCGGAGTGTGGAGAGGGTGAGATCAGGAGAGCCACGAAGCAGGATTCGACGAAGACGTCTTTCTCTTTATACAGTAGCATGAGGCCACCTTGCTGATTCCGTCATCGTGCTGGTTCCGCCTCCACGCTGTCTCCGCCACCATGCTGATACCCATCAGAACGACGAGGCCGACCTACAGAGAGCGAGGGCAGCCGACACGCTCGCCGACGCTGACGACGAGGTCGAAGACATGCACTGGTCGGATAAGCTCTCGCGATTCAACGGGCTCATGGAGGGCGATATCCACGGGTTCCTCGATATGGACGCCGGGTTCACCCGGGCGGACAAGGTGAGTGCGATCCGGGCGATTCGGGGGATCTTTCGAGACAGACTCGGATACATGGGTCATTGAATCCCATGCGATGGGGCTGCGAAGGGCTCTCCGACTGACCGGATCCCATCTCCGCGTATCCCAGACACCCGTGCCACCCGTGTCACCCGTGTCATCCGTGTCACCCGTGTCAGGCGTCAGGCGTGTCAGGCGAACGAGCTACAAAACATGCTTGCTAATCATGTCATGCAGGCTTGTCAGTGGGCTCTGCATCTGTGCAAGCAGGCCGGAGTCAAGTTCATCCTGCACCCCGTGCAGGGGTGTTTCGACGGATTCATCGAGAGCGGATGCGTGCTCAACCAGCGGGTTCTGGGGGTCTCAACCAAGGACGGAGTGGAACATCGTGCGGACAAGGTGATCGTGGCGTGTGAGTGCGGCGACGGCGTGTCTTCCTTGGCACGTGCATATCGAGACTCAAGGGAGGTCTACCTGCGCTCGTATTGTATGCGTTGTGCGAAACTGCAAGGGCATCACTCGTACGAGTGCCCAAACTGCCCACGACCCTGTACGCCGCAGGGACGAGTGATTGACACCACGAAGGCGGCGGTTGGACCCCGTCCATCGTCCCCGCCACGGCCTCACTCCTTGAGACCACAGGCGGGTCCGTGGCGTACGTCGACCTCCCTCCGGAACGGACAGATCTGTGGGACAAGTTTGGCCCGGATCAGTTCTGTACATGGAGTTTCCAGTCCAGCGAGGGCACTGGGTGAGTGGCTTTGGTGCGGTTCGATCAGTACGAGTACTGCGTGATTCTTGCGAGCGCTGCTACCCTGCCCTGTTCGAACATGACATTTGTATCCCATCGTATCTCACCCGTGCGACGTGATGTGCTGATCAGTAAACTTAGAATGGGCGGATTTGGGCGTCTGCCTCTCCTTCACAGTACTCTTACAGAAAACTCTCAGGTCGGCTGCCGGCTGACGTTTCACTTCGCTTCGCGTAGCCACGGACAGACACCGGTCGACTCAAGTTCGGTTACCGCGCAAAGAAGTATACCAACTATGAGGACCACCCACTCACCAAGACGTCAGTGAGATGTTGCTTCCTTGCTTTCTTGCCACCTGGCACAGCACAGTGCGGCTGATTCTGGCTATGGCTCTGACTCCCTCGTAGCCGTTTGTCCGTACCGAAAACGGCGTATTCCGCCGATCCAATCACCAACATCCCCCTCGAGGCGCTCGAGACGATCAAAGGCGTCATACGGGCCGTGTACCCGGAGCTCACCGAGATTGGGATAACAGGATTTCGGGTGGGTCTACGCAACTCACACACTCTACACCGTCTACACACTCTACGCCGTCTACACACTCTACACCGTCTACCCCGTCTACACTGTCTATACTGTACACACCTTGTTGCGCCCGCTGGAGACAGATCGTCACGAAAGTCGTGTCGAGTGCAACGTGGGACGTCGGCTGACGAGGAAGATGTGCTGGTACACCGATAGCATCGATAATCACTTTGTGGCGGATTACGTCCCGGGCACGAGCGAGACGCTCTTCGTGAGTCCTTCTCTACTACTGTACTGGTACTAGTGCAGGCCTGATGAGCACTCTGAAATCCACTCATGGCCGGTGAGATTGGGTCGGGACTCGGCTCACACTTCGCAGGTCGCCTCGGGAGGTAGTGGTCACGGCTTCAAGTTTCTGCCGCTCTTAGGGGAGGTACGTGATCTGCTCCGCTTCCCCCCTTACTTTCCCCGTGCACGGTGTCGTGCGATGCTCCCTCGTCTTGCTGTCTCCGTCTTTTCACAAATCACATCGCACTCATCTTTTCTCATGTCTGCTCACCACCTCACCCCGCTATCATGCCCCCTTCTGACGTCCACGATTATAGCACTTCCTCAACCAGCTCGAGAAACGTCCCGACGAATTCACGCCGTATTGGAAGTGGCGCAGCCCAGTTCCCGGGCAGGGCGCTAACGGGCTAGAGGAGGGGGAGCGGGGTCCGAGGGTGCTGGGAAGGGTACCTATGGCGACGAAGGAGGATTGGAAGTTTCAAATGATCGGCGCAGGGCGGGTGATCGGTCAGGATGCGCCTGGCAATTTGGCATAGAGACGGTTACTGTAGAGGTTTGGCAACGTTGATTGCTCGCATCGTGGGAAGAGGTGTGGTTGTAAGGGAAGGAGCAGCACGGATCACTCGGTCATCTGTCGCGGGGCTTCTTCAACAGACACGGTGCGCCTTCAGGCTACATGTTGCTACTTGAAGATGATAGACATATGCATGCAAGGTATGCGGATACAACTGAACACACCTCCGCGCCAGCCCGCGAGTCAAGCAAAATGGAAAGGGGATGATCGATCCGTCGAGTCGTCAAGTCCTCGCGTCGTCAAGTTGTCGCGTGCTCGTCGCGTCGTCGCGTCATTGCGTCGCTCACGACGCCGACCCACCCATCAAACCCGCCAGCGCGAACGGCGAGCCCGAACCTGCCGAGTAGGCATTACTCATCGCCCTCCCTCTTCCCGGCGTCGACGACAGGGGGCTCATCCGTGCCCCGCCTACTTCCCCGGCTCCCGCTCCCGCTCCCGCTCCAAGGGACACTCCAATCGGTGTCGGGGCCTGGCCCTCTTGACCAGACCCCGCCGCGGTTCCCATGCCGATGACCGTAGGCCATGCACGGGGCTTGGCCTCACCAGGTTGAGCATGAGCCGAACCGCTTCTCCCCGACCCGGAACCGTCGCGATCACGAGGTATTCGCTGTGCGTTCTCGAACGCTCTGGCCTCACCGATCGGATCGGAACCTAAACCTGAACCTGGACCTGAGGGAGGTCGAGGTCTACGGGCGAGATCGTCCAGCTCGTCCAATGCCGATCGGGTTGACGCAAGCGCATTGACGAGGAACCAATCTGGTCCCAAACCACTTGTCGCTTTTGCTGCTCCGGTCGATCCGGTCGCTCCGGCCGGGCCGGTCCCTGTCTCTTTCTCCTTCTCCTTCTCCTTCTCCTTCGCCGCTGTCAATGCCGATGACGATGACGGTTCTTTGCCCGACACGTCCACGCCGCTCGATGATGGGTCGACCGGCACGGCAGGTGTAGTTGCAGAAGGAGACCCCATGATCACGTCCCCCCTTCTCCCGATTCCACGGCTGCAGCACCGCCTGCGGCAGCAGTAGTGAAAGATGCTGTCGCCGCGTCACGTTTGGCGCTGGTACTGGGCGGGAGGGAGCGCCAGGTACTCGGGGCACGGGGGTTCGAGGGCGGATGAGCGGCGGAGAGGGTAGAGAAGGTTGAGGAGATGAGATGGGAGGCGTTTTTCTGAGAGCGGGGTCAGCAAGTGTGACGAGTGTGGGACTCGATGAGACAAATCTGACAGTCTCGTTCGTGAGCGGGGGCCACGGACGTGTATGTGGAGAGTGAAACCTAGTCAGGCGCGATGCTGGGGCCACGGACTCTGAGATCTCCACTGCTATCCGCTGTGAATTGTCTTCGGATCGACGTTCGGACATCCGGTGAATCAGAAGCGCCCGATCAAGGCAAAGAGCTCGCGTCACCAGCCACTGGACAGAGACCACGGTTGCGCAGCTGGAGCTGGAGCAAGAAAGCACGAACCACACTCACCAGCCTCGTCGCGATAACGTCATATACCGTCGGCGTCGGATACACCTTATCGTGCAGGATGAAGTACGCCGCCGAGACGTTATCCCTCGAACCGTCGGACTGCACCTCGCGCCGGTGGATCACGAACAGGTTGGGAGGCTGGGAGTGGGAGACGATGTATTCGAAGCCTGAACGGAAGGCGTTGAGCTCGCTGAGGGGTCAGCGGGCACGGGATTAGTACGGCGGAGAGGCATAAGGGGAGAAGGGAGGAGGGAGAAGGGAGAAGGGAGAAGGGAGAAGGGAGAAGGGAGAAGGGAGAAGGGAGAAGGCAGAAGGCAGAAGGCAGAAGGCAGAAGGATAGGTGGTAATGGGGGATGGGCGGGGAGGAGGGAGGAGACGGAGATGGAGACGGAACCGGACGATGAGGGGGTGAATAGGTTGAGCGACGAGGCAGAGGAGATGTGGGTGTGCGAAGTGGGAGGCGGAGCGAGGGGAAGAAGCACGGAGCGACGAGGGCAGGAGGGGCAAGGTGGGGAGGAGTCGTTCGAGCGAAGAAGTGGTGAATGGGAGGGGTGTCATGTCATGCGATTGTACTGTCTTCGGAAGCAGCAGTCCACGGATCGCGCGAGACCAATGCTCAAGAGCAGGATCAAGCAGTCCCAACAGCATCAGGTTGTAGCCGTTGTACCTGCTGCCGGCGGCGTAATGGATGGGAAGGCGAGCCCGATCCGCTCACATCTTTTCCTCTGCATGCCCGTATGTCGGGTTCTCCACCCGCCTCTGCGTCCTGAGCACCGAGTTGTTGGACTTGTGATCAAAGAAAGGCGAGTAGGCGAAGTAATCCATCCTATGGATCGTCGTTAGCGAGGAGTTACGAGCGGAGTCGCGTCGCGGGTCCGCAGAACGGGATGTCGGCGCGGTGGGCGGGGCTGGAAGATGGCCCAGGAATGGGGGGACTGTCGACGCTGACACCGCCAACGCACGCTAGGTCTGGGGTAGCGAGTGATCTCGCTGGGTTTGCCTGACTTCGCATCAGCTCGGAACAGCAGTCTGAGAGCGACACGCCGGACATAGGACCTACAGCGATGGCTTCGGGCCATGACCTGAAAGCGAAGGGGTCAGCGGTTGATCACCGTCATGCGAGGACGCATGGGGAGGCGGGGACATACCAGTGGATATGCGAGAGGTCATGTTCGACCTCTTCTTCGAGATGCGCCATGATGTGTTTATCTCAATGGACTTATATGCACGCAATAAACGACGAGCTGGACGAGATGTGAGAGGTTGTGTAGTTTATCAAACGAATCGGTCAGATGGTCGGCCTCCACCGCAGCTACAAACTCGTCAGACTGGGACAATTCTTGGACTGGATGAACCCAGACCTTGACTATACCCGCTGTACCCCTGTTCTCGGCTCGGCCCCTTCCCTTTCGATCATTGGACATGTCGCCTCAGCTAGGAGCTGGCACTGGTTGCCGTCCCCGTACCTCGCACCGCACAAATGAACACAGATCACACTCTGCTGACGAACGGCTCTTTCAACACCGTCACCACAACGCTTCAGTACCCTTATCCCGTAACGAACGAGATGAGCCACACGGTCGGCTCGCCCGATCCAGCACTGTGGACCAACGCAACGCAACGCAACATGGCACACACCACACCGCACCTCTCGCAGCTGGCAAAGGAATACATCGAGCTAGGCGAAATCTCTCCCGACCCAAACCCGTAACCGCACCCCAAAGCCGCCTCTAGCAGAAGACGCGAACGCGAGTCGAACCGATCAGTTCTTAATCTTCTTCTTGGGGCGGATCTGGGACGAGTGACCGCACTTCCGCTTGCGCTGGGGCGGGTCAGCGGGCGGACTCGATGAGCACGGCAAGGCGAGGTGGCGGAAGAGGAGCGGTGGAAAGTGTGAAGGGGAACGGCGGCAAGGGGAACGGTCATGGGAATGGCGATGGAGAGGAAACATTGTCGTAACCACCACTCACGCAGTTGGTCGCACGAGGAGGGAGACGGGCGTAGCACTTGCGGCAGATCTGCTTGTCGCACTACAGTCGTCAGCGCTGCGTCCTGCAACGGGGCCCAAAATGCAGATTGGTAAGGTATGGAGTGTGATCCCGTGAAGGTGTCGCGTGTCGCCGCCGCACTCACGTTGTACTTGTTGGCAAGCACCTTGAGCGAGGGCTCAATGATACCACCACGCAGACGGAGGACGAGGTGGAGGGTCGACTCCTTCTGGATGTCTGCGGGGGTCAGCGGGTCCTGCATCGCAAGATGTCTCCGTCGTCGCTTCGAAAATGTCCTGCCTTCGCCCTCCCCTGGTGTTCCCGCGACCACGCCGTCACACTGGCGTCGGGTTGTGACTCTCATCGTGTGCGCGTGCGCAGAATGTCATCACCTTACCACTCTCCCCATTCCCGACCGACTCGGCGCACTCGGCACACCACAGCACCTGACTCCACCCAGTGTCTCCTGAATCTCGCGCCGAAGAAAACCCGACACGCACTGTAGTCCGAAAGGGTACGGCCGTCCTCGAGCTGCTTGCCGGCGAAAATGAGACGCTGTTGGTCCGGGGGGATACCCTCCTTGTCCTGGATCTTCGCCTTGACGTTGTCGATGGTGTCCGAGGACTCCACCTCGAGGGTGATGGTCTTCCCGGTGAGACTGGTCTGGTCAGCGGGCGCGCACGGCGGACGGCCAGTTCGCAGGTCTTCCCCCCGTGTCTCTTTGCCTCCCGCCCTTTGCCCGTTCGTCACGTCGATGTCCCCTCGCTCTCCTCTTCTCTTCTCTTTTCGTCTCTCCGCTCCCGTCCCGGCACACCCATCACACAGCCACGATCGAGATGAGGAAAGAGGACATACGTCTTCACCTGCAATAGTCATCAGCGGCGATTCTCATCCGGCGGAAGGTTGTTAAACCACTCACGAAGATCTGCATCTGTATAGCGAAACGCAAAAGGAGCAGCACGGTCAGCAACACGTCGTCGTCGTCGTCCCTCCTGAACGGCGGGAAAGCACGAGCAGGGGTCTAACCCACCTTGAGGGATCTTGCAGATGTCGAGACGAGGAGCGGAGCGGTTTGGAGAAGTGAGTTGAGGTAGAGAGAGCGAGCGGCTAGGACTGGGCGCACGACGGGGCAAAGGGAGGTTCGAGCAAGAAACTCCGACAAACGCCGAGTGGGTGTGGCACTTCACAAAGGAGAGCGGGATCAGAAGTCTACCGGGAAGACTGCTTATGTAACTAAACTTTGACCGTGGCGGAGCCCCCAGTTTCCCCGGATCGGCTCTGCCGGTTACTCGACGAGACACCTCCTCTTGACCTTCATCATCACCAACTGGCACCTGCCCAGTCGCACAATCCTAAGCCCATCCCACGCGCCCACCATGCCCTCCCTTCCGCTCTCCTCACCACTCCCCCGCCTACGTCCCCTTCTCCGCCCCCTCCTCCGTCCCCGCGCCTATTCCATCGCCTCCAAACCCCACGCATACCTCACCCCCTTCCTCTCCCACCCGAGCCTCGAGTTCGCGGGGAACACCGAAGGTCTCCAGGGGGTGTCATGCCTCGTGATGGACCGGCCGGAGGTGAAGAACGCGCTGAGCACGAGGATGGTCATGGTGCGTCGACACGAGCACGGGCACGGGCACGTCGGGCCGAGTGTGATCTGGACAGGAGTCAATGCTGATCCCGTATAGGAGATGAGGGAAAGTATCGCGAGTGTTTCGGAGGACAAGTCGTGCGTCTGGCCCAGCTCCCACACCCTACTGCATCATGAATCTTGTCATTCTCTTCGATCTTAAAGCGCTCCACACTAACGCCATTCGCGCAGCGCCCGACTCCTCCTCCTCCACACTCCGCACCCCGCGATATTCTGCGCCGGCGCAGATCTCCGCGAACGCCGCACCATGTCGTCCGGCCAAGTCGCCGCGTTCCTCGACTCGCTCCGATCGCTCCTGATGGAGATGGAGGAGCTGCGGGTGCCGACCATCGCGGTGGTCGATGGGTTCGCGATGGGTGGGGGGTGCGAGTTGGCTCTGGGCTGTGACCTGCGTGTGGGAGGTGGGTGACCGGCCTTACCTTTGCCTTCACTGGACCTCCGCTCCGCCCTCACTTCGCCTTCACTACAACTTGCACTTCAACTTCACTTTACTTGGCTCAACATGACGCGGGAGACGGGAAGGAAATCGGCGTCGAGAGGAGTTGGCCGCAAATGACCGAGCGGTGGTGTCTCACTGTGCTGTGTGGCATTACGCCGCACTGCGCTGCACATGTCGCTGACTCTGGGCTGCACTGCGTTGCCTGCGTTGCACTTCGTCGCAGCTGACTCCCCAGGCGAACACACCAAGCTCGCTCTCCCAGAGACAAAACTCGGGATAATCCCCGGCGCCGGCGGGACCCAGCGGCTCACGCACCTCGTCGGCGCCGCCCGCGCGAAAGAGCTGATCTTCACTGGGAAGCGTATCGACGGGTCCGAGGCGGAACGTATAGGTGGGTCCTGGCGTGAGCTCCTACTGCCGGCTTGTGAAGCACGGGCGGTGCGGGAATGGTGATTAGAGCGCATGGGTTGGACAGACTGGACAATGGACAGTGGACAGTGGACAGTGGAGGATGGACAGTGGACAGTGGAGGATGGACAGTGGACAGTGGATGTGGCACATGGTCCTCGTTCCGGCTCACCATTTCAGGTCTCGTTAACGTATGCGCCAAATCTCCCAACACAGCTATGGACGAAGCACTCCTCCTCTGCTCCCAGATCCTCACCTCGGGTAAGCTCTCATCTCTTCCACTCGCCCACAAGTTTTCGGTATTACAAGTCCTTGGCGCGTCCGGATCATTCGCCGCACCGCGCTCCGCTGACTCCACCAGCCCCCCTAGCCCTGGCCGCTGCCAAATCCGCGATCACCTCTGCGCCCCATCTGCCCCTTCCCGCGGGCCTCGACCTTGAGCGAACGCTGTACGACCCTCTGCTCCTCACTGAAGACAGGCAGGAGGGGCTTCGCGCCTTTGCCGAGAAGCGGACAGCACGGTTTCAAGGGAGATAGATAGTCCGGGAGCGCATGGACGCTCATGGCCAAGGTGGTGAGGGTGCTCGGTGGTTTGCGGTCTTGCGGTCCTGCGGTCTTGGTTGGTGGTCGATAGTATCAGTAGCAAGTCAGACTGTCCAAGGGTCGGTACGGAACCCGCCGAGCGACCCCCCGAGCTCGTACGCACATTCGAACAGGGTCAGAAAACCAGTCAAAATCGTGTCATATGCATGCTGTCCCCGTCAAACAATATGCAGCAAGACCATTCCCCCTCCACTACGCCTGAACCGCTTACGCCGCCGCCGCTTTCACCGCCGCCCTCTTCCTCCTCGCCTCTTTCTCCCAGCTCACCGCGTCCTCGACCTCCTTCCACCTCCTCTTCCTCTCCCTCTCGCCCTCTCCCGGAGCCTTACCGCCAAATCCAAGCAACAAGTTCAGCCCGACTCCAGCTCCTGGTTCTGCAGCATACGGTTCGTCTGCCAGCTGCTGGTGCTGGTGCTGGTGCCGGTGCTCGTCCTCAAAGACATACTCGACACTCGCGAGACCCCTCGCGGCCTGACCGGTGATCGTGGATTGGACAAAGTTCTTGTGTTTCTCATCTGACTGGCTCGTGAGGATCGGGTTTGGCGAGAGACGGATGGGGAAAGCCGAGTTGGGTTGGGTCGAGAGTGGGACATGGGGCATGTGCGTGTGTGGCTGCGACGGGAATCAGCGCTTGCTCGGTCCAACATCTGCCATCTGCCATCTGCCATCCGCCTTCCGCCATATTCCTCTTCCTCACTTGTAGCGAGCGACGAGAAAAGAGCTGCGCGGAAGCATCTCGCTCACCTCGTACGCCGCTCGGACGGTGCCCCGTTCCCAGCTCCCCAGACCCCAGTTCCACCTCGCATCCGCCGCCTCTTCTTCTTCCACCGTCTGCACAACGATCTTTCCCCCTTCGGTCTTCTCAAATCCGTCGTCCTGAATTTCTTCATCCTGATCATGATCCGGCTCGTCGACCTCTGGACCCTCGGCCTCGGCCTCGCCATTCGCCATCTCCTTGTCCTCAGGTTTGAACGTCACTTCCTGGCTCAACGCGCTCCGCTTCCTCTCCATCCTCTGTCTCGGCCGCAACGCGCCATCACCGTCATTCTCTTCCTCGTCCACCATACCGCCATCCGGCGTCTCGGCTTCACCCTCGGCGTCCATTCCTGCCCCATCCGCATTCCCGTTCATCTGCACCTCCTTGTCGCCCTCTTCCGTCCTCTCCTCCTGAGCCCACACCCAGACCCTCGCATCCGCCCCTTCCAGCACCTGCAGTCTCTCCTCTCTGTACTCCCTCAGTTGCCCATCCACCTTCCTCGTCTCTTCTGCGGTGCGGAGCATCCAGTCCTCCTCGCTGACCCCCTGCCCACGGAGCTTGGCCCGCTTGTTCCCCCACCCAGCCTCGGACCAGGGGTCCGCGCCGTTTCCCGCGAAATGCGTCGTAGGCCCTCCAAGGGTGTAGAACGGCGCGAGGGAGAAGGACGATTTGGCGGGCTCGCGATCGTGCGCCGGAGGTCGACCCTGCGGCTGCATCTGTGATATCGCATTGGCGATGATGTCGTCGTCTACCGCTTGGGTGTACGGCGTGAACCCGTTCTCGGCGCACTTGACCAACGATTCGTCTTCGTAATAATCGTCGGTGACCCACTTGCCGCCTACGACACATCCACATCAGCACGGGTTCACGATTTCACCCTTGCACCCGTCGTCTGCAGTCTGCCAATCACAGTCGCAGTCGCACCGTCGCGCTGCGTCGCGTTCTCATGAGAGCTCTTCACTCACCCTTGATCACCCTCGCGCCCATAAGCTTGAACACGTTCCTCACCGCCACCATCGTTACCATCCTGTGCTTGAGGTTCCCCGTCACTCGACCGATATCAATGAGCATCTGCCTCTCGTCGGGGTTACACCCCAGCTTGAGCACCTGGGGGCACCGCCGCAGGAATGCAAGCGAGTCGGTGTAGCCGCACGCTCGTGCGGCGTCGATGGTGAGGGCGTACACGCGGTTGGGATTACGTCGAGTGGGTGAGGTAAAGGTGACGAGTTTGTACTCGCGTCCTGTGCGAGATCAGCGGCGTGCACGGCGAATACCGGCTGTCTGCCGGCTGTTTGTGAAGAGAATGCTGTCCCACTCACCGCCGAGAAGACGACCCTCCGCGTCGACCTTGGTATCTCCCTTGGGATCATCTGGCAGGACGAGTTCATCGTCCCCGACCGTATACTCCTTTCCCTTGATAGTGACCGTCGAGTCCACTACGATCCATCAGCACCGATCAACTTTCCTCTACTCGCCCTGGCACACGCTATTCACGGATGAACGCGCATGTCACCGCTTGAACTCACTCGCAACACTCTCCTGAGTCACATCGGCCGCAGGCGCCTTCTTCCTCGCGCTACTCCTCGACTTCCTCTTCTCGCCCCCATCGCTCTCCTCCCCTCTCTCCGCCTTCTCCCTCCGGACCTTGTCCCACCGCGCCCTCGCCGCAGCCGCAGCCGCACCCTTGATGCTGAATCCGCCGCGACCCGTGCCGATCTTCTCCCGCTTGAACGAGGGGTCTTCTTCCTCCTTCGCCTTTGACTGTCGCCCGCGGCGTTTCGGCGTGGTGACCTCGGCTGGGGCTGGGGTGAGTTCCGAGCCGCCTGAGGTGGGTTAGGAAACGGAACAACGAATGGATCGCATTGCGACATAGGGGAACAACAGGGAAACAGGGACACGGTCCATCGATGTCCATCGAATGAGACTCGGGTGATACAGATAAAACGTTGCGGCAGACCACACAATGGTGAAGGTGGGAGACGTCCAGTGCCCGAGCCGCACTCACCATCCATATCCTCGTCCTCATCTTCCTCCCCCTCCGCATCCTCCTCCTCCTCAACCTCCACCGGCATCTCCCTGTAGCTCACACTCTTCCTGGTCCTCAACGACTTTGCTGCCTTGATTCTCTCCTCCTCTTCCTCGGCATCCACATCGCCATCCGTCCCTGCTTCCACTTCCCCCGCCCCTTTCTCCCTCCTCTTGATTGTCTTCGTCCAGCAGACTTCCTTCGTCCACCGGTCCCACCGGCGCTGGCTCTTGCGCGGCCCTTGTTACCCCGCCGCGAAGGGCCAGCTACGGGTAGCGGGTCATCCTCCTCGTGGTCCTCCGGCTCTTCACCATCCGCATCCACGTCCTCGCCTTCCGCATCGTCATCTTCGCCCTCGGCATCTTGGTCCGAACCATCCTCCTCCTGGTCCAGCTCCGGCGACGGCTCGGGCTCGGGCTTGGCTCGTCGGCCCGTGGACCGTCGCGCTCGAGGGGACGAGGCCAGGGATGGCGTAGGTGGAGCGTCTTGCGCGACGGTTCGTCGTGCGGCGCGGGGCCGGGTGGACGACATGGCGGCGTGGGTCGTGAGTTTTGGACTCTCTCTGCCTTGTCCGCGGGTGGTTTGGCCTGTGTAACGACGGGAGTGGGGTTGCGCCTAGTAGATGCCGAACCAAATACCATGGGTTCATTGATCGCTTCGTGACAACAGCGACCGAGACGCGCCAACGGGTGCCACGAGTTGAAACGCCGCGATGACCTGGTGGATAACGCCGAAGTATTCTCCCACGGTCGTGATCACCCTGGGGTGATCGATCGGTATGCATGTTCCTGTCCCTGAACCCTCCATTTCCAGCCTAGCTCTGCTCTGATGCCTGTTTCAGGGTTCTGGGTGTCGTCGGAACACGTTTCCCTGATTCTCGCGTTTCAAAGTTTCCGGAACCGCAGGCAGAGGCGGGCGTGGCGGGGCGAGCGAGCGAGTACCATGACCAAAGATACGATGCGATACCTCGATACACGACCGCAACCACATTCACAATGAGACAGACCGTGGCGGCGGCGGCACTGCGGCTGTGCAACACTGCAATGCGCACAGTGCGCTGCTCCGAGGATGGGTCAGACTCACCGCCGACACTGGCCAAGAGGCGCGTGGGCTTTGGTGTGGCGTGCACCCATCCCTCGATCCTGTTGACCACCGCACCACACCTGCACCTATTCTTGGCAGGAACGCACTTCGACTGGTGAGACGTCGGACCGATCGGTTAGTCCTACACCTTACTTCTTGGACATGTCTTGTCGGCTTGGCTCGTGTCGTCGAGTTTCCTCTCGCTTGTTTGCTCTTTGCTCTCTGCTCTTGGCTCTAATTTGGTCGTATAATTCGTCGACCCGACACGACTGGGTGGTTCTCGACAGACACTCCCACACTCGTTATACCGTCCATTCGTCGACATTGCCTGGAGCAGATCGACACATCGCGTACCCAAAAGCACAGACTTCGGGAGACTCTATTACACCGCAACCCCGTCGCATACACCATCGCCGACGCGTTTCATCATTGACGCGGTCGTCGTCCAAGGAGGGCTACCCGCGGCTTGGGTGCGAAACAAAGGAGTGCCTCGTATCTCCCTCACACACCCTCTCCGAACTGCGGAGCAGCAACCCAACAACGCCGACCGCATCACATCGCATCGAGGTCGCCGCGTTGAACTCGCGCGGTCGACCTTTGCTTCCTTTCCAAAAGCTCGAGCCGGACTAAGGTGCAGCCTACGTCCTCTGCGCCTCTTGGGACGGGTCAAGTCATCCAACATAGTCACATAGTCCCCACTTCCAACACTCTTTCGCCACCAACCATCCTTTGATCGTCTGAGTTAAGCTGCCAACCCCATCCCCTCGCTCGCCGACTCAACTGCGACTCGACGCCTCCCGCCGAGCTTCACCTCATCCCTTTCCTTCTTCCGACCCATCACACTTCACCCCGCCATGTCCTCCCGTACCCTCGCCGTGCTCACTCTGGCACTCACATTCCTCAACCCCGTTCGCGGGCTGTCATCATGGTACACCCCTCCCGGGGGTCCCCCTACGGGCTCGACGGCGGGGGATAAAGTCCGCGGGGTAAACCTCGGCGGGTGGTTCATCCTGGTACGTCCCACGTCTTCAACATCACTCATGCCCCTACGCCAAGGCACTTCGGCTTGGTCGACGAGACGACACCGCGACGAGCAGAGACGACGAGCGTGGACTGACAAGGTATAGGAGAACTGGATGATGCCGTCCTTCTTCGAGGTGTCTCCTCTAGATCAGTACAACGTCCCCGACGAGGTGAGTCATGCTGAGCGGCATCCTGGACGTAATGGAACGTGTCGAGCTGTACTGATGTGCGGTAGTGGACGTACTGCCAGATCCTCGGCAAGGAGACCTGCTTGGAACGGCTGCAGGAGCACTGGGACACTTATATCACCGAGGACGACTTCAAGCTCATGGCGAACTAGTGAGTGGTTGTGGGTCGGGTTACGTGCTACGGGTTGCGGAATAGGAGTCGCGGATTGCGAGTTGCGGGTTGATGCTCGCGTGTCGGTGCTGATGGTGCTGCAGTTCCATGAACACTGTGCGGATACCGATGGGCTACTGGGCGTGGGTTGACCCGGAGTGGTACGAGCCGTGAGTATGGGACCCATGCTGGGTATGAAAGCTATGACATTCCTCCATCTTTGCCATCCTGCCCCGAAACATCCCCCATTCACCTTGTCGCCTTTCCTTCATTCGTGTTCGCCCATCCTGCTCGACGAAGGTGCAGTGCCTCAAACCAGCCCTCGATGAACACCCGTTCATCGCCTTCTCATCGTCACGACCCCTCTTCTCCCGGTACCGGTCCTTTGCATCCCCGCTGACTCGCCTCGTCACGCGTAGATACGTCCAAGGCCAACTACCCTACCTCGAGCGCGCCCTGAACTGGTCGAGCTGGTACGGCCTCGACGTGATGATGGACCTGCACGGTCTCCCCGGCGGGCAAAACGGGCAGGACAACCAGGGTCTCAAAGGTCCCATCGAGTTCCAGAATAATGCGACGAATCAGGACCGGGCCATGACGGCGCTCAAGAACATGACCGAGTTCGTGACGGATGCGAAGTGGGGTGGGGTGGTCAAAGCGTGAGTAGGCGCGGGGTTGGAGATGTTGGAGGTGCTGCTTCTTTCGTGCTCGTGCTCGTGCTGACGGAGCAGTATCGAGCTCACCAACGAGCCGTATATCACGGAATACAACCCCTCCGGGATGGACTTTTACACCCTCGCCGACTTCTATGTCAAGGGGTACGAGGTCGTACGTGCAAGCGAGACCATCCTCGACGGTAACAACGAGGTCATGGTGGTTATTCACGATGCGTTCCAGGTGAGTCCGGGTCCGGGTCATGAACAATCCAACTCTCGGGCCCGTGAGCTAGGCTGTAGCCTGCGTATACTGTTCATAAATATGAGAAACCTCTCGCTGACATGTGCATCCAGCCTGTATTGAACTGGCAATACTTCTTCAGCACGGATACGCTCGGGCTGAACTGGACAAACTACGCCGTCGACACGCGTGAGTGGGCCTCTCTGCCGGCTCTATATCCCACTCCCCAGTCGCAGATGTGGTAAACACGCAGTCCGAGTCTGACCGAGCAGACATCTACGACGCGTTCGGGGATTCATCGTCCAAGACCAACCAGGAGCACCTGGACACGATCTGCGCGCTCGCAGCCAATATTGCCGAGGCGCAGACGTACTACCCCGTCGTGAGTGCTGTTGATTCTAGTTGGGAGACAGGATTTGGGAACCAGCATCGCGAGGAACGAACGGGACTGAATAGCCATAGATCGTTGGCGAGTTCTCGCTGGGGACTCAGACCTACTGCGTCGACTACCAATCATGTTGGGGTCTGGTGAGTGTCTGCGTCCCGGTCCATGCCCGTGTGACTCGCCTCTTTTGTTCCCCTACTCCCGTTCGCGGCCGCGCAAGTCATCATCGTCCAGCCCATCGCCATTGCGACGCGAGCCAACCTAGAGTCCCGGACTGACCCCGCAGACCCTCGCCGATGTCATCGCCAACCTGACCACCTACGACGCCTCGCTCTTCCTCCGCCAGTTCTGGGAGGTCCAGTCTGACGTGTACGAGCTCGGCGCGGGCTGGATCTTCTGGTCCATCAAACATGAACTGTGAGTGGCGCGAGCTACGTCTGCGTCTCCTGCCTTCTGATTCCCGGATTCCCGGGTTGAAAACACGAGGGCAGGCGGCTGACCGGGTTCAGAGCCGGACCTTGGTCGTGGAGTCAGAGCGCTGCGCAGAACTGGATCCCAGAAGATCCGACAGAGAAGATGTGAGTGGCTCCGCCGACAAGTCTGCCAGGATGTCTCGACTTCGATCCGCTCGATTTGCTGACCCCTCAGATACCCTTACAACTCGAGCGCCTCGTCATACTGCCTCGAGACCTGGGCGCCTCTTGACGGGGATCAGAACATGCCCTCTTTCCCATCCAGTGTCAACAACGTGTCGAGCATCAATCTCGATTACGTCGTGGTAAAGAAGAACTCGACGCTGATGGCAGCGAACGCGACGATCTCGTCCTCGGCGTCGGCCGGGTCGTCGCAGGCTGCCTCGGGGTCCGCTTCTGGTTCAGCAACGGCAACGATATCGGGATCGGGATCGGCGGCCTCGGCGTCGACCTCGCAGAAGAGTGGAGCGGGTAGGATGGGCGCGTCGATGGCGTTGGTGCTGGGTGTGGCGATCGTGGATGGGCTGATGGGACTATGAGCGAAACCCCCTCGCCTTGATGGCGGGCAAGTTGGACAATGGGTTGTTACAATAGAACGGTAGACTATAGTACGAGTACTGTTACGGAAGCTGGACAATATGGGTTCCGGTACGACAGCATGGTATGCAGTTAAAGTTGACGTGAAGCGCAATGCATGCTTGCCTGTGCTTGCTTGTCTTCGGTTAGTAACGGTGCCGTAACAGTGGCGTCTCCTCCGATCGGCGCCAAAATATCTCGATGAAATCAAATGTCCAATGGGGATATTGACGAAATGGAAATGACGTCGCAACGTCTCTGTCCCCACCACAACCATCCAACCAACCAGCTCTGGACTGCGCCCGATATACATCTCGTCTCGACCATCTTCATCGTAGCCTTCCACTCGCATTCATCCCGACTCTTAACGTTGACGCCGACTCGCTCGACCCAATCCCGATGACGCGCACAGATTCACCCAGCGCTCCGAACAATTCCTCCGGCACCGCGTCTCCCACGACAGACGCTAGCGGGTATTTGCTCCTGACGATCCAGAATGCGGTGGTCAACCAGGTGAGAGCGGCGTCGACGAGCTGCGCGCTCGTCCGCGGGACTGACGGAATAGGTGTATGCGGGCGAGGAGGCGGTGCTTGCTCGAGGGGAGCTGCGGTGAGTCCAGAGACCCCTAAACCTCATACTCTCACGCCCGGCCCTTCTCGACTCCTTCGCAGTCGCCTACGACCGACTACAAGCCAATTGCATGGCCCCCCGCTGACCCGTCAGACTCGAGTGCATCTCCCTCCCCATCCCTTCTGAGATAGGGCGCCAAACCGCCAACCCATTCTCTCCCTCCCCTTCCGACCCGGCTGTACCAACGCACGATTTCTGGCTCGTCCTGCGCGTCGGTCCGACATTCGAGATGCCCCTGATCCCTACCCAAAAGGCCGAATCGTCCCGCTCCACCACTGGCGTGGCATACACCATCGACTCGCAAGCCATCCCTGAAGCCAAGCTGTCTTTGGTCCTGCCCCTACCGGCCTCTTCGGCGGATCTGGAAGATCTCGACAGCTTCGAAGTGTTGCTTCGTCAATACGGTTCTCTCCCCGGGGACTCTACCGCGCTGAAGGATCTCGCGGCGCCTCACCTCGCCGGGGGACCTTCGACCGGCGTAAGCGTCCCGGGTGGAACGGCAGGAGCGGGAGGAGAAGACAAAGACATGCGGGGTAAACTGGTGTTGGTAAACGAGGATAATGGGGAGGTGGTCGGAGAGCTCGATCATGACTTGGATCTTGAAGAGGATCACAGTGTCTCAAAGGACGACAAGGATAAGCCGGTCGTGCTCGATTTCGGAAATGTGATCGATGGGTATATGCCCGTCGTCAAGGTTAGGACGGTGCCCGAGGACGAGATGGACGATTGGATCCTCAAGGGGGCGCATTATCTCAGGTGAGCGGGGTTCTCGCTTGACTCGACTGGCTGTCGTTCTCCTCTCACCCTCACACTTCTACCTCTCCCCTCCCTGTCTCCTTCCCCCTCCCTGTCGCTTCTTTCCTCCCTGTGTCCTCCGCTGCCTCTCCCCCCTCCCATCCATGCACCTCTCCCATTCGTCGACCTGTCTCCACCTTCGCTGCCACATCGTGCCGAGAGCCCAACTGCCCAATTCCCCAAAATTCACGTTAGCCTTACGAACCAGGCTGATGACCCCGAAGCAAAGGCATCCTCTCCGCCGGATCATGGTCGTCCAAGACCATCCAGTCTAGCGCGGACATGATCATACGTAACACCAAGCAGTACGAGACACCCGTCCAGCTCCCGTCGGTAGCCAAGGCAGGTGTGCGGATGACGCACAACGCGAGTGCGCGGACCGTGAAAGTGACTAAGCGCACAATGGGGATGGTCAATGATGTGGGTGTGCAGTCGGCTCTCCGCTAGCTCTGCTTTGATAAAGCTTCCTCCTCTTCCTCCTCATCTTCCTCCTCATCTTCCTCCTCATCTTCCTCCTCCTCTTCCTCCTTTTCTTCCTTCTCCTCCTCCTCTTCCTCCTTCTCTTCCTTCTCCTCCTCCTCTTCCTCCTCGTTCCTCCCAACGTCTTTCGCCCCATGGAGGTGTTTTGCTGTTTACCTGGCCCGGGACCGCGCTGACGGCATCACGCAGGCTGTGCAGAACGTGGTCGAGACGACATACAAGAAGGGTGTCGAGCCCGCCGTGGATCTATACAGAGCCGCAAACGAGGGCCGACGACAATCGATCGAAGCGCTCTTCGGCTACGAGGAAAAGCCTGCGCTCCCGAGCCCAAGCCCACAGCCGCAGACCTCGGAGAAAGCACAATTGACATCGGGACTGCCTCTGCCCCCTCGCAAGCCTAGCCCATTGCAGTCGGATGCGATCGGGATGAAGATCGACGTGCCGAGCAAGACGGACACGCTTCTGGCTCAAGAACAGGCGCGCGATGACACCGAAGCCGACGCGGCCGAGTCGGATGCGCCACCTGCCTATTCCGACATACCCATCTCTCAGTCCGTTCCTATCGCTCCGAAGCCCGCCATCGCTGGTGTAGCTCCTGATCGCCAAGCCGCCTCGACACCCCCAAGAAACGACCGTTCCTCAACCGTCTCCTTCTTGCTGGAGAGGTCGTCCTCACCTCGCTCGAAGCCACGGCTCAGGATCTGATCAACAGCGGAACCGGCGCAGCGTCTTCGGTCGCAGGCCACAAGTTGGGGCCCGAAGCAGGAAGGGCCACGGCCCTTCTTGGCGGATCGGTGCGGAATGTCGCGGTGGTGTATATCGATGTGAGAGGTGTAGGGAGGAGAGCCCTCCTCAAGGGCACGGCGAAAGGGTTTGTCAAGGCCAGACTCGCATCGGGAGAGGAGGTCAAGCTGCAAGGCGACGGAGAAAAAGTGGGCGGGATCGAGGTGGAGGAGGGACAGGTGGAGAGAGTCGGGGAGGGTATCGTGGTGGGTATGACAGAGGTGCAAAAGGTGGAGCAGCCGGCGGAATCTGAACCGACGCAATCGGCCGGGGCGGTGGGGCCCGACGAGAAGGCGGCGTTGGCAAAGGTGTGAGCGGGAGAAACGGTATTGTACGAGTACTGTATCTCATCGGAAATCTAGCTTTGCGGGCTGCCCAGGAGGCGGGAGGTCTGGCCGGTTGTGTATGATCCATGCGTGTAAAGGCTCGAAGACGAATAATGTATACACAGCGCTGGGGATCTACTTGATTTGGCTCTGATACAGTAGGAGTACTTGCTGCAGCTGCCGGCCCGGGTGTTGAAGCGCAGCGATCCGAGGCTTGTTGTACGAGTACTCGTACTGTAATGCAGACCGCTTGTTTTGCACGAGACACGTGTCGAACGCTGGAAGATACCGCAGCATGTGTACGAGACGAGTACACTCTCAAGTAATCCAGCTTGACCCGCCCCCGCCACCGGAGTTTGGTACTGCAATTCATGTCCAGCCTTCGACACGGTCCCGGTCTGTATGGATCCCGATCCCTCGGTACACACGTCATCCCGTCTGAACTGTGTCGCCCTTTTTGTGCTTCTGAAGATTTCTGCATCACCGATACTCGCTGTCGCTCGGCCGCTCGCTCACACGTCGTCCATCTGGAAAATCATGGACGAGTCGTCCTCGCTGTTGTCCTGCGCGTTGATTTCAGCGCGTCGAAGGCAAGTCTCGGGAGAAGGGTCCACTCACGTCCAAGCCATCCACATCGCAGGGCCACTACGACGTCGAATCAGCTCAGGTCAGCTCGACTGGATTCCTCGCGTCCACGCCCGACCCCCCGACGTTGCGTATAGTGAGAAGCTGGAGGAGACAAGTGTAACTGAGGAGAGAGTCGGACGGATGTGGCCACGTCCACACGCACATCGTCCCATTCTTCGTCGGGCCGGAGACGGAGCCGTATTCGATAGAGATAACGGATGTGGCGGTCGTGCAGACATGGGACACAGAGCATGTCGGTGCAGGCTGGCACGGGCTTCAGCGCTGGTCTTCTCAGTGCAAGTGAAAGCAGGATCCCGAAGAGAATAGCATGGCGGAGAACGACAGCTGAGAGCATGGGGAAGGCACCACTGGGTGCGCGGGGAGGAACAGGGAGCAGTGTCGGCTCACCGTCCAATACAGCCCATTCCGTCTCATCGTAGATCTGCCTGTGGTCCTGCTCGCTCCGTCAGCATCGCCCCACCGTCGACCAGAAGACGACGGTCGGAGGCAAGCAGCAGAACCACCCACCCACAGCTCGGCAAACGTCGTCCAGATATTCTCCTCGAACCAATCCGCAAATTGTCGCCTGGTCCTGGCGTTAGCGCGGCTTGCTCCTGTCCTTGCCACCGTGTACTCACAATGGCCAAATTGCGTTTGGCCCGCCCCATCCCCAAGCCCTGGCTAGGAGGTCCCCCGCCCTCGCGCTCTCTCGGATCAGCTCGAGGTTCATGCGGTCGTAGTATGTCATCCCGGGCTTCGCCGCGACAAGCGAACCGCGACGGACGAAGAGCGAAGAGCGAAGGGCGAAGGGCGAAGGGCGAAAGGCGGAGGGCAAAGGGCAAAGGGCCCCAGCACCGCCTTTGGAGAGCAAGAGGAGCCAGAATATCAAAGTGGCAACGACGCCGCTGTGAGCAGAAGAAGGGTCGATTGGGATGGGTAGAGTCTAGCCTCTAGTACAGTTCGAGTATATACGCGGCGAGCGTCGACGGAAACGAAGGTTCGGACCGACTCGTAACCCCCCAAGCGTCATCGCACAGACACCGCTCGTCGTCCTCGTCGTCGCGAATCACGAGGTCACCGTCGACGGACGATCGGCAGTGCGGCAGTGCCGCGGTGCCGCAGCGACCGGTCCGAAGCGGCGTGTGGTGGCGTTGTGTGCGGTGTTTACTCGTAGCGTAGAAGTCAGGTGCCGTGTACGAGTACTCGTAGTGTGATTGCTTATTGTCCTCTTGCTTCTGGAGGATGGACGCGAGCGCCGGTGAAGAGCACGCTAAAAATACGTGTGATGGGAGGGAAGGATGAAGTGGGGAAGGATGCATGCTTCTCCGGAGCGGTGTTGACTTTATGCGAAGCTGACTCTGTGCGATGTCGTTGATGTTGAGCTATGTGGTCTGCTGACCCGACAAGTAAAGGCTGTGTGGGTGTGGGCTTCTCTTTTGATGGTGATGGCGAATGCTGATCGGCATGTTTCGGCGATACTCGTACAGTCGGCAGCAGGCTCCGAAAGGAGGTTTCAAATCCCATACATGTGTGATGGCCTCGTGTTGCCGAGTGCGACCACGAGAGCAGGGGTACGGGTCTCACTCCAAGGTTCCATGGTGAATGCGTTGCCGTCCGTCAACTCAGATCTGTCGTCGCGATATCTATGCGCTCCAAGACCACCACACCGCACCCTTCCGACCCGCTCACGTCGGCTCGTCATCGCCTCCCTCCTCGTCATCAGGCCACTGCGTCCACGAATCAGCACAAGCAACACGTACTAGCCGGTTGGAGCGGGGACCGAAGACCATCGGGCTGGAATGGGTAGACCACGTACATCCGCCCAGTCCTGGTCCGGATGGAGGAGCGACCTGATCGCCTTGATGTTCTCGAGGTGATCCCAGTGCGGCACGTCCTCCAGCGCGAGAATGGCCGCGCAGCCTACAGACGATGAAACTGTCAGTGGAACCGGGAACCGCACCGGGATTCGTACAGAACAGAGGTAATGAGTCCAGGCGATCGAGGAGGAAGTGAAGACGAGGAGGTTCAGAGAGCCAGAGAAGAGAATCACAGCTCAGGACCGAGTCGGAGGTGGCCGGATAGAGCTGATTGGCATGCTACAGTATGCCGGATATTTCGTGAGCCTGCGTATCGGCGATCTGGCTACAATAAATCCTATCGGCACCTACCTGGATATCCAACACATGTCCCGTGAAACCATCGAACCACCGATCGAACTTCTTCCTGCACGCACCATCAGTCCCACCGCATCCATCACTTTTCTCGGCGTTTCGTGCGAGACGCCGCTCACACCCCCTTGATACCCTGCGACCCGCCCCCACCACACGCGCGCTGGAGGTCCCTCGTCGCGCCCTGCGCGTCGCGCCCGATGATCGCGTTGAGCTTGGCGTGATCATCCCGGGCCATTGCGGCGTCCCAGTCCGGATAGCCGGTCTGGTGCATGGCGAGTATGGGCGCGGTTCCGCACCGTCAGGTCCACTGCGTATGGGTCAGCACGCGGGCTCCGAGAGGCCTGAGTCGGGAGGGAGAGCCGCGAGGATGGTCTGAGTGGGTATCGGAGACCCACCGCGGCCGTCCATGCCAATGAACAGGTTCAAGAAGCTCTCAGAGGTGTCTCAAACCGACCGGAATAAGGAGGATGGGTGGAGGTGAAGAAGCGGGATGCCGATGTCACCTACTGCAGCTGCTGAAACACGGCATCGCGTCATTCTTTGTGGCGGATGCGTTTCATACCCACAACCTCGTTCAGAGCAGGCTCTTATACCACTCACATACCCACGCCGATCCTCATAAACAAACCCACCCGAGCTGACATGAATACACAGTCTGTCACAAGTACGCTAACCATCCTCTGCGTCTCCTGCACCTCCCCCACCGGTATCGGACTCCGTTACGCTCCTCAGAACATGCCGTCGTTATCCAACTCCAACTGGCAAGTCGTGAGCTAGGTCCAGCTCGGTCCAGCTCCATTCCTCGTCCGCCGCTCTCTGCCGGCACTCACGACGTATCCCGAGATATCAAATGGCCACTGTGACGCATCAGAACTCGGCACTCTATGCATGAAGGTGGTGCCGCGAGGCTGGGGCGTTTGGGAATCGGGATCTGCTCACGTCGTAGTAGTCGTCCAGGGGGATATCGCTCAGCCAACTGCGGATGAGAATGCAGCTCCGGATATGTTTGTCGTGCGTGATATCCCCGTGTTCTAACATCTCCGTGACGCCTGAGCACCATCAGCAGGGGCATGGGTGCTCGACGAGCCTGTACAGGTGTCTGGGAGTGGTGTGTGCTGTGCGAATATGTACACTGCAGTGCGGCTTGCTCCATCCAATCCTGAGTGGGACTGCCGGGCATGTCCTGGCGATGTCATGTCAGCGGATCTGGACTCCCCGGATTCTCCTTGCGCTATGTACAAATGCAGCTCGAGCCGTATTGTACTCGTACAACACAAGTCTCGTGCCGTGTCGTGAGTGACGCACCAGGAGATCAGAGATCGGATCTCAAATTTCCAGCCAAAACCAATTGGCGAACTGCAGGCTGTGTAAGGTCTTGGTCAGCACTGGCCGACTGACCAAGCACTGCCCGTATTACTCTGCGTCCAGCAGATGTAATCACCGTGACGAGGTGGTTGATACGCCTCCACTCCCACTCACAGTGCGTCCTCCGTGTTCTCCGTGTTCCATGCTTCCTCGAGCCTATCGGCGGCGGTCAGGCAGTTCACATACACCTTCTGGTTCATCAACCGCGCGTAGCTCATCGCTGTCGAGCCTGAACCGAAGCGTCGATACAGTAAGCCGTGTCGCACGAGAGTGCGAGGGTCCGAGGTACAGTAGTGGTGGCAAGTGGCAACTGGAAAGTGGCAAGTGGTGGGTGGCAAGAGCGTTACCGAATCACAGTATGCTTGAGACGGCGATGAAGGGGAGCGTGCAGGCGAGGGTGGAGGGTGGGTGTCTATGTTCGAGGTTGATATACTCTAAGCCCGGACTCAGCCATCGGCCAGTACAGGAGCCGGAAGCCATAGTCATGCCGGTCCTCCCGGAAGCGGACGAGCCGGCGAGGAGCTCGCCTCGCCTGATCCGCATGGCGCATCGCCACGTTGTCGAGCACGCCCGCAACATCGGCGAAAGCGGAGCGCCGTGCTCGCCTGTGGGCAGGGCGCGGCAACGGCGATGACAATGACAAAGAAAATGCCTTGGCAGATCGCGTTTGGTGTGTGTGGTGTTGTGTGTTGTAGGTACGGGGCAACGTGTGTGGGGGGTACACTCCAGTACTAAGCAGCACACAATTAAAAGCGAGAGGGTTCGATCCGTACGGAGGATGGCTCCGGCTGGACCGGTGCAGCGAAGGAAGCCCTGTGCAGAGCTGGACTGTTCTGCTGCGGCTTCTCTCGGAATGTCGATTGATTCTGACCCGAGTACTGTAGTGCTGCTGCTGTGCGGTCACCGCGGAGCCAGCAGCTGATCGACTTCCTTCGCTTAGTCATACACGCTCGCTTTGGTGCAAGCGCGCGAGAGGCCACCTTCACTGCCTCTTCAAACACCGTCACACTGCACCCCGACACGGACAGGTCAAGCCACACGTACACGAGTACAAAAGAGCGTGGCAAAATCGCAGAACATCCCCAGACACATCACACATCACACATCACACGCGACTGGCGACACGGCCCTCGTTGTCTCTATCAGTCGTCCTGCTACCGGCTTCAGCGAGGACAGCGGCGACAATTCCAAACAATGACCAAGAAGGAAAACATCACGACGAGACACTCACATCTGTTCCCTCTGTTCCCTCTGTTTCTTCCGATCCGTCTGACCCCTCCGACATGTCGTACGGCCACTGTGTGTCCCCTGCATCAGCTCACCGCACCCCGCGTCGCCTCTGCCACCTCGCCACAAACGAGTACGAGTACAGTCGGACTCACGTCGTCCCAATCACCCAGCTCCCACTCTGGCGCTGCGAGCTCACGGATCCGGATCATCGCCGGAACGAGACTCCTGTACCCCGGATGAGTGAAGGAGAGGATGGTGGAGCAGGCTGGGTCGTGTCAGTGAGAGCAAACTCGGATCGGTGGGAGCGACTTGAATAGGTCCTCAAGACGAGGTACATAGACTGATGTTGGAGAAAGTACTCGTACTGTACGGCGTACCTTGCAGAGCGGCATTCTGGGTGGAGCTCTCGAGCGAGTCGGTCGACTACATCGATCAGCTGGTGCTGGCCCTCGAGGTGGTTCAGGTAGAGTGACTTGTACATCAGACGTACCACCAGCTCCTCGACACCGTCCGCCAGGGTTTCAAACACCTCGACGAACACCTCGCTTATCACTCGTCAGCGGCGAGCACTCTGAGCAACGCGCTCTTTCGTAGCCCTCCGATACGTCGGTGGGAGGACAATTGACGACCCCAACCTACTGAATGAGCGGAACAACATCACTCACATCTGGTCATACCCTGTCTGACACGCATCCCACCACATCGACGGCGCCTGACAGAACCCTTCATACACCTCGCGATTGAGCGACCGGTAGTCGTAGTCTCCCATCGTACCCGTACGAGTACTCGTCCTGTCGCCTCGTCCCTCTGATACATGTATTGCGACCCACATGCCGCCTTCCACGTCGACCGACATGTCCCGCGTTTTGAGTGCCCACGGTTCTCGGGCAGACGGGCAAGGACAAGGGTGAGGGATGCAAGCGGTGTCGTAAGAGGTGTATGTAGTGAAAGACTCGAGAAGCGTCAGTGTCGAGGATGGGCCACTCCCGCGGCCACGCCTTAAGCGTTCAAGACGAGAACTGTACTGCGTCGCCGTCTGTGACCCGCCTGTGTCTGTTCGTGTTCGGGCCGGTCTCTGGATCGTCATCGTTCTCGCCTTTCCGCGCCGACTGGCCGGCGAGAAGGTATCACCATGCTTCTCAGCGTTCTGAGAATACCCGACCCGACCCCTCTTCCTTATTCTTAGGTCTGTGTCACGACCCGTCCGAGACCTGACCCTCCACCCCCTCGCCTCCTCCGCCCCTCACCTCCTCATCGCCCCGACAGCATTCCCTCCACTCTCAATTCGCTTCTGCCGATCCAGTGATCGAGGCATCCTCGTCCAGCGCCGCAATGCCATCAACGCACCCCCTCCGCGTCACGCCTCCATCACGCTGCCCACGCCACGCACCATCCCCCACGCTCCATGCTGCACGCACGCATCGTCGCGGACGTGGGAACTCCGCAGGACTCGCTTGACTCGAGATCAACGTGTCTTCCGCGGGCTCTCGAACCAAGCTTGCCATGTCACTTTGATTCTTGACGATGCTGTGTCACCCTCGGCACGCTGGGAAGACCCGCCCGTATCCCCACCCCTTCGTACATCCGGTCTAACCGGGTCGAACGCCAGCAAGGGTGAGGAGATGCCTGGTGCCTGTAGATCACGTCCGAGTGAAGAATGTTCCTCAGAAGCTCGTCTCGTTGCGAAAGGTCCCCGGAACACGCCCCACAGGGCCAGCATCACTGCGCAGAGGACCTCCAGAGCTCGAAGGATCGCTCGAAGCATGTCATTCACTGTATTGATACATACAACAGCGTGTCTGCACCGTCCGGGGGCACAACCACAGCCCCCAGTCTTAGATCGTCCCTAACGACGCCGACGCCGTCTACGCCCTTATACGCACTGCCCACCCCTTGCACCCCTTGCACACCATGCAGACGCCTTTCCCCCACACGCGTTCGCTCATCACAACGCCGTCTGTCGCTTCTTCAAGATCCGATCGAGCGCCTTCTCCAGCTTGTTCGCCTGATTGGTGTACGTGCTCTTCTCGCCATTGTACTGCCGACAATTCTCGAAGATGAGTTGCGCGTCAGAAATAAAGTCGTCGATCGAGTTGTAGTGATTGTTCTCGAGCTTGCTCTCCATGGTCGAGAGATCTGGAGACGGTGTCAGCGGGCGATAGATAGGGACAGTGAAGTGAATAGAATGAAGTGAATAGACTCACCCATTGGATTGGTGATCACATCGTAGTAGTCGTGGACGACAGCACCGTCGACCGGACGCAAGAAGGGCCACGCGGAAGGTTCGTTCTGCAAATCGCTGAGAACGAGTTGCAGCAGGCCATGATGCGGGTTACGCTTCGGCTGTCGCAGGCTGAGAAGGAGTCAGCACTGGTCGGCTCGGCGCGCCCAGTCACTCACATCGCGTCGAGGTCGGGATTCCAGCCGGTCTCGGCTACCAAGCGTCAGTTCCCCTCCATGCTGAAGCAGTAGGCGCAGACTCACCCAGACCCGGAACCTCATCTTTAGACAGCTTGATCTCTCCGGGCTTCTTATCCTTGAACACCTGCAGGCCCGGGTGAACGATATGCGACCTCGTCAAAGACTTGATCTTGGCGAGAATAGCCTGTACCGCCATCGGTTAGTCAATTCCAGTCACGCGCAACGTGCAGAGCTCGGCCCGTCGCACTCACCGCTTTTTGATCGGCCAGCATCTGGTGCACATCGAGGTACCGCACCTTGGGCAGCATCGTGCACTGCATGATCGTTCCGCCCTCATAATCCTTGATGTACCCAACCCACTTCTCCCGTTCAAGGGTGATTTCCTTGGTGAACCCCTGCTTCTTGAAGTAGCCGACGGCATAGTTATCGGCATAGGTGAGGAAGTGGTTGATTGTAGGGTGGGCTTTCCGGACGTGATCCTTGAGCGAGTTCATCAAGTGAGAGCCGTATCCCTGCAATCGTCAGCATCTAGCACGGAGAGCCACCTCCGCAGTCCGCACCGACTCAAACTCACTTTGATCTGCTCCGAGCTGTCCACGGCGCAGAAGACGATCTCGGCGAATCCTCTGCTCTCAAAGGGGCGATAGCAGATCCCACCAACGACCTTCCACCCGCGCTTGACGATCGCCATGCTAATATGGTTCTTGTCGAGCACGAGTCGCGTGATGTATTCTCTCGGCATCTTGGGTAACTGCTTTTGGAAGAGGTTCTTGAGCCCAATGAGGAGCAAAGTGGCCACTGGCGTGGGATTCCGCGAGCTGACGACGGGGAGCATGATCTCGTTGTTGGTTTGCTCGACAGCCGCAGGTCGGGGCGGTAGTTTTGGCTGAGTATGGATCAGCATCGACAACAGCAACAGCATCAGCATCAGCATGTTGAGTTGCGCAATGCACTAGCTCGACGGGACGATCGAGGAAGATCACGCACCAGCTCTACGCCCTCCCAGATCTCTGCGTCCTCTTTACTCAGACCCTCTCCATCCTCCTCTGCCACCCTCCTCATCACCTCCTCCTCCCTCTCCCTCTCCTTCTCCTTGATCATCTCTCTCCTCAACCTCTCCCCTTCCTCCAACTGCGGCCTCTGCTGCGCAAGTGGCACATCCTCATCCTCATCCTCGTCCTCCTCTGCTCCGTTTTCGCCCTGGACCGCCGAGTCTGGTAGATGTCCCCCCACATGCTGACTCCCATCAGGATCCGTCTCCATCGGTACGAGACCTCTTGCGCCGCGGACTACCGTTCGGGGCTTGGTGCCCTTCTTTCCAGGAGCCCCCTTGCCTGGCTTCTTCCCGTGTCCGTGTCCGTGCCGAGGTGACGTCCTCGTTCCGGAATGCTCCTCCTTGTCATGCTCGTTTCCGTGGCCATGACCGTCCTCATCAGCCGTTCCGTTGCGTCGGGAACGCTTGCGGGGAGGCTCCTCGCCCATCTCCTCGTCCTCATCGTCTGCTACAGGAGTGTCGAGCACGGACGTGTCCGGAGTGTCGGTACCGGGGCTGGTCAGATCGACAGGTGCAGGTAATGGGCCAGTACGCTTGCCTCCGGACGGTCGGTGGAAGTGGTGCAGCTGCTTGAAGAGCGATTCGGTGGACTCGGGTCGAGGAGTGGGGAAAGTCGTGAGGAGCTTCTCGTCCTGGTGGTGCATGAGCTTTATCCCTTCCTTCGCGACATCCACTCCAAACTCACTTGCAGCAGTTCCTCTATCCTCCCAACTACCCTACTCCTCCGTAATCTCTCCCCGGTATCCACATCCTCGGCCCAAACATGCCCTTCTCCTTCCCATCCATGTCCGCACTTCCCACAGACTCTCCACCATCCCTCTCTCGTCTTCTCCTCGCTGTCCTCGCTGTCCATATCCACCTCCTCGGCCTCTTCTCGAGATACCACCTTCACCTCCGCGTCTTCCGGCGGCTCAAGGCCCTGACAGTCGCATCCCTCGTCGGTACATGGGATGTATCTTGCGACTTTGAAAGCCTGTTCCCGCGAAGACAGCTTTGTGAAGTCCGTGACGGCCGCTGGGTAATTGAACGATCCGGATACGCCGGATGGCGAAGACTGATTAGCCTCGACGTCGGCATCATCTGCCTCGGTCGGTGCGACCTCCTCGATCACAGCCTCAGGCTCGACCTCGGGCTCAGGCTCAGGCTCGAGCTCAAGTTCGAGTTCGGGCTCAGCTTCGGGTTCGGGTTCAGGTTCCGGTTCGGCAAGGGTCGAGGGAGAACGGGCGGATTTGACGGGTGAAAGAGAAGATGAGCCGGGGGAAGAGGTCGCGCGATGAGCAGCCCGGGCCGCCTGGTTCGACTTGGCGCGCGATGTAGAGGCCTTGGCCCGCCTGGAGGGCATGATGGGGTAGAGGTGATTTGCAGGTTATTCGATTAGTACCATGTAACGTTTACAAGTAACAAGTGAGAGAGGGGAGGGGGAGGGATAGAGATGGAGTGGTGGCGATCAACAACCAATCCACTTTCCCACGGTCGAATCAAAGACGCCGCACTAGATGGGATCCATCCATTGAAACGATGCGAGCTGCATCCAGACCATGCCGAATCATGCTGCTGCTATCCAGCTGGTAATGCTATGTGTCCCGACACACCTCCGAGCCTTCATCGCCTCGCGGCGCTACGTAAATCCTTCAAAAGAACCCTCCCTCCTCACTCCCTCCTCCCTCCCTCCTCACTCCTCCCTCCCTCCTCCCTCCCTCGCTCAATCCCGTCGCACAATCTTGGCGTAGGACGGCGCCGGACCAGGCGCGGCGGGCGCCGACTTTGCCGCTGGGGGACCGATACTCACTCCGACGCTCACGCTGATCGCCGCGAGCTTGGCCTCAATCACGTCCTCTGGGGTCATACCGCTCGTCGTCGCCGTCAACCCACTCAGTCCACCCAACCCGCTCGACCCGCTCGACCCACTCGCCCCGCTCGTTCCAGCCCCGACCACTGCAGGCACTGCAGACACCCCGCTCGTCGCTGGCGATCCCACCAATCCGTTCGCTACCTTATTACGGTTTACCGACTCTGGTCGAGAGATCGGTCTGGGTGCGGAAGGGTCGAACAGTGTCCCGGTACTCCGGCCAGGCATGCGACGCGGGAAGTCTGGATCGTACTCCGACACCGGCCCGCTCGTTGATGGTGCCACCGACGAAACGATGGCGCTGGGAGCACCAGCCTGAGGCTGGAGAATAGGGTTAGGCGTCCGCGTTGGCGCTGGAGACGTCATCGGGACACCTGGCGAGACGGGCGCGGAGGTGCCGACAGGTCCGGGTACGACCGATCCATGGGCCAGTGCCTTGACGGCGGCACCGTTCCATACTGTGCCGGGCCTCATCTTGGCTCGTTCCTGCTGCATCGGCTCTGCCTGCGTGCCATTGCGAAGCAACGGCGGGAAGTCGGTCGTGCTGGGTCCCGAGATCATAGCGCCGCGCTGCAGCGGCATCGGCGAGGGCTGGTATGGTATATTGTTTGCGGCCCAGTCCGGCCGTTGGGGTAGAGGATGTTGGCCCGGAGAGGGCTGCGACAGATTGATCGACCCGGCGCGCCGAGACGATCGGGACGACGTAGTAGTCGTCGAGGACTGAAGCGAGTCAGCTGGACAACCATGGATACGTCTCGTGGGACCTACCGGACTGTGTGCTCGCCCTCTTCTCTCCTGCCCGATGCCCAGCCCAGTCATCCCATTCACTCCGTTCAGTCCTTGCGTCTTCATCCCCTTCTGCCGGTAACCCGCACCCTGGTTCTGACCGGCGGGATACATCACTCCCAATCTCACACTGCTCGCTGCACTCCTCGTGCTCGTCGTTGAGCCCCTCGAATGCGGTCTTGAGTAGTCCTGATATGATCTCGACGAGATCGAAGACGAGGCCGAGCTGTGGTGCTGCGGCTGTGGCCGCACCGGTGTCGGTTGAACCAAGTTCGGGTACAGGTTGTTCTGCAATTGACGAGGCGGCTGCGAGTAGCCATAGGCTGTTGGATACGCCGGCATGCCTTGGGGGATCATCGGCATCGGTTGAGGAGGCATCATCTGCGACATGCCCGCGTTTGGTGGCCAACCCTGCGCCCCGCCCATCACTTGCTGCGGCGGCATTTGTTGCTGCAATTGGCCCTGCATCGACATCATCGTCGGCGTCATTAGGCCGTTCGAAGGCACTTGTTGCCAACCGTGAGCGCCGTACCCATTCGTTTGCTGCTGCATGTAGGCCATGCCGCCGGGTGGTCCGTCGACATACGGCTGAGGCATGACGCCATACATCTGGGCGTGAGAGGTCGATTGTGGGTTTGCTCCGTAACCGCTGGACATGGGCGGTGCTCCCGGGAACCCGCCGACGGTTTGCATGGTGACGCCGCCCATCTGGGGATATGACGGATACGCCATCCCACTGTTGCCATAGCCATACCCGAGAGACTGTTGGCCGTACTGGCTTGGAATGGGAGGATGTGGCGGCCCTTCTGTTGCGGGCGGATTGTATAGCGAAGGGTAGACCGGCTCGTACATGGAAGCCTGGAGGCTGGGCACTCCGTACGAATGTCGTGGAACCGGATCGACTTCGTCCTCCTGCTGCCGTCTTGCTCTTCCTCTGGTCTCTTCGTCCCCGCCAGATACCACCTGCTGAGTAGCATCCCCATCAGGATTTGTCGTGCCGTAGATCCTCTCTCTCGCCAGGGCGTAGGCTGCCTCGCGTTCCTCAAACGTCTTCGCTCTCGACGGCCCGTCCAGCGCCACGTCGTCACCCATCACAGACGCCGCGCGAGAGGACGAGCCATCGGTGGGCGTCGCACTCGACGACGGCTGAGCTCTCTGCATGATGCGGAATGTCTGCGGGGCATCGACAGGTTGCGGGACGAGTTCGCTGAGCCGTAATGCGGCGCTGTGGATCAGCCCATGCTCCCCACGCCCTATTCTTACCTTTTATCACTGATCGATCCCAACACTCCAACGAATATTGACGCATCAGTCCCCGCGACCGCCTTGAGTCCGTACCACTCTGCCGCCTTGTACACGAGCATCCTCTGGAACTTGCTCGTCGCCGATGTCTCCACCCTGAAACTATGTCCGGCCAGGAGCGATGTCGATGCCGTCCCGACAGCGATGGCAGCAGCAGCTGAGGGTGCCTGGCCCGCTGCGACCTGGCGCACGAAGCTCTCAATCTCCCTCGACACCATGATGAGAAAGAGCCTGTCTTTGGATTGTAAAGCCGACTTGAGCTGTTCCTCCCTTGCAACGTCCCGAGTCCGAGCTCTGCGGGCGGGACGGGAAGCGTGTTGAACACAGCGGCTGGACGTGGAGGTTGGCTCGATTGACTGGCAGCGGAGATGGAAGTGGAGTTGGGGGAAGGTTGATCTCCGTTGGAAGGTCCGCTCGAGCTGCTGATGGAACGAGATCTTGAACGGCCCGGAACAGGCGTGAGTCGACTGCTCGTCGTCAGCACGTCAGCTCTGTAGAGATTGGAGGAGAAGATGACTTTCCGCCTATGTACTCACCCGTCCACATCGCCATGTGCGATTTGATGATCCCCCTCTCCGAAAGTGTCATCTCGGGCCACCTCGGACTCCCCTGTCTCAGTCTGAATCACCGCTGAACTCTCCGCGTCGTCTCGCCTTTCCGATGCAAAACCGCCAGTATCCGCCCCATTCGTTTCACCCGGGACCTCGCCGACCGCCTTTGGTGGTCCCAACGACAGGGTTCCGTCCACTGGCACGACTAGAGCGGGCCCTGTGGGCTTGGGCGTACTTGGCGTAGGCGAGGACATCACCCCGAGGGCAGCTGCTCGTCTCGTCAGCGAGCGTTCTCCGGCGGCTCAAAGGTAGATGAAGGATAGGTCGACAGGACCGCAGCTGGCGGTGCGTGCTTGTGTGCGTCGATGAGATGATCGGGTGGTGAACAACGGGAAGAAGATGGAGAAAGGAAGGGGACCGTGAACGTCAGTGGAAGAAGGGGAGTTGAAAACGCACCGCTTGGGGCCGACGCAGTCATGTCACGATCGCCGGAACGCGGCTCGCCTCTCAGCGGTCGCGGTCGGAAGCGGGAGTACTGGGTTTCGAGCGCAACGCAAAGTCCCGCGAGGAGGGTGAGGGTCGTTAAATGTGTGGCCGGGGCAATAACTTTGGGGGACTTGAGCGAGGGGCAGACGAGATCGGGCGGTGTTAACGCCGTCCCCGGCGCGGCGTCTGTAGAGCGAAGAGCTCAGCGAATATCGGATTGCAGCGAGCGGTGAGCTGTGGGAGAGGAGCGGGGCGATTCAGCCGCCCTCGAGAGCGATACTAAGTGGTCAAGATCGGCGTTTGGATACAGAGTACAAGAGAAGGGAAGAAAGGGGTTGCGAACAGAGTGAGTGTCAGAGAGTAGTCAGCCCACGCGACGAGGATGAGGTGGAACGGAACCAAATTTCCCTGCTAGCGAGGCGTGGCGGCGAGCAAGGCCAAGCGGAGAAGCGCTGCGGCAGTTGCATAGCGGGCTTACGGCAGAGCAGGGTTACTACCGGGAACGTGCGGACAGGGTATATGCATGCTGGGTGACACGAAGCGCACACAACGATTCGTTTGGGGAGGAGAGCAATGGGTGCGGGCGGAATGGGGATAACAGCAGTTGGCAATGTCGCTGTCCGCCCGGAGCAAGCTGGTTTTGCCGGAGAAATACCCGGGGGGTTCAGTATGACAGTACGAGTAGCGACTACTAGAACATCGCCTAGACTTGCTCATACGCTCTCCTCGGCTCGTCGGGTGAGCACGTCGACTCCACTCTCGGTGATGAGGACTTGGTGTTCGAACTGTGCCGATCTCGCCCCGGTCTACACGGCGGATGAACTGTATCAGCATCGCCGCCCCCACGCCCCAGATCGCGAAGTGGGTCCGTTCACACTCACCTCGGTGGACATGGTCCAGCCATCGTCCCACAAAGACCCCCTCGCGTTCAAGCCCTGCACGAGGCAGGGCTCGATGGTGAAGCAATGTCCGGGGAGCATGACCTCGGGTTCGCTATTGCCTGTATCACCGATTAGTCGGCTATATCCCTCCATCACTCGAATCGGGTCCTTGACACCAATCCAGGTAAACAGAGCAACTTGCGATTATGCAGTATCCACGGCTTCTGGTGGAAGTTACGCCCAATCCCGTGGCCCGAGAATTGCGAGTTGACCGAGAAACCATGTCGTTTCGCAAAGTCCCTGATGGAACGTCGTTCAGCCATCATCGACATGCTGTAAGGACTGTATAACGTGTGGACCAGCTGCTCACTCGATGGCATTGCCGATCCCGCTGAATTTCTTGCCTGGCCCACAGGCTCTGATACCCAGCTCGAGAGCCTCGCGCGTGGCCTCGACGAGATCCCGTCCGAGCTTGTCCACCGCGGGGAGCATGAAGGTTTTGGAGGTGTCGCCGTGGTATCCATTCAAGAACAGGGTGAGGTCGATGTTGATGACGTCTTCCGGGTGCAACAGTCGACTGGAGGTATGAGCAGCTGACCAAATGATCAAAGCGGTCTAGGAGGCTCACCCGTCCGGTATGCCATCTGGCTGTAGTCAGTTGCAGCTCTGCTACTGAGCCAGACACAGCACACCCACTCACGAGCGATCACATTGTTCACCGACGTGGTGCAGCTCTTCGGGAAGCTCGAGTAGCCCAATGGACTGGGATACGCCCCCCGTTCAATAATAAACTCATGCACCTTCGCGTCGAGCTCCTCAGTAGTGATACCAGGCTATACCCGCATCAGCTCTCATCTCCCCCACTCGCGGGTGTCTCACCTGTATGAACCGCCCTATACCACTCATCACCTCCGCCGCCATCTTCCCGACACGTCTCACTGCCTTTTCCTCCTCCCCACCCAGCTGGATCAACGGTCCCTCCCCCTCGAGGTCCTCGAGCGCCACAACTTCGCTCCATGGATCGCTCCAGAAGCTCTCGGGGACGTAGTCTGGCCGAGGGATCCGGTCCGGGACGGCCAAAGGATCGGGATATGCCTCCATGGCTGAAGAAGCTGGGAGGAGGTCGTACCGCCCGAACCGACGAGGTGCGGCGCGGTAACTCCGGGATTGCAGGACGGCACATCGCGCAGTGCGAGCGGCGCTAGCAAGACTACTGATCACCGGTCGCAGTGTCATGCTTGGGTCGACATTACCCCGGGGACAGGTCGCGATGAACAAATCAAGATTGCTCTGATGGATTTTGGGCAAACTAACTCGCACATCTCCATCTCGGATCGGACCGGCGGTAGTAACCGAAGACGACGGGATCAAATCGATCGCGACCGGCTGAAATATCTTTTGACTGCAGACGATCTCACTCTCGTCGTGTTCCATCTAACGCCCAGATACGTGACCTCTCGCAAGGACTGTGCGACGCAGGATGAACGACGAGGACGAGCAGCCCCAGGCTGGGTCCTCGAGGCGTCAGTCGCCGTCAGGTCGTGTCCAATCTGGCGAGACAATGACGATCCCCAGCACTGGTACGTCGACCTCAACCATAGGATTTCGCTACCATTCCCCCGACCGCCTTGGCCCATACGCCAACCTTTCCCTGCCTCTCACCACCTCACTGCCGTGGCCAGCTTCTCCCACCCTTTCTTCCAACTTGCCCCCGGCCCCCTCTCTCCCCCGCTGACACCCTTCAGGCCTCGAATTCTTCGAATACCGACGACACCTCTTCCTAGCCGGTCTCCCCCTCCCATCAACACCAACCGACCTTCCCACACACTACACCGTCCCCTCCCCCTCCCACCTCCGCTTCCTCCAAAACCATATCATCCCAGCTCATCCGCTGTTGAGCGGCTCGAGACCCTGCTCGCCGAGCCCGGGGCGGAGGAGACGGAGCTAGCGTGGAGAGCGGGGGTGGGAGGGGTATTGGGCCATTTGAATGGTGGGAAGAGGTTGTCCAAGCCGCTTAGGCTTGGTTTGGTTGTGAGTCGGAGTCACATCGTCCCGGCGTCGTATCTCCATTTCCCTCTATCCGTGATCCCTCACCTTCACCCTACTTTTCGCTTCGCGCGTCCTCAGGCCCCCGGGTCCTCGTGTCCCGTTCCAAAACCGATTTGAGCTGATCCCTTCTCTCCAGATCAAGATCCTCCGAGCCGGTTGGCTCAGAGAAGGAATATGGCCCATTGACCCTCTCACTTCCCGCGCCATCAAACCCCCAGACTCGCCCCTCCTCGAACCTTCTTCGCCCGACACACCCCAGATCGTCCCCGACATCTTTGCCGGATCGGCTGCGTCGGTTGCTGGGGAACACGGTAATCACAAGCCCCTGTCTCTGGCGAACTTTTCGAATCGGCGGCATGCGGGGCATGTCGACACCCAGCGCGCGGTAGACGAGATACCCAACTTGGAGGCGAGAATGGGGCTCGAACGGCAGCGCAGTGCACGAGATCGGCGTGAGACCGCACAGGCAGAAGATGCTGGAGTTGAGGATGGAGTCGAGGACCGAGTCGAGGATGGAGCTGAGGAAGGGACGGCGACGTCGGCGTCGGGGCATGTCTGAGGGGAGAGGAGCATGAAACTGGCCTCGAGGCTTAGCAGAGGCTCATCTTTCCATCTCCTGGTCGAATCCACCAACTAGAGTCATACATCGCTATAGACAGTAATCGACAACAACACATCCTGCCGGGCATCTGCGATGCAGTTCCAGTAGACAACAATTCACCAAATCACTCATCTCCAGTGTATCCACTGTATCCACTCTATCTCTCTAAGACCCGAGCCTTACCTCTTCTCTCCCGCTCCGAGCAGCGGCGTCAGACGTGTGAGGTACTCTTCCGCGATACTCGAGAAGTAGAACTCGTGCGAGCTGTTATGCGCGGACTCTACGACGGGTGTCAGCGGCGTGTGATGCGGCAGATGTTCGGTACCCAGAAGCGCTTACCGAGGTTATGAGCCAGCTCATGGGCGATACTGAAATACCACGATATGAGCGCGTCTGATCGTTCGCCACGCTGAAGCGACGCGTTGTCTATGCAGCGCATCAGCCAGTCCGGAAAGTCTGCAAACAAGGCCACAAGGCCTCAGCCCCACTTACGCCACGCCGCGAAGTAACGCCTGGATCAGGACGTATCAGCCCCATTTATGCGCCTGGCAAGCCGCGAGGACTCACGCATTGCAGAAGATTGCCCCTCCGCGGTTGAAAGCGATCAGCGGGCCTTCGTTGTCCCAGAATACATTGAAGACCGCGCTGGACAGCTGGTTCCATCAGCTCATGCCGTCCGCTCTTTCGCTGATAGGCTCACCCGGAACACCGATCCAAGCGGCGCGATCACGCCGTTAGTGAAGCTCTCGCAAATTTCGAGTTTGTCTTTCAGAAAATCCGCCCAGTCGGCGGTATCTACGACATCAGTATCACCCGAGCACAAATGATCGTAGTTGCTCGCGATCCCCAAACCCCCGTCTCCCAAAAGGGAAGAAGGCACTTGACCTCGTCACATATGTGTACGCTCGCTCGCTCACCCTTGGGGATCCAAATCGCCAACGAGTCCGGCCCACCCGCCACAGCGAGGATCAAATTCGCCTGCGCGGTCGAATCGCAATAAGTATCCTGGCTCTCTGGGACGTTCGTCACTGCCTGACGCGAGTCGCTGATCTGCGTGCTGGTCTCCGGACGAGATGCGTCGAGTGCCCGTTGGACGGTCGATCGGATATTGGCGAGATCGCTGGGCTGGACATGTGTCAGACAGGTCTACCGCCTCGCAGAAATGGTCACGCCGTTCCGTACTCACTCGAGCGGTGTGAACTGCCGGACGGGTTGCGGTGAATCCTCCTCCGTTCGACGGACCTCCACTCGGCCCGTCCATACCGTGTATCCTACCATTCGCGTCCCGCTCAATACCGCCAGCCTTGAGCCTTTCCAGCTCGGCGAGTATCCCTCTCTTCCCTCATCCCAGCCCGCCTCGGGCTGATCCAGGTTCCTCGAACTCTTCCCCTTTCGCAGCCTCTCGAGCAGACCCAGCTTCCGCGATTCACTGCTATCCGTGGAAGCGCCCGCCGCACTCTTTCCCGAGACGGAAACGGACGATCGCCGTCGGCCATCGTCGTACGCTGGCGGAGGCTGGTCCTGGATTTGACCAATCGACTGAGATTGGGATTGGCGGTTCTGCGTTTCTTGCTCGATAGCTTTCTCGCGGTCTCGAACTGCTTCCGCTCGAAGACGGAGCCGATCTTCCCGCTGCCGGTTGAGGATGCGGTCGACATTGTAACCCCGCTTCTTCAAAGCCATGAGCGGAGTGGACAGGATCCTGCACAGACTGCCTTAGTTCTGATCCTCTATTCCAATCGACACACTCACGAGTTGAGAAGAAGCGCGTCATCCGCCTTGTGCGACTTGAGCAGAATATTGCAAAGAGCATGCGCGATGCTATCGTCCGTCAGCGTGTTTCATCCTTGGTGCCTGTTACCGCCACCGTTGGCTCACTCATAATCATCTGGCGTCGCCGTTGTGGAAACAGTCAGGACAACGCTCCTACCCTTCTTGTTTGCCGTAGCATACAGCGTCTAGTGAATCCGATCAGCCCCTACAATGTCGCACGACTCGCAAAATGCACCGCGTTGACTCACCTCGGAATGCTGATACTCGGATCCGCCGTATCGGAGGGTATATCTCGCCTGCAGGCTTCTCACTTCCGACACCGTAAAATTATCCCCGTTGGATAACCATTCCACGGTGTACTCTGACGGTCGCCGCCTCGCTTCGGCGAGGAAGATCGTCAGTCGTTCGAGGACGTGCTGCCGCAGCGCGGCGGCGGCAGAGGAAGGCGTAGACGATACGCCGTGAGGGATGTATTCGACTCGGACAAGCGAGCTGAGCCTGTTGGCGCCCAAGTGCTCGTAAAACTCTTCGAGCAGTTGTTCCTGTGATCGTGAGTTCGTCTTCCAGAGAAACGTCGAGTCGGCGTCATATACAACAACGACTCACCTCCGGAGCGGCAAGTATCCTCTGTCCGAAATACTGCATCAGGATGATATCGTCCACTCTGGCAGCCTGACGTTGACATCAGTCAGGTTGCCAAATACCTCGATTGGGCCGGACCCGGAGCCGCGCGTCCTCACCTCTGACGCCTTGCAGAGCACCCAATGATGCTCGTACTCCTCATCAGCCATCCCGCCCGAGAACCCTGCAAGCAGCTTCTTCCCCGAGCGCTTGACGGGGACAACTCGGGAAGCGAGCAGGAACGGAGCTGCCTTCATGGCGGTGCGAGTTGAGATGTCGAATTTTGTCCAGTTGGCTGCGAGGAGCCTGAGTTGATCGAGGTACCTGTGCAAAGCTCAGCGGGGTACATTCACTTCACAGATCAGAAGCTCACTTCTCGGGAGATCCGGCTTGTTCTAGCATGCGCTCAGGAGAACGCATAAGAAGCAGAGCGATATCTAGGCGGTGGATTAGCCTTCGTTCCTCCATAAGGCCCCCACCATTGAATCATATCATACGCCCGACTATAGGCAGAAACGAGCTCGCTCACCTTTGACGGAAGGTTCCGACCTGACACCACAGTACTTCAAAAACACATTCGCCTTGTCCCCGAAGTCAACGAAGGTGAAAGCGGTTCGGAACAGCTCGTCATTCCCGTCCTTGGAGGAGAAGTAGACGTCGCTCGGTTTGAAGAGCCGTCCTTCCTTCTCCGTCCGAGCGGGGATGAACGGGGCGTTCTGCAATCGTCCTAGCGCAATTGTGCCGGACTGTCCTACACGCGTGGCCATGTACTGACGACATTTAGCACTGAGCATGCGACTGTGTCAATCCACACTGAGTGCTAGCTCTCACCTCGAAGATCCTGCGGGCCAGATCGACGTCCTTGGTCACCTGGGATAGCAGAGCTGTCACAAGCGACTCGGTCGGAGGATCGGTGGGTATACGCAGCCTCGCAGCGTTCTCAGCGGTGATGATGGATGGATCGGCCACCGCAAAACCAAGTATCGCGCAAGCCCAGTTGGTGAACACCTGATCGATTAGCACTGAGCACCAACAGACTCTGAAGGTGGCTTTGCAGAAATGGCGGTGATAACCCCCTAACGCCCACCTCTCCTGGTTTGGCAAGTAGCGACTTCCCATCGGGACCAGTGGCCGGAATAAACGCCACGCCTGAGAAAGCGTTCGGATCAAACGTGGGATACTGCGTCGAGATGTGTGCCAGCAGGTACCGCAGTGCCTTTTCATTTGTCGGCGGTCTCCCGGCCGCGATGCCAAGGAGAACATCGATAGGAGGGAATCGTCTCAGGCCGAGAGTAAGGATCATTTTGGCTGACGATGTCAGCCAATCTGTTGTCACATGTGAAAGGATGCCATTCCGGCGCAGTACTCCCACTCACCCTCTTCAGAGTTGGACTTCCACTTTCCTTCGCCCCAATCGAGCAGGGGTAGACCGAGACTCCGCATCGCATCGGTCGGCTCGTACAGCTCATGCGGCTTCCTTCGCACCAGTGGCAGCTTGCTGCCGTCCTCTATCGGCGGCTGTTCGAGGGGGAAGGCGGCGGTCTGGCGTAGTCGCGCCAATTCCTCATTCGTGAGCGTGTCCTTGACGGATACGAGGTACTTCATGAGATCCTGGCAAGACCACGTGCCTCCTCCAACCAGTCTGCGACGACTCGTCAGTCCAATCTCACCCCCGTGCCACGACAGTCGCCGCGATGACATACCGTGAGAAGACCAGCTGGAGGTCAACCGTCCTCCGCACTCCTATTGCCAAGAGCATCTTCTCCATCCCGCCCTTGATCTGCTTTGTGTTCGGCAGCGCAATCGTCGGAAGATCGTCGAACAGCAGGTTCTTCTCAAAGTACGCCTCTCCCGGTTTCTTGAACCCGGCCTTTGTGGGTATGCACGGCACATCCTTGAGCTCGAGCGCAATCGCACTCTGCTGGTTGGCACTGACCGATTGCCATGCTCGACCAAGCATGGCGAGGACCCGCTCCGCGAAAGCGGGAGACGTCCTGATATCGGTCTCGCTATCCGCTTCCGGGGCGTTGGACATGGGCGGATTGATGAGGAAGGTGATGTATTGCAATAGGGAGAGTTCGGTCCAGCCGAAAACGGGGTAGAGTGACGCGCCCTTGAGATCCTTGGTGATGGTGTATGGAAGTGTGTGGGGAGGGAGCGGCATGTCGGTAGGGATGGACGAGCTCTGAGGCCGCACAACCGTCTGCATCATAGACAGCGGGATGATTTTGCCGTTGTCCATGACGAGAACCGCTGCGTCGAGAAGGCGTGACCGGACGGCGGGGTTGTACCCATCCGAATTGGCGAGGGATTGCCACCACTGTAGCGCGACGATCATCTCGGATTCTGAGAGCGGTCGCGCTCCGAGATGCTTGATCACATCGTCGAGCGTGACCTCGCGAAGCAGGTTCCTCTCTCTCAACCTGGCGATTGGCCGGGCGGCCTCCTCGATCGTGGCGGAAGTGAGGACCGGTAAGTCGGGCAGGAATTTTTGAAGCTCCGCATTGGGCATCCTCACGTCCGTAACGGGGAGGATCCCAGCGCTTGAGACAATTGGGAAAGTCTTGTTGTCCGATGCGCACAGGAAGAAAGCCGACTCCATTTCCTGACCGACCACAGCGGACGGGGTCGTCGGGCGGAAAGTGAAGAAGCGCAAGGCATGAAGACCTTTTGCCGAAATCTTCGCGCGGATCGCCGCGTCAGAGACGGAGGTTTTCGTCCACTGCGCTTGCAGGTCGAGCAGCTCGAGCTCGTAGATCATGCGAGACAAGTATCCCCCGACCCAAAGAAGCTCTCTGTTCCAATGGGACACGTGCCGATCTACGAGATCGACCGATTCCCGCTCCACGGTCGGGATGAACCTCGCCGAGAGGTGCCCTCCGATACCGGTTGTTTGCCCCGTGGCTTGACCGATAAACACTTTCGCCGACTTGTCGCCGTCCAGCGGCGGGCTGAGTCCAGAGAACACCCCTCCAACGTCCTTTGCCACCTTCCCTTCGCCGCTGTCTATGGTAGCCTCCGCATCGTCTGCGCGGGAGAAGACGAGACTGACAGGCATGCGCGCCGGCGGGGGTTTCTTGGTTGCACGCTCGAGCTCGCGGCCAAACGCAGGTGACACGGTGACCTTGACCTCGGCCTGAAAAAGCTCGATTTCTCGGTGCAGGACGGTGATCTGCAGTGGATCTTCAGGCGGCGGTGGTGGCGGCGGTGGCTCTATTGGGGCCGGCGTCGAGGAGGAGCGGTTGAAGAAAGACGAGGAGAAGATGGAAGCGAGGGCTTTGGTTGGCTTGCTGTATACTGGCACTGGAGGGGGCAATGGTGGGGGAGTGAAACCAGTAGCTACGGTCATAAGTAAGGTGCGGACTCATGGCGATTGATCGAGGATTACTGACTCACCTGACAGCCACTTCATCACTCTCGCCGTGATGACCATCCCCGTCTTGTCCACCCCTACCACCTTCATCATCCCATTTGTGCTCGTATTCCTTAGACCCTTCTTCCCGACTGCGGTCTTGGGGTTCACGCTCTTGCTCACTTCAAGCACCTTGAAGTCATCTACCAGCATGTCCACTTTCCTGATCGTACGGGTGAACGACATGCTGGTGACGAAGAACCGCGCGAGGTCAAGAGGGCCTTCCAAGAGACTTGGTTCGCGTTGATTCATGGTGAATGATGTCCAGGGGTTGCCGGAGGTAGAGGGCTCGGACTGCGCTGATGACATGTCGCCTGACCGGGCAAAGAGCTGGTCGCCGCCGTCTTTCCAATAGAACCCCATCCACTTGTCGCCAGATTGAACGAAGGGGTCGTCTACAGGGGTGTAGAGTAGTACCCAGTGTCGTGAGACGGGGGACAGGAGGTGTGTGATCGAAAATGAGTGTGGCAGACGAGCAATCATCGAAGATCGAAGGAGAAAACCATCTCTTCAGCTCATTTCTTCGCTTCCAACTCGTCTCCTCGCGTTTCCAACTCGTTTCTTTGCTTCTGCGTCGTCCTGTACTCACCACACACTGAGAATAACGAGTAGAAGCCCACCCCGAACGCGCCGACGAGCTTCTCATCAGGGTTTCCCTCTGCGATCTTCTTGAGCCTCTGCCAGTCCTGGGGTCGAAAGGGGATCCCATCGTTGGTGACGACCCACCGGACCATCTGCGAGAGCGGTTTAGCGCCGCAACGTGGCGGCTAAGAGCAACTCACGACGTCCTTCTTCACGTCTGGGAGGGTGGTGGACGCTCCTCCTCGTTCATGTGCATCGGCGCCGGCCTGGGTGTAGAATTTGACCTGGACATGTTGGGCCTAGAGCGGAAGCGATCAGCCGCACGCCTGCACAGCCCGTAGAATCGGAGGTGAGCTCACGCCTGCATCGTCTGCGTTCTGCAGCAGTTCTCGGAAGACTAGCGAATCAGGGCAAGTCGTCACCTATAGATAGCCCGTGCTCACTTGTATGTTCGCCGGAATACCTCGCGAGGATCTCTGATCATGGCGGTTAGCTAACCAGGCAATTGCCATGCCAAGACTTCAGCCCATGCCGGGTCGCGTGTGCAGAACGACCACACCCCGAGCAGCCTTGAGCACTCACTATCGATCAAAGCCCTCTGGTTCACTTCCACCGTCTCGTCCTTGCCCGAGCTCCAGAGGTCCTCGCGGGTGGGTGGCGGCATGGCTTGGCGGGATGGAGAGCAGGTGTCGCCGGCTCGCGTGGTTGCGGGGATGAGCAGTCAAGAGGACTGGCGGGGCGTATGGTCTCCTGTACGACTAGCTCACCGCGTGATATATATCTGTGCGGGATGTGTTCGATGTGTAGATGTAAGACAGGGGGAACATGCAAGATGAACGTCAACGCACTCGTGTCGGACTGGCCGTGGCTGTGGGCTGTTGCCAGGCTGGTGATCGCCGAGTGCAAGTCACGTGACGCCACGTGGCACCTCCACGGACAGCGGGGAAACTCCGCGTGTGTCGTCCAAGTTCCGTGAGATTCAACATTGTGGCCGTGTGGATGCCGGCCTATGTCGTTTGTCATTTGCCGACTGAACAACTTCTCTCGCCTTGACTTTTCCTCCATCACCCATCACTCTCACTCCTTGCACCCCACCTCATCCTCGCCTCACCTTTGCACAGCACGCCTCTGCTCGACACCCATGTCCCCCTCCGACGAGCCATCGGACGCATGGCTCCCCTTTCGTCACGCGCCAGCACCACCGCCTCGACCCGCATCGCGACCGTCTCCCGACACCTCTCGTCCACCTCCTCCAGCATGTCTTCTGCACCGAGCAACTCGGCTTCGGGAACCGCGACGCCCGCTGACTTGTCCGAGGTGCGCTGACCGTGTTTCTGCCCAATGCATGTCAATTGCACCAGCGACTGACCCAGCAGCCGTCCATCGTGTACGAAGCGAGCGGAGGGGCGAGGACGTACCGCCTCAACAGGCCCAAGGCGCTCAACGCCCTGAACCACGAGATGATCCTCTCCCTCTCTGACAAGATGAAGGTGGGTCTGGGACTGGGATCCCGTTACGTTGTTCTCCGTCTGGAATCCCGCAGCTTCACGTCTTCTCTACTCTGGTTGTACGACGCTAATCAGCCAGGCGTGGCGCGAGTCGGAGCTCTGCAAGCTCATCATCGGCACTGGCAGCGAGAAGGCATTCTGTTCCGGTGGCGACGTCAAGCGTGCGTGGCCCCTTTCTTCCCTAGAATTCCTCATAACCTTGTGCTGACGCCTCGCAGAGCTCGTGCTGGACACAAAGGCCGGCAAGTTCACCGCGCTTGATTTCTTCAAAGACGAGTTTCAGCTCAACTGGGCGATGAGCCGGCTTGGCAAGCCCTACGTTGCGGTGATTGACGGTATCACCAGTGCGTCGGCGTGGATCATTTCTCATCAACAATCGTCGTGTCGTTGAGATGTCCGCTGAACCGCCGTAGTGGGAGGTGGCGCGGGTATCTCGCTTCCCGCCCCGATCCGTATCGCTACGGAGCGCACCATGTTCGCTATGCCCGAGACGAAGATCGGTTATGCACCCGATGTGGGCGCGAACTACTACCTCGCCCAGCTGGACGGGGCGGTCGGAGCCTGGCTCGCTCTCACCGGACAAGAGGTCTTTGGCCGCGCGGCATAGTGAGTCGGCGAGCACCCTGCGCATCACCTGGGTCGTATCTTACACTTTTCCAGTGAAATCGGCATCGCCACGCACTATGTCCCCTCCTCGTCTCTTTCCGACCTCCTCCTTCAGCTATCCCATCTCCCGGAACCCACCCTTCCCCAAATCTCCTCCCTCATCGCCTCGTTCGCCCCTCCCCCTTCCTCCGCCAATGAGAGCGCCAGCAGCCGGTCAAACCCCGACGGGCCCACTCCGATCCGGGGCGAGATCCGCGACGTCCTCGACCGCATCTTTGGGCTTTCCAGCGTTCCTGAGATCTACGCTGCACTGGAAAAGGCGGTGAGCGATGATAAGCTGGAAGGTGCCACGAGGGAGTGGGCAAAGGCGCAGAAGGTCCACATGGACGAGAGGAGTCCGACGGCTATGGCGGTGGCGTTGGAGGGTTACAAGAAGGCGAAGAAGTCGCAGAGGCTAGACCGGACGCTGGAGAATGGTGAGTCGGACTCGACACGACACGGCGGATCCGAGTAGCACTTCGTTGACAGAGAACCAGACATGTCCATGGCAACGGCTTTCTCTGTGAGTCTGCATATCGAGCCGAGCGGCGCACGCGCCCCGCTACTGACCGTGCTGACGCCTCGTCAGGGTCCTAAGCGACCATCCGACGACTTCCTCACTGGCGTGACGCACGTCCTCATCGACAAGAAGGCCAAGACCCAACCTCGTCCATCCTGGTCCCTTGCTACCCCATCCGGCCCGTCCATCGAGCCCTCCGAGATCCTTTCCTCGTTCTTCAGCCCCGATGCGCCTCACGCCGAACACGTCCCGAAACTCGACTTCCACCCCCCTCGAGCAAGATGAGGGGCCACGACTCGACGTGGGGCCAGTTCAGGCGGTTCGGCCTGCCTTCCGAGTGGGAGATCATGGGTATGATCACGGGTGAACGACCCGGGAGCGGCGCGTTCAAGTTGAAAGAGGACGAGCTGGTCGAGAGGGTTCTAGAGGATAAGGGGGACGTGGCGGGACCGAGGCAGGCAGAAGCGGAGGCGAGGGTCCGGGCGATCCTGGAGAAACGCTGCTCAAAGGATAGAGACGGGTATCTGAACTGGAACTGAGGCGAGATCGCGATCGCCCGAAAGCAAATCTTGCCGATGGGTACAACAGCGATGACATGCATTGAGGTGCGCAGACGACGGTCAGGATCACATCACCGCCTCGTACAGATACTCGTCCAGATTGATTTTCAATTCCCTCGCCAGTGTCTTTGCTGCCTCGTAGTCGATCTCACTACGGAGCATGACGTTGTCGAGCCTATCCATGGGTGAGATGCGTCGCAACAGTCCCTCCGCTTCTAGTTCCGGAATCTGGACATGTCAGTCATAGTCACGGACGCTCAATGGCGTCGGCCTTCACCAGGAAACCATGAGAGGACGATCTGGGACGTACCATCCCCCAAAGCTTGACCGACATGGTAAGATGCCAAACCTCATCCTCCCACCTCTCCTCAACCTCATTATCTCGAGCTTTCCTCTTGTCATCCCGCCTTTTCCGTTCTTCCGCCGAGACCAGCCAGCTGCCGCCACGATTACCATTCGTGTCGAGAGGGGACTCGCCGTCCATGCTGTCGTCCGATTCGTAGTCGTCCGGAAAGGGTTGGAGATCAGGGGGTCGTTCGGCGTGCTCTGCGTACAGCGCTGCGAAGAGCGCGAGGAGGCGATCGAGGGGGAATGGTTTGGGTCCGAGTAACCTTTGAGGCACCTGAGGACATCAGAAACGTCAATCTACGAAGAGCGAATGTCCAAGCGACGGTTTATCGATCGACAGCAAGTCTGCTCTGCAGAAGGTTGCTCACCTTGCCCATGCGGACCCGTCCGTAGCCTGCACGCCTCGTACCACCTCCCTTCTTCTTCTTCCCATCGGGACCGACCGCGCGCCCGAAGAGCCTCAGATCGGTCTTGGCAGGATTATAGCTCCCGCAATACGCCGCCACGAGCAAGTACTTCCCCACCATCGGTACCTCCAATGGCGGGGGTCTCGGTACACTCCTCTTGGCCAATCCCATCCCGGCCATGTCACCTGGACGGGGGAGGAGTGCCTCTGTAAACTGGACCGCACCTGTGAGACGGGGAATGAGCGACTCCGCCGCTGCCGCTAGAGGTATTGCCATTGAGCTCTTGAGATCCGTGAGGAGTTTGACGGTGATACCGAGTGGGGGAGGGGGTCTGATGGGTCCGGATATGGTCGGGCGAGGGAGAGTTGTTCGATGTGAGGAGGGAGCGAGGAGGTGTAGATTGGCCATAAAGCCGAGGCGAGGTGTGCGAGCTCGATAGGCGGAGAGGAAGGGAGGAGGGATGAGAGCGTCGCGAGGAGCAAGTCAAGGAATCGGGGCCAGAGCGGGTGGTCTGATGCAGGAAGGAGGTGCCGGAGGGTGTCTACAACAGCGTCAGCTGAGAGTCGCCGAACAGAGTGGAATCTGGAGCCACTGGGTTGCGTACCTTCTCGAGTGAGAGGAGGGAGGTACACGTTGATGGGTTCGAGAGCGTCGGCTCGCGCCGGGCGGAGCTCGTCCCACGGGATCGTCGATGCGAGGACAACGCAAGCGGGCACTCCGGTCTGTCAACGGGGTCAGCATGATATCTGAAGCAACGCAGACTGTCGCTGTTGATGAGGACATCAGACAAATGAGATGGATATCATGTCACTCACCAGCTCCGCTAGGCGGGTCATCACTGCCCATCCGGCTCCCAACACCGTTCTCAACCGCTCAGCCTTTGTCACCACGACCACCACTGTCCTCTCTTCGTCTACACCCCCAATCTCGACAACTCCATTCTCATGCCCATTCCCAAGCGCATGGCCGTTCCCGTTCGCCAGCTTATCCGTCTCCTTCCCCTTTCCTTTCCCCGTGCCCGGCCCCTTCGCTGTAGCCGATCCATTCATCCTCCTTCTCCCATCTCTGTGATCCCACATGTCTCTCAGAGCCCGCGCGAACCCATCCCAGGTCGTGACCTCCCCCGCTACTCCTGCCCCCAGCGCCTCCGACACCCGATGAAGTATCCCCGAGAAGAGAAGGCGCGGGGAGTGATGCTCAATAGCGTCGACGCGCGCGAGGACGCATCGAGCGGGCAGGGGCGGGACGGCGTATGCTGCGGGGTGGTGTGGGTGGTGTAGGTGGATGAAGGGTGGAGGGGCTGGGGAGGACAGGAGGGTGGTGAGGGTTTCGGACATGGCGGGGAGGTGGGGAAGGCGCGCGCACTTCGCAGCGCGAGACGAAGCAATAATCAGGGGAGAGCGAGACGGCCTTGGTCGACACCGCTATGATACGACAGAGATTGGACAAGCAGATACAAGACAAGTGAACGATTGTGCGAATGCGACGTTGAATTTCAGTAGAGTTGGCCACGCGCCTCGTCGTTTGCTCGACGCGACCATCGGCTCGGCTCGACCAACCAACTATTTACGTCCTATCAACGTCCTCATCCTTTCCTCATCTCTTGCATATTCCAAGTCGCATCACATTCATCCTTCTCATCCAGAGATCCACTCCGCGGATCAGATCCGTCCCATCGTTTCTCCCATCGATCCCCGCTCCAACCTCCTCACTCCCGCCTTCACCTCGACCCCGCCTCGCCTCTGTCCCCGTCCGACCAATCCGACGTATTCGACCAAGATGGTGATGTACCCCAAACGCCCGAACTCCGCGCCCGCTCGCTGGATATGGAGTGCTCGGTGGGTCCATCGCACCTGCGTTTACCTTTTTTACCCTTTTGAGATGCCGGTGCCGGGGTGGTCTCGCTGACTGGAGCAGGGTCAAGCTGGAGAGCGGTTTCGGATTGGCCATGCTGGAGACGTGGGAGAAGGTCCTTGTCTGTGAGTGAGATGGGCCGCCGGTGGTTGGTGTACAGCTGACGATCTGGCTCTTCATCGTATCTTCTCGGGTATCTCATACGTCCAACATCGCCTGGCATGACCTATTACACTTCCATCTCCTCCCTTTCCTGGCCACTGACTGACCGATAATCCGTTATCCAAAATACTCATCAATCCGCTCTACCATCATCCGTCACCATCACCCAACCTCGGAACTCATCTTCTCCCCTTCACTTCTCTCCCTCATACCACCACCCCTTCTCCAATATCTATCGACCCAACCCAAAATTCCCCCGCCGCCGCCCGTTCGCAGGGTCCACCGTCCTCCTGCTCACCTTCCTCTTCTGGTTCTCCGTCATCACCTACACGCCAGGCCACCTCGCCTACCTCGCCCGCCGGTTCAGCTACTACGTGTTCGACGACGAGAACGTGGATCTGGGGCTGCTGTTCCGGGAGATGGTGAAAGGGTGGATGAGGGTGGGGTGGGAGGGTGTGACGGGGGTTGTGGGAGGGAAGGGGAAGGCGGAGCTGTGAGCGGGCGGGGAGATGGGGGTGGGGAAATGGGAGATGGGCGATGGGCGATGGGCGGCGGGCGATGGGAGACCGGTGGCCGAAGGTGGGGCAGATGCAGACGTGATGGCGATGCGGCGGGATGGGGGTCGTGAGGTCGAGAGGCGGAGTGACGTGAGAGTCGGGGGTGGACAGCTGCCGGATCGAGACGGGGAGACAAGCCCATCCCCGAGGCAGCCTCTGGTGTCGGCATCGGCATCGGCGTCTGGCGGGGAGTGCAACACTTCGACAAGGGGAGACGCACAGGGCTGCGAATCGCCCCGGAGGAGAACCGTCCCCTGGCTGGAGCCATGTCGCGGCGAACCATGCCCTCGTATTGTCAAGTTTGGGTCATCATATAATGCATACATAGACATCACCGCGCATCTCGTATTATATATCCAAGTCTCACGTCGACGACGCGCGCCAAAGCTCTAGTACATCGACCATTACGCCTTCGACCTCGATGACCTCGATGGCCTCGATGGCCTCGATGAGGCAAGACCGCCGCTTGCCACTTCATAGCTTGGCCACTGGCGAGGAGCCGTTCGTCGCGGGATCCGAATCCGGATTCGATGGCGTATCACCGATGTGGGCGTGCACCCAGTCTGAGATCAACTTGGCGAGGTCTTGCGGAGTGGGTTCGAGCTCGTTGTGCACCTCGTGCAGCATGCCCTGTGCGAAGTGAGTGCTGCACTTGAACGTAGATGTTCTCAATCCAGTGTGCTCTTGCCTTCCCCCTCCCCTCCCCTCGTCTCCCCTACCCTCCCATCCCCTTCCCCGTCGCCTTGTTCTTGGTTCCACCGTGACCCCGACCCACCTTGAGCAGCTCAAACTTCTTATCCTCCGCCTTGACGTTCTGGTAGAACCTCTCCGCGACCTTCGGGTCAGTGACCGGATCATCTCCTCCGTGATACATCAACAGCGGCAAGTCCTTGGGCCACGCGTCCCATGCTGCCGGCGAATCTAGCGTGCCTCCGCCGTTGATCAGGTCGCCAAGCCCACGGAGCGAGCCGATTTGCTCGCAGAATGGATCGACACGGCATGCGTCGTTTGCTTCTTTGTTGTGCGAGAGACCATCGTAGTCGATCGGAGCGGGGATGAGCATGTGGCCGAGACCCATCGAAGCGGCGAGACCGCCGGCTTTGACCTGGCACAATGAGTCAGAATGGTCGGACTGGCAAAGGCAGTGAGAGAACTGGCAGAGCACATACCATTACCCATGGTTTGGGCGAGGTGAGCCGTATACAGGCCCCGCCCCCAATGACACCCGAGAGCAGAGCGAGAGTGTCCTTGCTCGGCGGGGGATGCGGACGGGTCGCAAATGCGAGAGCTTGTCCGCCGCCCTACACAGCATCCCGTAAGCGAAAACTCGTTGCAACAGCAATAGTCCCCAAGGCCAGTCCGACACACTCACCATGCTGTGTCCCCAGAGGAACACTTTCTTGCCCTTCGCTCGGTCATGTTCCCTCCGGACGAAGAACTCGGCATCAGGCAACGCCTTGGCCCACCCTCCCGACTTGCGCTTGGGCGACTTCTCGTGCTTGACCGTCCTGCCTTCGGCTTTCCACTGCTTCACCTCGGGAGAGTCCGGTCCGAGGGTTCGTGGCCGGTACGACCGTAGCCTCGCTGATCGAACGCGAAGATGTGGAGAGACGAAGGGGCGGCGGCGAGGTGGCGGAAGAAGTGGTCATACCGCGCCGCGTGCTCTGAGAAGCCTGGCGCGAGTTCAGTGGATCGAAGCGATGACAGCGCGCGGCATCGTATCGGCTCACCATGCATGAACACGATGTAGGCCTTGGGCTCTTCGTTGCTGGGATACCACTGCGAAGTCAGTGGCCAACCCATGAAACCGTAGCGCAGGATGCCGTCGAAGCCGACTCACTCGCTTGGTGAAGAAGGGCGTGTTGCCGGAGCCGAGAACCCACTCGTCGGTGACGGTGACGTCGAGGGCCGCCATGGTGGTGTGTGCGGGCGCAATGAACGGCCCAACTGAGTCGAACTATCAACCAGTACAGACTCAGCGCTATGAGAAGAGGTGTCGAACGTGTCGTGTTGTGCTGGATTGAACGAAGTACGTCGCCTTGTTGCTATTACTTTGGCCGTCGGTCCCGGTTCTGGCGGGTTGCCGAGCCTTCCTTACGTCAGAAGTGATCGGGAACTGTGGCGGCGGCAGGCATCAATGTCAGCGGGCGCTGTGAGCCATCGCAACTCGCTAATGCATAGGTGCATACGTTGCATGCAGTACCTATCCGTGCCGCTTGTCTCCGCAAAAAGTCGGTGCCCACCCGGCCCTCCCTGCGCGTCCTATGCCCGTCCAATCCTCTTGAAGCAGCAATGCCAAACCAGCCAGGCTGATCCGTTGCCGGCCTGCCTGCCGTTTTCGCTTTTTACACGAAACGTAGAACTGGCTTGATCACCGAGTGAAACGACCAATTAAAACCCGCCCGTGAGGTCGGGGTGGCGCTCGAACACTGGTGCTAGAGGAGACGAATGGCATAAACCCGTCGCGCGGGGGAAGGGGGTCCGTGAGATGAAATGGACATCTTCCTGAAAGCCATGACAGCGAAGAGATTGGTAGCGTAGAGATATATGAAGGGTAGCAAGGGGCAGCAAAATAACGCATTGAATGGCGGAATGGAATGGCGGCCCGTGCCGCTTGTTGGTGCACGTCCTCGTCTCGCTGGAATGGACAAAGGTGCTGCACCGTATTGTTTGTGCAACATCACCATACATACAAGTCAACATAGTCACCAGCGACTCGGCACTGAGCCTGGTCTCAGAGCATACATCACACCCGGGAATCATATCCAAGTATCGCAGCACCTGCACCACAACCAGAGCTACTCGCCGACATGAACTCGCTCAACGCCCTGGGCAACCGGCAGATCGCCAGTCTGCAAGCCGACCTCACCAAGATGGAGGCGGGTGAGGGAGGACCGAGCATACAAGGTGGGTCATAGGTCATGCGTTGTATCCGCGAGTCGTCCTGCATGCGGAAGCTGGGCCGGACGGCGAACACGAGAGCAGACCTTGGTGCAAGAACGTGCCGCCTTCACAGCGGATCCTGCACCTTCTGCTACTTCCCTTCGAGTTGACTGGCTGTCATTGGAAAACCCCCGCCCACAGTCTCAGCTAGCTGCATGAGCTCACCACTCGAACCCCGCAGGTCAAATCACCACCACCCTCGGCGCCCTGTCACGGCTGATAGACGACTACGATTCCATGGCACGCAAGGAGATGGTCACAGCGGCAAGGGAGAAGGCCAACACGTAGGTTGCGTCAAGTTGTGCCTCCTGGATAGCGCTGAGACCTCCTGCCCCTTCTCCCTTGTGGCTCCCTTGTCACTCTCTTGTCACTCTCTTGTCGCTCATCTCGTCATCGCCCTGGCTCGCTCTGTGTCCGCGGCATTCGCCCTCACAGACGGGTGGCCAAGTTGAAGACTGAACACAAGGAGCTCAAGGCGAGGTTCGAGCGAGCAAAGTCAGAAGGGCAATTACGCGTGAGTCCTTGCCTTCCCATCTGTCGCGGCCGTCCTCCTCCCTTGCTTGTCACATCTCTCCGTCTATCCAGCAAGTGCATGCCCTGATTTACCACCTCGACTAGGCGCGAAACGATCTCCTCTCATCTTCCTCATCATCCACCGCTCACCCTTCTCACACCGGCGCCACGGGCGCCTTTCATCGCAAATCCTCTGCGGTCGGAGGACCTCCTTCCCCAATCCACGAATCCCCCTTCGGCAGCTCCTCGTTGTATCAGCCCAACCACCCCCCGACGGCGCGCGAGGACTTTGCGTTGCGCGAACACACCTTCCTCCAGGAGAGCGAGAATAGTATCGACGGGTACATCGCGCAGGGACGGGCCGTGCTGGAGAACCTGGTGGAGCAGAGGGGGATCCTGAAGGGCACGCAGAGGAGGTTGTTGGACGCGGCGAATACGCTGGGGTTGAGTAGGGAGACGATTGGATGGGTCGAGAGGAGAACGTGAGTGAGAGCGAGAGTGCGGTCGCAGGCTGTGACGTGGCGCCAATGGCGTGGGTGGGCGTCGGGGCACGCGCATGGGCCGCAGTGTTGCCTGCGCATCATGCCAGGTGTTTGGGCGGACTCGCTGCTCGCAAACGAAAGATCGCAACATTGGCAGAAGCTTGTCGACCTGCTGAGTCCCAAGAGCGCCTCGCTGACCCCCCGCAGATCGCAAGACGCCTGGATCTTCGGCATCGGAGCGACTTTCACCCTCTTCAGCTTCTGGGTCATATGGCACTATCTGGGCTAGTTCACGAGTCGGCGAGCTGATAGATTGCGGTAGCTGGCAGTAATGCGCGATGTCAGTGTTGTCACTTGGTACCGCGCGCCTTTGCATGTCTCGGAAGTATCAGACGGTCTGCATGCTCGGCATCGTACGGTTCTTACCCCACCCCATCCGCCTGCACTTGTCTTTCCATCATCGCCAGCCTACAGCTCCATCACGCCTTCTTGAGCTTGTTCATCTGTGCAGAGTCAGCCACGGCCACCGATTTTGATACAGGGGATGGGGCGCATGAGGATCACGCACCAGAGCAGTGCAGTGGGCCTTGACACCGGTCCCACCACGATGAGTGAGACGTCCGTCTTCCTTGACGGCTTGCCAGATCGAGTTCTTCAGCGCATTGCTCATAACATCGAGGAAAGCCCTCTCCTCTTCGTCTGTCCATTCCTGGCGGATCTGCGGTCATCACGTCACGTCAGCCATACCACTGTCCTGCACAGTGCATGTACCCGGTATTGCGCAGTACGAGTACTTGTAGCCCGCATGTTCGGGTAGACACGTACGCGTTTGCCCTTTGGAGACTCTGTCTTCTTGGGCGACCCATTCTTGGTCTTTTTGGCGGACGGCTTGTAGTCCTCCGCATCGCTAGCCATGTTCTGGGAGGAGCGCTTGGCGCTGATGTCGTTGTCCGAGGAGGCGGACGAGTACGAGGCGGGCTTGGCTGACATGTCGATGGTGGAGGCGAGGTAGGCGCTTGGTGGAGGTTGGTTGAGATTGAAGACGGTTGGAAGTGTGCGAGGAGTGAACGATCACTGACTGAAGTACTTGTCATCTCCTGTTGGGGAGGACGGGACGACAGCGGTCAGACAATAGTCGACTGGTCGCTGATGTCTCTTGATCGCCTCGTGTCCGCGCCGAGTGTCCCCATCAGCATCTGCACCACGGCAGCGAATCATGCTGTCCCGTTTCCCACGACGATGCGAGAGTGCAAAGGAGGGGCCTGGAAAACACGAGTCCATCATGAGCAACACCTGATGATCGCGGCGGACGGACATCCCCCCGGTAGCATGAACAATAGACACGCGGAGTCTTGAGCTGGGGTCATTGCCCGACGACCATCTGAACATGCAATCATTGATAGACGTCTCTCGCCCTCGTTACACCGTCATCTCACGCAACGTCGAAATCACCATGGCTACCAAACGCTCCTCTTCTCCGCTCGACTCGGGTGGCAGCTCCACGCCCAGGAGCAACGTCTCCACGCCCGTCAAGAAGCCCAAGCCCGTTTCGTCGGACGGCAAACCCAAACGCGTGCGTCAGCCACCACGTTCCAAACACCCTTCGTCTCCCAGCATATCTCTGCATCCCTCTCTCTACCCATCCCAACTTCAACCCAGTCTGGCGCACCGATCCGAGCTCGCCCGCTCAGGAGCGACGCGAGTGGACTGCCTCCGAAGACCTCGTCCTCGCCGAGCTGATCGAGTCGACGCTCAAGAACCACATCTGGGAGACCGTCAAGGCGGATGGGAGGCTGGCGTACAGGGGCTGCGATGGGGTGAAGAAGCATGTGGCGAGTCTGGTGCGTGGATCGGTCTCGCCGGGGAAGATATCGCTGGAAGACGCTGATTCTTCGCTACACAGGTCAAGAAGCTTGGGAAGTGACCCGGTTTCTCGTTTTGGTCGATGTCATTGCCGACCGAAGGGACAGGTACATAGGATCGTATATCGCGATGCAGCCTACGTCCATTGCTGAGACTCCCATGGTTCGATCGAGAGATGCACCTCAGACCCAGAATCTATACTCTAAGAGTTACACAACCGTATACCGTACTTGCTCTGAACTGGTCGCGGCGCAGCCATGATACCCTCTCGCTCACCGAACTCAAGGCAGCTCTCCCCGCTTCCAACTCCGCATCCCGGTTCTTGCTCCCGCGCACGAGGCCCCTACTCCGCTCGCGCATCAACGCGACCTCGCCGTCTCCTCGTGGTGTCCAGTACTCTGCTTTCACGAGCTAGACTAGTCGTATGTTCACGGGCGGCGTGATGCCGATGGTGACGCTGATGGTGATGGTCATGTGCTCATGATTGTGATGGTCGCCGCGCCCAGCTCGCGGCGATCCATCTTTGTGCGTCCGAGTCATGTGCCATCCGATGCGGGCTTCATCACGGTCACGCCTCGTCACTTTGGAAGTCACCGTGGGTTCCACTGAGCGCGGGTGATGGAGGTCAGCAAAGCGTGCATTTCACATTCTTCGTTCTCTGCACGACACTGCCACCCGCTCCTGCTCCACAGGCGAACTCAGTCGACAACGAACGAACCCATAGACGAAATCAATCGACAACGACGAACCCACCCTATCGGTCATGACGACCGAGAAGAAAGGGGATGCTCCCTGGGTGCCTCGCCATCAGGTGAGCCTTTCCTCCGGATCATTCCCACCTCGCCACATCGTCCGTCGGCCACCTGCCATCACTCCCTCTGCGATATGTCCAACGGCTCATCCCGTGCTCAGCAAGTCTTCGCCCGTGCGCTTATCGCCCACCTCCTCTCCTCCGGCCGCGAGTTCCTGCACCCGCCCGGCCTCGCGGGCGAAGTGGACGGCCACGGAGACAATCGCGTCAGCCAGAAGGTCATCGAGGTGTGTAAGCGGATGGCTGTGGCGGAGGGTTTGGACAAGGGGGTGGGTGCAGGAGATGGTCTCCAAGGGGAGGAAGAAGAAGGGGCATGACGGGGAGGGTGAGAATGGAGGTGGGGGTGAAATGCGTGGGAGTGGAATTGAGGGCTCAGGTGCGAAGCAGGCCCGGAAGAGAGGCAGGGGCGAGGAGAGGTGAAGAACGAGAAATGAGGTCCGGGGGCATGGGACGCGGCGATGCTTGTCACGGCGTGGCTACGAGTAGGGTATGCATAACGATGTAAGCATAACGATGTAAGCATAGCGATGGAATCATCTGCACCACTGGTCCAGCCTTCCGCTGGCTGTTCTGACGAAGTGTATATCTGACTCGGCGTCTGCGGGCCGCATCGTGTCTCTTGCTTGTTCTCGACCTCCTTCATCAACGCTTCAAAATTCTGTTCACGGTCCCGCCTCACTCCTCCTCCTCAAGGTCATCGAGCCCCTCCTCCTCTTTCACCTCCGCCCTCTTCCTCTTCCTCTCTCCAGGGCTCTTCGCCACCTGCTCCACCCGCTCCCGCTCCCGCAGCCTTGGCCTTCTTCGGACTCGCGCTTCCACGCTTCCCAAGCTTGCCAACTTCCTGCGCCACCATCCCCCCCGCACCCGGCACCGCCTCCTCGAGTCTCCGGAGCAGCTGCTGGAGCTTCTTGTTGATCCGATCGCCGCCGTTGTTCGAGACCGGCTTGAGCTCGGGTAGAGCGTATGGACGTGCAGCTGCAGTAGGAATCGAAGACCGGAGGCGAGGCGCGCGACTCGTGCTTCGGTGTGACTCACGGTGTGCTCGTCAGTCCATCCTGCGGACGAAGTGCCTTTGACGACCATACCGCAACGGTTGGGTCCGGCGAATTTGGTGTTGCGGTGAAGGTGGATTGCTGGGGTCGAAGACGTGGGATGAAGGGGGCAGCGGTTAGCGAGATGTGGTATGCACTTGTACAGTACGAGTACTTGTATGTGGTCCCAGACCCAATCGTCCTGCATCAGCTTCACGAGGCGAGGTGATGATGGCGAGATGTGTGAGGACAATAGCCTCCCCGCAACCTGAGGTGATCATCACCACTCGCTTGTGTGTGATGGAGCATCAATCTGACCACCGATCGCCATGTTGTCCTCGTGTCCTCGTCCGCGATTCGTCACTGTGATCATCACCCCGGACCCGTCATCGTGGCTTCAGCTTCTGTCACCCATTGTGGTGATCTCACCACGGCTTCTTCTCCCAATTCTTCCTTATCCTCAAGTCCGGCACCCAGACAGCTCCCTCCAACTCGTCCACACAAACGCATTTCGCCATGCCGCCACCCAAAACAGAATCCGGGCGCCAACCATGGCAACCCCGCCACACGGTGTGTGCTCTCCCCCGTGCTCCGTTCTCCGCAGCGTTGCCGTTGTCCCTATCGAGCCCCACCCCCCTCTGGCGACCGCTGAACTCCCAGGACATCCTCATCCGGGGCATCATCGACCTCGTCTCCACCCATCGGAAGGAGCTGTACAAGCTCCCAGGGCTAGTCGGGGAAGTGGACGACCACGGTTCTGACAGGATCAAGAAGAAGGTGGATCAGCTCATGCGGGGGCTGGGAGCTGGGGCGGGGTTGGGGGCGCGAACGGGAATCACGGGGGTGGGTACTCAGGAGGGCGGTGGGGGAAGGAAGAGGCGGAAGGCGGAGCACAAAGTGGGCGATGGGATGAGCGGGGTCAACGTCGGGGTGCAGGAGGGTGGTGCGCAGTGATCTGAGCTAGAAGCTGGCTGAGAATGGACCACTTTCGAAGATTCATATGTACATGCATACGGTCCCAGCTCTGAGAAAGATCGTGATGACTTCCTCACCGCCGTCCGTCTCCTCGACCTCCTCGACCTCCTCGACCTCCTCGACCTCCTCGACCTACGCGACCTACTCGACCTCCTCGACCTCCTCGATTTCCACCGCCTTGCGTTTCTTCACACCCCTCTCGACCTTGACTGCTCCGTCGCCCTCGCCGCCCTTGCCGCCTTCGCTCCCCTCGCTCCCCTCGCTCCCCTCGCTCCCATGACTCTGTGACGCCTTTCTCCCCTTCTCCCCTTACCCCCCTTCCCCACCTTAACCCCCTTCAGCTCACCCACAACCTCATCCACGACCCCCTGTCCGCCCGGGTACCCCGCACAGAATCGCCTCAGCATCTGCTGTAGTTTCTGGTTGATCGCGTTCCCGCCGTTGTACGAGACGCCATGGAGAGAAGGGGGGGCGTAGATGTCACGGCGGTTCGCGAGGACGAGGTGGACCGTAGACCGGAGGAGGGCGAGCTGGGGTGGGGTGGGTCAGCGCGGTTCAGGCCGACCCTGGTGGGCGAGGGTGCAGAGATCATCGAAGAGGGGCAGCGGGAGGCGGTGATGGCGGTGATGGCGGAGAGGGGTGCTGGCGGTGAGGGGAGTTGAGGAGCGATGATTGTGATTGGGGATGCTGGGATGTTGGGAGCTGGATTCGGCTCACCGTGTGATCATCCGTCCATGGCTCGCGATGAAGGTCGCGCTTGCCGTTTGGTTTCTTATCCATCTTGTCGCGTCGCTACATCTCGTCAGCCATGTTTGCGCCACAAGCCGAGGAAGACCGCCACGAACGACTATCCTAACCCGGCACAGGACCCACCCAGTAGAAGTCGACTGTACGAGTAGTGTGGTGTTCAAGTGTGGGTCTGCGAGTACCGCGGTGTCAAGTCGACTTGTCGTTGTCGAGCTTGGGGGTGGCGAGGTATGGCAATGGGTCTTCGATGTGACAGTTGACAAACTTGCTACTGGGAGATGATGTGGTCAGGTGTGGGCGGGACAACATGACCCGTCTGACCCCCATTGTCTCCCTCTGGCTGTGTGCGGCTCCACTGGTCATCTACTGATCAGCGCTCATGCCAATCCGCCTGACGCCCCCTGACGCTTTGGACATGATGGAGCCTCAGATCGCCATGTATCGATGCGGCTTCCTCTTCGCGTCCGCGTCAAGGCGCCGGATCCTCGTGTTCTGATGCATCTTCATGTGCTTCGCTCTGGGGTCGGCGCGATCATCAGGCCGCAGCGTGACGACCGCGCAAAAGACTCATCACTGAGCGTGACACCTCCCCTCAAAGAACGGATGGTCATGTGCACAACAACTGATGAGAGCTGTACATCCGTGATGAGACGCGGTGGGACTGACGAGGTCGTGAAGTCCGACACCACCAGGGGGCACATGTGCCCAGCGAAGGTCTTGTCATCCTTCACGTGAACGCTCCTCACCACATCTTCAACAATCCAACCGCCACTACCTCGAGCTCAAGCTACTGAAGCCGACGACGCATCGTCAACTCCCTCTGCACTTCCTGTTCCCAGCCGAACCTCGATATGTCCCTCAAACGGCCGCGCGACACGTCCGCTCCGCCCAGCCACAACGACGAGGACGACTCGGCCTCCCCTCCTCAACTCCCAGGAAGTCCCGTAAACCCAGCGCGGTGAGTGGTCCATACCCAAACGCATCCTCTAGGCTACAGTACGAGTACACGTCGGCAGCATCCGTCATGACTCCCCGACAGCCCTGACCCAAGTCTAGAAGACCGCCTGGACGCCAGACGAAGAGGCCCGTTACCTCGATGCGATCGATGCGGTGGTCAAGAACGCGCTGTGGTCTCACGTCAAGAACGACCCGGAGCTGGCCAAGCGCGGAGCCAATGGGATCAGGAGTCACTGGGACGCCATGGTGAGTGGCCACGCGGGGCGATGCGTGACGGGACGGTCCATGCTCTGGTGGTCTGTGGAACAGATCAAGAAGATGAAGAAGGGTGGGACTTAGGTTTAGGGTGTGGGTTGGTGTAAGTCTTCAGCCCGTCCTCCGTTTACTCGAGCCGTAGCTAGCATTGAATACGCCCTCGTTACATGCCTGAGGCGTTGCTGCTATGCACAATACAATAAGAGTACAGTACGAGTACGAGTACAACATTTCCTGCACCCCTCATGCGCACGCCCCTTTGCGTCCTTCCACGTAAACGCGTAGTCGCCCCCTCGCCACGCATCACTTGTACACCAACACCGAGCAAATCCCTTTCGTCCCCTCGTCCTCCTCCACAATCACGCCCTTGAACCCCAAGAGCCTACTCTGGCCCAATCCAATCACCCCGTCCATACCCGCTTCACCCGTCCTGTCCAGAATCATCGCGTCCGGTGCTCTCTTCCCTTCGTTCTCACCCTCACCCTCGCCCTCTGCGCCCCTCCCCTCTCCATCTCCCGGCGATTTCTGGTCCGGGATGCTCGATCCAGTCGACTGCGCGGATTGCGCAGAGCTCGCGCGGGAGGAAGCAGACTTGCCACTGGGGCTCGTAGCTCGTTTCTTGCCCTTGTCCCGCTTGGCCGTCTTCCCCGCAGTACTGATTTCCCCGACGGAGATGGAACCTGTACCAGACCCCGAAGCCGAAGCCGAAGCCGCCGAGGCCGCCGAAGGGGAGAGATAGCACGGAGCATCCCCGCTTGAAGCAGTTCCTGCTGGGAGTGCCTTCCGGAAGAGCGAGAGGGGAGAGGCGAGATCCAGCGGGGTAGTCGAGGAGGTGGGGAGAGCCCAGGGACAGCGGGCGTATCGCTGGAAGAGGGGCGTCCCGGGCTACGTCGCGATCGATAGTCAGTCAACCGATCTCGTCCCCCACAGCATTGACTTGACTCCTCACAATGTTCGAATGCGCAACGATCTTGAGGACCACACCGCTCGGGGAAAGCAGGAAGTCGAGCCCGAACTGGAAGTAGTTCCAGAAGCCTGCGATGGGTCAGCAAGGGTCACCACTGGTCGGCACTGATCGACGCTGATCGACACTGATTGACGCTGATAGACGTTCAGAATCAGGAGAGATATGGCGGTGAATTGAGACGGCGCATGTGATGCGGATCCTGGAGGGAGTCGTCTGCGAGACGTGGGACGACTGATCATGGGTGTGGTGTGGGGTTGTCACTGGAACACTCAAGGCCATACGAGTCGCACTCACACTCGCCGTCCTCGAGTTTGGTATCAGCACGACCCCAGATCCGCTCCATCCTATCGTCCTCTTTCCAGAACTTGCGCAGGGGAGGACCCAGATCAAGTAGCAGGTCTTGGCCCGTGGTTTGACCGATGATGATCTGGTATGGCTCTGGCATGTGGAGGGTCACGCCTCTCCCCGGCTGAGGTGGTCAGTGGTGATGTCCAGCGCCTTGCTCAGCAAAGACAGATCGCTCGTCCGGCGGTCCACTATGCCGCTCGCTCGCTGGCTCGCTCGCCACTCACCTGAATGACACACGATCGGATCGGATCCCCAACAACCTCCCTCCCCTCCTTGGGAAGCACCATCACTTTTTCCACCGTATCCTCCCTGCCTCCTTCTCCTTTCAACCCAAACTCCACTCCGGGGTAGCGCAGCGCGCCCCCGCCGCCCGCATACGTCGGACCGAGGGTTCGCCCGATCTTCGCGCGGTCGAGCCGCACATTCGGGCCGGAGAGGACATGCGTCTCGTACGTGAGTGATAACCCGCCCGGCCCCGGAAGGGGAATCGAAATCAGCGAGAGGCGTTGGGTCGGGTGCGAGAAGAAGAGCGTAAGACCCGGATGGGGGATGTGGACGGTCACTGGGGAGAGGAGAGGGGAGTGGGTGTCCCATGACAGCTCGAATTTGGGGTATGCGGTCTTGCTGCTACGTAGGATATCGACGATAGCCCATAGCGTCTCGCCTGGGGGAAGATTGTCAGCCAGGAGCTTGAACAGATCATCGTCCTCGATTGAGAAACATCGAGTGGGTCAAACTACCGACGCTCCGCTCGCACCGACGCGTACTCACCGAGCTGGAACGGCCCGACGCTCTTCCCCGGGCAAAGCTCGAATGTCGGGGTCATACCGGGCGCACTGCCCTGGGCGTGGCGCTTGAACTAGCTGACCAGAGAAGAGCAGCGAATGCGAAATGAGTTGTCGGTGGCAAACCGGGTGGAATGAGAAGTGTGAGTGGTTGTGGTGGTCACAAGGCCAGATTGAGTTGTCGACGAGCGAGCCAAATAAAAGGCAACCACGACGTCACTACCAATGCTAACTCAAACCGCTCACATCTCTTCGTTCTTTCTCCAACAGTCATCTATCATCTCGTACATGCATCCATAGACACGCTACACCTGTATTGTACCAGCGACGTCGGCCTAGAGCTGTCCTAGAGTGGTTGTGCAGAGCCCATCACCCAACTCCCCCAACAGAGCCGAGCCGCTTCCAGACCGCCGCATCATGTCCACCTCGACCGCAGATGACCCACATTCTCGGGCTCCCGGTACTTCTGCATCGCCTCCTCCTCCTCTCCCCAATCCCAATCCCTCCGATTCCCCCAAACCCACCTCGAAAGCCTCGCCCACACTCTCGACCTCCGCCCTGCCCCCGCCGGACCAAGCCCAGATCGATTCCCACCTCTCCGCCGTCCGGCGCAGATCAATCGCGCACGTAGCGCATGTGCCCCACGTACTCGGCCGGCCCGAGACGGGAGTGGTTTTGGGCGGCGTGGAGCCGCAAGAGGGGGATGAACAGGACATGCGGACCTACGGCGAAGAGGCGGACGAGCTGCTGCGCTCGGCGACGGTCGAGATGGAGGCGTTCAGGAATGCGATGCGGGAGGGGATCACGATGGTTAGAGGTGATCAGGAGGTGAGGTTTGATGAGCGAGGACAAGAAGCCGGGCTGGAGGAGGAGGAGAACAGGCAGGAATATGTCTGGGATGGTGAGTTTGCTTGTGTTCCACTGAGTACAATCATCAGGTGGAGATGGAGATCGAGGTCGAGGTCGAGGGTGACTTAGGCTGTGGCTGATTGGAGCAGTGCTGTTCGAGAATCAACGAGGGTGCGTCTTGAGGCGACCGTCTAGGGGTCTATTCTGTCCGGGGAGTAGTGATCGCAGTGCTGATGGCCCGGTGTAGGATCTACTTCCTTGGCAAAGCGTACTTCTCCTCACAGACACTCCTCCCGGCTGACCCGACACCTTACACTCTCCCGTCGCAGGCCATCCCCTCCGCTTCCAGCATCACCGTCGTCCAGCCTGCTACGTCAAATCCCTCGGACCCATCCCCTGCTCAGACTGGTCAGACTGGTACCGGTGACGCCTCTGCGTCGTCGGATCGTGCAAAGACTTCGGCTTCGGTTTCTGTAGGGGACGACAAGACCCGCGGGTCTCGACCCATCGACACGGCGTACACGCCCGAGACATTCCAGCCTCCCACGCCCGATTGGGAATGGATCACCCCCTGGATGGCGAACATGCGGTTGGGCACAGACGAGGCTGGATGGAAGTACAATGCGTGGTTCCGGAGAAGAGGGTGGAGGAGCCATGCTGGACCGGCAGGGTGGTGGGGTTGGGTTCGGCGGAGGGAGTGGGTCAGGCTGAGAAGGATGAAGCAGAAGGAGGAGGTGCTCCAGGTCGATGAGGCGGCCAAGGTGGAGAGACTGGAACGGGAAGATGAGTCGAGTGAAGACGACGCAGCGGACAGGCTCGACAAGGCGTTGCAGGAGAGCGAGGGTGGAGAGGATGTGGGAGAATTGGTCGGAGCCGTACTCAGGGTTATGGGTACGATACCCCTCGATCGGAGGAAGATGGAGGTGTGGCAAGCGTGGCTGGGAAAAGTGGACGATAAGAGCAAGGTCAAGCTACAGGATGTGCTCGACGAACCACGAGCGGTAGGTCGGTGTTACCACGGGAAGGGGTGTCGCTGACGAGCACGACCACAGGTCGAAGAGTTGCGTCGCGGAATGACATATCATCCGACCTACATTGCCCTCCTGGAGCTGTTCAAGTCGCACGGCCTGTCCATCGCTTCTACCTCTAGTATCTCTGCGGAGCATCCTGGCGACTTTCTTCCGTCCCCAGAACCGCCGACCAAGCCGGACCCGACCTCCGAAGACTCTGGCTATGCCGTCTGATCGACAGAGCTCGCCTCGCCGACCGAGCTCGTCTCATCGACTGCCCAACCCCGCTCGTGCTCGCTGCGCGTTCCAATCCATCCTCGGGTCTCAATGTCGGCGGCAGACTCCCGGTCCCATTCCCGCTTCCTCTCCCGCTCACGCCTACGCCTTCCCCTCCTTCCTCGCTTTGTCCTGGAGATACACCCTCAACTTCTCCAGCGCCCTATACCGATGACTAATCTTGTTCTTCTCCCCTCCATCCATCTCAGCATAGGTCTTCCCCCCACCTTCCTCCGGCGCGAACACGGGGTCCCAGCCGAAATGCGTCGGTCCGCGGGCGGGGACGATGTGACCCTCCGTCCGGCCTTCGAAGAGGAGCACGGCCGAGCCGGGCCCGGGGGAGTAGGCGAAGGTGCAGAGTGCCGTGGCGCGGGTGGTCGGGAAGCCGGTGAGGAGGGTGTTGAGGCCTGATGAAAGGGAGGCAGGGGTGAGCATGTACTGCGAGTGTGTGCTGCGAGTCATCACGAGCGCAACAGGCGGTCCTGAGGGGTAGAGCAGCACGGGGATGTATGGAGGAGACGTGCAGACCAGACAGAGAGGGGATTGATTCGAAGATAGCACTGGCACCTGTAGCAAGTCCAAGACGCATAGCATGGCATGATATTCGTAGCACTCTTGACGCAAATTGCCGATCCTCGTAGAAAAGTTGAGAGACGGGGTAGCTCACCTTCATGTCCCAGCTTGGCCAGGAAGTCCTTGATGTAAGGTCCCGGCAGACCTCCGAGGGCTTCGAAGCACAGCGCGGTATCCTCCGTGACGCATGCGGTGCCAAGCTACTGGGCGTGAGCAGGAGCGCGCGACGCTGGCTCGGCGAACGATCAGAGGGTCTCAAAGTGGGGGAAAGCTATGCTTTGCCTGTGCCAGGAAGACCTGCTGTGGAGAGTCAACGTACCGCCTCCGCTGCGGCTTTGCACTTCGCAAGAGCCACTTCCTGGGTCGATCCCTGCACCTCGGGTACTGCGTCGTCAGCGTTCAGCATTCAGCATTCAGCAATCAGCAGCCGGCAAGAACTGATCTCCAACGCCAGCTAGATTCTCCAGTCAGGCAGTGGAGAGGAGTGGGGAGGGAGGTTGAGGCAAGTGGTAATGATTGGCGGATCTACTCTCTGTGCGCAGCGCACCAAGAACCACGATCACGCCGCACCACTCGACTCACCATCAACAGCCTGGCTGGTCACTTTGATGCCCCCATCTCCAGCAGCGAGTATCGCCTGGACCTCGCGCAGCTTGTTGGCGTTTCCCGTGACGAAGACTGCGGTAGGTGTCAGCGTTGTGAGCGGGACGGAGTGCGTTGCGTTCGGCCTTACCGAACGAGGTCATGTTGAAGAAGGCGGCGAGGAAATGTGGAGAAGATATGGACGCGAGAATCAGATTGGAACAAACGAATGGCCTCGACGACTCTTGGACTGGCGTCGAGGTTCAGCTTCCGACGGAAGCGCCTGCTCAAGTGAGGACAACACGGTTGGGTGACATGGTGCCGCTTTGCATGGGTGTCCGATTTGAGTCTGGACGAATGACCTCTCGCGCTGCCGCGTCGTAACCATGCATGCAGTCATCTCATCCCAGGTCATTCAGGCCTTCCAAGAACCTCTGGTAATCATCGTCCCCGACCCTCCCTTACCCACACCTGCGGACAGCTGGCCGCCCTTCGTATTCTGCCTAATACCCGTACCGGTACCTGCACCCGTGCCCTCCCCAAACACGCCCTGTAGCACGCCCAACAACCCTGGTCCGTCCTCTCTCTTACTGCGCAGCTCATCACCATCCGCGTCCACCTCACCCGCCCCCGGCGCGGCGTTCACTCTCACGCCCGCTGCCGCTCCAGGTGCGGCGGCGGCCTTCCGCTTGACTCCGCGGGGGACGAAGGCGGTCGCTTCTTTTCGGAGATCTCGAAGTACGGGCGCAGCGGAGATTGTTGCCGCGGCGATCTGAGCTGCGGAGGGTGCTGGAGAGTTCGTTTTCGAGTCCGGTTTGGCAGGAAGAGATGGAGATCCGGCGCCAGACACCGGCGCAGAGTCCCCGCCGCCGCCGGGTCTCGCGGGAAGACCGGCGACGCCCTCGGCCTTGGCAATCCTGTAGCCCTGGTATGTCTGTGTCGGCGCATCGGACAGCGGATCCTGTACCACGGGAGCCTTTCCGTGAGGCATATTCGGCTGACGAGGGGGTCGAGGAGGTCGAGGGCGGAAACCAGGCTGTCCCATCGGCTGTTGCTGCATCTGTGGTGGGGGCCGGAAAGGCATTCCAGGTTGGTGCATGCCCGGACGAAAACCAGGACCAGAAGGCGGGAACGGGAGGAAGGGTTGACCCATACCCATACCCTGGCCTGGAGGACCGGTGAAGTGCAGTGGCGGTCGCATGAACGGCGCGTTGGAGGGACCAGACGGTATCGGAGGGGGTTTGGGCGGAGGAGGACCTTCAGGTAGAGGGATGTCATCTGAATCGTCGGACTCTTCGTCTGATGATCCGGGAGGCGGTCCCTCTGGCATGACGATGTCATCGTCGTCGTCGCTATCGTCTTCTTCTTCGGATTCTTCTACTGGTTCTGGTGCTGAACCATGTCAGCGTGCGCCGTGATGTAGGAGATACTGGCCCAAATCACACAGCCTCAACCCAGCACCACAGCCTCGCAGCAGAACGAGCCCCGTCTATCCCTACTCTCGCCACTCCGATCTTCCGCCGCCATCCCTAGCCCCACACGTCGTTGAGCCCAAACGAAGCAGTGCGAGCCCAAACCACTCACTTCGTTCCTTGTAGGGCATCCCCGGCGGCGGGACTCCAAAAGGGTTGTACACCGCATCATAATACACACTCCTCGTCGGATCCCGGAGTCTCCCACTCTCATCATACAATCTCTTATCCCCTCCTCTGCCTCCGCCTCCGCCCTCGTCATCCTCATCCTCGTGTCCGGGCAATCGTCTCGACTTGTCCCCGTGCGTTCGGAACACCCGATCCCGCGCCTCCGGGTGTTCGGCGACGTACTTCTCCTTGACCTTGTTGACGTATTCGAGCTCGGATTCGAGGGATTCGAGTCGGGTCTTGTCCGCCGCGGCAAGCTTGGGTCGGGATTTGAGAGATCTGATCTCGCTCTCGAGATCTGGACGATGATTATCAGTATGAGACCACCGATACGGGTACGTCGCTGCGTCGAGAGCAGAATCGATCCTTGCTATAGCCTTTTCCGAGGAAGGGCTAGGCGAGATTTCTTGTGACCACTGGAAGAGAAAGTACCGCCTTCACCCACCTCGCGTGTCCCGCTTGATCGTCTGAGTCTCCCTCACCGACTTCCTCGCCTCCTTGTTCTGGCCACATCAGCACGGTTCGATTCCCCCAACTCAACCCCATCAATCGCTACATCCAACACGCTGCACTACGCACCTTTTTCAACTCCTTGGCTCTCTGAGCTTTTCCTGTACGTCGTCAGTCGCGTGATCGCTAGGTTATGTCGCCGCCCGCACTCACGAAACGCGTCCGCCGGGTTGCTCGATTTCCCCTTTGCCATGGCGATGAAGAGCCAGCGCTTCTCTTTATAGATTGGGAGAAATCAGTTCGTCCGCTTTCCCGATATCTGTCTTTGTCTTGACGAGCTGCGTCGCGTCTGGAGGTGCTAAGCAGCGACTGGAAGTATGACGCAAATGTAAACAGAGGAGAGCATGGTCGAGTTCCAACACCATCTTTTGAGCGGCGACCCACCTCCACCCTCAGCGCAGGTGAGATTTAAACGATCCCCTCCTATTTCCTACCATCACTGTGTCACCACCACCACCGCCACAGCCACCACCGACATCTCCATCCCTCCCAACCCAACTCATCTCATCCTCCCCATTGCATCCTTGATACCACACACGCCGCCATGTCAGAGTACGCCTTCCGCAAGATCGACATCGACGCGCTGGACGAGGACGTCCTCCTCCCTTCTGACCTGTTCGACCCGGACCCGAGGGGACCCGACGGGGCTCTTGCCGACGCGAAGCGCAAGTCGACCGATGTGCGGAATCTGGTGTCGAAGTGGGTTTCGGGCCGTGATCATGATCAGGGCGATTGCGAGTGATGGGTGTCCTTCATATATGTTGGTGGGAGGAAAGGGAGCTCGCGAGGTAGGGTAGAGCCAATGGGGCAGATGTGCTGCGAGGGCAGTTGCCATGCGGACGGGATGAGCACAGGTTGAGAGGACAGACCGCGGCGCAACGCTGACATCGCTGTGCAGGGGAGATATCGCCGGTGCATTGAACTCCATCCTGACGGACCCACCATACGGGGACGGCGTGGACGAAGCGAAGGTGAGTGGGGCGTGGGCGTCATGGTTCGCAGAACACAGTCATCTTCAGGCTCGACCGGTGCCGACTTCAGCTTGCGCCCCCAAGTTTCATACTCTACCATCATACCCTATCCCGACTCCATCCCCACCCTCATCCTAATCTCGAGTCTCCCTAATGTTTCGCAAGGGATCCGGTGCTATAAGTTAGAGACCGCGCTCACGGCTACAGAAACTCACCACCTCGGCGTTATTGCTCATCCTCAACTCGACTCGCGCAGCGGAGATCCCGGGGATCCTCAAGGGACTGGGACCTGACCAGCAGGACCACCTGATGGCGTACTTGTACAAGGTGGGTAGGCGGTCGGACGAGTAGACGTAGACGTATTCATCCCATCCATCTGGATCGGCAAAGAAAGCTATCATAGGAGCTGCACAAGCTGCGCTGCCTTGGTCGGAGCTGTGGTTGATGGGATCGCGTTGACGCTTGTTGCAGGGTATGGCAGCGCTCGGGCATGGACAGGACGTTTCCGGGTCGGTCCTCTTGACGTGGCACGAGAAGGTGGGTCCGACTTGTTTCCAGATAGTTTCAGATAGCCTCAGACAGCATCTCGCGGTGTCACGCCTCTTGCTGATGCAGGTAGCTCACCGAGGTCGCCGGAGTGGGGTGCATCGTCCGGGTCATGACCGATCGCCGGATCCTGTAGATATTGGGAATGCAGCGTTGTACCTATCACTCCTATCACTCCACAGACACCATGTACCTCGGAGAGACACTGCGTACTACACACAACATCCAACGCGACTCAACTGCACCAGGCAAGCCGCGGCCACGCCTCCACCTCTTCGCGCTCAACGTTTGCGCTGTGACAATCCGTGTTCGACCGGTGCGATCACCGACACAGTGGGTATAAGAAACCAATGCATCACCTTGTCTATGTTACCCTGCCTCCTGCGACAGGCGACCGCGCCGTCCCTGCCCCCGTGCCTCATCTCATCGCTTCACCAATTCACTTCGTTTGGACCGACCATCGTCCTGTCCCCGAGCCCCGCGCCCCGCTCACTTCTTGCCGTATCGCGTCTTCTTGCCCAAGTCGAAGGGGATATACCTGTACTTGATCATGTGTCTGGGACGCATCAGCTCATTTCCCCATCACTCCTATCACCCTCCACAAGGACGAGGTGATGCGGCGACAGAAGCCGGGAGGAAGCGAGCCGTGACCTACTGGATCTGCCGGCGCATGGTCAGGCCGAAGAGGGTGAGGAAGTAGACAAGCAGGATGGGCCAGTAGACGGGCACGTCGGTCGCGCGGGTGATGGTGCACACGAGGGCGATGGCGGTGGCCTTAGTGGCCGAGTACCAGAACTTGAACTCTGCGGGGGTTAGCGACGACGTGGACGAGGAGAAGTCCGGTCAAATCGGACACTATCAGCTGCAGTCATGCGCCAGCATCCGGTGCTAAACGTAGCACGGATGGAGGCACAAGATGGCAGCTGGAAATATCCCAATGAAAGCGCAGATACGTCGACCCACCAGGAAGCCTTCGGATGAACGGCCTAAACTCCTCCTCGTCGTTCCCGTTGCTGAACCCGCTGAGAAGTCCCTTGATACCCCCGCCCGACTTGGGGGTCGACGAACCGGGCAGGCCGGGTGCGCCCTCCTCGACGTCCTCGGCCGCAAGGTCCTCGGCGAGGGAGGGGTCGAAGCGGGGTTGCAGGAAGGCGAGGAAGAGGTTGAGGATGTAGATTGCGAGGGCGTAGCAGACGATGTACCACTGGTGCGGGTTAGCGAGATAACCTCGGACGCATAGCGACCGTCAGGATGCACATGTGGGGCGCATCTGAATGGCGCGAGGATGGGTGATGGGGTAAGACCGGTCGATGGATTGAAGCCCACTTACGCCTTGTCGGAGCACGACGTTCAGCAGGAAGAGGAGGAACAACACGCCAGTCACGATCCACCTCTCGATCACATGGGGCGTCGAGCGGTCTAGCAATCCCTGGAACTTGCGCGCATAGACGTTCGTGTGTTCCTGGACGAGCTGGGCGACGTTCTTCTCCTCTGGCAGACCGCCACGGATGCCGGCGCCTGTACCGGGTCCGATGCCCATTCCCATGCCGGACCCACCCATCGAGGGCCCGGGGGCGGGAGCGTATGAATGAGGCTGCATCCCCGCGAGGCCGGAACGAGGGGGAAGCCCGACCCGGGACCCGCAGAGGGCACGCCGACGCCAGCACCAACACCGACGCCGGGGCCGGACGGAGCGCCTGGAGCGGGGTACGGGTTCACCGAGGGGTAGGAATCGGTTGGGGGTGGCTGCTGAATTGGGTGAGAGACAGGTCAGCAGAGAGCATCAAGCAGGGAGATGTGTGGCGATCCGGAAGAAGACAGAACCCGGACTCACGCTCATGGTGAACGGGAGAAGCGGATGGTGAGGTAAGGATGAGTGAAGAAGGAAGAAGAGTCGATGAGAGTTGCTGAGAATTGAGCGACACGACACGTCGAGCTGTCCGGAAGGAGGCCACCGCACCTTAAACGGGTCGTGGCGTGGGGGCGGAGGCAAATATTGTCAGGCTCATTCAGCTGAGGGTCAGGCACAGCTGCCCCCTCCTGGTGACACTTACGTAACTGTTGTTCCTATCCCTTTGGTGGTTGTTTGGTGCCTACAGGATGAGGCCGACGAGACTGTCTGCACCATCGACGTTCAGCATCTTCAAAAGGCATCTCTTCAATCAACACCACCACAACCAAAACGCTACCCCAGCTGGCCACTGCCGCATCCTCGCGAGTCAGCCAGCTCCGCTTGGTTCAGACATTCCCTCTCTTACCGGTCGGCGGCACGACCAGATCACATCATCCGCGATCTTCATCCTCACCTGTCCGCTCAATCACCCCACATGAGCCTCCCGTCCCCGACCCACCTCGCCTCCCGCCTCCGCACGCTCGTGACCACCTCTCCTCCCCGTACCGCTCTCTTCTATGCCCGGATCTGGCATGCTCTTCTCTACACCGACGACCAAGCGCGTCAGCATCCGCACCGGCCACAACATGTCGACACGCACGAACCGCTCCATGCGCTGGCGCTCGCGTTCTTGGCTGACGAGCAGCCATACTCGGCCCTGCACCTCGTAAGAGAGACGGCGGAGGCGGATGCGGCCGAGTCGGACGAGGCCAAGGGGAAGTGGGATGGGTGTGGAGGGTGCGCGATCATCGTTGCGAGATGCTGTGAGGTGCTGGGGAGGTATAGCGAGGGACAGGCAGTGCTGGAACGAGCGGTACAGCGAGGCGCAAATCTCGGTATGTCCCGTGTGCCCTACTCCCTAAGCCGGGTCTGGGCTCAACGTTGATCCAGTGGCTGATTATGTTCAGACGTACCTGTGCTGTGTCCCGCGTCGAGTTCCTCTTCCGCCGCGTTGCTCCTGGCGAAGCTCTCCCACAAGGGCAAATCCCCAGCGGTCGCAGCGGAGCAATACACTCGTGCGCTAAGTCTCGACCCATGGCTCTGGGAAGCCTTCACAGGCCTATGCGATCTTGGTGCGTCACCTCTAATGACACTGGCGCCTCTGCGCAATGCCTGCTGATCCACTCGACCAGGTTCCGCGCCTTCCGCCGAAACCGTCTTTCCCGATCCTCCTTCGATCTCGCGAGCTCCCAGCAGCCGCACTTCTCGACCCCCTACGTTGTCGCCCAACCCGAGTGCGAATCCCACGCTCCACCCCATGCCGCGAAGTTCAGCGAGCGAGATGACGGCGTTCCAGCCGAGAAGGCAGCAGATGATTTCTATGTCTCATGGACCGACGAGCGGGGGATTCTTCACGCCCGATCTCAACGCCGGCGGAACGGCCAGATTGGGGATGCTGGGCAATCCATCATCGTGGGAGTGAGTGTCGACTCGGGTCCGAGATGCCTAGTATGACGGATGACGAGGACACTGCCTGAACATATCACAGCACACCGTCCGTCGCGGGGGATACGACCTTCCCGATCATCTCAGAACACAGCGAGCTCCCCTCTTTGCCAGCTGCAAATCGGAGGCCTTTCCCCAACCTCATGTCTGCCCTATCATCAGCGTCATCCATGCTCCCCTCTCTGCGTCCCGCCACGACACCCGTCACTTCCGCTCCCGATTTGGCACCGAAACCTCCAGCGATGAAGCGGCCTCGCGGTCACGGCTCTCGCCTCCCCGTGGAGACACCACAAAGCCACAACGGCGGGGTTTCGCGCGGGTTGGAGATTCGTCCCGGAGGAAGAGAGATGAAGGGTATCGAACCCAATGGGGAGTCTGATGGCGTGAGGAGATCGACGCGACTCAAGGCTGCTCCGAGCAAGACCGTCAAGGTCAACCGAGAACGAGACAAGAGGACGACCAGGTCGAGATCCGCCACGTCGTCCGCTTCTGGCGCGACCATCGAAGTGCCGGTGTCTTCTCCGCTGTCGATGGACACGCAGCTCCAGCTATCGGCGGATGACTGGCTCAGGGACGTGGTCAGACGATGTGCAAGGGCGTACAGGGCGCTCAGCATGTACCGGTGTCAGGAGGCTTTGAGCGAGGTGGATACTCTGCCAGTCGAGCTGCAGAAATCGCCGTGGGCGCTGGACATTGTCGCCAGGTCATTCTACGAAATGGCGAATTACGTCCTGGTGGGTCTCCCTCATCTTTGCGAGTACCTCACTGCAGTTCCGTTCTATCTCGCTGACTCGATCAGGCTCGTCGAGCATTCCGCGCCCTCCTCACTGTCGAGCCATACCGTCTCGAGTCCACAGAACTCTATTCCACCCTCCTATGGCATCTCTCCGACCCTCCCGCCCTGTCCCACCTCTCCCAATCTCTCATGGCCGTGTCGAGGGAATCGCCACAGGCTTGGATCGCAGCAGGCAACACCTTCTCCCTTCAGCGGGACCACGACGAGGCGATGAGATGTTTCAGGCGGGCGGCGCAGATCGATCCGGGCTGCGCGTATGCCTGGACGTTGTGCGGCTACGAGGCGGTCGAGATGGAGGAGTGGGAAAGGGCTCTGGGTTCTATCGTACCGCGATCAGAACGGACGTGAGGCACTACAACGCGTGGTGAGTGGTCCGCTTTGACATCCATATCGACTTGTTTGGAGTAGGAGGGATCGCGGCGCTCGCAAGGCACAGGAACGCTGATCGTCGTCAGGTACGGTATGGGACTCGTCTACCTCAAAACGGGCAAGCCTCGATATGCAGAGCACCACTTCCGCCGCGCAGCCGAGATCAACCCGACCAACGCCGTGCTTCTGTGCTGCATCGGCATGGTGAGTGCGAATTCCTCGACTTCCTCGAGCCGGCGAGCCGTCGCCCGTGCGAGGAGGGCGATTTGCGTCCTGGGGATATGGGATCGATGGATCAGCTGCTGATTGCTATCGCACAGGTGCTCGAGCAGACAGACGACGTGGTGGGCGCGTTGGCGGCTTACGAAGAGGCGTGCAAGTACGCGCCGGAGAGTCCAATGGTGCTGTTCAAGCGGATCCGGATGCTCGTGGCTCTGCAGCGTATCGACGTGAGTGGGACCCCGTTGCGCTTTCCTCTTCCCCGATTCCAGCGAACTCCCCGATCCACCACAATATGGAGTCTCGGTCCTCCACAACCCTGGGACCTCTATCAGGTTGAGAATCGTGTGGGCGTGATGTGACCCCTCCGCGCATATCAAGCATACCTGGTGATCCGACGACGACGCTAATGAATTCAATCGCAGGACGCGATCGCCGCGCTCGAGCCACTTGCCCGCACAGCGCCAGACGAAGCACAGGTCCATTTCCTCCTGGGAAAATGCTATCTCCGGAACCACAGGCGAGGGGAAGCAACCGTGTGTTTCACGGCGGCGAGGGAGTTGCAGCCCAAGCTCGAAGGGGCGATACGGGCCACGATCGAGGCGAATGGGGAGGAGGAGGAGGGGAGGAGGGGAGTGATGCAGCGGTGAGGCCCGAGTGGGAGCGAGAGGAGGGAAGGAAGGAGGGGTGGGTGGAGCGCTCCGCCGGAAGAGGCTGACGGGTAGGAGGCGTCTGGCCTGAGCGGTGAGGAAGATGGACGGACCATCAGGCGTCCGGCGGCCCAGCACGGGAGGGGTTGTGCATTTGATAGCGCAGAGCTCAGTTTCCACTATGCACAACGAACGTATCTTGCGAGCCACGTCGTTTCGAGTCGGTTGCAGTACCGCGCAGGCGATGGTCGGACGTGCGATCAGTCGAACGCACCGCACAACAAGACCGAGAGCAGCGGCACCAACATGTTTAGTCCTTACATCCCATACATAGCTCACCACCGGTCAACATGCGTGCGAGGCGGCTCCGTGGCTCCGCGAGTCTCGGAAGGTGGGGAGGTGGGTCAGCATCCCGTGATAGTACTCGTACAGTACGAGTACATGTATGGTAGTGCATAACAGTAACAGACAAACAGACAACCAATTGAAATGCTGACAGTGGTATTGGAATCATAATGATCTCACGGACCTCGCGCGCTAGGCCAAAGCCGAGTAGACTATCACCCATGCGGAATATCCCTCACTCCCTCACTCTCTGAGTCTTCTCTCTGTCGTCGCGGACGCCCCTCTTTCGGATTACGCTTCAAATTCCTCCCACTCAATCGCCTCTCATAGACGGGGATACCGACTCGAACCACCTCCCCACCCGTCCGTGACCGACATGGTATTCTCGTTTCCATCGCCCTCGTCGCACTATTGCGATCCCCGCCGCATCACCTTCCCAGGGGCTCCATGACGATGACTCTGACGTTGAACCTCGGGCCGAGCAAAGTCCTTTGGTCCGAGTAGCGCCAATGGACCATGAGAGCCGGCCATTCTCCCCCCCAGCCCCCCCCCCCCCCCCAGCCCTCTCGGCCCTCTCAGCCCCAGCCCTCCCAGCCCTTTCAGACACCTGAACCCCCAGGGACCCGCGCGCCGCATCATGCCCACGAGTGCGCAACGTAATCTCTCAACCTGAACCCTCCTCTCCCGATCGCTTTGGCAAACTACACGCATTATCAGCAACATGGCCAGCCAGCCGCCAAAAAGGCACGCCAGGTCAACACCGGTGTGCGCTGGACAGGCGACGTACCGCCGCAAGCTGCTCTTTGCTCTGACCGTCTGCTCCGGTCCATGGTGGTCGGGGATCCACGTTATAGTCCGCCATCAACGCCCAGAGGGCTGTGACGCGGCGGGAAATGTGCTCGAGCTGAGATTGAGGGTCGAGGCCTTCGGAGCCTGAGCAATACGTTAGTACACTCGTTCTCGCCAGTCCACGATGATGTGCCCCGAGATGATAAGTGCAACATCGAAGCGCGGGTCAGCGCGAAGTGTTTGCGATGGCGATGGGAGGGATGTCCCTTAGCTGTCCTAAGGAGTACACGTGCTCGATGCTGCATCGCAAAGAGCAATGGCTTGTTCGCGCTAGGGTGCGGAGATGGGTGTGGTCACATGAGACGGCGCAAGCAAGACTCGAGCCCGACTCACGCAGTATCGCCCGATTGACCTGCTCTGCCAACACGATTCTCCTCCCCTGTTCCAGGAACCCCTTGAGGATACTCGTCTCGGGATCGGTGTACGCGAAGAGCGCTCCGACATCCTTGATCTCCTGGAGATACACCGCCCTATCTTCTGGGCCCAACTTCTTTGCTTCGGCATGTAACCCCTGAGCGGCAGTAAGCGCGTGAGTGAGCGTGACGCCTCCTCCGGCTGCGGCGCCTGCCCCTCCTGGTACGGCGGCGGAGGGTCCGCCGTTGTGCATCGAGGAAGTGAGGGAACCCATTGATGAGGATGGTGATGATGGGCTTGAAGGTGCGAGTTGGCGGAACGACTCGATGAACGATTGGATACGGAGGTTGAGGCGGACATGAGCGGGATGGGACGAGTGGTGGAGCACAGGAAGGGAGTGGTCGGATGACGAAGCCCCTAAGGCTGAGGAGCCGTTGGAGGCGAAGATCACGGTGGAAGATGACGAGGATGTGGAATGGGGGAATTGGAAGGCCGAGTACGGTTGTGGGAGGTGTGATGGGATTGGAGGCGAGGAAGAAGACGATGATGGCAGCGCAGAATCCTGAGACTGGGGAGCGGAGTGCGAGTTCCCGTTGGTCCAAGAGATAGCACCGTCGCCGTTGGAAGGCAAGACACCGTGGCCCGGTCCAGGCGTCTCTGTGAGCACAGATGGGAAGTGCGCGTTGAGCGCTTCCTCGGCACGGTGGATCGCCCCGTTGAGGATCGAGTTGATGATGGCTGTGAAGCGTCAGCGGTTCGGTCAGAGAGGCATCGAATGGCCATCAGCAGCCCAGAGCTGAGCGTCGGCCGGGTGCGCTATGAATCCAGGTCGTCCATGCTGCTCCGTTGCCTTGTAGGGGTCAAGAAGCAGAGAAGTCGCTCACCCCGTCTCCACTCAATAGACGCCAGCTTCTGCTCATCCAGAACGATCCCTCCTGTCCCGCCCTCTGTAGCTCCAGCTCCAGCCTCCAGCGTCCCAGCTGTCATCTTGCTCAGTCCGCTCCCGCTCCCCTTTCCCTTTCCATCCGTCATGGACTCCATGTCGACATCCACGTCCACGTCCATACCCCCATCCCCCTTTCCATCTTGCAGCGGTATCGCCGCGTCTCCAGCCTCTCTTGCATAGCCCGCTCCGTTCCCCGTGACGCCGGGATCCGGAACAGGCGTCGAGCCGGGCCGCCTGGGGCGGGAGGACTGGGCGAGAGATCGCGCGGTGGAGGAATAGGCCGCGGAGGAGACGTAGTCGAGTATGATGTCGTGCTGCAACCGCCGAGACATTAGCAACGGATGGTCCGCGGTCGACGGCCCGAACCGTGTCTGCCCTGCTAGAAGGGACGCATATATACGATGCGAGAGATGCAGGAATGAGGTGCTGGAAGACCTCGACAGCAACTCACGAGACATGTCGGCGCGGCGCTCCCGCCGTTCATCTTGCTTCTGTCCATGCTAGGGGCGAAGTGGATGTCGCACTGATATCACTGAGCCAACAGCTGCACCTAGCGCGGGAGTCTTGGGTAGCCTGGAACTGTGCAACGACAGGAAAGAGATGAGAATGACAAGACGTAAGATGGGTTGGGGTGGATTAGGGTTGCTCCTGTCGGTGGTGTGTGATGTGTCCGGAGTCGGTCGGATACGGATAGGAACCAAGCCGACGTCACGTCACGCCACTCGGGCGACCAAGATGATTAGAAAACGTCGGCTAGTGTTTATTGGCGAAAAGCTAATTGCCCAGCTCAAATATGGGTAAATTGTTAAGCAACGGGCTTCACCCAGCATTGAGTGTTCATGAGGTGTGACTACAGCTGGGTTATCTGTGCTCGCCAACCACTCGGCTCAAGCCCAACGTCCAAGCCCAACGTCCATAGTATAATTTACGAGGAGAGGAAACCAGGGATCGAAAGGTATTAGACATGTAGCGTAGTGTCACCGCGGCATCGCCGGGCCAAGGCATGAGAGAGGTGCAGAATCATCTTGGAGCCTTGCTCCGAGACCATCGGGAGCGTCTCGTCTCCGCGGGGTTCCAATATCCTCAAAGTCGTTTTGGGCGGTCAGGAGGATCGTCCCCTACATGGCCGCCGCAGCGACCACGAGCGCGACCCCGCCAGCTCCAGCAGCGGTGAGGAGCGACATCCCGCTCCCCCTGCCCGCGGCGGCCGACTTGCTCGACGAAGCCGACGCGGCGGAAGCGGAACTAGTAGCGGACGCGGAAGCCGAGCCGGTGACTGTCGCGGTGCCGTTGGTGTTGTTGATGGGGACGCTGCCGGTGGGGTAGGCTGAGCCGGCGGCCTTGATCTCAAAGGGCTGGGACGAGGCGTAGACGCCTATGAGGTCAGCAAGGCATGGGGAGCAAGGTCGTGTGCCCGAGAGAAACGGTCGTGTGCCCGAGAGAAAAGGGAGCATGAGGAAGAGAACGCGAGGTTGCGTTCCTTCGGGACAGGAAACGGTCTCTTGAGCACGAAAGGGCGGCTTCGGAAATGTGGGGTGGGGGGAGGAGGGAGGAAGGGTGTTGGAGGTAGTACTAGCAACCGCGATTGCTGTTCCTCGAAGACGGGGAACGAGGAGCGACTGGTTCGGCGTGTAATCGGGAAGAGAGAGAGAGAGTGAGCTTCATACCGTCCTCGCACATGGCGTGACGAGGCAAAGCAACGGCACCAAGGCGAACACCAAGACTGGATACCCAGGAAGAACTCCAGCCGGACCTCACTCACTGCTCGAGTTGAGAGGGTCAGTCAGCTGGATGACATAGTTTTGCGCAGCGGGGACGTTGATCCTGCGCTGATCAGCTGGCGGTCGCAACTCCACGACTGAATGACTCTATCACTCCACGACCCATAACTCCACAACGCGGTCTACGATTTGGAGCAGTCGAGTTGCGGCTTTCTCTCCCTTTCTCTACCGGTCGTGGTATTGGCAGTATCCGGCGATGATGGATCAAGCCTGCACTGCGGCAAGTCTGTGAACCCCCTGAGATCTCTTCGTCCTTGGGCTAGCCTCCTCTCGATCCGTTGAAGAACAAGCACGAGGACGACCCTCCCCACTCCTACCCCATCCGGTGCGAGCTGATACAAGCTGCGAGCCGATACGGGAGACGAGCTGCGAGCTGATACGAGAGACGAGCTGTAGACGAGCTGAGAAGGGACGGCGCGACTCACGGCGAGATGGTCTTGGAGTAATCATAAGTCGGTTGAATCGAGATCAGCGCGAGCTTGTTGTTCTGTCGCGGCGTCAGTGATCATTGGGTTCATTGGGGCCACCCGGCATGCCAGGCCAGGAGCGCTATTCCCCGCCAGCAGTTCTATGCCGGTCCAGGAGCTCCATGCGTCTGGTTGGAGATCCCAGAGTTCGGGAAGGGGAGACGAGCGGGTGCATGGAAGCCACACGGGAGCCTGGGCTGTGGGACGAGTGATGTGCCGTCGCGCAGTCGCACTCGTACTTTCCCCAGCCCTCTTCTTCCTTCTATCCCCTGCCTCCCCCCCCCCTCTCTCTCACACACACACTCTCTCGCTCTCGCTCTCACTCACGAGCACGTTGACGTCCGAGTTGGAGAGAAACACCGAGAACTGCGTGATGGTATTCCCCTGCGCCGAGGCCCAGACGAGTGTGTTGAGGCTGTTTGACACCCCTGACAGCGGGTCAGCGTGGCCTACCAAAGGGATCGGGGCCGGGGGATCGAGGAGGGGTCTGACCCCCTCTCTCGTGTCCACCGGCGACGCCGACAGCGACGGGTACGAACGGCGTCGTGGAAGGCAGGCCATCACTCACACCACAGACTGGAGCTGGGCTGGGTGACGGTGAGCTGTCCCAGGGCGGTGCTGAGCAAGGCGAGGAGCGAGATGATCCGGAACATTGCGCGTGGCGTGGTGTTTGTGCTTTGCAAGTGGGCGAAGCGTTGTTGGCGAGGACAAATCAGCTAGCCAAGTCAAGAATCGATTATGATGAGGAAGAGTAAGTTTGTTGGATGGATGTCGATGGGTGTGGATGGTGGTTGGTGGTTTCGTGTTGGTGTGGTGCAGTGTGGTGCGGGTCAGAACAGTGCCTGTGCGGAAAGGGCAAGGGACGGGCCAATGGGGTAAAGAACCAAAGAGCCAAAGAGCCAAAGAGCCAAAGGTTGGGGGGCCGAGGGGCGGGGAAGCGTACTCGTACGGCACGTCGGGAGCTAACGACGGACTCGGCGGTGCAGCGGGCAGCGGGGAGCGGAGCGGGGTAGCGGAGCAGGGGACCCAAGAGCGGATAGGGGCGCGCTGTGCGGTGTGCTGTAGCGAGCATGCATGCATTGAGCCAGAGCAAGCGCCAGAGCATGAGCATGAGCCTTTCCGCTCCTTTTCCCATGGTTAGACAACTGCCCGCTTTCGTACCTGACGCCCCGCCTCCCTTTGCCTTTTCCCCGGCCCGTTTCAAGTGGCACTGGCCGGAGCAGGCACCGTTTCATCCTGGCAGTTGGATAACTTTTGCTTCCGCCAACAAGACTCCTAGCCTCCTCACCCCCTGCCCAGAATCCCCGCCATCTCCTTTTCGTCCGCCGCGTCCAATCCCCTCGCTCTCGCCCGGAGTCTCAAGTTCCTATCAAAAGTGACTAGCAGCACCTTGGTCGCTCCCGGACCTGCCGTCTCGACGCCCAGCAACTTGGATCGATCGACGAAATGGTCCGCCTGGAAACTCGCGATGTTCAGGATCAGGTCGTCCATCGTCCTAGCACGGGTCTTCTCGTCGGTGGGCTCGACGTGCTCGGTCCGGATCAGGAGGTCGGAGAGGTAGTTGCCCTTTGAAGTCTGTATCTTGAGGCAGAGGGAGTGCGTGCGGATACGCGCCTCGAGGTAGGATATCGCGGCGATGGCGGCGGTGCCCAGTGCGCCGGGTGATTTCGACAGGCCATCGAGTTCGGTCACAACTACGCGGACGGCATCAGCGGCTGCTTGACCAAGGACGACATTGCTCCACTCACCAGGAAGCGGCACGACGACACTCCATTGGCCGCCCTCGACGACCTTTGAGAACATCTCGATCGCCGATAGCAGCACGTTCGTGTCGAATACGAGCATCGTGTAGCCCGGCACCACGCGGACCGAGGTCTTTTTCCCGGCGCGCTTTGGCTTGACGCCGACGGCCTTCTGCGCGGGTGCATTGAGGAGAGAGCGGAGATATTTTCGCCGTTCCTGTTCGATATATCAGCGCCGAATACCCATGTAAGAGGATCAGATCCACCCACCCGGAGCGCTGCGAGCTCGGAATCGTCCTCCTCGCTCTCGCTCTCGGCGTACTGCTCCACGTCCTCCTCGACAATCCTCGCCGCTGCACGCATCCGTCTCTGCTCCTCCTCCTCGATTTTCCTCCGCTCTTCCTCCTCCTTCTCCTTGATCCGCACCGCCAACATCCCCTCGATCACCAGCTGTCCGTCCATCACCTGCAGCCCATCGACATGCTTCACCAACACCCCGGCCGCCCAAACCACACGCTTCCATCTCCTCTGATTCACAGCAACCGGCCCGTCCGTAAGATCTGTCCCTCCACCTCGTCCACGACTCCTTCCGAGATGTCCACCGCTGAATCAAAGTTGGCGAGAAGCACGTCCATCTCGGACTGGAACCGCTCGCCCACTCTCGGTTGTGCCATCGCTCCGGACCCTCGACCGGGGGCCTTGCCTTTCCAGAACCCTCGCTCGTACACCCGTCGCCCAACCCACTCCATGCCCCTCACAGCCCAGTCTTCGGGGAGGGGTGCTCCGCCAACGAGACGGACCTCTTCCCGGGTCTCGAGATTGGACGAGTTGAGGAACGCGACGAGATCGTGCCACGGGATGTAGGGTGTGAGGACAACTCCAGTATACGGTTGTCGATACAGTGTCGCGAGGAAGGTGAAGAGGAGGGTGATGTATGGGCTGAGAACGTGATGCAATCCTTGCAGGCGGTTCGGGTGCTTGAGCGTGAAAGCAAAGACCGCAAAGGTGAGCTCCAGGGCGCGTGTCAGAGTCGACGGGAAGGTGTCCGCATTGGGGATTATTGGCGAGGTGTGTTCGGTAGGTTCCATCGACTGATTCCTGGACACTGAAACCTCCGGGTCGGCGCTCCCGTCGTCCACCTCACCGTCATCCTCGCCGCCATCGTCGTTCGCCTGCGCCTGTGCTCGTCTCCTCTCTGCCCCTTCCTGAGCCAGTGCGCGTCGGATCACCCCCGACACAGCACCATACTGGAGCACCGCAGCGATGTTGACAGTCGCCATGATCATCCAGTCCACCTGGGAGACGTTGGCCTTGCGGCTCACGCCGTCGAGCGACGCATCCTCCTCGAGCCGTTCCATGAAACGGGACATGACCTCGGGGAACGAGTCGAGTGAGATCTTGGTGAATAGCATGCCGTGCAGGCGGACAAAGAGGTCCATGGCGGTGGCTTCGGGTAGCGATCGCTGAGACTGCAGTGCCGAGTCGAAGAGGGGCAGAATGGATTCGCGAGAGGTCTCATACGAGTGGGTCACAGTGAGACTACACGTGAGTCAGGCATGAGGATGGAAAACGACATTGTCGACGAAGGGGAAGCTAGCTCACCTCTTGGCAAAGTGGTGTAGCGCTGTTGGCTCTTGTCCGCGGACATCTCTGCAAAGCAGGGCCAAGTGATGATGCAGCCGGCCTTCCCCGGGCTTCTCGGTGATACCCACGGTATACCAATCTCTCGCCGTGGTCCTCCACGTCTCCTTGTCCTCCACGTCCCAGCTCTGAGCCACTTCGGCACCGATACTGGCTCCACTCGGTTCCGGTGGTCCAGGGCCATCATCCCTATCGTCGGGTGCCCCATCGAGGTCCGGGCTTGTCCTATCCTTGTCCTTCCTCTCCGCCTCCACCGCGAGATGACTGGCGATAGCCATCCTGTACCTCGCGAGATCTCCAAGCGCCTCGATCCACGCCGTGCGGAATTGAGCGAGCGACAAGTCCTCCAACAGGTCGGTGTAGAACTTGTATGCGTCGTATACCAGATCAGTGAGGAGATCGAGCGCGGCGGGGTGGCCTGACATCCAAGCATGCCGGAGTCGCTCAAGGATGAGGTGGAAGCCGACTTGCCAGAGTCGGGAGGGGATGTTGTACCGCACCGTCAACTGGTGCAGGGAGGATGGGACGAGGGGGTCGAAAACACGGACAAGGAACTCGTGATGCAGGTCGGCCAGCCTGTCCAGTCAGCATAGTCGTTGCATATATGTATGATCAGCCCTCTCTCGCGACTCACTCTTTGTGCTTCGCTATCAGATCAAGCCACGCTGGTGCGTCCTCGACCGCCGACCTCAGGTCGCGTGAGTACGGATCTCTCGGTCGATCCAACAAAACGCTGATCCCGACTTCTGGGTCCGCCGCCATGAGTTTGTGCATCTCGGTGAGCTCGGTCTCGAGAGTCTTGATCTTGTCATGAACCTCTTTGAGAATCGCCTTGACGCCCGTATCGCTGCCGGTCATGCACCCATCAGCACACAACCCTCACAATGGTCCGACCCTCCCGCGATCCCACTCACCCTTTCCCCTTGCCCCGCTCTCGGTCTTTGAAACTCTCGCTCCCTTCCGAGCTGCGACTACCTCTGCTTCTCCCATCGCTCTCGCGCTTCTTTGGTCCCGACCCACTGCTCTGTCCTCCTCTCTCGCTCCCTTCTCTCCGCTTCCTCCGCTCTCGCTCCCGATCCGCCTCCTCCTCGGCAGTCCGCCCAACCGTAGGCGGTCTCCGCAGGCCACTGCGAGATGGTCCGAGTCCGGAGTGATGTGACGCCGAAGCGGATGCGGATGTGGATGCGAGTGACGGCGTGGTCTGCTTCGGAGCGAAATGATGTGGATCATGTATGGATGGGTCGAACAGTCTCCTGCTCCCGCCCGGCGGAGTTTCTCTTCCCGGAACAGCCGCTCTACGACGATGCCGTTCGTCGTGTGTTGATGCTGGGGCAGAGGCGGAGGCAGCGTGGTGAGCATGTGCAGAAGGCAAGGGCGAGGGGACGTCGCCTCGGGAGGAGGAAGGTCGGGTCGACTCGTAACTCGGTGGAGGAGCCGGAGCCAATGGGCGACTCGGGTCGAACAAGACCCTCTCGGACGATCTTGGTGTTCCGCGCGCACCACGACTGAACTCGTCGACCTCACGGCGGGACTGCACCCTGCGGGCATGAGCACTTGCACTGTATCGTTCCCCAAGTTGGCCGTGACGGGACACGGGACGGTGATAGGAATAGCTCTCTCTCACCGGGAGGGTCCCGGAGCAGCGGCGTTCTTGCGCTGCAGATTGACGATCCGGTCGGCGAGGTCCGGAGCCCTCCTGGGCCTGGACGGACCGGCTACGGGCGAGTCGTCCATCGCGAGGGCGAGGCAGATGTGTGAGGTGATCCAAGGCGGGGTGAGAAGTAGCTTTGGTGTGTGGTTGTATGTGGTTGCTGCGGCCTTTCTGCTTGTTCGGTCGAGTGCTGCGCAGTGCACACACAGTCAGGTACGGACCGTACGGGTTAATGGCAATGGTCATGTCACGTGATTGAATTTCATTTCGCCACTCGGAATTTGCTTCCGCCCGCCTGCCGCGCCGCCTACGCACACAAAGTCTCCCCGTCACTCTGCAGTCTGCACAGCTGCCTGCAATTCGACTGCACCAACTCTTCGCAGGATCACATTCATCTTGCCCCAAGTCCTTGCAAGTCCTTCCGAGTGCGGAACTGAAATACCTGGACTCTGTCATACCCCCCGACCCCTCGCTCGAACTTACCACCCACTTTTGCACCTGCACGATGAGCAAGAAAGTCAAGGACACGACGCTGTACGATGTCCTCGGCGTGACGCCAGAGGCGACCGACATTGAGTGAGTGGCTGCGGTCACCATTCACGGCGCGGTAATCCTTCTGCTTGGCTTCGTAGGGATATCAGCGCTAATGAGAGCTCAGACTGAAGAAGGCGTACCGAAAGAAAGCTATCCAGGTGAGTCTACCCCGGTGTATGACTCGAACCCCCGGCTCATCAGGCAGTATCATCCGGACAAGAACCCGTCGCCCGAGGCCGAGACGATGTTCAAGGAGGTTGGGTGAGTTGGCGCGTACTGCGCTTACTCTTGCCCATCCTTGCTTGCGAAACCCACTACTTCTGATGACGACACGTCGACGCTGACTCTCTCAGCGAGGCTTATAACATCCTGTCAAACGCCGACTCGCGGGCATTCTATGACAAGGTCGGGAAGGACGGTATGAACAAAGCCGAAGGTGGCGAGGTGGATCCCCAGGAGATCTTCTCCAAGATGTTCGGCGGGGGTGGGTCAGCTTCTTTTCCCTACCGCGTGTCATCTGCTGACTAGAGTAGAGGCGTTCTTTGACTACGTGAGTAGAGCTCTCCTCCGCGGCGTTTCCAAGCGGGAGGGCAACAAGGCATTGAGGAGGGGGGCGAAAGCTGTTGTCGCTGATCTCACTCAGATCGGCGAGATCTCGCTCGTCAAGGACTTTACGTCAACGATGGACGTGGTGATGACTCCCGAAGAGCGGGCAGCGATGGAAGCCGCCGAGGGGGAAGGTGTCGACCCCAGCGCGACCGGCGAGACTGTCTCGGGTGAGGCATCCGCGACAAACGTCCCCGCTGGGACCGGACCCGGCATCAGCTCCGAGGCCGGTCTTGACGGTACCCCTACGGCTTCCTCGGCTGCCGCTCCCGCTCCATCGCATCTCGACGGTACCCCCGCGCATCAGCCCGAAGCGAGCAACACCACCTTGGCCCACCACTCCTCGTTCTCCACCCCTCCACCCGGCTCCGCTAGCGCGAGCACCGACCAGCTCTCCAAGAAACCCGGAGAAGCGCAGCTTGGGAAGGACAAGAAGGGGAAACACAAGCTGTCGCCTGAGCAAAAGGCGCAGCTGGACGCGTTGGAGAAGAAGCGGGACGAGGAGAAGTTGAAGAGGTGAGTGGCGCGGGCGCGGCGAGACGTCGTCTCGGCCAGGCTGACGCAGCGCAGGATCGAGGATCTCGAGAAGAAGCTCGTCCAGCGTATACGGCCTTTCGTGGATGCCAAGAACCCCGGAGAACTCAACGATCCGGAGACAAAGGCATTCGAAGCTCGCATCAGGACAGAGGCAGAAGATCTCAAGCTCGAGTCGTTTGGCATCGAGGTGGGTCGTGATGGGTCGTGTGATGCCTCGTTGTCTCTACAATGTCCTTGCCGCCGGTCCCACTAGGCTCCAGAGGGGTCGGAAGATTCTTCTCATCCAGATTGGATGGGAGGGCTCGTAGCATCCTCTCTCGAGTGATGCTTGACTGTATCACGCACGTACTGACAACGCCGCTCGTAGCTTCTGCACACCATCGCCAGCGTGTACATCACCAAGGCCGGGAACTTTGTCAAGTCGAAAAAATTCTTTGGCGGGGGTTTCTTTGGTCGCCTGAAGGAGAAGGGCGGGATGGTCAAGGAGGGTTGGGGTCTGCTCGGTTCGGCGTGAGTGTCACCCTCCTCGCGAGATCCGAGCCTGCGAGCCTGCGAAGCCTCTGTGATGGATTCAACATGTACTGACAGTGTCGTAGGATCGGGGTGCAGACGGCGATGGAGGAGATGGAGCGGATGGAAGCGAAAGGCGATGCTACGCCCGAGGAGATCGAGGCGCTCGCGCAGGAGTTGAGCAGCAAGATGCTGCTCACGACGTGGAAGGCGACTCGGTGGGAGGTCATCAACGTGGGTTCGGGTTCCGGTTTCGGGGGGAGGGGGCGGGGGGTCATAGCTACTCCTTTCCGCGTCGTGTCGCTTGGCCCGACCTGACTTTTTGCAGGTCGTTGGCGCCGTCGTCGACGGGGTGCTGTACGAGCAGGGACTGTCTAAGGACGCGGGTCTGAGACGGGCAAAGGCGATTCTCACTATCGGGGGTATCTTCAAGGCAGTACAGGCCGACGAGTCGGATGAGGAGCGTCGCGAGCTTGAGCGGTGAGTGGGCACCAGCACCCGCACCCGCACCCGCACCCTTGGACAGGCTGCATTTCCCCCTTCCCACTTCCTCTCGCCACCGCGGTTCTCGACCACTTCCTCGAGAGAAAGGCAGCTGGAGATGTTACGAGCCGCGATATCCGTCGATCGAGCTTGTATCGTTGCGTCGCCTGTATCGCTGGCAGCAGGGCTGATGTCGGTCGCAGTCTCGTCATGAACGCGGGTAACAAGAAGAAGAAGGCGGAGAAGGAGAAGGAGGCCAAGGAGAAGGAGAGGAAGGGGTGGGGATGGGGAGCCAGCCCGGCGAAGCATCCTCACGCCGAGACCAAGTCCGAGAGCGCGAGCGCGAGCACGGCCGCTACTCAGCCTACGCAGGAGAAGTCGGCGGGAGCGGTATAGGCGCGAGCGAACTTTCATAGACTAGACTAGACGGGGAGTGTGGTTCGACAGGAGTTCTGTACGTTATGATATGACCGTTTAATGATATCACATATCGAGAATGGCGTGTAGGTCGACGTGATTCCCATTCACGGATCTGTGGGACGATGCTGCAGTCGCCTCTTGCGGCCGTCAATTGCCGCAGCATCATCTCAAGTGTGGCAATGTTTCATGACGGGTGTCTTTCCATCTGGCATCAACGTCCGAGGATATAGCATCATACGAGAACGACCACGCTACTTTCTCGCTAGGACGCTGCAGCGAGCTGAGCACATCCTCGCTCGCCCATCATGTTGTCCCCCGGGGATCGCGGGTGCCTGTTGCGCCACTGCGCTCCAGACGCACACATCCACCTCGATCCCTCATTTCCATCCACTTCAATCCCCCATCTCCTAACCACTCGGCTCCCTTCCTCATGCCTATCCATCCCCATACGCCCCTGCCGTCCCTTCCTTATACGTCCCTGCCGCCCCATCCGGATCACGCCCTCGCTCCCCCATTCAGAATCATATCATAACTCCTCGCCATGTGCTTCACCACATGGTGCCTCGCCGCGGTCTCCTCTTTCTCTTTGGCTACTCTCGCGGCTTCTGCTGCGGCACGCTGGGCCTGAGTGTCGTCTATCGCTTTGGTCTTCTTCTTCCTGCGGCGACGGAGGAGGTACTATATGCCCAGACCTATGACGAGGGCGCAACATACTGGGAGCGGTAAGTATCAGCAGCGACCGCGAACAACGAGGCGCGTGCTTGAAGGTGTAACAGACGCGGGGTATGGATCAGAATGTTGGAGAGGTAGGAGTGGGACAAGGGGAAGGGTGGGGTTATGCCCCGGATTGCACACTCCCACACTCACGCGCTATGACGATGCACTTTGTGGGATCCTCCGAGGTGCAGAATGCCGAGTATTCCGAGACCGTCGAGGAGACGTCGCGGGGATGAGGGTTGGGATGGCCAAGTGGCAGGGCGTAGGCGAAGAGACATTGGGTTGGCGGGGGGATCAGCAGGGCGAGAAGCGGGTTCATGATGCCGATGGCTGTCGGGTGCGGTCAGGTTGTGAGGTGCTGACTGTAGTGTGTCGAGCGGGGATTGAGCTGGCACAGGCGCAGGTCGGAAAGTATCTTCAGTGTCGCTGAAGACTTGATAGTGATAGCGGACGCACGAGGTGGGTCAGGAATCAGTACACAGAGCGACGGGCCGCTGCAGCATGTCAGAAGCGATTTGTTGAGGTAAGCTGGATTTCTCGCCGAGGACGGAGGCCAGATATGAGGTTGGACAGAAGTCAGATACGAGGTCGCCTCAGTGCCATCGCAGACTTCTGGTTGCTGACCCGATACGAGACGTGTTAGGAGCGTGATTGAGTAGAAAGGACCCCGCCGCCCCTCGCTTTTGCCAATCAAAGGATCGACGATACCCGCCTGTCCTCGCACCGTTTCACTCTCTGAGACACATGCAAGAACACAACGTACATACAAACGCGTCATACAGTGTCGTGTCGTACCGATACTCCGTATTCTCCCTCGCAGTCGCAGTCGCAGTCGCAGTCGCAGTCGCAGTCGCCGAATATCACTGTATAAGACTGTGCTGGGCACGACGCCGTCGCTATCGCTTCGCGCTGTCCTCTGTCTCTACGTTGTAATGAAGTCTGACGAGCTGCGGGAGCGGCTCGTCCGGCTCGTCGTCCTCCCGCGGAAGAGGGGTGCCTCCAGGTGAAGTCGGCACGGAGGGTTGTTCTAACCAAGTCGTCAGCACGGCATGAGTCCCATTCATCCGTTGATGGATACCTACCGAATAGATTGAGGATGGAGAAGACGTGTGGCCAGTTTTTGAGGACGTCCCCGATCGCTAAGTCCCATCAGCATGGGATTTGTGGGAGAGGTACACCCGAGGCGACCCACCTTCACCACCATCAGCCATGACGTTGCTCATCTCCGCGAGCTTCTCCACCCGGGCCAACAACTCGGCAGAAGCCTCGCGCAGGGCCTGCAGACCCGCATGCTCTTGCTGCTTCTGCAGGAGGGTCTGGAGAGACGGCGTGAGGTTGGTGCCGGCCAGGCCGGACGCTTGGGAGGCGGGTAATGATCCGGGTCGGGACATTGCGAGGGCGTGGGTGAGTGCGGCGCTGCAAAGTGGGATGGATGGAAACGGTGTAATTGGATGTTGTTGAGTGGAGACTTGGTCGCGTCGAGGCGCGTGTTGGGTTGTGTCACGTGAGGCCAGCCCCAGCAGCTTTCCCACGGTGTGGACCTTTGAATTGTTGCCACCCAGCCAGAGTCATCTCTCGTACCTGTACCTGACGACGGTCCACTCACCCGACCAGCTCGTCATGTAGCAACAGCTTTTATCAACTCGATTGTTTCTCTTTCCTTGTTCACCTAGGACATTTCACAGCTCTCACAGCACTACTTTGACTACAATACCGAGCCTGCTGTCGTCCCTATCGTATCACTTCCGACCCATGCTTCCTCGATAGAATCATTTCCAGCTGCGGTCACAAGCTGTCCGTGACCCCTTCTCAAGATGGGTGTCAAGGGTCTCTGGTCGCTTCTCAACCCGGTGGCCCGCCCCGTGCAGTGAGTACCGCATCCATTGATGTGACACCATGCCGAACCCCCTGCTGATCATCAGGATCGAGAGCATGGAGGGCAAGCGACTGGCCATCGATAGCTCCATCTGGCTGTATCAGGTGCGTCTGCGTCTGCGTCATCGTCATCGTCTTGTCTTCTATCCGATCTGGGTCCGGCGAGTAAACTGAGCTGGGAAAACAGTTCCAAGCTACAATGCGGGATAAAGATGGGCGAGTATTAGTCAACGCACATGTATTGGGTGAGTCCGAGTGTGACTCGTGCTCCACTGAATAGACTGCTTGCAAGTCGGAGCTGGAGCTGACGCCACGACCAGGCTTTCTGCGGCGAATCAACAAGCTGCTGTTTCACGGGATCAAGCCGGTATTCGTGTTCGATGGCGGTGCGCCGGCTCTCAAGCGAGCTACGATCGTGAGTGACGAGTCATCCATGCGAGATCGAGTTCGAGAGCCTCGACCAGGTACTCGTGTATAACTCACCGTGATATAGGCCGAGAGAAAGCGCAGGAAGGCCGGGGCAGCGGCGAATCATGCTAAAGTCGCCGAGAAGTTGTTTGCCGCGCAGATGAGGAGGGAGGCGGTCAAAGCTGCACAAGCGTGAGTTGCATCGGCCACCGGCTGAAGTGCCGATACGCGATATGGGAAGGCAAGGAAGGCAATCTGATCTGACTGTTGACTGACTTGGATAGGTCTCGAGACGCCCAGGCTGCTCGGCAACAGGTCGAGGCGATGTCGCGCTTCCCAGATGACGCTGGGGAGCAGATCGCAGAGAACGCCGTCTACCTCGAAGAACTGGAAGGTCGCCCTGGTCCCTCTGTTCCACGTCCGCCAGTCACAACTGCATCAGCTGCCCGTTCTGAGGATGTAATCTCCGATCCGGCAGAGGAGCGGCGCAAAAAGTTTAGGAAACACGACCCCTATCGCCTTCCCGAAGCGACGATACCGACCTCTTCCACTGCGGACAAACCCGATGCCCGTCTCGCGACCGAGGAAGAGCTCAAGCAGTTTATCGACGAGATGCACCCTTCCGACATCGACATTGAGTCGGCCGAGTTCCGAGCGCTGCCCACCGAGGTGCAATACGAGATCATTGGTGATATGCGTATCCGATCGAGGCAGCAGTCACACAAGCGATTAGTGGATATGCTCCGAACGGCTCCCACCGCGCTGGATTTCTCAAAGGCGCAGATCAAACATCTCAGTCAGAGGAACGCTCTGACCCAACAGCTCCTCACCGTGACGGATATGGTGGGTAGCGCGCACTTGACGATCCCGGTGAGGATCGCAGCGGAGAGGAATAGGGAGTATGTGCTGGTCAAGCGGGGGGAGGATGCCGGTGGAGGATGGGCACTGGGGATCAGAGAAGGAACGAAAGCCAATCCGATACGTTTGGAGCCGGACGATGAGAAGCCACAGAGATCTGGATCATCTTCGGACAACGAGAGCGAATACTCGGAGACGATGGAGTCGGATTCGGATATCGAAGAGGTACCTCCTCCGCCCAGTACGACGGCTACTGTCGATCAGGATCTGCGGGAACACCGTCGTCGTGAGATCCTCGAGGCCATTACTGCGAGGTACGCGCCAAAGCAGCCCTCTCGAGCGCCGCTCGACCTGCCAGTGCAACCCTTCGGGTCAGCACCTGCGCCTGGAGCCGCGCCGTTGTTCACGGCCAGCGGCGAGGATGACGAGGGGGAGGAAGAAGTAATTGTGCCTACGGCGAATGACGAGGCTTTGGCGCTGGCGCTACAGCAGGAAGAGTTGGGGAGCGACGAGGACGTGCCGGACGAAGAGCTCGTGAGGGCCTTGGCACTCAGTCGGCGCGACGCAGCAGCGGGGAGAAATCGAGCATCACCCGGGTCCGGTTCCGGGTCCGCGGGCGGTTTTCCTGCTGCGGAAGTAGAAGCGCTGAGCGAAGGCGCTTCCGTGCGCGAATTGGAACCAGTAGAACACGACTCGGACGACTCAATCGAGGAAATGGAGGAAGTCGAATTGGTGCCTAGCGGGAGGAGCACGCCGATGTCGCTGTCCCAAGCGGCGGTAGGCGAGGAGGAAGATGAGGAGGGAGATTTCGTGCAGGTCGTGGAGATCGCCCGGCCGATATCGGCGAAGACCCAGCAACAGCAAGTCAGCCCGGAACAGGTATCGGCGTCAGCGTCACAGACCATTCCTCGAACGCTAGATTCACGGCTTGAAGCCAGTCGTCCAGGTGCTCCGGCTGCTCCTGCTGAGTCGGCTCACGAAACGCTGTTGCGACCCGACCCAGCCAGTCCCACTGTCAGCCGCGATCATACCCCTTCTCGGTCATCAGCGGCTGGCGATTCGACGCAGCCAATAGTCATCGACGACGATGAGGAGGAAGAAGCAGAAATCGTCCCCGTTGTCCCGCCTCAACCTCCAATTGCGACCGTGGCTTCACCAATCGCTGCGCCCGTCGTGGTTACTCAGCCTCGCCGTCCACTTCTTCCCCATCGGCCTTCCGTGCCATCTCCGCTGGCATCGCGACCGACCTCGCCCGCTCCGCCTCATGTCGCTCCCCTGTCACCTTCTCCGCCGTCACCACCTCGACCACCGCTGGGTCTAGTCGAGCATGAACCCGAACGGATGATCGACGAAGCGCTTGCGTCCGGCTCTCGGTCGCGCTCGGCGACTGGGACGCCGTTTAGCGAGCGCCGCTTCACGGACGATGATGACTCGGCTTATCGCGTGCCAACAGACGACGAGGATGAAGATGGGCACGAGCACGAGCACGAAGAGGAAGAGGATGACGACGAAGAAGAGCGGCTCGAATGGTCTCGCTCGCCGTCACCCATCCATCGCCGGCGTCCTCCACTTGCTGCCGAGATCTCGGTCGACTCGGTGCCATCAGAGGTCGAGAACGAGGTGGAAGAAGACGAGGGGGAGATGGCACCCGACGATATGGTCGCGGAGGAGGACGACTATGCTCGGTTCATGGCGCAGATCAAGAACCGGGATCTGAATGAGGTCCGGACCGAGATTGATGACGAGATCCGGGTTCTCAACAGCGCGAACAAGGTTGCGATGCGAGACTCGGACGAGATCACACAGGCCATGATCGCTCAGATCCAGTCGCTGCTTCGACACTTTGGGATCCCTTACATCACCGCGCCGATGGAGGCGGAAGCGCAGTGTGCCAAGCTCGCCGAACTGGGTCTGGTAGACGGGATCATTACGGACGACTCCGACGTGTTTCTTTTTGGGGGAATACAGTGTTTCAAGAATATCTTCAACGATGCGAAATACGCGGAATGCTTCGTGTTGGCGGATATCGAGAGGGAGTTGAGTCTTACCAGAGAGAGACTCGTCTCGTTGGCGTATCTCCTGGGCAGCGATTATACGATCGGACTACCAGGTGTTGGGCCAGTAGTAGCGCTCGAGCTGCTCGCCAATTTTCCAGGTCCAAAGGGGATTGATGATTTCAAGAATTGGTGGACGAAGGTTCAAAGGGGACAGGATCTGCCTGTCGAGGCGGATACAAAGTGGAAGAGGAACTTTGTGAGTGGTATCCCCCCGTGAAAGTGTGACGGCGGCCTATGGCTAAGATCAATGTTCGCGTAGAAGAAACGATATTCGTCGTCCATCTTCCTTATGACCGATTGGCCAAATCCCCTCGTCGTGAGTGTACCCCCCATTTACCGCTTCGACATGCTCCAGGCGAGCGATGCTGCGAGATTTGGGCGCGGGCTGATAGCGCCCAAGCGCGAGGCGTACATGTACCCGACGACGGACGAGTCCAAGGAACCTTTCCACTGGGGTTTCCCGAAGCTGTCGGCGCTGCGGGCGTTCTTGCACGAGGAACTCTCGTGGTCGATATCAAAGGTAGACGACGAGTTGACGCCGATCGTGCAACGGATCGCCAGGCGAGGCAAAGTGAGTCATTGCGACGCGTCGCTTCTCTGTCGAATGAGGCTTGCAGTCATACCTCGGTTTCTTCGTTCGCGAATGAATGGTCGTCGGTAGGCATTGGACTGACTCCGTGACTAGGTCGGCGCGCTTAGCGTTCAGGCCACACTGGACCCATTCTTTGATCTTTCCGCTGGGATGGGAAACTACGCACCCCGCCGTCGGACCACCGCCAACGTCTCGAAGCGGCTCTTGGCGGTGATCAAGGAGTTTCGGGAGGCGGAAGCGAGGGTTTCAGGTAAAGCGGGTCCAGCCGAGTGGGGAACTATGATGGAGGGCTTGGATCCGGAGGATCCCAAGGGACGAGGGACGGGGAAGAGGAGGAGGAGCAGTGTGAAGCCTGATGAGAGTTTGACGCAGTTGGGGACGGGCACGGGCACGGACACGGCCACCGAGGACGATGATCAGACTGGTGTTGGCGGAGTTGTGAAGAAGAAGCGAGTACGGAGGAAGAAAGATGAGCAGCCCGTCGTTGGGACTGAGACAGGGACTGGGACTGATGGGGAAGTGAAGGATAAGCCGAAGCGCGGGAAAGGTAGACCGAGGAAAGGTACAGGGTCGAGTGCGAGCGCGAGTGTGAGCGGGAGTGTGAGCGCGGCTAGGTCAGAAGCTGGGAATGGAGATGGAGATGAGGAAGGCGCGATAGAGGGATTGAGGCCTGTCAAGGGGCCGGCAGTGGTGGATAAGAAGGAGAGGAGGGCGCAGCAGAAGCATTGGAGGAGGGTCGCGGTTGCGGGGAGTATCCGGAAGGACTGACAAGGTATCGCCGGATAGCAGATCAACATTTGTAGCGGTAGAACACAACATGGAAGCGGCATTGATCATTGTGAGCTCTCGCTCCAGACGCGATGAGATCGATTTCAGCTACCTGTGCACGCTTCCTTCCCCGTCCGCTTGTCAGATTGGTCGATTGGGGCAATCAACCGAGGATGAGCGGCTTAGCATCACTTGACATGATTCGGACTCGACTTGATTCGCCGACCAACTGAACGTGGAACGAGAGCCGAGCATCGGAGTATCACGAGCATGACGATTCAACTCGCAAGAGCGCGAGCGCGAGCGCCAGCGCATGACGCATGGCGCATGACCATTGCTGCATCACCCACTCATAATACTCTTGTAACCCCCCTCTACTCGTCCACCTCCTCCGACTCTGCACGAGCGGCATTGTGGCCCCCAAGCTCCTTCTCGAGACCGCCGTAAGGGTACTCGCGGGCCGCGACGGGACGGAGGGGTCGGGTGCTGGTGAGGAAGTAGGCGAACGCGCCGACGGCGGAGAAGGCTGCGATGAGCTGGGACGGGGCGTCAGCGGTGGCGTAGAGCGGTTGGGTGGGTTGCGGAGTGCAGATTGCGGAGTGCAGATTGGATTGGATTGGATTGGGATCTCCAGGTTGGTGGATTGGCGCGGTCAGGTATATATGGAATTGAGGCGAGGCGATGATATCTTGTATCTTGGGATCAAGATCAAGAGGGTCAAGATCAAGGTATTCGGTGGTTGCGATTGCGATTCGCCGAGACATATATCGCTATACCGAGAGATAGGGATCGGTGCCGAGGATGGAGCCAGAACAAGAGCAGGAGCAAGACCAAGACCGAGACCGAGAGCAAGAGCGAGAGCAAGAGCAAGAGCAAGAGCCAAACCGGTTTGTGTTCGTGATTTTCGTCGTAACCGTCGCCACGCGCAGACTCACAGAGATCACAGCGGTCCCGCCAGAGATGCTGAACACGTCCGGACCCCACATTCCCAGAACGTCCTCCTCCTCGTGGACCTGTTACCGGATCAGCACGTCTGTTCCACACGATCCCGACACCGCGCGGATGGTACAGTGGTACAACACGAGCAATTCCGCACCGCCGCACTCACCACTTCGCCAAAGTTCTTTCGCTCTTGCTGGTCCCACCACCCGAAAGGCTCCCTGGTCTGCAACGAGACGTATGGCAATTGGGGGTAGCCGTTGACTGTGGTTCGTCAGCGAACGACCAGAGCTAAGTGCTAAGTGACAAGCCAAGTCCACATCATCCCAAAGGCCAAAGCCCAAAGCCGCTCAGAGTTCACACTCCAAACCTCCAACCCGACCTTCACCCCCTCACGGCACTCCCACGCCTAGCCACCACCCAAAATCACCACCGCCCCGTACTCACGCTGCGGGTCGATCTCCTCCCCTGGCCGAGCGTGCGGCGCGGACTCAGACGAGAGCTCGTATTTCGGCGCCGAGGAAGTCGTCGGTGCGTGGGTGGTGACGCATCGTCGAGCGGCGAGGGGAGCGGGCGCGGAGACTGACGCCCGCGCTCGGGGCAGTGCGCGGAGGAGGGATTGGCGGAGCATCGTGGGTGGAGTTGAGGTTTGGGAGGAGGAATGGGGAGAGAAGGGTGGAGATGGAGTTGGACCAGAGCGTAGAGAGAGCCAGGGGCAGTTGAGGGGTGGGTGCAAAAGGGAGGGATGAATTAAATGCAGAATCGATTTGCTTCCGTCCTGGTCCACGCGCTCTGTTCCTGTTGTTTTGGCCACCAGTCGACGTTATTGACGTTGAATCCTCTCGATAGATTGCTATTGCATCTCACCTCTCACTGCGCCGTCAGCAGCAGTAGACAAGGCAGGTAGGCAGGTCCAGAACAGACGTCGGACATCGGTGTGCCATCGGGTACAACACGCCCGCCCGAGCCCCGACGATCAGCTCCAGACCACCTATGATCTACTCGCATCATGTCTCGACTCCGTACGTCCCATCTGTCCTCCATCTCTCACCAGCGACCAAGCTGACCAATCCACAGCCAGCACACATAAGTTCCGGCCTGTTGGAAGAGGCGCCAAGGTCGCTCCCAAGTCCCGCCCTTCTCACGATGCCAGTGCCGGACCATCAGCTTCCCAAACCCCGGCTCCGACACCCACTCCTCCAGTCTTCTCGACCTCGCAGTCGCCCATCAAACCGCCCCAACCTTCTCTACCTCCTTCAATCACCACGACGCCTGTCCAGCCACCATCGTCCCTCCCTGATGTTGTCCCTCCTGAGTCGGCTCCTTCTGTCTCATCCACACTCGTAGCTCCGGGGTTACCGCCCTCGCTGGCTCCACCATCACCCACCCTCGTCTCCCAACCCGAAGCCGGACCATCCAAACATCGTTCTCCCATCCCGTCCCTTGTGGAGCTTCCTCCACCCCCAATACGCTCGCCTGAGGTATCACGTACCGTCGGAGCTTCGAAATACAGTACTTTCCCCACCCCGGCCGCACCCGACTTCACCGTCAGACGGCGCACCTCGCCAACCCCGTCTCTGCGGTCTGTACGATCCGCCCGATCCGCCTCGACCTCCCGTGGCGGAGCTTCACGAACGCCGGCATTCTCGCGCCCGAGTGGGGAGAAGGCGTTGCTCATATCCGCTGCACAAAGCTCTGCGACGCCGCTCAACCTGCCCAAGCGCAAGGGCAAGGAAGTCACGGCGGGATCATCGGCAACACCTGCCCCGGAGACCCCTATCGCTGAGACCGGGACGGCCGAGGCCGATCGGCCTCAGAGTGTCACGGCGACTCCGGCAGGAGAAGAGTCTTATCCGCCTCCAGTACTCGTGCCGGTTCTTGCGCCAGCTCCGACCACTATGGATGACCCGGGACTGCCACCCTCGCTGGGAACAGGGATCAATCCTGTATCAAACGATTCTGGCCTGCCGCCTTTGCTCCGATCTTCGCAGCCGATTCAGAATTCAGCTGGGGGTCTTCCTCCATCTATCATCTCGAACGGCGGGGAATCGAGTGCCGCGGTACAACCACCGGACGACACCCCTGTGCGCCCGGCTCCATCACCAGCAGATGTCGGCGCCTTCGCTGCGAGCTTGGTCGCCGGCATCCAGACCGCTCCGAGTGCAGAGCTTCCGGCGCAGAAGCAAAAGGGACGGAAGAGGAAGGGGGCCGCGGAGGCGACGGCGACGGGGGCGGACGCGGCCGCAGGAGGGGAAGGTGAAAATGCTGGTGAAGCAAGCCAGCCGGCCAAGAAGCCGAGGAAGAAGGCGCAGCCGCGGCCGAAGGGAGGTAATAGGCGTGTGGCAATGCGCAAGCCCGGCGACGTGATGGAGGGCGAGGAGAACGATGACGCGGACAGGGAGTCAGCTGCTGCTGCCGTCGTTGCAAGGAAGCGAGCCAGGTATGTCCCTTCCTAATCATCGCTCGGTGCGTAGATGCTGACTGGTCATCAGGGGTGCAGGTTCGGGCCAACCTCGCGAACGTCGCGCAATGTTCTATCGTGTCGACCTCACCGGGGAGGTCCGGCCAGACGACTTTCTCGGTCAGCACGTCAACGAGGCGACGGCCACGCTCAAATCAATAGTCACCACGACGGGGACTGACGGGCGGGTTTCCGCGCGGGGGATCAACCTCGATCGCATCCTTCGCGAGCGGGAGGCGGAGAGGCTGAAGGAGAGGGAACAGTATCACGAGATGGCGTGGCAGAAGAAGCAGGTACTCCGGCGGCAGGTCCGGCGGAAGCGCAATGAGAGGAGAGCGGAGCGGAGGGTCGAGGTGCAGAAGTCAGGGGCCAATCCGGATGATGAGGTGTCGGCGGATGAGGATGACTCGGAGTTTGAGTTCGAGGTGGAACCGGAGAGGTTGACGCCGCCCTCCACGCCGGAACCGGGGACGGCGATGCTCCCGGAAGGAGAAGAGGGTGAGGACGGCTTTGAGCAAGAGGAGAGGGACGGAGCGGAACCCCTGTTCCTCCCTGAGGAGGGTGAGGAGGGCGAGGGTGCATGGCCGCAACATCAGGCCGAGGACCGCGAGGCTGGGGCCGAGGAGCGGCACGAGGAAGACGAAGACATGCGCGAGCTCCGAGCTGCGGGCTTCTCGTTTCGCACCGATGACGAGCGGGAGGAAGACGACGAGGCGGAACATGACGAGGGAGAGTACGACCACGACCAATGGCATCACGACGAGGACGACGAGATTGCGGCTGCACGAGCCAACATCGAGTTGTTGAGAAGGAGGGTCATTGAGCGGAACGAGGAGAGGGAGGTGGTGGAAGAGGACGAGGCGGGAAAGATGGTGAACAATGCGAGTCACAAGAAGTTGCGTCCGAATGATAAATGGACGTGGGAGGAAACCGAGTTCTTCTACATGGTGAGTGATGTGTGGATATTGACGGTGCAGACGTCGGGATGACGCTGATATTGCTTTTCTCGATAGGTTCTCAGCGAGACCGGAGAGAATTACGGCTTGATGGCTCATTACTTCCCGACGAGGACGAAGACGCAGATCAAGAAGAAGGGATTGAGGGAGAACAAATCGAATCCGGACAGAGTGACACGGGCGATTCTCAATCGGGGTACCATCGGTGAGTCGGCTTTTAGGGGTATCATGAGCAGCCTCCCGAGACTCCTCTCTGCCCGACGAGGGATTGGCTTCTGTGTGCGATCGCAGCAACTGACCTCTTGTCAGATCCGGCTTACTTGATCAAGACGATAGGGTACGATCCCCGTCGGCCGTTCGATCGCGAGCAGGAGCTCTTTGCCGAGGCAAAGGCGGATATGGAGAGGTTGAAGAAGCTCGACTCAATGGTTCCGGAAGGCGAGGGGGGCGAGGAGGAAGGGCATGAGCAGGGAGATGAGGAGGTGGAGCGAGATGGGCAAGAGGACGAGGTGGTGGAGGAGCATGAGGATGGGAAGGAGGGGGAGGACGAGGGAGAGGTGGATGAGGAATGGGAGGAGGGGGAAGGGGAGGAGGAGGAGGAGCAGCAGGGGGTATGAGATGATCGGGAAGACGATCGCAAAGTGCAGGCGGAGTGAAGTAGCCGAGCGCATAGATAGTGTGCGAGTGTGCCGAGAAGACGGCTCATCGGCGCTGTTGTAGGTCAACCGGCAAGGTTGCGGTTGTCTTAGTATGTCTATATCTTGCCACAAGACTTTCTGCATATTTGGGGCTCTTTCCGGTCAAGCTGCGGCAAAGCGTGTCCAATGAGTGCCAGCTTGTTCTTGATCCCCATCTACGATTCCGGCCCCTCGACTATCTCTCGTCAGCTACGAATTCGAGGCAGATCGAAGCGCCACACCACACGCACTGATAACTTTGATGGCCATCCTGTCGTCCGGTCCCTTTCCCGCCTTGGTCGTGCCGAATGCTTTGTCGGCGTCTCGGAAAGAGAACCTACGTGCATCGCATCGGGTCAGTATGTTTCCGAACTCCTCGTACCCCCATGAGCCGGACTCGAGACGTGGTCACGGGGAATGGCTTCGAATGGTCTCGACGATAACTCACCTGTGCGTCAGGAGAGGCTTGAGATCGATCACTCCGCGCGAGACCAGGTCGATCGCCATGTGGTATGTGCCCGGTCCGTACTAGAGCACATTGATCAGCCGGGTGTGACTTATCCAGGACGAAGGCGAGGCGAGACGACTCGACTCGGCAAGGTCGCCTCCGCGTCGGCAAGCAGCCCGATTCCCGACTGACCCGGAAAGACCCCTTGATGTTGATTTCGCGCATCATGACAATCCGAAGAGGGACGTTGATGTACACCTCAGAATTGCCGACCTTGAGCGGGTCAGTAAACAAGTACTCGCACAGTACTTGTACAGTACCCATCTCCCGTCGCAGCCTTGGCCTTACGCAGGGGTTAGGGCGGCTCGGTATAGCAGAGACGCAATGTTACGGTCTTCGACACAACTCACCTGGACATACTTGCCACGACGCTTCACGAGCCAGAGACCAGTCTGGATACACACCTCCGCGCCACTACAGTCGAGGACGAGGTCGATGCCGGACGGACCTCTCTCGCTGAGTCCGAACTTGTGTTTGATGATCTCCGCCTGGGAAGTTGGGAGTCAGCGACGGAGCGAGATCCGTATCGTGAGATCATTGTTGTGTCCGATGACCCGGACCCTGTTTCCTCGTCCGACACTGAGAGCTCGAACCCCACGTATATACTCACGTGCCGCTTCGAATAGTCCTCCCTCGACTCGCCCTCCTGCAAAGGCGACGCGAGGTGGACGTCCGTGGCAGCGTAAGCCCGCGCAAAGTCGAGCCTGCCTTGCTGCACGTCTATAGCGATTACGCGCCGTGCTCCAAGGGCGCGAGCGACGGCCATGGTCCTACCCGTTGGTCAGGTCAACCCACCGTCCGGTTCGTCATTCCATACGCGCCGAGGACGGGAATCCGTGGTGGAAGACCCGCGTTGTATGTGCACTCACAAGAGCCCAACAGGGCCAGCACCGAAAACGGCGACATTGGCGGTGGGTCGCATCGCAGCGACAGTGGCCACAGCGTTGACCGCCACTGCGAGGGGTTCCATCTACGCAGAGTTAGAAGGGTATCAACACTCGGCAGCGGGACGGTGACTAACGAGAGCACCCTCTTCCAAGGACAAGTTCTAGGTTAGGTCGTCAGTCTCACTCTCTGGGTCTGCGTATCTGGGTCCGTGTCGGCTCCGAATGCGCACATCGGGGAGCTTGTAACACCTAATCGATAAGAATGAGCATGACATCGTACGAGTGTGCGTGAGTGGTACTGGGGACTGGGACTTCCAAGCCACGTACAGGTCTGCCGGGAGGGTGTAGTATCCCTGCAACGTCCCGTCCAGGCCGGCAGCTGCGAATCGCATGAATTCGCACTGCGCGTCTGTCGGGTATCTCAGCCGGAGCCTTGTACAGTGTGAAGATACCGTATCACGTACAGTGTCCAGATTTGCAGTCGTCACACCGGAGACATGCCTCGCCCGGCTATCGAGCCTCAGCACACCGCGACCTCTCCTCCCGAACTCGCCGGAGGGGAAGTAAAGCTCACCTCCAAAGCCACTCGATCGCCTGGTCTCAGACTCGTCACTCTATCGCCAACTTGACGGACTCAGTACATCGCATCACTCTACATGCCAGAAGAGCAGCCACAGCCATAGCCACAGTCCCACCTTTCGCGACGATACCCGAGGATTCGTGGCCGAGCACAAACGACTTGAAACCGGTCTTCGGATCGGCCTGAGCTGTCAACTCAATTCACAGCCAGACGCGTCCTGCTTCTCGGATTGGGGACTGCCTCACAGTGTGGCCCAGCAGGATGTGCATGTCTGATCCGCTGGGCGCCGATCAGGATCAGCAAGGGGTTCCAGGAGTTCAGATCGTAGCCGAGCACATACCATATGCCTGTACGTTTCGGGCACACAACCGCCCTGAGCGACGAGGTCAGTCAGCCTTCCTTACGGGTGTGCTTGCACAGGAGGAGGAACGACCATGAGTGGACGGTCAATAGCTCGATAGCTCACTCCCATGGTCCGCATGTCGTGGGTACTTGCCGCCTCTGATGCTCCAGAGTCTCGATAGCAACCATGTTGCATGCCCAATTCTCCTCTGGGCATCTACTGTCGCCGGGCAGCGAGACGATGAGATCGGACGAATCGGACGGGCTCATCTTGACGAGGAAAGCGAGAGCGATTGTGCAGAACGGCGCAGATCAAGTTGGGACACGGCGCGAGGGATAGCTTTCATCGTTGTGAGAAGTCGCCTTGACTGACCCTATTTGTGAACTGTTCACTGTCCGCCTGCTCGGACCGACCGAGACTCGAGACGGAAGATGCCGATGCCGAGAGAGACAGCATCCCATGCAGGTGCGGCCCTACTGTGCGGGGCAGAGGTGGGGGAAAGTGGGGGAACGGTGTCAGCCCCGCATGAAAATGATCCCGTCGCTGCGGGGTCGGTGACTCGTAAGCGCCGGTGGTATCGAGTCAAACGTCTCACAATGTCTATCCCTCACTCACTTGTCGTCTGCACCACTGTCACCGCTATCCAGTCGATTCAGTGAATCACGATGCCCTCCAAGTGGGTCCCCCTTGAGGCCTCTCCGGAGGTGAGTCCGTCTCCTCGCGGCAACGGCATCCAGTCGTGCTGCTAAGCCTCCTCGCTGACCCATGTATAGGTATTCAACGAAGTCAGAGCCTCCCGTCCCCTACCACTTCGGCTCGCTGACGCGTACACATCAGTGGTCCCGCCCTCTTGGTCTTCCCGAGAGTCCTCTGTCGTTCCAGGATTTGTTCTCGCTCGATCCCGAGTTCCTGGCGTTCATCCCATCGCCTGTGAAGGCGGTTCTACTGCTCTTCCCTTCCCGGGGCGAGCTGCACGACGCGCGGGAGAAGGAGGAGAAGGACGGGGAGGGCAAGTGGGAGGGGGAGGGGGTGTGGTGGATCAAGCAGACAGTGAGTGACGGCGAGGCACGCGCGTCCGGAGCGAGCAGCGGGATATCGATTGCAGGCAAGACTGGGATTGGTGCTTCGCAGGGGTGATGGCAAGGCTGACTGCATTGCCGTGATAGATCCCCAATGCGTGTGGATCTATCGGTCTGCTACATGCATTGCTCAACCTCCCTTCTGACGGTCCATACGCCTTGAAGGCCGATTCGTCCTTGCTCAAATTCAAAGCCGCCTCGCTGTCGTTATCGGGTGAGTCCTGCTTCGCAGGCCTGCACGTCGCAGAGTCCTGTCTAACTCAGACATGTGTCGGGATGGACAAACCCACATTCACTCCCCATTTCATGTCATCTCTTGGGTTGGATCATCGTGACTGACCTATCGGAGGGCTGGAGCGCGCCAAGCTACTTGACGAAGCAGACTTCTTCGAGGCGGCACATACCGCCGCGGCGCAAACCGGCCAATCTGCCGTGCCCACCGATCTCGACGTGGACACGCATTTCATCACTTTCATCGAAGCCGAGAACTCGGAGGGGTACGTAACGTTGTAGTCCTCCGCGCGGTTACTTGTCCGGGAAGGCGCAATCTGACTTGAGGGTTACCAGTGAGAAACGTGTCGTTGAGCTTGACGGAGGGCGTCAAGGACCTTTCGACCGAGGATCTTGCACATCTCTCCTCCACGTGAGTAGTGGTGCTCCAGTACACTATCGAAGCGGCGCCTCTGACACGCCCAAGGACGTCGCAAAGATCGTTCAGGAGAAGTACATCGATCGCGCCGGTGGGGACATCAACTTCAACATGATGGTCCTGGCGGGGGAGCCTGACGAGTGAGGATCGGAATCCGGATCAAGGATCGGCAGATGTGAGGTGTACGAGTACATGCATACATGACGAGAATACAACCAACGGACCCGCTCAGGATCGCGGCGAGCAGATGCAATACAGGAAGCTCATGAGATGTACACCTTGCGCAGGCGGGAGAAGGCGCACGACTCGCGGGTTCTCGGGCAGGTGACCACGTCAAAGTTATTCTTTGCCATCTCGGCGAGTGCCTAACAGGTCAGTACGGTTCGTATTCGAAGGCAAGATCCCGCAATGTTGGATCGATTTGGGGCAAAGGACTCACCTTGGACGAATAGACGTATCCGTTGGGGAACGACATGGGTTCGTTCTGACTATCCATGACCGCCCCGCTGATGCGGCACACGATCGTCGAGTTGACATGATGGCTCATTGGCACCTCTGCCGCGAGGACTTTCATATCCTCTCCACACGTCGGGCAGTCGACGTTCCCGACCATCGCCTCGGGATGTTCGTGCAGGTCTGTCTTGGCCGAGGAAGGGATGCCTCCGACGGGTGCAGTGAGATGGTCGATGTTGAGGACGGCTTCGAGGTTGTGCAGCGGCGGCGCGGCGGGGAGGAGGGGTACGACGGGTGATTTGGGTGTGACTTTTGACGGGTCCATGTATGGCACGCAAGATGGGAGACGGAGGGACGAGAGCCCGGCGGACAGTGCGAGGGAGAGGAGAGGCTGGGATGGGAGAGCGTAGAGGGTGAGAAAGGTGTCTCGGAATTGATCTCGGACGGAGAGCCATCGGGCGCGATCGTAAAGTCTCTGGACATGAGTCAGTGGTGTGAGTCACCGAGTCAGTGATGTCAAACGTGCAAGCGGGGCGGGATTGATGAGATCGAATCGGTAACGCCGAGTCACGAGCTCCGCGGTGATTCTACCAACATACCCGATACGCGCCCACTCCCGTCCTCTCACCGAACGCAAGTAGCGTCATCCCCTGCTCGATCTCGTGCATGTGCGTGGACGCCCACGGGGCCAGCGTCTTCCTCGCGTAGGTGATCGCGCCGACTGTATCCCGCTTCCGACACAGCTCGATGAAGTCCTGCAATCGAAGCGTAAACTCGAGGTTGTTCTGAGTAGCCTAGTCAGCAATGTCCTGTGCCCGTCCAAGGACGATCGAGCTTGATCCGAATTTCGCTCACCTTGGTCTTCTTGAGTGTCCCTCGGTTCTCGCCGCACCAAGCCAGAGCCTCTGCTACTGACTGCTTGTCCACCAGGGCGTTTTCGATCCTGACGAGCTCCGCGAAGAGCTTGATGTCCACGAGTGGCTACCGGCGTCAGACCTGGCTCGTAGCGCATCCCAAGCAACCCGGCAGGTGGAGTAGTACGACGCGCGAAACTCACCTCGATACCTTGAGACTCCGCGAGGGCTCTCGCGGCTTTCATCCTCCCTGTCCGAAGCAGGTAATCCACGATGTATCGATCAAGCGTCCGATCCGTCTCCTCCGTGGGTGGCGTCGTGGGGTCTCTTCGATCCGATCAGCACAGGTGTCCCATGACCCGTGACATACCGTCACGTCCTCGGCGAAAGAACTCACAGTGTGGGCGTCTCCATCCGGATATCGCCATCGTCTTTATCTCCTGCGGCTCCTGATGGCACCCCATCCTGAGCGGTAGACCGCTCCGCAAGTCCCTCAGCAGGCGTGGCCGTCCCCGTGGGAGCCAAGCTCGGTATACCGTTGTCCCTACCGCCTCCGGCAGGGTTCGGAGTGGGAGCGGGAATAGGGATTGGGATGGAGATAGCGGGAGTCCCCAGGCCGGTTCCAGACCCGCCAGCATCGCCGTTGCTCGGCTGGTTGGGCAGTTTCGGTTTGGTGATCTGATCGAGGTAGGCGAGTCTCGAGCGCAGGGGATGCGGAGTGATAGGATTGGGTTGCAGGTCGTCGAGCTGATATCGGGTCTCGTCAGCCATGTTGACGGCACACAAGTAACTGAGAATGATGGCCAGAGAGCCAGTTACCAGATCCCAAATACCCACCTTCCGCTTCAGTCCCCTCGCACGTTCACTCGCAGCGTCGAGCTTGCTCGCTGCTGAGTTCCTCGTTTCCTCTGAGACGTCTCCCGATCCCAGCGACTTGAGTATCCCATTCAGCGCTGCCTGCACGGTGTCAGTGTCGTCCGATCCACACGACACTCCGCAGTCCATATTGCGTGCCCCGCCTCGGTCCCGAACTCTGGACACATACGGCCCGTGTTGTACTGTCCAACACACACGAAACACACGCGCCACCCTGCTCACCTGCACAGCCGTAAAGTCCTTCTCGACCTGTCTCTGAGCAGACCGGTGTGATCTCCTGAGGAGCTCGTACGGTGTCTGTGTGGTATCGGATCAGCGGAGACACAGACAGCCAGGGATCAGGCATATGGCGGATGAGGAGATTGGCCCACCCTGATGAGTGGCTCCTCGAGAAGAAGCGCTCCGTTGATGGAGTTCGGAGGAGGCATCGCGTAGGAGTTGCTGGCTTGGGAACTACCCGGCCTGATTGATCCCCAGTGCAAGTCGCGTAATGTGAAAACAGCAGTAGTTGAATGGAAGTGAACGTGAGGATGAGGAAGGACAGCGCTGATGACGGTCGGAGCAGTCCGGCTCGCACGACCCGGTCGGTGGCAGCGGAAGCAAAATGGTTGGGTGCTCGAGAGACATTAGGCCGCCAGTCCTGCTTTGCAAGTCCTCCAGGCAATACCACCGCTTGATCAGTGATACATGCGCATGGACGTATCTCGTGTGAGGAATAGCATGGGAGTGACTGTACATACTACCACCTGATGGCTTGTCGGCCAGATGAAGAACTCTATCTCTCTCTCTCTCTCTCTCTCTAACTCAGCGTCTATCTCTGAGTAGTATCGACGCCCAGACCTCAGCGTTCCTACCTCTCAGTTCCCTTTCATAAGCTTCCCAATGCCGAGGACGAAAGTATCCGTTCGCTGAGTTGCGTCCTTTGCCCTTCGACCGGGCGGGGGCAGTGGCGGCGGAGTGGGGATCTTGCCCTTGTCGAAGCAGAGCGATTGTCTGGATCTCGGAGAGTGAGGGAGGTTGAGACATGGCAGAGACGTCGGAGAGATAGGGGTACGCAGCGAGGACGTCCGGAGTCGCGAGCACAAGTGCCTGTGAAGGAGTTGTCAGCGGAGTGCGCTGCGTCCTCCCGCGAAGCGTATTTGTGCAGTGTAGGGCACCGCCCGAGTACTGCGCCGAAGAACAGTCGCACTCACCCGACATACGATGGCGGCCGGGATAGCAGCGGAAGCACGGTATTCTGTGTACATGTACTCCACGAATGCGGGGAGTACGAGGTCCTGAGATTTCAGCTGACTGTGACTGGCGGTGAGGCCGAGGCTGGGTAGGCAGAGTGCCTCATTGCAGCGCGTGCCGGTCACTCTTGCGGCGATACAGACACGAGGCTGCAGTATTCGTGTGGAAGGCACAGCTGACTTTCGACGAAGGCTCACCATTGCCGCAATGTCGCTATAGAATTCCACATACTTCCCTTCCGAGTGAATCGCCACGATCGGATCCGCCCCTGCTTCAGACTCGAGGAGCTCCTCGGGGATCGAAAGTCGCCCTTCGTCATTCCCGATGAGGTGGAGGGTGAACGGTGGGTTTGCAGGATCGTCCAATGGAGTGAATCTGGGTCGTGCGATGCCTGATGGCGATGATTGGGTGCCCTCGGCTGACAGTTTCGGCGAGACGGTTTCAAGACGATAGCCCCATATCTCGGGTGTGCCTGTTGAAGAGAGCCATCGTCAGCGTTGTGCAGATTGGATCTGTTCCACGTGCGAGCGAGAGAACGAGAAAGGAGGAGCGAATGGACTTGCTGAGAAGGGATTCATGCAGCTCCGAGATGATTCGGTTGTATGCCCGACTGTGGGGATTCATCCTTCCCAGGATAGCCGCTCGCGAGGGTATCGACAGGTCGGTCTTCATAGGGATCCCGGTAAGTGGGAAGATCTGTGCTGAGATGAGCGAGACGTTCCGGTGAGCACGGGCGATACAATACCCCAGAGACATTTGTGCGAAATTGCTCGGACGTGGCGTCTGTGCTCCAGACCACACTTACCGGGGCAAAATCCACCACATCAACCTCCCACTGGTCCGCGTTGGTGCTCCAACCCTCTACGACCGCCCGGACCTTGCTCGCCCCGTGCTCCGATAGTTCGACAAAGGTCAATCGCCCCTGTTCTCCCGGAACAGCCATCATCCCTCGTTGCTCTTCGTTCTCCTTTACAAAGTTCTCCACCTCGTGTAGGAGACATATCACGTGGAGGTCCTGCCGAGCAGCGAATGATTTGCGAAGAGCTTGGTGGTGGTGCATGAATTTCGCGTCGCCTGGCGGGTCAGCGATTATACGCAATATGACAAGGGTTAGGACTCTGTGGCTGCGTGGGTGCTTCATATTTCTGGAGGGTCGTCCAACCGAACGGCGAAGGGGATGCGCCGTCCAAACGCGTCGGGAGTGAGGAGAAACGGATCGCTCACAAGAAACCAGTACGAGTACATCGAACCGTCCCTCGTCGATATGTGTCGCCAGCTTGTCGATCGGAGTGGGCTTTTGCTCCTTTACGTCCCATACGTCTGAAATGACCTCGCCGTAGCCGTTGTTGAGTCCTCCGCCTGGTGTATTCAGCCCAGCGCGATATGTGCTCGGCAATCCGGTTCATTTCACTCACGATAGAGAGTAACGTTGGTTTTCAGGTCGGTGAGCACGGTCAGAACGGCGCCGATGACCTCTGCAGCACAGATGTGTATCGTCAGTCAGGCAGCCAGTCGTCGAAGCGGAACCGTCCGCCGAGAGAGAGGGGGAGGGGGGGGGGGGGGGTCGCCCCACCGTCATGGAAAGCATTCTGCTCAAACACGGCGACCCGGACGGAGGTGAGGTCGGGCACCAGGGTGCCAGGTAGATTCGGGACATAGTCGCCGATGGTGTTGACGAGGTCGAGGAAAGGGAGGGGAGGTGAGGGTTTAGGACGAGGAGGAGACCCGCAGCGGAGAGTATTGTGAGGAGGACTCTGATGAATGGACGCGTCCTCCACATTGACGTGTAGAGACCACCCCGGACTCGCATGACTGTAAAGTCGTCGAGGTTGGACTCGGACGAGGTGGCGATGGCCTTGAGTGTGACGAGGCGAGGCGAGCGGTGTAGAGGTCTTTATACATGTCAAACAGAGAACAGCGACGGCGTTGCGTTTCGATTTTATACTTTCGACGCGTCCAAGCCGCCTTCGGAAATACTTGACACGCGGCCAGGCCACGTGCGGAGCCACGTGTCAACGGGTACTATTGGTAGTGGATAGTGGTGCTCTTGTGCGGCGCACATGTAGCTGTATCTGTCCTTTTGTGCCAGTTATGCAGCTTTTCTCTGCCTGTCGTCGAGAGGAAACAAGGAATCTACTGATCGATCCATGCAGGCCATAAAAACGAGATCGGCGTCAACGACACCAGGGGAATTGGTGGTGCCTGCCGCACACGACCGGTGGAGGCTGCCGTCCGAGCTGTTCGCATATCACTTCACATATTCCGGCTTGAGTGCGAAAACGCGCGGGAGACGACTGCAGATCCCAGCGGCGAGTTGAACGCGAAGAGCGAGGAAAGAAACAACGGTGTTGCAGTCTTCATGAGGACTCGACGAAAGGTGGTGGGTGGCGAAGCACGGCTGTCATGTGGCGCAACCTTGGTGGGCTGCCGCTTCGAGAGCCTGGCCAAAGGTATGTTGTGTTCGATACCAAGCTCTCACTCGTCCATCAATACCGAGTAGGAGCTTACGTGGGCGCGTCACTACCAGGTACTTGTAGCTATAAGACCTGTAGTAGGCGTATGCAGTATGTGTGCGGGGTGGCGAATCCGCACCTCAGCAATCATCCCGCGTCCATAGCGAGATTCCACCGAGACCGCCAGGACCACCGAGACTGCCGAGACCGCCGAAAACGGGGTTACCGAAGTCATGTCCCCCTCTCCGCAGGCCCTCGGTCAACGGCGTTGGGCCTTCGTGTCCACCTCCGCTCTGTTCCGGCGCAACTTGCCGCCGGACCCTCGTAAACGATTTCGTCCCCGCGGTTCAGCAAGTTTCTCCTCACCGAGGCTGATTCGTCGAGGGTGGTGGGTTGGACATGAGCGTGTGGCTCATACGGCACGAGTCATTTAGCTGCCCTTGATCAGCGGTGCCAAGCCGAAGGTCGTGTCCACAAACTGTACGCTGCTCTTGACGCTCGTGACGAAAGACCTCGTCACCGGTACCCGTCGCCGTCAAACTAGATAGCCATGTGATTGTTCTCGGAGAACGTTCGGACCGGCTCCGGTATACATCATTGCCTTGACCAAATGACATGTGGCGTCAACGACGGACGACCCACCGCCGACGCCGAAACAGCTCCACTCGTTAAGTTCGTTTTTCGGGCGAAACCACGATTCGGACCAAGCGAAGCCAAGCCAACCCGACTACGTACAGTGAAGACTGCTTCCGGAGGGAACGAGAACTGTTTCTACCCAAGTCACCATTGTCATTTACCCCTGCGCATCACGCATCACGGAGGATACGGAGGATACGGAGGATACGGAGGAATACTGCGGCTTGTGGAGTTTCGCCGAGGACATTCGTTGTGAGCAATGTACTCGTTCGGTCGGTGACACCGTGACACGGGATTGTGTACATTTTGAATGACGTCCTCATGACGAAATCCGCACCGCACCGGCGGCAAAAGATCCGCCGACGGGGTCGAGTCTGAGTCGAGTATGAATGAGTACGAGTACGACGAGCACGAATTCGCAACCAGACTATGGGAGTACTTTCCGTGTGCCTGTGTCCCGCTCCGCGAATAACGAGGTACCCATTCACTACTGGCGCCGGCGGCGGTGTTGTGCGGCGACTGCGAATGCTGCGAATGGGTACGCTGCAATGCGGTGTCGTACGGCCCGGCGCCGTGCGGTGCGGTGCGGTGCGGTAACGATGCGGTGTCCTGTCCGGAAAAGAGGGTGAGGTTCCAACAATTTGGGCCCGATCTCGTCTTTTGCTGGTGTGACGCGGCTTCGGCGGACCTGGTTCCTGCGATCGAAGCGGTTCCGATGCGTCGGCATAGCGTGTGTCAGAGAAAGCCACTTGGCTTCACCACGTCGTAGTCGTACGTATGTATCCCCGGCGTTTCCGGCGCCGTAAAGTGCGGAAAGGTTGTGCGGACGAGGTACATGTTCGTGTGACTATCGTAACCGCTTTGTCCACTTTGATGCACGGCGCGACGCGTCATGACGAGGGCATACGTCGGCGAGACGCGCGACGCGCGACGCACGCGACCACCGCCCACAGACATCACTTGCGACGACATCGAATTTCGTGGGGATATGGCGACGTGGCATTGCTGGGCCTTGGTCGTGGCTCTGTGGCTCGTGAGAATGGCTTGGGAAACGGGACCTAGGCAAGTTCTCGGACGTTTAGGCGGTTGATTCGGGCCGCTTGGACGCTGGACATTGGACCCTTGCATGCTTGACCGCTTGGCAGCTTGGACTTCTGAACGCTGGACGTTTTGTTATATGGCGTTGGCGTTGGCGTTGGCATTGGCGTTGGCAGTAATATTGGCGTTTTGTCCAGTCCCGCAAAATGAATTCACAGTGTAGTACGAAGTCATCCACAACGAGGTCGGACGCGCCACAACTGCGAGGTAACCTCTAACGGGTAGTGCGAATGCTTACGGCCGTATGCTGAAATTCCGGGGAGGCGGAGCTGGTCGTCCGGGAGATTCGGAGGCTGACGGGAAGTGACTTGTTTGTCGGGGTCCATCTATTTCGGCTGTTGTCTGTCGGTAGACTCGGTACGGTGCAAATCGCGTGTGGGGCTTATAGCTTCCGCCCTCTTATTGTCGGAGGACCGACCACTCCCCCTTGGCATGAGCCAGAGCAATTGATCCCGGTCCCACAGCGGTTGGCGGAGTACCGCCTGTCCCACAGCGGCGAGCGCTCAGCTTGCTTGGCCACTTGGCACCCGTGAATTGCGGAGGGTACTTGGCCGATCCGAATCATCCGATCATCCGACCAAGCGGTGTCGGCGGTTCCGGCGGCACAGCGAGTCTGTTGGGGCAGAGGATTTCGGGGTGGTCATTGCGCCCGACGCTGACGCTGACACCTACTCGTAACACTGAACCAACACCGCGGCACATTTCCAAGCTTGACTGGACCCCCTCTGTGCGTGGTTGCGACACCAGCATAACATGAACACACTGGTGCTGGTCGGCCCGGATGTCGGAACTCATGCCCCCGCTAACCATTTCTTTGGGGATCGCGTACGGACCCATCCGAGCCACCCGATCATTTTCGGCACGACCGACCGACACCGCATTAGCATGCACTGCAGTGGACTTTGGCAGTTGTGGTCCGACCCTGCGGTGCACTTCGTACTCTTCTTCTATTGCTTCTGGTGGCCGGGAGCCCGAACCAGTATTCAGTATTCCGTGTTCCGTATTCCGTACTCCGCAGAACAGAGAACAGCTTCGGGAATAACTCGGACTCATGGGGTTTGTGTTCGTTCCGTTCTTCCCGAGTGCCTGCTAAACTTTTAACGAGTCCGAATCTGCGCTGCGTGGCGTGGCGTTGTGTGGCGTATGTATCGTCTTGGGCCCTGTCGGTCGTGTCGTGTCGTGTCGTGGCTTGCTGCCGCGTCTGCGATTCCATTTCGAGGGACCGAGACGGGTCGAAGTGGAGTTACGGGACGGACGACGGAAGATGAGCGGAAACTCGAAACTGTCACTCAGGGTCAGACAAAGGTGGTGACATGTTGTGCGTCCCGGTGCGTCGCGCTTGTGTGTGGCGTTGGCTTTGGCGTTGGCGTTGGCGTTTTTCTCACGGACAAGGTGAAGACGCTCGCGCTCGTCGGGTCGTAAATGTCTGGAGGGGAAGTGTGTAGCACATATGCTCGCCGCCAAACCCGAAGCCGACGAAGGGGTGTCTTTCGGACTGGGTGAGGTTCATGTCGGTGTCAGAGCGGCGTCGAGGTCGGCCCTCGGAAGCAGCCTTGAGAAACATGCCTTGTCTTGTTACAGCCTGGGACCTTGGGCCTCAACCATAGCAACACGAACTCTCGGTCCATCGGCCGGAGAAGCGGAAGTGATCGACGGGATTGTAGACGGAACAGCGGAGTTGCCGTCGGAGAAGGACCGCTACTCGTTCGGAAACGGGTGGTTGGAACTTGGAACTTGGAACTTGGAACTTGGTGGCACGGGAAACAGTCGATCGGCTAAGCGAAATCACATCGAATCTCACTGTGACCGTGAAGGGCGGCGCCATTCCCGCAAATACATGTGGGGGTGGCGGGTGGCACACCGCTAGACCGCACACGTACAGTATTGAATCAGATCTCCTAGATCTGGATCAAATTGGGAATCTCGCTCTGGTGTTGTATCTCGTCCGTCCGCCCGTCCGTCTGTTCCGAGCCGATTCCGTTTACGCGAGGGAGGAGCGAGCAAGCGAGCAAGCCGCCTGCGCGCAGAGTTGCATCGCATACACGCGTCCTGTTCGTAGCGTGGGAACGAGTATGTACGACTCTACGACAGTACGAGATGCGGAGAAGTGGACAAAAGGGGTCGATCTATTCGAGGCAACAGATGCCGTGGGCCGGCGGTAATGGCGGCGTAAAATTTGGTGCGAGCCGAGCAAGAACGAAAGATGATGGAGTAGCGCCGGGATTTGCGGCCGTAGCCAGTCGAGAGGACGTAAATGAGAATACTGTATGTAGAGGTAGAAGCGAACTCGCACGCACGCGCAGCAGGGTGCCGCTGCCATTGCCACTGCTACTGCGACGGCCTCTGCCGCTGGGCGTCGACGGACTCGTGAATGAGCTAGTACTGCACTCTCGTTGACCGTGGCGTGCGAAGATGCGACGGCATGCAACACTACCGATTTCGTGCAGACGTCTCGATTCCGAGTAGTGGCGCGATCGGACTCGCCCCCACACCGCATTCGCAAGTGCGGATCGCCACTCTCACGATATCGATGCGCCTTCAGCTCAACGTTGTCGACGAGCGGTATCGCGGCGGTGCCAATGCGATCACTATGGCCGGCCAAGGACCACCGAGTCGCTTCGCCCATGGCCAATGGTCTGGGCCCCCATGATTCTGGTGGCTTGCGGTACCCCCGGGCTTTGCTTTCAAGGGATCCGATCCTTTGTCCTGCAGGATAATCATCGGGACAAGCCCTTGCCCACGCACTTTGGGTTCGGTTGGGTGTGTCCCGAACCCTGTGAGGCGACTCATAGTTTGAACCTTATGCCAGGAAGAAGCCAGCCCCAGCCCAGTCGACAACTCGGGGTCGGACTTGTACTTGCGCTGTGGTGTGATTATGTGACCATGTCCGCTTATCCTCCAAAGCCACGAATACCGTGCCATGCCATGCCATGCAAAGCCGCGATGCCCCGAATGTTTAGCCCGAAGCGAGACCGTGGGAATCGCCTAGACTGCGTTTTCGGTTCAGGGCTCACCGAGGAGGGAACGGCCAGAAAGGGTCTCAGGGCGATGGAACAAGACAGAACGATCTCCGGCCCTGAGCCTGGCGAAGGTTATTCGATCGAGACCGGACGGGCGCGCGGGTCTGGGTATGTGACTAATGGTGTGGGAAGTGTAACGAGAGGATGCCGAACGTTGGGAAAGGACAGCACAGGCTTGGCACTGGGCTGAAGCCGACCTGAAGGCCTAGACTTGGTTGTCTGGGCGATCTCCATTGTCGATCCCGGAACGATAGGCGATAGCGCTGGTCGCCTCTTTGTCTTATGCGTGCATGTCGTCTCAACCGAGCACGACATTGACGATCAGCGAGGTGGTTAACCGGATAACCGGTACTCGCAACGATCTGTGAGGCTGGGACAGCTTGGCCCAGGCCTCTAGGTCCGGTCAGGATACAGGTCTCTTGAGACGATACAGTCGACCCGATTCGAGGCCCCAAGCTGCGGACCGCAGAACACAATGGGGGTTTCGGAGACTTCTACTGCGCAGAGTAGAACACTGATGCAGTGGTTCGATTCCGGGATTAAGGCGGGATGAGGTGTTGAGGTACCCCCTGTGAAAGACACGGGGGCGGGCGGGCGGGCGGTTGATGAAAGCTGAGCGCCACGGGACTGCGATCGCTGTTGCATGCTGCATGGATGAGATCTCCGACGGAAGGCGGAAGGCGGTTGGATCTTGGACCTTGGCTAAGCACCGCACCATCTACACCGACTCGGCCCGCTGTGCCGATGATCCCGATGGATGACAACGGTTACGCGTAGTACACCGCAGCACACGGTCGAGGTGGACTCTCGTCACATACTGTACCCGCCTGCGCAGCAATAGCACCAGCCATCCAGTCTAGCTGCGCGGATTTACGCGGCCCAACTCCCCAGCTCGTCTAACCGGCTGCGTGTTGTTAGCGGTACAAGTCTCGGCATGTCATGTCATGTTTCGCTACCACACCACCGCATTGGCATGCCGCCAGCCTGCCAGCCGCCCGCCGCTCCAGCCGCAGGGGTGGGCCGTGTCATTCACGGCATCGTCCCCGAAAAGCACGGACCCTGCGGAGCGGAATTCAATCCGGGGCAATGAATGAGCGCTCACTCGCCACCTCCCACACGCCACTGTCTCCCATGCATGCATGCATGTTGTATTACCCTGGAACAAAGCCAGGACATGCATCGCTCCGACAGCGACTGATCGGGTCTGGGTCTTGTGCGTCTGCGCCTGCGCCTGCTGTTTCGTCCCGCGTTTGTCCCGACGATTTGTTCTGTCGATGTCTCGGCGACTCGACTCGGTTGGAGTGCGGGAGGTTTGGGCGGGATACGCTCGGCTAAAAAGGATGTTTGAATGGCACTCGAGTGTCACTAACTAAGCGACCTCGCCCGCGTCACCCCGGTGCCAGCCGGTGTTGGGCCCTGGGATGGCTGTGACGTTATGGTCAAACCGTTCCGGCCCTGAAAAGCCGGAGCCAACGAGGGTGTGCGAGGGCGAGGGGCGGTCGCACCATGCGGCGTTAGAGGAATGGTAAAGTGGTTTGGGCCCTCGGTGGGTCGGTGGGAGAAACGGGATTGGGATTGTTCCGCACTTTGTCCGTTGGTCAGACAACCCAGCACCGGTCCCACACGGCCGGGTTTGCGAAATGCGGTTTGGTGCCTCGTCGCTCGGTTTTTGGCTCCCTTGGCCCCTCGAGTCGCTCGGCACCCTCTGTCCCCGGCCCGAGCCTTCCGCCTTTGGCCCGCTCTCGTCTAAAGCCCTTTGCCTGCCCTGGCGCCGCCGTGGCCGTGGCCCCAGTGAGATTTCACTCCCATTCCCTTCGCTCCCTGCGCCCCTGCTCCCCTCGGGTAGCCCGGACATCGGAGCGACATTCGTCCATCCTAGACTGTTCCCCCTCCCCCAATTGTTCTTCGGGCGATAGAAGTCCCAACCGGGGCAAGCAAAGACGCACGACGCACGACTACCGACCCACGAACCCACGACCCACGACCCACACCACCCATCCCACCTCATCACCGAAGCACTTTCACCGTCCACACCCAAAGAAGAGAGGCATACGAAATCCATCCGGGACCCACACGCAACCCCCCCGACTCCCCTCCCCCTTCTTCTCTCAAACCTCTGCTTACTGCCCCGTTCAACGGCCGTTCATTCCGTCAGACACCGAAGCAAACGCACACCACCCACCTCACCCCCTCTTTTTATAATATCCACATAAAACCAGATCGATCGACTCTCTCACCCCCTCGTCTCCCCACACTTTTACGTTGACCTCGCCGCCGCCATTTACTTGTCGACCCAACATCCAACGACCGACAACTACGCAACACACGCAATCTAAAAGGCATCCCATCACTTGGGCATGGAGACACGGCGATCAGCCAAACAATAGGTGAGCGAGACGCTTCGGATTGGGTTGGGGACAACGCGGCCCGGTGGATCCCGGCGTGGTTTTTTCGTGATGTGATGGTGGGGCGTTGGGTCTGGGATCGTGATGGTGGCGAGCATAGCATGGGTTGTCCTTTGATGGCGATGGCGATGGCGATGGGTGGATTGGAGGGTGACGGGGGCTACCCCCATCGACTCGACGTGGTGGTGGTGCATTGGGCATAGGCACCGGGTACCCCACCCCACCCACACCACCAGCCAGAGCTACCACACCTTTGCGTTTTGCCTATTGTTCGCATTCCTCACACTTTCGATTCGTTTCCCACGCCCTGGAATAACCTTCATCCTTCGAACCCGTTCCCCTTCATGCCGTGCCGATTGCATCGCATCGAGAGGATGGATGCTTCGCAGCGCCGTGCACAGGCTTCTCTTGTTGCGGGGTGCGTGCGCCGCAGAGGACGGGACGAGGAATAGGGTCCACCCACGGCCACGGCCTCACGGCCCAATCGCCGTGATGGGATGGGGATGGTGATGGTGATGGTGATGGTGATGGTGATGGTGATGGCGATGGCTATGGCGTGTTTGTCTGTGTATGCTGCACGCGGATCATGCGCCGTCGCGTTGCTTGCTTCCCTGGGCGCTGGCTTCCTTTACCAACCCACCCACACACCCTTCGGTTCACACGTTCACCCACCCACCACCCACCACCACCCACCACCATCATCCTTTTCCCATTCCTTATTTCTCAACCCAATCCATCTCTTCATCGCCACCATCCCCACATTCCTCCTTGTTCGCCGGCACTCGTGACCACCACTCTACTTTACTCGTAACCACCCTCGCACCTTCCGGGCCGTTGGCCGAGACTCTCGGCCGGGCCCAGCCGCACCTGAATCGCACCCTTGCCACCATGAGCCGCGTTGTCCCCGCCGTCCGTCTCACATATAACACCGCTCTTCCCATCATTGGCCACTCTTGCTGACTCCCTCGTTCAGATAACCATCACACGGAGGACATCCGCTCCACTCTCAACGTCCATCTCGACCTCGACGACTCACCACATCGTCGTCCCACCTCCGACCCGCAGACATCCTCTGCCCACCATAACAGCTCTCACGGCCGCTTATCATCATCCCCCCGTCCCGACCCGACCACCATGTCGTCCTCGTACCGATCCACCTCGGCCTCCCCCTCGACGTCCCGCAAGGCCGTCAAGGCCTCGGCGACCGCTTCCGCCCCGTCGTCCCGACCACCCACCCGATCATCAGATCCTTACTACGGTCACGAAGAGACGTCGGTGCTCTGCGCCCGATTCATCACCTCTCTCTTCCAATGTCCCAACATCCCCACCGCCACCGCGCCCGGCGCTCCCCAACCCACCCTCGCCCACTTTGTCGCCTACGCCCTCTACCGAACGCGACTACCCTCCATCGTCACCTTTGCGGCGCTCCAGCTGCTCCAGCGATTAAAGACCCGGTTCCCCGCCGCCCGTGGCTCGTCCGGACACCGCCTCTTCATCTCGGCCTTCATGATCGCCTCCAAGGTGATCTGCGACGACACCTACTCGAACCAGTCCTGGGGCATCGTCGCGCAGAAGATGTTCGCCCTCAAGGAGATCAACCAGATGGAGCGCGAGATGTGCGGCTACCTCGAGTGGAACCTCAACGTCCAGGGCGAGGAGGTCGTCGAGTTTGAGGCCCGCGTCCGGGCAGAGCACGGCCCCAAGGCCGTCGCCAAGGCATCTTCGTCTTCCGCCTCTTCGTCCGAGACCCCCTTCGTCGTCCCCAAAGTCAATGCCTACCCTACCCCCGAGACCACGCCCGACCCGTCCCGACCCATCCGACCTGTGCCTTCGCCATACAAGGCCAAGTCGTCGTACCAGGCTCAATCCGCGCAGTCGTCGCAAATATCTTTTCCATCCCCAATCTCCCCGCAGCAATTTCTCCACGCCCATTCACCCCAACCACCCCACTTCGCCTCGGCCAACTCGTCTCTGGTCTCGTCACCAGCATCGGATGACTGCAAGACCCCGTCGCCCGTCGCTATGACCGCGCCACCTTGCCGACCGCCAAAGGGCGACGTTTCGTCTCACAGCTCATTTGACTCTCGAGCGCGACAACATGCCTCCAACCTGCACTCTTACGCGGTCACCGTTGGCGCCTGGTAACGACGGCGTCGTCGCGCCGTCTCATCGTTCGTCTTGACCTCGACCTCACACATACCCGCCCGCGTTCATACCCCACGCCTTAGTTGTACAGTCTTTGCCGTATATACCCTCGTCACCCTTCATCTTGTCGCATTGATCACACAGCCCCTGGTCCCTAATATACCTTGACTTGCGGGGCCGGGCGTCGTTTCTCAACTTTATCACCCAGCACATATCGATGCGTCCAAAGTAGTACATCTGTCGTTCTACCATCATGCATCACACTAGCAATCGCACCGGCGCTGCCACCGAGCACCACTGTTGTCCTTTGCACTGCACTGCATTCAACTTTCTCGTGCTTTGGTCCCGAGGGCCATGGTGCCACGCTCGATGGCGGTGAGATGCGAATTACGATCCCTAGCGGATTTTTCATGATCGTAAGCCGGCGAGGCGACATCGAGTGCCCGCATTATGGCCCCGAGTCCATGTGCAATGACGCAGCCCAGGTTCAGGCGAGGTTCCTAATTTGGTACGAAGCTTGTCCAGTTACCACGGGAGCTTCTCACTCGCAGCGTTTTCGCTTCGATCGTTCCCGAAAAAACGGGGAAAAAGCACAAGGAGTCGCACCCCCAACGACGATTGAGGATTGAGACTCTCTGCTCCCGGGGCGGAACTGCGGCGACTTAGCCACTCATCGCAATGGTGACCGCACAGTGGTGCTGCGTTCCCCAAACGGTTGAAGAGCGGAGTTTGGTTTGACTCTATTTGTCTTAACGGTCCTAACGTTCTGACGTATAGGCGTAATCCGCCCTGATCCCTTCGCTGACGAGAAACTCGTGGTACGACTCCAAAAGCAAACCAGCAAACTGGCAAGAAGGCAAGCAAGCATCATACGCGTCGTAGGACCTAGGTAACTCAGTCGACAACGCTAAATTACCTCTCAACGTCGCTGCTTGTATATCTCACATCATCAACTTCAGAGGAACATGCACTACTGCTGGTCCATGTGTCTGAGCAAGCTTGACTCGACTCGCTTGACTCGCTTGACTCCAGGAATCCGGCAAACATGAGGTGGTCAGACAAGGACGTCACTGCGAGATGAATTCTATCCCCTCGACGTGGCACCTCGCTTCGAGGCGAGGCGAGGCGAGGCGAGGCGTGAGAAATGGTGGCGTTGGCGTTTCGGTGGACGCATGGATTGGATCCCGAGCAAGTGGAGTGGGTGTGGGTGTGGCCCGGTGGGTGTGGGAGTGGGAGAAAACGCGTCGGCGAGACACACGCATGCACGCACGACAATGTCGATCCATCGAGATCTGGTTTCGGTTGGGTGGTCTCGCGGATCCCGGACGATCCGGAAAGGTTCCACGGTTTCACCGACAACGAGGAGGACAACAGCGACGACGATGACGTTCTCACTGCATACCCCCTCATACAGTACCCCTTCATTTACTCGTACAGAGTCGGCAGCGAACTCCGCAATCCTGCCACTGATTCTTCGGACCAAACGGACGAACGGGACAATCGTTAACCTTGCTCACCCTTGCTTGGCACAGTTGCGGGACGGCCGCTGACTTGCCCTATTGTCGGACGTCGGAGTCGAAAGGCCGACTACATGTATTGCCTATGACCCATTCATTGCCCATAGCCAATTGCCCATTCCCCGTTGTTCTGCCACTGTATGTACGCCTCGCCCACTCGGCGGCAACACGTCTGCCGATCTTCTCGTCGAGCCGACAATCTTGGAAAGGCCCCGAGAAAGGCCGACTTGACAGAAGATGGACGGTTGGCACAGCCGGCACGGTTGGCACGCTTTGCACAGTTGGCACCGTCGGAAGCGGTGTGCGCAGCGTCATGGTCGCAGCGCTTACAATAAGACGCACTGGAGCATGGGAACCAGCCTAGTAGAACTCTCAACGCAAATGCCACACCGTCTCCGTCTCCATACTGTAAGCATATTTTACCTGATTATCAAGGAATGCCTGAATACGTTACTCGCGGAATCCTGAATCCCTGTAAAGCCTGCCGCTTCACGCTTCACGGCAACCCAATCTCGGATTAGCGCGCTCGGCATGGTGCAGAATGGCAGCGAGAGGCAAAGCGACAGCTGTGGTGCGAGTCAAGCGGTGGTACGAGCCAAGCTGCCGTGGCTCTGAGACCTGTGACAAACCCAACCGGACTTGATTCCTCCGCATAAGGCATGGGTGGGTCGAAATGAGCCGAGAGCCACGGCGCCATTGGAGGTACGAGGAATCACTGCTGCTGCTGCTGCTGCTCTCCCTGCACCGACTGCGGCGTTAGTCGTTGGCATTACGATGGTTCTCACACTTCTCCAGCGCGGACAGTAACCTTCCTAGCGGCCGCCACGAATGACACGGCGCGAATGCAGAATATCCACGGCGGTCAATGCTAATCCCTCGAGGCCGTCCCAAACGTCACGCCGTCACAGCGTCACATCACGCACAGTGTCGTATCGTCGATTCCTAAAAGAATACCAGGAGATACAGCTGCAGTACGAAGCATTCCCAAGAGATGTTTTGCACATGATCCAGCATTGCAAAGCACGCCGCAGCCTTTCGTTCTGGCAGGCAGTCCGCTTTATGTCATCTCCCGCATCGCATTCGACAAAATGCATAACGCATAACGCGACGCGACAAGGTCGATCTTCCGGAATCAACTCCTGTGCCTCGTCGATTGCGAGGTACCGGTTTACCGTTGCCCGCTGGCCGCTGCGACGAAGGCGAGGGCGACGACTACGACTACGTCAACGACGACAACGTCGACGAGGTATTGATGTCGCATACCCGCGGGAAAGACGGCACCGCGGTTCGCGGTAGTGGACCTGGTAGTAGCAGGCGAATCACCATTCCCCAAAGTTTTTGAGCAGCTCTCACGCCCTTGAACCCGCTTACGTCCCCCGATCGTGGAGAGAATGACGCCGCGATCGTCGGGATCCACCCGATTCCGGGAGAACGGGGAGGAATAACCACCTGCGAGTTACCAGTACGAGTACAGCGCTGGTACCGTACCGTACCGTCCACGACGCGAGGCTAAGGTACAGCACAGGAACCGACTGTGGTATGTGGAGTGTACGACTGTGTGAGTGTGTATGCATCGTATCAGGTACTACCACTGCGCGTCGCACAAAGCGGGTTAGGTGAGACGAATATTCGTCCCGGTGGGGATGACTTGATGTGGGAGTGGGAGTGGGAGTGGGAGTGGGGTTTGCTGTCAACGTATCCATTTTCCCCTCACTGTGGGTGGGAGAGGATGCGTGGTTGCGGGATTGCGAGGATGTGGGATCCGAAGCGACGGTGCGGTGCGGTGCGGTGTCCCGCTCGTGGGGAAGTTGGAGAAGTGGGATGCCGCCTGCTCCGAGAATCCGAGCGTCCGAGAATTCTGGAGCATGCGCATAGGTAACGGAGTCACTGCGAGGCAGCGCGGATGCGGATGTTAGTGGGCGGGAAGCTATTCGGCGGGCGACTGAGCGGACAAAGCAGCAAGCTAAGGGGAGAGCGGAGGTGGCAGTGGCAGTGGTCAATCTGGGTGGCACTGAGACGGATCGTGTGGTGTGGCTCGTGCAGAGTCTGATCGAGCGCTCGTCGCGAACACGCTGCGGAAGACTGCCAGGACAAGGCGTCATCGTAGCTTCCTGGCTTCCTGGACCAGACCTATGTATGCCGGAATCACCCCGAGCGCGTTTCCAGACTTGAAAGGTGCCAGGCCAGGTCAAGGTGCCAGGTTGGGTCAGGCCTCCAATGTTCTCGCTTCCTGCCACTCTCGCACAATACCATGCCCTGGTCCTGGACACGATCCGAGACGACAGAGCGCTGGTCCGAGGCATCACGCAGTACGGACCCGAATACGCCACGACAGGCCGACCTCTGACCTATTGCATGGAGGGCAATGCCGCGAAGAGCGCCGGCCTTCGCTCTTCTCTTCGGTGGCGGCGTCCACTCAATGCATCGTGCGAGTCGGAGGCAGTCCTAGCGCGAGGGACGCGAACGCCACGACTGCGGGTCGAGACTCGTTGTAGTCCCAGAGGCGGCGCCGGCGTGGACGCAGGTGCACCTCGCGTGCTTGTTTGGGAGTCGAGAGGGGTTGTGGCACGATGGTCACATACTGTACGAGTACGAGTAGGTTTCTCTATTCCCAGCGACCGGGCCGGCGAGGTGTAACGTGGATATGGGGATGTGTGCGAAGTGGTTGTGACTACGTGTGAAACACCTCACGACTTCGCGGACGTGTCCCCGAGGTCCCGACGCACCGCACGCCCGACGCAGGACTCAATGCACACCCCGAAGCGCGACCCACCCCCAAACACTTCGGCGGCGTTCGCCCGACGTGTGGTACGGCGTACTCTATCGTTCCGACCCATCCGAAGATTCGATCCGAACGATCCGGATTTCATAGATGTGGATTCTAGCGTCTGGGATTTCAGAGTACCAAGTCTCTGTAATCGATGTGACCGATGCGATACATTACACACTACCCCCCAAAGAAGCCAGATGCCAGGTGCCAGGTGCCAGATGACACTACCCACCCCCATTACTGCTCCCCAGATCCTTGCGTAATGGTGCCTTGCCCTCGCGGAGGGGCGTCCGGCTGTCCCCCGGAGGGCCGGACCAGTCTGCAGATGTACAAGGTACGAGCGTACGACGGTATTTGGTCGAGGCGTCGAGCAGGTGACTCCACCCCGGACCTCCAATCCACCGAGATTGTGAACCCGCCGAGACATAGCCGCGCCTTCGGGCCGAGCGCTTCGGGGGCGTCTCCGGCGTTCAACCGTGAGCCATGAGTCACGAGCTATGAGCTAGCCATGAGCCATGAGCCAGCAATGAGCCAGCCATGGGGTCAAGAGCCAAGCGCCATGGAGGATGGACCATGGACGACAGAGTATTGTAGTGATGCCTCCAAGTCATGGCACGAGTCCTGGACCATGCCGTGAAGCAGCGGAGATCAGCTAGGTCGGCGAACAGGAAGGACTCAAGGGAAGAGTAAATCGCCAGTACTCCGGGACCGGAGCTCGAATTTGCCCGACCGTCCTCCGCAGTCAGCGAAGCGACGGGTTGCTGTATCACAGCGGACTGCGGTTCGGTAAGCAGTGCGAGGCGCGCCTGGAAGCCCCAGTATATACAGTACCAGCCTAGACCCAAGTCATGGCGGGAGTAAGCCGGGTTGGTGAACGGTCTTCAGCTCGGGAAAGATGGTCTGGCCTCGCTGCTCCACCGACCGACTCGCTGCTCCACGACCGCCTCACCGCTCCACTGACTCGCTGATCTATGACCGACCTGCTGCTCCGCGACCTACGCGACCCTCCCGCGCGAGATTGCGCGGCGATGAGAGGCCCCTTCGCATCGGAGGTGCACGACTCGCGTTTGATCTCAATACGAGGAGGGTCGCCTGCTGGCGCTGAATCGGTGTAATCGTGTACGGGTACCGTGGAGGGTTTTCCCGCTCGCTATTGCTACTGCTGCCCATGATCGTCTGCGACAAGCAACGACCCGTGCGAGGTGACTCTCCTCATCTGTGCGAGCGGCTCTTTGATTTGCGGAAAGCAGATCATCAGAGATCCTCTCACGTTCATATACAAATACCGACAGCTACACCTCCCAATGTCCCAGCGCCTCCATTTCACCAGTGATACCAGCAGTCTCTCCCATGACCACAGCGTCGGACATCCAGTCGCTAACGAAATGCTCTCCGCACTCCGCACTCCGCACTCCGCTCCCGATCCCTGACCCTCCGAAATCCATTCCGTTACCACCCCGCAGGAACCTCTGTGCGAGCTGCCGCTCCTGCGCCGGCATCGTGCGTTTGCGCTTCGCGCGGTGGGTCCGGCCGACGATATTCCACCTTATCGACCTTGACCTGGGTGAGGAGTCAGTGGTGGTCGACGTGGATCGGAGGCTTCGGAATGCCTGCCTGCTCTTGGAATGCGGATTGGAGTGCCGCTGGGGCGACGCAGCGGATACTCGACACGCAGTACACACCACGCGATACGTGGAAAACGGGAACGGGGATGGGGGTGGTCGACATCGTTTCGAGACGGAGTCATCGGCCCGAAACAGCGATAGAGACACAGACAGAGCCGGTGACCGAGACGAGGACAAGACGGCGCGACTCACTTCGCCCTCGACCAGCTGGTACACGTATGTGACGATCACGGGGCCTTGCACGTCCATCAGTGCGAAAGAGGGGGTTGCGTCGCTAGAGACCGGGAGTCAGCGGGAGCAGAGCGACCGTCACAAGACGAATTTGGGTCGACGTGACGCTCGGCACCGCGGCTTGCACGGAGATGGGAAGGGAGGGTAGATGAGCTACGAAGGAGGTGTTTGTGGGATTTGGACGCCAGGGGAATCGAATAGGGATCCGATGCGTCCTCGGACTTCCGGACTCGTACGGGGATCGCCGGAGCCGCCGGGAGAAAGTAGCTCGAGGGTGAAGCCGATACTCCATGATCGCCCGACTCGCCAGAAGCACCACAGTCACAGGACCCGCTTGGAAGCGCAAGGACCTGCCCACGTACCCATTCCATAGCCCGCTCCATGCTCCAGTCGCTGAACCCGGATTGACAAAGAACCTCCCTTCGAACTCGAATGCCTCGAATCTGCATCGTCAGCGCCAGCCCTTTCCCCGCCCTTTCATTCCCGTCCACGGATCCGTTTCCTGATCCTTCCCCACCTCCGACCCCGTGCATCCTGCGAGTCCTGTACCGGGACTTCTCCACCCTTCCACCGCGCAGGGTGACAGGGTGGCCCTCCACATCCGGGTTGATCAGAGATCACCCCAGCTTGGATCCACTGCACCCCAATTCGGAACCACTCCGTGTCGGGGCCACTCCGCATCGGAACCACTCCGCATGGCTCATCGCTCAACGCTCCGGGCTCCGCGCTCCGCTCGCCACACGCCGCACGCACCGGTGTGTCCCCCCACTGATCAGCACGTCCACGTCCATCTGCCTCGCTAGCGCAGCGAGCATATCGGCGTCACCGGCCGGGACGATCTGTTGTCCATGAACCGCGCCTATCCGGAGGGACTGGTGCGGGATGGTCAAGGAGAGTGGGAAGTGGGTGTTCTGTGGAGTCAGCCGACGTTCCCAATTCGTCATCCATAATCCATCCATCCTCTCCCAATCCATCGTCTATGATCCATGAGGATCCATCCACCGAGCACCGAGCACCGGGGTCCGCGTCGATCCACCGAGTACTGAGTACCGAGCACCAAGCACCGGGGTCCGCGTCTGCGTCTCGGTGTTCGTGTCTCCCGAAACAGCGTGCCGGGTGATATCCCAGAACACAAGTCATTGTGCCGGATACAAGTCCTTGTGCCAGATTCGAGTCATCGCGCCCCACTCACATCGTCAAACTCGCCGCGGACGACGTGTATCTCCGGGGCGATGGTCCGTAGGTAATCGTACGTCTCCTTGTCGCATACGTTGCCTGTGCAGATGATCTGGCCGATCTTGCCTGGCACCTGAACGAGCACGAGCAGGAGTATCAGCACGGCTCCGACTCGACGCCGACTCGAGGTTTCACTCGAGGTTTCACTCGATGTTTCGCGTCTCGTAACCCGCTCGCGATGGGGCAAGGCGAGACGGAAGAGGTGGTAATCATTGCAGGTAGTGAGCGTGGCTGGCACCCACTAGGAGCTTCTTGAACTTTGCTGGGAGGTCGTGCGTGAGGGTCGGGATGTGAAGGTCCCCAATGACGAGGACGAGGACCATGGCGGGTTGATGCGGCGGTGCGCGGTGCGGCGATGCGGCGGGATCCGGGGCGGGGGCGATGATGACGACGGACCGGTTGTGCTGGGCTCGGCGCGATAAGGGCGTTGACCGCTGCCAGTATCCTTGTCGAAGTTCGTTGACTGCGTTTGCTGCCGGTACGATGGAGTGAGGATACGATACGACGAGATGAGTGTGAACAAGGATAGGATGGATCGTTGGCTGAACTGGTGTCCGGGACCGGTTCGGCAGTCTGTCCAGCCAGGCACGGTCGCTGTTGTGGATGTACTCGTTCTCGTTGTCTGCCTGTGATGTATCCATGTTCCAACTCTGCACATACCCACAGGAGGGACAAAGGCTCAGTGAGCTGTAGTGAGCTTCACGAAGCTTCGCTCCCCCGACCCGACTCGAGAGCCCTCTCCGCACCATGTTCAGCCCATCCCGCTCGGGCGCGGCGGGACCGAGCAAACCCGACGAACTGGACATCTCCCCCATCCTCGCCGCGGAGCTTGCTACGGAGTAGTAAGTCCACGTCGGGCCCCTGATGGGGTTCCCGCTGACATCCCTCTGCCAGCTCGGCGTTGCGCGCGCCTGGGAACTGTCCTCGAGGGATGTACCTCGTCCCATCGACAGAGACGTTTCTCCGGTGGCACGGTGTCTTCTTCGTCCATCGAGGTGAGCGGGGCGCTGCGCGATGCGCGGTACACAATATACAGACCGTCAGCACGCACGGAATCTGAGCTGATCGTGATGTCTCTCTCGCCTCGCCATGTTCTCACCCTCGCTGTACTCGTACAGGACCATACGCCGGCTCGGTACTTCGCTTCACGATGGTATTCCCTAAGACCTACCCGGCTCACCCGCCGACGAACCGTTTCGACTCGGACGTCTTCCACCGTGCGTCTACGTCCAACACGCGCACATCATACCTCCCTCCCACTTTCGTGCGCGTGCTGCTCGTGCTGAAGCGCCGCCGTAGCTATGGTCGACCCGAAGTCGAAGACTTGGTATCCGGGCGGACGACTATCGCACTGGCAGTGAGTCTACGCCTGCGCCAGTGTGGTGTGACTACCGCACTCGACATCGTGTGGGGCGAATGCACCGTCGTCGCTGACGCGGCCGCAGGCCTCGCGTGCATCATGTCTCGCACTTGCTGCACCACCTCAAGAGGAGCTTCAAGACGGCGTGGTTGGAAATCATCACGGAAGACGAGGCGGTCAACAAGCAAGTCTGGTCGTGAGTCGAAGTCTCGATCGCGTGTCGATCACCCCGATTCAGTCGTGCTGTGCGCGACTGCACGGTACCCCAGAGCCCGAGAGTCAACGTCGCACCGCTAACCGCCCTAGGCTGTATCACCACTCCCACCAAACTTTCCTCTCCATGACATCCCAACGCTCCCTCCACTCGTCCTCCCGCTCCGTCCTCTTCCCTTCCGAAATGACCGTCGCCCACGGTTCGCCGGCATCCAAGGCACCACTGTCGCCCACGACGCCGCACCATGGGCACGGGCACCGGAGAGACCTCTCGGGAACGAGCGACGCGGGGGATCCGGGACCTATTGTGTTTCGCCAGATTGGAGATGAGGCAGGGGAGGGTATTTGGAAGGAGCTGGAGAGGAGTCTGGGGTAAATGACATGAGAAATCATGATGGTCAGGCTGGGTGTCAGCGCGCAGCACTGCATGGCTCTCGGCGTGCTGACAAGCTCGTTGATAAAGTCTTGTATCAGTATGCATATATTGTAGTGTTGTCGCGCGACAAGAGCGAGGGTGGAGGAGCCCCTCGTGACGCCTCCACTTGGCCACGACCATCAACAAAGAGGATCCAGTGACGTGACGATACGATCCTCCAGTGACGAGACGATACGATCCTTCATCTTCTACCAACCACCTCGCTCCGTTCCGCCGTATCATCCAAAGTCTCCCCACCTCAACTCGACTCGATCATCTCGGTGCGGCTCGGCCTAAGAGCGCTTAGCTTAGCTTCACCATGACCTCGCCCACCTCGCCCAGCTCACCTTCCATCACGATCCACCCGCCCGGGTCTGCGGACGCATCTCTCCGCGATGCGCAAGACGGGGCCGACGGATTCGACCGCGCGTGGTTCATGGGAACATGGAACGTCGCATGGAGCACATTACCGATGTGGAAGGTGGGTCGGGTGTGGTGTAGCTTCCTGCTGCGAGGTGACCTCCGGAGGGATCGTGCTGAGGTTCTTGGTACAGGACAAGAAGAGTCAGTCAAATGATCCCGATCCATCGCCCCGTACTTGATCACCTCGACTTGACGACCCCAAACCACACAATATAGCGCTGCACTGCACAGTCATGCCGACGCCGGATGGCTCTCGGTCCACTGACCATTGCTGAAGCTAGGTGGTAGACGTGAACATCCATTACGTGTCGCTCACCGACGAATCGCGGCCAACCAAATTCGAGTCGACCGTGTCGTACATCAAGCAGTCCCAGCCGGACACTGCTTCACCCAGCACAGGTGAGTTCATCGCGCCACCACGCGGACTACGAGGGACGCATCTCGAACCATCGTACCGGGGGATGCGCGGGGCTGACGAAGCAGTGCGAGGAGTAGAGGCACTCACGCCAGGGTGAGTCGGACGGTCCGCTTCCGCCTTGACCTGTTGTGCATGATTTGGATCATCGTGCATTCGTGTAGAGCGCTGGGGCGCCGATCTGACTTCCAGCAGGACGAATGGTGCGACGTTCGATTGGAGAGGTCGGAACTGGCTGTTCTTCGTCCATTCGCACTGGGAAGTCCTAGGGTATGGTGATGACCAAGCAGGTCTCGAATGGGCCGTGACATGTGAGCGCGACGAGCCGAATCTCAGACTACCCAACTCGGAGAACTAGAAGAAGTGAACAAGTGATCTGTCGTCGGACTGACCGAACCCGAACCTGGTCCTGGTCCTAATTCTGGTTGTCGCCTCCCTCCGCCGATCGGTTCGAGCTGACAACCACACGCAGTCTTCTCAAAGACGCTGTTCACCCCAGCCGGGATAGATATCTACGTAAGGCCATCGCGCCAGAGCGATACGGCCGACGTCGTGCCCCCCCCGCAAGATGCGCGGAACGAGCTGGTCGGGCGGATCGCAGCGGCACTGCAAGGCGCGACGGAGGAGGTGGTACAGCTGGCGTCGGGCGGGTTCGAGGTGCCGGTGTCTCCGTAGCCGCGGGCTGGCGCGAAGTAGCGCGGGGTTAGTCGTCTTCTCTACGCGAGAATGAAGACATGGATTGTGCGGGGTCCAGGCCGTTGAAGGCGGAGGACGACGATGTACCGCCTGGTGATCAGACATGAACTACATGTGTCATATTACGCCGAAAACCCATGCTCATGTACCAATATCATGTATCTCCGTCCTGCTCTCCTCCTGTCCTGCCAGCCGTCTCAAGCCTAGCCCAATCGCTCCGTTTCCGAATCCAAACCCCCAGTTGTCCGTAAAATCAAGCATCACGCCGCAACGGCAGCCACCGTGGCAACCTTCCGCCTCGTCCCCGCCACTCGTCCGGCGACCGTGGCCTTGATCGTCCCGGCCTCTTCGACCTCGGCATTCTCCTTTCCAGCTGCGACGGGCTTCTTCCTCCTCGTCGTGGCCGCAACAACCTTCTTACTGGCTTTGACTGGGGACCCGAACACCTCCTCATCCGGCGTTTTCGTCCCGACCTGGACCTGTTTGCGCGGACTTGCAAACAGGTTGCCCCGTCCAGGCGTCGCCTGAAGACACGTCTGTGGAGGCCGGACCGACACTTCGAGAGACTTGTTCTTCTTACTCGGACTGGGACTGGATCCGGCCGCGGCCGCGTCGTCGTTGGCCATATTGGCGCGACGCTTGCTCGGCGAGAGCGGCGTGGGCGGCGCGGCGGGTGTGGCAGGTCGCAGTGCGCCGACGGATTTGGTAGGGCGGAGAGGAGACGAGGGCATGGCGTTGGGGCGGAGAGCGGACAGGGAGGCGAAAGGAGATTTGCGCGGTGATTGGGATGATCGAGGAGTGGGCAGTTGCCCGGCAGTAAGGAGGGGGACGTTCTCCTTGTCTTGAGTAGCTACTGGAATCAGCGTGGGCTGATGATACATGAAGGATCCAAAAACTCACCTTTTGGCTTGGAACCCAATTGGGACCCCGCCTTGGCCTTGGGCACCTGCACGACCTCCTTGACCCCCTTGACTTGCGCCATCTCCCCATCCAGCCTCGTCTGCACCTCCCAATCTCCGGGCTTGATCCTCCTCCACTCCTCCTCGACTTTTTCGACCCACCGATCCGTCGTACCGTGGACATGCACATCGATGATCCCTTCCCACTCTTTACCCGGCGGCGTGGCATTGACGAAGACCACGATCCCTTTCTTGCCCGCCGCGCCGGTCGGCGTGTGCACGGCCTTGGCAAAGTCCTTGACGAGGCGCTTGAGACCGTGGACCTTGAGCGAAGTGCCCATGATGAGAAGGATGTCGGGGCCTCGCGAGAGGTCGAAGCCTTGCAGCTCGCCAATGTCGTCGCCTAGAGGATGGGGCTCGTCGTACAGCACAATGGCGGGACGAAGGGTTCCAACAGTTGTGGCCCTCGCTGATCGCTTGACCCTCGATTCGCCTGGTTCCATCAGCAACGGCTCACTTCTCGGTCGGATCCTTCTGGCCAGCTTACATCTCTCGGCACATGCCGGGCAATCCGGAGCCAACCCTTCCTGGAACATCCCCACCCATTCCTCCTTTGCCGGGTAATCCGTCATGCAAAGTACGCATCTCACCCTCCCCAGATCCCCGTGCAGCTCCACATTCCTCGTCGTCTTCTTCTTGAGCCCGTTTCCCCTTCCTCCGCTCTCCAGTCCCAGTCGTCTCTCGAGCCCATCGACGTTCTGGGTATAACTCCGCAGCAGCCTCCCTGTCCTCTCGAGCTTGTGGATGAAGTGGTGTGTCCGCGTCGGCTGGGCTTTGTTGCATGCGAGAGAAAGCTCGGCGATGAACGTGTAGAAGAGGGAGGTGGTGTTTGGGTTGGAGAACAACCCGGAGGAGAAGAGGTCTTTGCCTGTGAAGAAGGCGTCGGGGTAGCGAGCCTTGACGAGGGCGTAGAGCCCGTCTTCGGAGCGGAAATCCTAGCAGACTCAGCATCAGATTCTACCAAATGCTCCCCGAGTCTCTCGCGCAAAGGCGTCCTCAAGCAAGGCAGAGGGGAGGCTTCATCGCTCCACCTCCTCGCGGGTGAGGATCCTCACTACTCACTGGAATCCCACTCGAGCAGCTGATACCAGCCCCACTGACGACCACCACCTTCTTCGACTTTAGTATCCTTGTCGACACATCCGAGAGTTGTCTCCGGGCGGGAAAATCCGCGGCGTCGGCGGATGTCAGGAGGTGCTCGAGGGGAAGGGTTGTGATGGGCATGTTTGTTGACGTCGGAGCGGATGGGATTGCGTCGGGGAAAGTGATGTCAGGAATGGGGGAACAAGACTGTCTATAGAGGTCCGATGTGTCGGATGGTCGAATTCCTCTCCGTATCCCCTGCAAGTCAAAAGTGTCCAAGTAACGAGTAACGAGCAAGGCGATGGTCAGAATCATACAATGATGTTGTCTCTCATCTCGGCTTTGGCCTTTGGCTTTGGCGTGCGGAAGCAAAACAGTCGCGTCCCTCTCGGCGTGACAAAGTCAACAAGGACAACCAGCGTTCACTGGAAATTTAAGCGGTCCCACCCCTATCTCTTTTACAACAGCGATCCTAGTACTCGCAGTACGCTGTTATGCAGGATGGAGAGATCATGCAAAAACAAGTCAGAGCCTCACCAAGACATCGCGCGGGAGAAGTTCATGATCACAAAATACCATCTACAGTGCAACATGACTAATAACAAGGATGAACAAATTCGAATTACCCAAAGAACGCTTCACCGCCGCAGTCCTAGTCCACTTCCTCCACTTCCACGTCCATGTCGTCGTCCTCTGAATCGTCCTCGTCGTCTGGGGGCATGACGTCCGGCTCATGGTTAGGAATAACGACCAGCCTGTTCCGCCTGAGGTCCGCCGTGATGTGTGCGGTCTCGCCGTCCCTGATCCTGGCCTGTAGGAGCAGCTTGGAGAGCGGGTTGAGGATTTCTGTCTGGATGAGCCTCGCCATGGGCCGAGCGCCGTAGGTCGGCGAGTAGCCCGCGGAAGCAAGCCATTCGAGGGCATGCTCGTCGACTTGAAGCTTGATCTTGCGGTTGTTCTGGTCGAGCCTCTGCTGGACCTCCTTGAGGCGGACCTCGACGACCTTGCGGATGTCGGCGCGGCTGAGCGAGCGGTACAGGATAATGTCGTCGATACGGTTTATGAACTCTGGAGGGAAGGTCTGCTGGATCGCACCCATGACTTTTTGCCTGACCTCGGGCTGGACAGCTCCCTCGGTAGGGTTCTCGTTGAGGTATACCGAACCGACGTTGCTCGTCATCATGATGATGGTGTTGCGGAAGTCGACGACTCGGCCCTTGTTGTCGGTCAGGCGGCCGTCGTCGAGGACTTGAAGGAAGAGCTGGTGGAATTCACGGGCGGCCTTTTCGATCTCGTCGATGAGAATCAGGCAGTAGGGCTTGCGTCGGACCGCCTCGGTGAGCTGACCGCCAGACTCGTGTCCGATGTAACCCGGGGCGGCACCGATGAGTCGAGAGACGGCGTGTTTCTCAGAGTACTCGGATGCGTCGATTCGCACCATGGCCTCCTCACTGTTGAACATGACCCCAGCGACCGTCTTGGCGAGCAAGGTCTTGCCAGTACCGGAAGGACCGACGAGGAGGAACGAGGCGATGGGTCGGTTTTGGTTGGAAAGTCCAGAGCGGTTGAGTCGGATGGCGTTGGCGACGGCCTTGACGGCTTCGGGCTGACCGATGACCTTTTTGGAGATGAGCCTCTCGAGACGAAGAAGTTTGGCCTTCTCGGTTTCGACCAGTCGAGAGACGGGAATACCCGTCCACTTGGCCACCACCTCGGCGATCATCTCGGGCGTAACCTGCTGGCCCGAGCCTCGCTCCGCCTCCTTTTGCTCGAGCTCCTTGAGTTTCTGTTCGCGCTGCGGGATCGAGTGGTATCGGATGTCGGCGGCGGTCGCGAGGTCGTATCGTCTCTCGGCCTCGTCGGCTTTCCCCCTCAGCTCGTCGATCCTGCGGCGGAGCTCGTGGATCTCGTCGCCGAGATGCTTCTCGTTCTCGTATTCGCGCTTCAGAGGTCCGAGCTGGTCCTCGACGTCGGCAATGGACTTCTTGACAGCCTCGAGACGCTCCTTGGACGCCTCGTCCTTTTCACGCTCCAGCGCGTGCATCTCCACCTCGAGGCTGAGCTTCCTGCGCTCGAGCTCGTCGATGGCCTCGGGTCGAGTCTCACGGGCGACCTTGACCGCGCTGGCGGCCTCGTCGAGCAGGTCGATGGCAGAGTCGGGGAGTCTGCGGGCGGTGAGGTATTGCTTGGCGAGTTGAGCGGCGAGGACGAGGGCAGAGTCCATGATTCGGACACCGTGGTGGGTTTCGTACTTTTCTCGGATACCACGCATGACTACGGCAAGTCAGCATCTGTGCAACAATACAGAATTTCAGTCTGGGAGTTACTCACTTGCAACGGTGTCCGGGACAGACGGCTCATCCACGATGACCTGGGCGAATCTTCGTTCGAATGCGGAATCCTTCTCGATGTATTCGCGATATTCGTTGAGGGTGGTCGCGCCGATGACCTTGAGCTTGCCGCGAGCGAGCATGGGCTTGAGCAGGTTCGCCGCGTCCATACCGCCACTGGAATCTTTGCCGGCCATGATGAGATGAATCTCGTCGATGAAGAGGATGATCTGGTTCCCCTCGTCCCCAGACTTCTCCACCTCGCTGAGAACCGCCTTGACACGCTCTTCGTACTCTCCCTTGTACTTCGCACCGGCCATGAGCGCGCCCATGTCGAGAGCGAGGAGTCGGCTGATGAGACTGGCGGGGACATCGCGGTCTACGATACGCTGGGCGAGACCCTCGGCGATGGCGGTTTTACCAACACCGGGCTCGCCGATAAGGACGGGATTTCCCTTGGTGCGGCGGGAGAGAACTCGGATGACTCGTCGGATCTCGTTGTCTCGGCCAATGACGGGGTCGAGCTTTCCCTGCTCGGCGAGTGCTGTCAAGTCGGTGCAGTATTTGGTGAGTGCCTCGAATTGAGCCTCTGCGCCTCTGCTGTCCACCTTTCGATTTCCTCGCTTCCTCTTCACTTCACTTTCCAGCGACTTGACGTCGACCTGCGCCGTCTTGAGGAGGTCCTTGAGCTCGGCGTGATCCACGTGCAGGAGGGCGAGTATGAGGTGGTCGATCGCGACGTACTGGTCGCCTTGTTCCTTCTGCAGCTTCTGCGCTTCTCGGAGGACGGCGTGGTATGCGGAAGTGAGGGGGAGAGGAGGTGCCGGTGGCGGGTCGACAACTGGGAGGCGATTGAGCTTGGAGAGGAGAGCGCGGTTGAAGGCCTGGACGTTGCCCCCGATCTTGTCCATCGCGGACTTGAGGAGCGTCGCGGGACCTTCGGCGGCGGAACCAGTGGCGGGCTCCTCCCAGAGGACGTAGATGAGGTGGAGAGGAGAAACCTGGGAGTTGCCCATCTCCTCGGCTTTCTCGAAAGAGGCCTTGATGACCTCAGAGGACTTGTCGGTGAAGTTGTCCATGGTGAAGGGGTGTGGTTATGGTGGAGGTGATGAGTGGAAGGGGGGGGGGGGTGAGGAATCAGCTACCAGAGCTGTGATGTGGTGTAGCAATCAGTGCCGTGAGTTGCGAGTTGCGAGGTGTGTTGTGTAGTGCGTAAAGTGAATATGAGAAGCTGAGTTCGTTGAGGATGGAACTGATTGTTATATGCGGAACGTGAAGGCGGGGGGGAGATGGGACATGACATTGTTGGTTGCGGGATGACGTCCTGGTGTGGCCGGGCGGATGCTAGAGCCACGTGGAATAAGCAGACGCGTCAGGCACGGTCAGTTCCGGCAGTTTCCGGTGACTTCGACCGCTTTCCAGCAACGTCGTTTGTATCACCACCACCACCTACATCATCTATCATCTATCAGCTTCCCGTTCTATCATCTCGTCGCAGTCTGGCTTGATTGACGTCACAACGGGTTAGAGGTACAGAGGAACGCTGTAACGGTAACGTGGGAAACAACAGCGGCTTCCTTGCCGCCGCGCTGCGCACTGCGCCTTGCCCTGCTCCGTCGCCGCCTCGCCGGGTCAGCGGATCAACCCGGAGACCGGAACTGAGCGACGCCGTTGCCTTTGACGCCTTTGACGTCGCCGTTGACGTCTACATACCCTTCTCTACCATGCAGTCCTTCAATGCCAACGCCAACGCCACACCGGGTCCGTCCCAGCCTCGGAAACCGCGCACCCCCTTCGTCTCGGCCGAGCACCGGCCAGAGCGTCATGACGGCCGCTTCCGCGTCGTGCTCATCACGAGCGGCTCCGTCGCGAGCGTCAAGATGCCCGACATCGTCGGTGCACTGAGCAGGGTGAATGAGCGACTGGTTTCTCCTCTCCGAATGCATCGAGCAAAGGAAAATCAAGTCCATTGGGATTGCTGACTAATCATATCTTTTCATCCACAGGACCAGAACATCTCGTTACAAGTAGTCGGGACGCCATCGTCGCTCCATTTTTACTCCCAGGAGAGCGTCGACGCGTCGGTCCGTGCCAGCCTCGGACTGCACACTGTGGAGGATGATGTCGGGGTGAAAGTCTGGGTAGACGCGGATGAGTGGTCGGTGCGTCGTCCCAGTCGCGAGGGTTGAGCGTCGAATTGAGACACATCTGACCCCCCGGAAGGACTGGAAGAAGGTCGGCGATCCAATCCTTCACATTGAGCTGCGGCGATGGGCAGATCTAGTGGTTATCGCGCCGTGTTCCGCCGACTTCCTCGCGAAGCTCGCCGGGGGGCTTTGCGATAATCTGGCGGTGGGTCACCCGCTTTCCTCGTGTGATCCGTTTCTGATGCCTCGATAGCTTTCCATCCTCCGAGCACTACCTCCCTCAACACCCACCATCATCTGCCCTGCAATGAATACGCACATGTACCAGCACCCCTTCACCGCGGATCACCTCAAGACAGTGCAGGAGCGGCTGGGGTACATGGTCCTCGGACCGCAGGGGACTGGCAAGCTCGCGTGCGGGGATGACGGTGAGTCGATTGCAAATTGCTGTGCTGTGTTCGCAGCCGTTGACCTCATTAGGACCGGGGAAGATGACCGACTGGCGAGAGATCGTCAATGTCATCGAGGACTTCTCCGCCGCATTCCTTCAGCTCCAGCACGAACGGGCGCCGCGTCTCCCGTCCGCCCCTTCGCGCGGCGCACCGACTTCCTCCTCTTCCGCGCCGGCTCGCTCACGAACTCCCCCGACTCCAGGCCGCGACGTCGAGATGGACGGGAACGGGACCGGTCACGGCCACGGCCACGGCGGCGGGGGAGCTGCACTGCCTCAGCGGGGGCTGGGACCAGGCCCCGGGCCAGAGCACGATACATCCATGGCCGGAAAGGTCGATACGCGCGGGGAGATTGGCAGGACCGTCGGTGGTATCACGCTACGGGCGGATACGCCAGCGGGGCTACCGGTGGGACCAGCCGTGGGGCAAAGCGGTCCGGTATCAGACAACAACTTCGGAGCGAGGCGACCGTTGGAGTCGGTGTTGTCTTCCAACGGCGGGGACGGCAGCGCCTGGCGCATGAAGTTCTGGATGGGCTAGGCAAAGCGCTGGGCGATCACATCCTTCGGATCTACATGCGATGAATGGCCGTCAAAGCGCGAAGCGCGCGGAGCGGATCGGATCTCTGTTGTACCATATTGTATCACACTCGCTCGCATGGCTGGTTTTGATGTATGGACTGTGTGCGGCCACAAGTCGAGCACAGTCACTCGCGGTTCGGCCGCGTTGATGCCACCCTCGTGCTTGACTGTATGCGGGCTGGACCATAAGCTGGTGCAAGGACCAGTAGTGCCCCCGTCACGAGGACGCAATAACGAATAATGTGATGCTCCGGCACAAGATTCAGGGACAATGACAATGAATTTGGTAGATTGAGCAGGACCTAGCGATGACGAAGCTGCGGATCGACAGACGCCATCCATCCGCGGGTGACAACGACCTGCCGTAAGGACACCATAACGGCTGCGTTCTGGGCCCAGCTAGTCAATTGTATTGCCCAGCGGACGCTGGCAGCCGTTCTCGCACACTTACCGTCGTGCTCACAGTATCACAGCCCCAGAGCAGTGACTCACTCACCCCACACTGAACTGGGCGAGAGTACGTGGGTTGCCTGATTTGTGGATCACTGTGTGAGGCTGGCTGCCTTTTGTCAACTGCTCGTGCAAGTGCCTCGCTCTAGCTCCGCTTGTGAGCCTAGACAATTCTTGGCGCCTGCGCATTGTCCTTTAATTGGCCCGACGTTCCCATGACTATGACTAAAGACGTGCACCATCCGTACCGCACCATGCCATACCACACCGGCCCTCAAACGTGGTTGAATCGCGGAACGAGGGATGCCAATCACGCAACACGCACCTAGCACCCCACTCCCTCTCCCTCTCCCTCGCCCTCGCCTCGCCCTTGTCCCTGTGACGACACTACCGGCTACAATGGGCACGGATCACGCTCACCCCTCGAGCATGGAGCGTGCCCTTCCGACGTATAAGATGATCGTCTTGTTCCCATCCTCGACTCTTCCCCACTAACGAAGCCAATACGACTCCATCTCACCTTGAGGACCGCCCCCACACACTCCCACACCAGACCAGACTAGACCAGATCGATTCATCATGGGCTTCAACGCACCCGACCAGGCCACGCTCGAGCAGTACCGCAACGCGGCGGAGAGTGAGTCGGACCAGAGCGCCGGATGCGCCGACACCATACTCACCCCACGTTAGAGGAGCACCGCGATTACTGGGCCGCCAACGGCGGTTCCCCCAACCCCGACTCGTTCTTCCCCGGCTACGAGCGCGGGTGGAACGACGCCAAGGCCGCTTTGTCCTCCGGCAACGATACTCCCGAAGGCGACGAGCTTGCCAACTGGGCCAAGACCCGCTCGGGAGAGACGGGCCAGCCCGAGGACAGCTGGGAGTGGGAGCATGGGTTCAAGCGCGGCGCGGCGGATGTCAAGCACGCCGGGTCGCAGTGAGCGGCACGCCTACGGCAGCTCGTCATTGATGACTCTACGAGACAAGGAGGTGGAGCAAGAGCAGAAGAAGAGCAGCAGAGCGTAACGATCGAATGAATGAATGAATTGAGATGAGTAGCGTTGCACCTTTCTCCAGATCCGACTTGCATGCCGCACGGTTGAGAACAGACGGACTGTCGCTATACTGTTGTCCCCGCCCCGCCCACGATCGAGATGTGTAGCGTTACAGCCTTCTCAGACACGGCTTTCACATTACAGATGGACCATCGCTACAGTCTTATCCCCGCCCCGAACCTCTCTCTGCTGATCCTATCCACTTGATCCCTAAACCCCGCCCAAGTATCCCACCACTCCTTCCCCGCTCCTGCTTCCCCATCAGTCCCTCTCGGATCCCACATATCCCTCAGCAAGCTCCTCATCCAGCGCAACACCTCGACCGCGTTCTCCGGCCCGCCCATCCCGGCCTCGGGCGCCATGCACTTGACGAGATACGCCTTAACCTTGTTCGCGTCCTTCGCGGCTGGTCCTGCGCCGCCCCGAGACTCGATCCACCTGGTGACGGTTTCGAGCACGTCGGGGAGCGACGTGGCTTTGAGGAGTGTCGGCTTGCTTGGGCGAGTGATGGTCAGATGAGATTGAGCCGGAACGGTTGACCCTGCTCGTGATGATCGGCTTGGCGAGATCGAGGCGGTTCGGACGGCGTTTCGTCCTGTACCTCGAGACCTCGACGTGTCCGCAGGGCGATGCAGTATCTTCCGCTTCCTCGCCTTGGCTCGCTCTTCCTTCACCACCTCCTTTTGCAGATCCTCGGGCAACTCGCTGAACACTCCTGGATCCACACCAAGCTCGACCAGCTCCGAGATCAGATACGCCCCAATCATCTCGTTCTCGATCGGCTCCATCGTCAGATCCATCACCTCCTTGTCCTTGTCCTTGTCGTTGGCTTTGGCCCACGCGCCATAGAGCGGCAAGTCAGCCACCGCCGTGGCTTTGAGTTGGGTCTTGAGCTTCGGCCGGAGCTGCTTCGTGATGTGCGCGACGGCATGTTTGCCTTGGTCTTTGGCAGGGGAGACAGTCGTCGATGGTAATACTACCGCCTCGGCGGGAAGCTTTGTCGTATTGGGCTTCTCAGACGTCGCACGGGTCCGCGCAAAGTCGCGCTTGACTTCGTGCCGAAGGTCGGGCGGCAGCGCAGCGAGAAACTCGGGGTCGATGCCTTCGGAAGAAGCGGAAGGTCCGGCGCGCGAGGGGCCGGCCGAGGCGTTGCGTTGGATCGGTGGTCGGGGCACTGCCTCGGGCTCGGGCGAGGCAGAGCGAGGGGAGACTGAGCGAGGCGGGGGTGAAACGCCAAATCCGATTGTGGGGGTATCCGTTGGCTCAACGGCATGTGATGTTGTTTCGCCAAGCTCAACCTTCGAGGCAGGCTTTGGAGGCCCCTCCGAGGCCTGTCGCTCCATGGCAACAGCTTCATTGGCCGTTCGTTTCTTGGCAAAGCTGAGCGTCCCTTGACCCACCTCCCTCTCGGCGACTTTCGCCTCTCCATCAAGTTTTGTGATCTGAATCCCGACACCACGAAGCTCCACCGGGTCGAGCCTCATCGCACGAAGCAGCTTGACAGCTTCAGCACCCAACACTGCCGGATCGTCCGTCGCCGATCCGCCCTTGTTGAAGGCCGGTGCCGACTTGTTGAATGTCTCGCACCACCCGTGGCCGAGGAATTTTGGTGGTTCGATCGGAGCGTCCGGATGTCGTTTCAGCAACTTGAGCGTGAGGAGGCGGCCGCGAGCGTTGACTTGCTTCATCCGCTTGGAAACCTCTGCGGCGAGATCACGGACGCACATCTCCGCTTGATCCTGACTTTGAAATCGGATTCCGTACTGCGTCGAGTCAGGCGGGGGCCAAGGGTGCACCAAAAGCAACCCATTATGCACTCACGTTCATCTCCGCGCTGATGCTTTTTCTCTCCTTGTGAGGCTCGAGCTTCCGCTCATCGATCCCTCGGAGATAGCCATACAGCATTTCACCCGTTTTCGGCCCAAGAACCCTCTGGAACGAGCCCTTGCCGTGTTGCAAGAGATCGCCGCACGTGGTGCTTTCGAACGTCTCCTCGATCTTGGACCGGATCGAGTATCCCACCGAGGGAAAGTCCTCGACATCCAGTGGGGCGAGGAAGTCTGGAACGTCGGGTGTCTTGAGGTGGAACACGCCCGCTGGCTTTGCTCGACGAGTCGCCAATTTGGCGAGGAGGACGTTGTGTGAGATGCCGATGGAAACTACCAATCAGCGGGAACACAGACAATAGCCGCAGCTAGCTCACCTTCGCATCCCTCGGTAAGCTTCCTCACGTCGTCGCGTATCTTCTCGGCGATCTCGATTGCCGGATCTCGCGCCCTCGGCTCCTCCGCTACTTCCCCCTCGATCGCTCCCACAGCCTCCTCCGGGGCCGCCTCCCTAGCAGCGACCGCGCTCGTCACGTCGATGAGCGCCTCGTCGACGCTCACCGCCTGAAGCTCGTCTGCATAGCCCATGAGGACGGTGTAGAACGCCAGCGAGAACTTCTTGTAGGTTTCAAACTCGTATCTGCCTTATCAGCAAGGGATGGGGAGCGTCACTCGGGCTCACGGGATGGTCTGCAAGTCCTCTCCGACCAACGTCCGAGCTCGACCCAGGCTCATCCCGTTCTTCACGCCTTTTGCCCTGGCCTCGTAGCTCGCGCTGGCAATTTCCGAAGTGCTCGAGGCGCCCCTACCCGCCTGTGAGTGACACACCACCGATGGCTTGCCCTTGAGATGCGGACGCGTTGCCAGACCACACGAGACGAAGAAACAGTCAAAGTCGACGTGGAAGATGACGCGCTCGCCGGTCGCCGCTGCTGAGGTCGCTGCACGGGGCAAGGTGGATGTGGAGAGGGACAGGGGAGAGACGGTGGTTGTAGAAGGACCTTTGAGGGAGAGCTCCTCGGATTGACGCTGAGCCGAGGCCACCAGAACCTTCAGCTCGGCCTTCCACGTCGACAAGTGGTGCAGCCTACCATGAGCTCGAGTCGTGCGTGGTGACGTACCTGCTGTTCTGGTAGTACCCATCGATGAACCCGCCCTCGTTGCCTCGCTCGGCCGTGTTCCGCAGTCGCCACTCTTGGTTCTTCATCAGCCTCGCAGCGTCCTCGTTGGACTGCTTGGTGTAGTAATGCTCCCAGACTCCCTCTGGCCGCTGGACTTTGGTCGGCGTCTGCTCCTTGCCTGGAGTGTCGGCGCGAGCGCGGCCGGGACTGATGGGGATGGATGGCGCTCGCATTGGGGTCAGGAGAGCCTTTATTGCCGCCGACGGAGCTCGAGTCGGCGTGACTGGTGCAGAAGGCACTGGACTGATACCTGCGGATGCGGTGTGAGCCTTTGCCATCGCGACTTCATTCGGTCGAGCCTCCTCTTGTCGAGCCTCCTCTTGTCGAGCTGTGTCATTATCCAGCATGTTCTTCGCTTGGACTTCCACTTCGGTCTCCTCGACTGGCTCCGCCTCGCTCCGTTCCGCCTTGACGGTCTGCGACACCTGCGAAGGCTTCCCGGCGAAAAACCCCTCCAACCCTTTCCTTCCCTCCTCCTCCCAACCCCCTTGCACGGTCAATTTCCATCTTGACCAATCCAGCAGCTTGCCCGCCTCGCAAGACTCCGTGATCCACGCCTCCCTCACCACCCGATAGTTCTGGAATTGTTTGAACTTCATCTGCGTCAACATTGGCGCGATGATGAACTTGACCATGCCCTTGCTCCTCAATACTGGTCGAACCTCCCCTCCGCGCTGGAGTATCATCTTCCGAAGATCCTCCATTGGCGGATGGGTATTGCCGTTGATGTAGAAGCTCAGGCCTGTGAAGATCTGGGGCAGACCCGATATGGCGTTGGCAAGAGCAATGTCCCGGTTCTGGGTCTGGATCTTGATCTCCTTCTTGCGCATGTAGTCGCCAATGTCGCCGAACCGGTTGGGCGCATATTCCGGGTTGGCGAGATACGCGTGGGGATCATCCGCGAGGAGATCGGCCCGGTTGGGGAGGTATGACAGTGTCGTAGATGGTGAACCGCGCCGGGAACGCTTGGAAGAAGGCCCGAATGGGTCGGAGAGAGACCCGTCATCTCCAGGCGAGGCTGAGCGGGTTCGAGGCCGCTTGGAGGTGGATGAAGGATACCCGGCCGGAGCGGTTGTAGCGGCAGCGACGGCCGCCTCTTCCCAGAAAGACGGGGAGGATATGGGGAAGGAGGACGATCGCGGCTGGGAAGAAGGTTCAAGCTCTGACATGGTCTGTTGGACCTGTCGGTTGCGGACCTGTGTCGGACTTGATGGCGAGCACCAAGTCACCCGGCGCCGTTACGGGCTATGACATCGATTACGTTGAGGTTCTTGTCGCTTTGCTTGCACTGCATTCCAGGAGACGTTATCTGACCATGACCATGGCGCTTGAGAGATGGAAGATGTGTTGCAAAAGTCCAAGAACACTTCAGTAGGTGGCAACAGATGACAGTGTCCCACCATCATTACGTAAACGTGTCCCACACCACCACGGGGGGCGCGATCGGCGATCGCCGGGTGACGGCTTTGGCCGAGTGCGGCATCTCTCGAGCATAAGCTATCTCTGTCTATCCAGCCCGTCTCTCTCTCTCTCTTGCTCTTGCTGTTCCGACCCAACACTTGTTACTCGGTTGGACAGACTCCTTTCAAAACACTTAACAGCCAGACATGTCGTCCCAAGAGAAACACCAGCTCCCGTTGGCAGGCCCTCCACCCGTCATGCCTTCCCGACGATCCCGGCTCCCGATCGTCGTGCTGTTCTCCATCCTCGCGGTGCTGGCGTATCAGCTCGACATCTTCTCTCCATCTTCCATCGTCGAGTCCATATCTCATCGCCACCATGGCCACCAGCATCACCACAAGGGCCGACCCAAACCCGCTCGATGCCCCGTGCAGCCCCCGGCACTCAACGTCGGCACCGACTGGAACCCGCTCACCGACGAGATCTTTGCTGAGCTCGCTGCTCGTCGACTTTCCTCGGCTGTCCAGTACGCCACCGAATCATACGACGATATGATCGGTCTTCCTTTCGACAATCCCAAATTCGACAAGCAGTACGCCTTTGCCGATTGGCTGTATCACGAGTACTCCAAGGTGTTTGACAACAAGACGCTCAAGCACGAAATCGTAGAAACGCACGGTCAGCTACTCACGTGGGAAGGCTCCAACCCGGACTTGCAGCCCATCCTCCTCATGGCGCATATGGACACGGTGCCGGTCTTACCCGCGACTCTCGACTTGTGGACCTATCCGCCGTTCGAGGGGACTATTACCAAGGATGCGTCGCCGTCGACACCGGGCACATGGGTGTGGGGTCGTGGTTCCAGCGACTGCAAGAACTCGTTGTTGGGGATCTACGCCGCGATTGAAAGGCTCGTCTCGGAGGGTTTCCAGCCAGAGCGAACCATCCTCATCTCCAACGGCTTCGACGAGGAGGTGAGTCCGGACTCCTCCGCACTCCTCTCTCCGCCTCGTCTCACCCATTTGTACGCCTGACTCCTGCTCACTCACGGCTCGTTAGATTGGCGGCGAATCCGCAATGGCCATCTCCAAGGTCATGCAGGAGCGCTACGGTCCCGACTCTGTCGCTTTCGTCGTCGACGAGGGATTCACGGGCATCTCGTTCGAGTACGGCTCCACCGTCGCTACCTTTGGCATGGCCGAAAAGGGGAGCGTCAACGTGAACATCAAGGTGGAGACTCTTGGCGGGCATTCGAGCGTGCCCCCTGCTCATACCGGCAGTACGTGGCTTCACGCAGTGGATCATACTATTGTGACATTGCTCCCATCGTGCCGTCGATCCTCGCTGACGGAACCAGTCGGTATCATGTCCCTCGTGCTCGCCGAACTCGAGGCGAACCCGTTCCCGCCTTCGCTCACCCCCGAAGCGCCTTTCCTCAAGTATCTCACCTGCCTCTCTGACAACGCGCCCGAGTTCCCCAAGGGTCTCCGGAAGCGTGTGCAAGACCCAAAGGCTTGGCCGAAGCTTGCAGAGGAGCTGGCGAGCAAGGAGCGGGTCTTCAACAGCTTCCTCGCAACCACGCAGGCTATCGACCTGATCGACGGTGGAGTCAAGGTCAACGCGCTGCCAGAGGTTGTCAAGGGTGAGACAGTTCGGTCGGCGCTCGTCACGCACACGGACGATGATGCTGATCGCTCCGCACTCAGCGACGGTAAACCATCGCATCGCATTGTACGTATACTCCACACGGTCCGTCCCTGCCTTCGTATCCTGACGTTGCCTTAGCACCTCGTCGATCAATGAAACCCTCGAATACGTCTCGGACCGCCTCGTCCCTCTCGCCAAGAAGCTCAACTTCACCATCTCACCCTTCACGGCTGACGCACCCAAGTCGCCCTCACACATCACCCTCGAAGTGAGCCGGAATGTCGGTCTCGAGCCGGCACCGATCACTCCCGACGACGCCAAGGCGTTTGAGCTCATGGCCGGGACGGCGAAGCACGTCTTTGGCAAAGACACCATCGTCGCGCCCAGCGGCATGTTCGGTGCGTGATTACGCAAGTTCCCAGTATGGAATTGCCCCGTTCTGCGGGAGCTCCCGCTGGATCATGTGCAGTCTGCTGATTCCCGTAGCCAACACGGACACAAGGTCCATGTGGAACCTCACCACCAACATCTTCCGCTTCACCCCAGCAGTGGTCTCGCAGAACCTCAACCAGCACACTGTCGATGAGGTGGGTCCGACTCCGTCCCGCGCTTACACCACGTTTGCTGACTGTATCAGCGCATCGCACTTGACGGCCACCTCAACACGACCAGATTCTTCTACAAGCTCCTCCGCAACTCGGAAGGTTGGCAGGCAGAGTGATGGCGCTGGCGCGTGCGCGTGCTGCGATACGATCGCAGGCACTGCTACACCGCAAGCATGGACATTGTGGGTGGTCTAGACATCAAGTAAACGTTCTTCTTCAGTACCGCAGCAAAAAGACTGTTGCAGCATGCATGCTGCATTGCGCGACACCATCACACGCCTACATCTTCCTCCACCTTGACCTCATCCTCCGCTGCCTGCTGGTCTTGCACGCCTGACAACTCCTCACCCTGTCCAGCCTCCTCTTGCACTTGCGCCCCAATGTCCGCCCCTCCGTTCGCTTCGGCTCCTTCGCCTCCCACTCCCTCTTCCACCTTGACCCTCTTCGCCTCTGCCTCAGCCTCTTCCCCCTCCTGCTCCGCCTTCCTCTTCGCCTGCAACTGCGATTGCTCGTACGCCGCGCCGAGATCCGCAGTCAACGTTGGCTTGACGTCCGACTGGGGCTGGGGCGTCAATCCGGGGCTCTTGGATTTGCTCAAGCTCCTCGTTCCATCCGCGGTCTTGATTTTCGCTAGGCGGCGGGCATTGAGCATAGCTTGACGGCACGTAGCGTGGTAGATCTAATGCAAACACATCAGCCTCAACCCGATTAGAGCAACCCGATTAGAATCTCCACGCCGCCAACTCACCTTGCCGTCCACCTCGACGGCATTCTTCCAGATCCACGTCTCCTCCTCGTCCGACCACTCCGACTTGAACGGCTCTTTGCAGATAGGGCACGGCCTCGCCGCTTTCGCAGGATCCGAAGGCACCTTGACCCAACGATTCTGCAACGCCTCGCCCGCAATCTTGCTGCTGGCGATATCCTTTTCCGTCTGCGCTTTGGTGGGCGACTTTGATGGGCCAGCCTCCGAATTTGCAAAGTCGGTGACCCATTCCTACATTCGCGACGGATCAGCCGCGCTTCTACATACAATCCAAACTCGAATTCAGACTCTCCCACTCACCTCTGCGCGGGGAAGCCAACGCCTATGGGCGCCTCGACCAGACTGGCGTTCCTGCTTGTTTCGACGGTAGTGCCAGTCCATGTGATCTCTGAGCTTGTCGCCGCCTTCTGGGAATCGCATAAAACACTGCGGACATCGTTCGGGCAGATGACCGAGTGGGATCGAATCCATTCTACGAGATGTCAGTCTAGGTGCTAGTGTATGATTTGAGAGGACCGACGCACCGGTTCACGTCGAGCGCGCCGAGCTGGACGTCAAGAGATAGGATCATGTCCTCGTAATCTTGCAGCCTTGACTTGGTGGGCAGGACGGCAGGAGGGATCTCCGGAGTGCGGGGTTGCGAGAGCGCCCCCGAGTTGTTCAGGTTGCGAAGAAGGTCCGCAAAGTTCTCGGGCAGACCGGGAGCAGACAAGGATGGGACTGATGCATTGGCGAGGGAAGAGGGGTTCGGAGCCGAGACGGCCGGAGGGGGAACAGGTGTCGAGACGGACTGCGGCGGGGTAGGTACGGCGGGGATGACTGGCGTGAGACCCCCTTGTCGAGGGAGGTTTGGCGGGAACGGAGGAAGGTTGGGTGTAGGAGGAGCGATGGGGTTAGCCGGGCTGAAGGACGGCGGAGTAGGCTGGGAGGCAGGTGGCTGTGAGGGCTTCGGCGCCATGGCCTGCAGCTTATCCATGATCTGCTGTAGTTCCATCGGCGGCAACTGGCGGGTATTGAGCATCTCGTTGAGCTGCATCAACACCGCGAGATTCTGCTGTGCCGCGTTATCCCACGGTCTCGCCACGCTCTCGCGATGATGATACTCGAGCGCCGCTCTCATCGTGGCCAGAACCTTCTCCCTGCTCGGCGCCGCGACTCTCTGATACCCGGCCGAGCCAAAGATATCCCTCTCCACAGCCTCCCGGACATTCGATCCATACAGATCACCACCGTCGGGTGCGCTCGTCCGCCAGAGTCCCACCATCTCCTCCATCTTGGACTTGGTCACCCCGTCCACATCGCGGTATGTCCGAGCATACAGCCGGGGCATGATCGGAGGGAGGAGGTGGGTGGTGTATGGCGCGCCGATGTTTTTGGAGATCGAGTCGATGAGGTAGAGTTTGGGCAGTTTCTCGGGTGGTGCGGACTGTGATCATCGTCCATCAGTATCAATCATGTAACACGAGATGCACGAGATTCGCTGTCTCCGTCCACCACAGACATGCGGACGGCGACATTCGTCTCGGTGTGTCCCGAGCGGAGCATTGGGTGTCAGCACTGAGAATTTTCTACGTACACGAAGAACAGCCGCCTCGATCTCCTCGACGATGGACTGCATGTTGGGCCAGTGTTGCGCGTCCCTCTGCTGCATCGCCAGGACCGACAGCTCCTGGATCAGAGGCCGCGAGTTGAACGTGAGCTGTCTCAGACGATCTGCATAGTACGATCTGAACGGGTCAACGGGCGGTTGCGGTTGCGGTTGAAGTTGAGCCTGGAACGCTGGTGCCGAGGTCGGGGGTTGGGGTGGGGCGTAGTATCCGCCTGGCCCTCCTCCAGGACCTGGAGCTGAAGGGTAGGCCTGACGTGGAGGCTGCTGGCCACCTCTCCACATCACAGCGTCGATCTGATGCGCGGAGAGGTAGAGGGGTGGGTGATAGAGAAAGGGAGGTCGAGTGAGTGAGAGGAGTGAGGGCTGAGCAGGTCGGATTGATTGCGCTGGAGAACCCTCTCAGTGGAACAGGGGATGATCAATCAGACCCGCTTCCTGCGTCTCTCGACACACCCGACAAAGCCGTCAATAATGCAGGAGATTCCGGTTTGGTGTCTACACTACTCCGCAGCTACTGAAACTCCCAATGCGGCCACGCTCAAAGAGACAAAAGGAAGGATCGAGGATGGAGGATTGCGATTGCTTGTGTGTAGCGTGAAGAGGAGAAGGCAAGAAGGACGACGGGTTGTTGAGCAATCCATCGCCATTTTGCACTCGCGGCGGAGCGGGATAAAATGGCGAAAACCGTGAGAAGGTTATTATTGCGGCAAGTGGCAGTGCGGCAGGTAATGGCATCTCTCTTGCCCTCCGCCAACTTCTCTGTCGGTCACGGCGCGAAGAAGATCGAGTCGGGCTTCGGGATCCCTTGACATGCGCCCAGAGTGGAGAAGGAGACGAGTCCAAGGCATCTCCCCTTACCATCGTTCCGGCGGATACGTAGCCAAGTATCTTCTACCAAAGCTAATCGGTCGGTTGGTCTTAGCCTGCCTGTTTCATCAATGGGAGCCAGGCAAAGTCGTCCTGGATGAGCGTTTGGAATACATGCATGACATGAGGGGTGCGATACATAAGGGCCTAGACACAGCCAGCAGAGCCAGAGACTCAGCTGGTTCCGTGGATGTGGCCTCCACTCGTCCTCTTGCCCGGTCTTTCTTTCTCCTACTGGAGGATCGGTCATTCCCCCCCCCCCCCCCCCCCGGTCTCACGCCAGGCCCACAGGTCTCTCACGCCCCTCCCCAGAACCCATACTGCCTCCTAAGCTTCTTGGAAATCGTCTTCCCCTTCCAGTCCCCCCTCATCCTCCCCTCGAGCGCCGAGAGCATCTTCTCCCTCATCTTCCTGTCCTCCATCGCCTTGGCGGAGACTTGTTTGTGCGCAGTACCACCGTCGTTGACCTTCATGGAGCTCTCAGTCGGACCCGTGGGTGGTCCGATCTTGGGAGGTGAAGACACAGAATTGGGAAGCTCACTAACTGGTGAGGAGAGGGCGGTGCTGGAGGAGGAGGCGGTGTAAGTGGACGCTTCTGTCACATAAGATTAGCTGAGCTTCTCGGTCTCGTCGCGCTACGCGTAGGGGTGCGGTGTGGGGAGCGGTATGGCAGTGCTGTGATTGGAGTACTGATGGTCGAACTCGTCCTACCTTTGCTCGAGGACCCCGCAAGCAGACTGTGCCCTGTATTCTTGGGTGAGAACCCGTCTCCCACACAAAACCCAATATAAGAAAGCGCTCACCTTCCCCCGCAAAAGGCAGGACCTCGGCCTTCACTTCCTTCACCTCCTTCTTCCCGCGCCCACCCGTCCTCCTCGTCCTCGTCTCACTCCAGTCCTCGTCTCCCTCGTCTCCATAGTCCGGCTGCCTCGCCCCACCCCGCTTCGAGCGATAATCCGAGAACGTCTTGATGACCGTGTGGTCGTGCGCGGTTTCCACCTGCACGGTACCCCGTCAGTGGATATACGATCACCATGCCTATCGCAGTCGAGGAGTGAGCGTGTCAACTATGTCCGGCGTACCTTCTTGCTTGGTTTCGGGCGGGGCCTCTTGACCGCGTGGGTGTGCGCAATGTCGATCGAGTCGTCCGAGTCCGAGCTGCCGGACTCTTGTGCCTGGCGACGAGGATTACGGCGGGGCGGCATGGTGCGGGAGATGGGTATGGAGGTATGCAAATGGGTTATACAGTATTGTTGCGGATGATGGTCGAGAAGGGAATGCTGGGGACAGGATCTGTTGGCGAGCTCGCCGGTCGTCGAGGTGTTATGCCGGTTGACGTGTGTTGGGCCCGTGCGGGGCGTCATGGTGATGGCGACGGTGTCTTCGGGGGTGCCACATCCTGACCGAGGGCTGATACCGTACTCGTACAACACTGTGCTTGTACTTGTACAGTACGCGGCTGTGGGACATGCAACGCGCACAGGACATGGGCATATGCATGGTATGTAGAGGCCATCTAATGACACGACATGTGAATGAATGCTTTGCACGCGGCATGTGCTGGTGGTGGTACAAATGTTCAAATGGCAGCATCTTCCCCCGCACGTCCTGCACCGACCTTGCACCGACCTTGAACCGACCTTGCACCCCACCTTCCGGACATCTCATCGATTTACTTGTCCTCCTCCTCATCATCGTCACCATGCGAGTGCTCAGCTCGATCGACCTCATCATCTCCGTCCTCCTCCTCGTCCTGGTCCGGGCCACCAGTTGGCGCTATGGATAGACGGTTGTGATCCGGGTTTGGAGCTTGGAAGTCGAAGCGCCTGCCTCTTTCCTCCCCGTCGTCGCCTGTATCAATGTCAATGACGCCAGTAGGGAACAGAAGCGGTGGGACTCACTCGGTGTCGACTCCGCCGGATTCTCGAGAATCTCAAAGTCAGAGTCATCAAGCTCCAACTCGTCGGGTTCGGCAAGCTTGGTCCGCTTGGCTGGCGTTCTTCAGCGCGGAGTTGCACGTATGTACGAGCCTCCAAGGAGCTCACTTAGCGTGCTGAGCTGTCCGGGATCAGAATCCTCGGACTTCCTCTTTGATCCAGCGCTCGAAGCGCTCTCTGACGACCGGGGTTCCTAAAGCGATCAGTACTTGTACTGTAAAGCCCTTTCGTGTGCCGACGCCAAACTCACGTAAGGCTCTGAGTCGTCCTCGTCGTCCGTTTCACCGGTGAGATCGACGAGTTCGTAATCTCCGTAATTGATGACTGTATAGGGGCGAAGGCGTTGGAATGGCCCACCCCGTCGGAGTCCTGGGTCGCCAGCTGTACCAGGTCCCGTACTGGGACCAGCTCGCGCGTTTTCCGTTTCCTCTTCCAGCTCGTCGTACAGCTGCTTCGACAGTCAGCCCGAGATCCGCCATCCGATCGCGGAGTGGAGTATGTACGGGGCCTGTTCACGGACTCACTTCAGCCATGTATCCGAACGGGTCACGACCGCTATAATCATCGTCGTACTCCTCCTGTTTATCGAAGTCTGGCTTCTCCTGCATCATCAGCATCGATTCGCCTCAACAGCGGGCAGACAACAGCTCACCTCTTCGTCGTCGTAGCCGTCCCCGTGGCGACCTCCATCGCGATCATCGCCGTCATCTTCGTCTTCGTCACCGTCATCACCTCTGCGCCCACTACCGCCACCATGTCCGCCGTTACCGCCTCCGCCGTTACCGCCTCCGCCGTTACCGCCTCCGCCGTTACCGCCACCGCCGTTCGGAGGCAGTATCCTGTATCGAGAGTCCGGGTTGGTCGGGTCACGAGGCAGGATGCGTCGCCCCTTGATGAGGCAAATGTCGCCTCTGCCTTTCCTCCGGCACGCCCAGCATTCTTTGAGCTCGATCTCTTTTGTGTCCTTGTCGACCACGATCCAATCGGTATACATCGTGTACAGACCATGGCGGAGATCGTCATGACTGTCTTCTCGTCAGCACGAGCAATGTACAGGTACATGTATAAAGGCGGTCCCTACCACAGCGGCCACGTAGGACGGAACCTGGTGCCGAACGGAACTCCCCAACGAAGTGAGCTGAAGGTCAGAACTCACGTGTACATGAACGCGGGGAAGTGCCAGTTCCCCCGCCAACCCTTTTCAAGTGTTCGTTATCCCACACAGGATGACTCCAAGTATCCCCCTTCGGGTTCAGAGGTTTGTCAATGGAGGGGTATCTTTCTTCGAAGCCGTAGAGCTTTGCGTTCATCGGCCACAGTTGGGCCTCAGCGGTCTCGGGGTGCCGGAAAGGGTATACGAGCCAGGATTGCGTACACAACCCGTCGCGGCGGGTTGAAGGACGGCGCTGGAAATGGTCGTCGGGAAGGTGGTACCGAGCGGGGAGGCGCTGCGGGAATTGGATCCGAGGCATGTCGACGACGATTATCCGGCGGGGAAGGAGCAGGTGCCGCAGGTTGGGAGAATGCGGGGTGTCACATGGAAGAAGAGAGAGATGGCGGGGGAAGAGAGGAAGGTGGGATTGAGACGGGTGGAAGATGGGAGACGGGTGGAGGATGGAAGAAAGAAAGAAAGAAGGAAGGAAGGAAGGAAGGAAGGAAGATTGGTGCGAGGCTGTGACGGTCCGGCCCAGCAGTCGCCCGTGCGCGGTTGACTCAACTTTTAGAAGAACGTCAATACGGCACCCACCCAGTAGGACTATCCTCATGCTCTCAAGGCATTCGCTATGCTTCCTCATCGCTCTCGCTCTCCGACGTCTCTCACATGTATCCGCCTATCCCTCGCGAGGGTCCCCCCGACGAGCCCCTCTCTGCCACGCGCCACTAATCTGAAGCTCACTCGTCGTTACGTGCCTGACCTCCACCTCGACGAGTCGACGTGGTCCAGCTGCGGCTGAGCCGTCTGTATCTGTCGTTCTCACTTGACTTCATTCACCAACTCTTCACAGCTCAGATCCTCAGAGATCGACCCGACCTGACGCTTATATAGCTGAACAGTCCATCCCAAACCAGTCTACGCCTCAACGCGCCATGTCCTACAAGATCGGCTTCATCGGCCTCGGCGCCCTGGGTACTCCCATCGCCATCAACCTCGCTTCCTATGCCAAGGAGAACAACTTTCCGTTCGCAGTATGGAACCGTTCTCCCGAAAAGTATTCTGCCCTCAAAGAAGCGGGGCACGATGAGGGCGTCTTCTTTGCAAGTCGGCCCGAGGAGCTCGTTGAGAGATGCAATCTAATCTTCACGGTGCTAGTGAATGACCAGGCAGCGGAGGAGGTTTATGGCAAGCTGATCGGCGCCGTGAGAGGGAAGGTGGTATTTGCGGATGTGTCAACTCTACTTCCGAAGACTTCAAGTGAGTCGACCAGGGCGTAGGTTGGAGCTGGGCACATGGTCGAGGAAGCGCGCGGATGCTGATTGGCGGAAGAGAAGCTCGAAGTCCAGGCAAAGGAGAAGGGCGCAATCTACCTCGCAACGCCCGTGTTCGGTCAGCCTGTCGCAGCGAAAGCGAAACAGCTCATCAACCTCGTCTCCGGCGCAAAGGAAGGCAGAGAGTATGTATCGCCCATCTTCCCTGCAATCGGGAAGAAGGTGATTGATGTGGGCGAGGACGTCGGCAAGGGTGAGTCGCAAAGCACAACGAGTCTTCATCCAGCGGGTCCGTTGAGAGTGCAAGAAGTTGGTGGTTGACCGGGACCTCGTCGTCCTGCAGGCACATCCCTCAAGTTGCTGGGAAACCAGTCGCTGCTCGGTATCATCCAAGTCTTCTCCGAGGTGTACACCCTCGCCGACGCCATCGGCTTTGATCTCGAGACGGTGCACGAGCTGTACGGTAGGTTCCTCCATACTCTCACCCTGACAGGCGGGCATCCGCGCGCTGATGAATCGATTTAGAGTCGATGATCCCCGCGCCGTCGGTGCTCAACTACAGCAACAAGCTCTCGCACGGCACCTTCGGCGGGCCTGGCTTCAGCGTCACCACTGGACTCAAGGGTGAGCTAGCTCTCCCCCTCTTACTCGTCCTCCCTCGCATCCCTCGACAGCTTGACAGCTTCAACAAGGGTAGCCGCTGAACAGACAAGATGCCAGCCACATCGCCTCGCTCCGGGATGACCTCGAGAACCCCTTCCCCCTCCCCACGCTCGAGACAGCTACGGCGAATCTCACTCGTGCGAAAGACTTGGGCCTGAGTCACCTCGACTGGTCGGCTCTCAGCTTGCCCATGAGGCAGGACGCCAAGTTGTCACTGTTCAAGGAGGGAACGGATGAGGGGAGGAAGCCGCCGCCGCCCATGTGATCGTTTCCGGCCCGGATCATCCGTTCGACCGCTGAGGATCGTGTGTGGTAGTTGGTGATTGTAGGGTTGGCTGATGTACATGAGCGTGATATGTCGGCGCGTGCCTCGTTGCCCAGGGATATCTCTAAATGGGGATACGGGATGACGAGTCTGAAAGAGCAATAGGGAGGGAGTGTGCTGTAGAGATGGCATTTCATCTTTCGCCGGAAGAGGCCTGCTCCGCCTTGAGAGCTGCGGCTTCTCTCCGAAGTTCCTTGACGACGGCCTGGGATGCATCAGTATGGCGCGAAGCGGAGCGGTTAGGCTGTAGGCGACACAGCCGGGAACACAGAGGAAGGCTTTGATGTATTCCAAGGCAAATGCCGTTGGTAGGACGTACCGCTAACGTATCGGGGTTCGCTCCCTGCTCGATCATGCCCACGCAGATGGACAACACCTGTTTGTCGAGTCCTGCAGAGTAAACATCTCTCCCCTGCTCTCTGTCCGCACTCCCGCCCCAGAGGTCCCGGCAAAGTGCATCGATGCCGTTGAGAGGGATTTGAGCTGGGGGAAGTGGACGCGTCGGACCTACCCGTTTCAAGCAGCTGTGAGAGGTCATGCAACGCTGCGGTCCATCAGCGGGGCGTCCTACCCACCACCTCAGATGTCGACTCACAGTCTATGGTCTCCCGAGCATTCTGGAGCCTCGCCTCGTCTTGCGTTGAAGCCATGGTGTATGTGTAATGTAAACATCAACCTTCAACGCGACTCTGTTCACTCGTTTTGAGTTCCCCGCGCCACCCATCGCTCTCCCCGGAGCAAATTCCACCGGGTCGATTACATAGTCCGAAGTCTCATGTCTATCCCTTCTTGACCTTTCACCAACTCCAACCTTGTTTCATCCGTCCTTTCTCTATGTGTGCGTGTCGCGAGCAGCACTAATGAGACGTCGTCGCGGCACCCGCTCGGCGACGCCTACACCCACACCTGAATCACCGACACAACCGTCCTCATCGCTTTCGCCCCCTTGGGCCTTCGCGTACCGCTCGCCGACACATTGGGCAGACTGGTGGTCCTGGGATCCGATATACCTCCTCACTTCCCTTTGGGGGATTATCGTCTCCCTCGCGGGTCAGACGTACTGGGACATCTTCATCACCGGGCGTGAGATGGCGCTGGGTCTGGGAAGATGGTGGGCCGGAGCCGGAGCCCAGGAGGAGGTCGAAATGACCGAGTCGAAGCGAGATGGAGGTGTAGCGAAAGTGAAGCGACGAAGACGGAAGGAAGCGACTTCAGGTGCGTGACCATCATCAGCTCCGCTGCAGGAGTGTCGAGCCAAATTTGCGCTGTAAGCTGATGCGGGCGAAGGAGATGCTCCGCAGTATTTCCCGGGCATGGTCAATCTCAGCGGGACGCTCTGTTACATGAACTCTGTGCTGCAGGTAGGTAGTCGCAAGTACCCTTCTTCGCTGCCGGTGATAACTGATGAATCTAGGCTTTCGCCTCCATGGCATCTCTCATCTTCCACCTTGAGCGGATCGTTGCGCTCGCTGTGGACGTGGATATCCCAACGCCGGTGACAGATGCTCTGCTGGATGTTCTCCAAGGTCCGCTTGAACTCATTTTCTGCCTGACTCATTTCGCTTCTGCGACGACAGTGCTCGGTGTCCGTATCCTTGGCTACCACTGACGCCCTCCAGAACTCAACACCCCCAGATCGCGACAGCCTCCCGCCCTCCGACCGCTCGCCCTACTGCACGCGCTCAAGGCTCTCCCTGCCATCCAACGCCTACTGGGCACACGCGAGCAACAAGACGCCCACGAGCTCTTCGTCGTTCTTGCCGAGGCGGTCTCAGACGAGGCGGTCAAGGTCGCTGCGGAAGTAGCCCGTCTGAAGGGTTTCGGCGAGGTGCTTAGTCTTCAAGGATATGCGTCGGAGAAGGGCCTGGCCAAGGATCAGGAAAAGGCGAATGGGAATGGGCGGACGGCGGTGATGCGAGTGATTGGGGAGGAGAGGCGGAAGATCAGGGGCTGGCACAGCCCTGGGAGGGTCTCATGGCGAGAAGGAGGGTGTGTAGGCGGTGTGGTTGGTGTGAGGCGATTCGGATGGATACGCTTGGAGGCATGGAGCTGCCTTTACCCCTTCACGTGAGTGCGCGGGAAGTGGAGTAGGAGTCGGCCGGGGAGTCGCATGACTGATACCAAAACACAGGGCGACGTAACGGTCGACGCCTGCATTGCAGAGTATCTCGCGCCTGAGCATCTCACCGGTGTCACCTGCGAGATGTGCTCGTTGCGTCAGACCCTCGCGCAGTATCATGCCGAGGCGGAACGATTGTCCGCCCCACCGGGAGCCGTGCCGAACGGCTCCACCCCGACTCATCGCACCTCGTCAGGCTCTTTCGCGGCGCTTGAAGATCTCCCCACGTCAGATGGACCGCAAGGGGTTATGACTCCCTCGCGCAAAAAGCGAGCGAGAGACGCTCGTCGAGTCGAGACGAGATTGAAGGAGATACTCGATTCGGGCGTCGTCACAGGTTTTGGCGACTCGACACTTCCTCCCGGCCCTTCATCCTCCGTACCCATCCCGTGAAATGGCAAACCGCCCGGACAGACTCGATACGAGAAGCCATCGTAACCCGTCCACCCCAGTCCTTGCGACTCCACTTTATCAGATCCGAATACACCCCGTACGGCACACTACTCAAGAAGACTGCCAGGGTAGCTTTCCCCATGATCCTCGATCTGACGCGCTTCGTCGCTCGAGGGATATGGGAGGAACGAGCAGGAGTCCTCGGCGCGATTGCAGCGCAAGGAGCTGCTCCACCGAGGAGAGCGCTGTATCGCCTCGAATCGGCTATACTGCATTATGGCTACACCCATTCGTCCGGGCATTTCATCTGCATCAGGAGGAAACCAAAGCCACCCCCGACTCCCTTGACACCATCGCCGCCATCCGACAGAGTAGGAGATGACGACCAAGCCGAGGACGAAGGCAGTTATTCGGGGTATCGGCCAAGTAGCGCCCGGAAGAGTTGCCCGGACGGGTGTCATTGTCAGTCTTGTGTCTACTTTGGACAGGTGAGGAGTGCGGAAGGGGATCAGAGCGTTCCTGGGAAGGGGTGGTTGCGGATCAGCGATGCGGACATGGACGAGGTGGGAGAGGAGGCGCTGATAGAGGCGAGGGGGGCGGTGTTCATGCTGTTTTACGAGCGGGTGGGGAGTATGAGGGCGAGCGGGCACCGGTCGTCCCGTCTGCGCCTGCGTCTGCGCCACAGCAGCAGGACGGTGACACACCGGTTCCGACGACGGAGAAGGAAGCACAGGAGTAAAGATACAGCAACAGCAGCAATGCATAGTCTCAACCCATGGACGAAGCGCGTGCCGCGGACCATTCTGGGGGCTGAGCGAGGCGTGAGCGGTGGTATCATCACGACGCGAAGCGGAGCAGCGGAACGATTGACCCACTTGCAGACGCGTTTCGAACTGTAGCCAGTCTCCTGATCCGGTGGGCAGGACGCCCATGGCCCAGCACTTGTACAGTCCTAGACCGAGGCTACGCGGCGGCTCGTCAGCGAGAGTGAGAGTCAGAGTCAGAGCGAGGGTGAGACCCGACCCGAGCGCGTATCAAGCTCGACGCAAGACTCACACCAAGGCCTGCGCTCCGATGTAGGTGATCATCGGCCCCACCAACGGCGCGTAGGAAGGTTCCTCGCCCGTCTTGAGTGGAGTCGGTCGGAATGCCTCGAACGCTACGACGAGTCAGTCGCATTGTATGAATATAGCCGTCTTCGCAACGATGAGTAGAGTTGGACAATCGACGGGGTCACACGCACCGCGGAAGATGTTGAGCACCGCGGAGATGGGGCTGGTGAGCAGCATGAAGATCATTCCGAGGGAGAAGATCTGGATGCCCGAGCCAGAGAAGTAGAGCATGATCGCCTGCATGGGCAGGGATTTCGCGGGTCTGACGAGTCAGTTAGGTCGCACCGACAAACACGAGCGCCGGGACTCGAGTATTGACTCCGAGTGTCGGAGTGTCGAGTCCCGATATCAGTGAGGGTCGTTGAGGGTATCAAGACGTTACGTACGACAAGGCTAGTTCCCATGCTCTGCGCATCTTGAGATCCGTCGCTTTCCGGGCTTTCAGAGCGATCGCGTCGGACTTGGCTGGGGCGACCTGAGTCGTTAGTCCGAGTCCAAGTCGGATGGGGACACGAAGACGCGCTTACCTTTGCGGCATCTTTGGCCGAGGCGACAGGTAGATAGCCTGGGGGATTGGGAGGCGCCGATCTGTGAGCAATCAGTATGCGCTCGGGGCAGGATGGAGAGGAGCATCAGCCTACTTTGGCGGGTGGGCGAGGGTGTAGTCGAGTCGGATAGCCATGGCGAGGATGAACGTCGAAGGGAGCGGCACAATCGATCCTGCGGAGCTGTGTCTGCTTCCTGTAGGCTGTTGCTGCTGGTGCGAGAAGTCAGTTAGTCAAAGAGACGATGCGAAGCGTTGTCGTTGGAGAGAGGCAAGAGGTGGCACCCTGTAGAGGCACAGCGGATGTCACGTGATACCCGGACTCTGGTCGATCCTGCTCCAACACTACGAGTACTGGCTATCCATCCTTGATTTCGACTGGGTTGTACTCACTTCCCCCCTCCGTGGCCCATCGACGGCACGCGCACGCGCACGCATCATGCTCGCCCTACCCCTATCCCTCCTCCTCATCCCCGCTCTCGCCTCCTCCGCAGCCGCCGCGGAGGGCTGCCCCGACCCCAGCCTCACCTCCTGCTCCTCCAGCGCGAGCTCTGCCGACGCGTGCTGCGTGCTCAACCCCGGAGGCCTGGTGCTCTTCTCACAGCGGTTCGAGCCGGATGTGGGCGGGGACATGGGCTCGTGGGGAATAGACACGTTAGAAGTGATAGAGTGAGCAGGCCGACTCTCGTTTTTGCTATCCAGGCAACCCAGTGCTGGACGTGCAGAGAGGTGCGTCGGGTTCGGCGAGCTGACACTCCGCGCAGTTGCAAGACCAACGAGCCCCTCGCGAAGCCTTATTATGCCAAAGCGTACTCGCACGAGGAAATAGGGTCCTTCTGTCTCAGAGACCCCCTGTTTGGGGGCGAGCAAGGCTTCGAGCGCGCCGAGGCGGACTGGGCGCAGAGTGAAGTGGGCGAGGGTGTAGAGGAGCTTTGGGAACGGAGCGTAAGTGTGAGCGAGAAATACGGGGAGATGCACTGATGCTTGATGCGGTATAGTGGAGCTCGGCCGGGAGGTATGTCTCCACTCTCGCTCCGGAGTGTATGATCGGCAAACCGAGAGGCGTCGAGGTGAGTGGGTTCACTGCACGCCACGCAGCTTGATGGGGGTATCAATGGGTGATCAGTCCGCTGAGCCGAGGACAGGTCCCGATGTACTTCCTCGCACTGCAGCGACTGCATCACAGCCTGCCCACGGCCAAGCTCCTCGCCGATGCCGATGTGAGTTGTTCAACAGCTTTGCTGTCGTCCGCCAGCACCTCGCGATGTGTGGCTGACCGTGTGACACCGCAGATTACCCCTTCAGCCGATACCACCTACTCTCTATCCGAGCTCGTCGCTGCACTGGCATTCAACGATCACAAGCCGATGGTATGTCGCTACGTCGCAACGTCACGATCAAGTTCCCAACACTGGTCCAGACCGCGATTCGCTGACGATTGACGAGTCCAGGTCACATGCGATAACATGACGCTCTCGACTGTTTCCTGGCCTTTACATGTCCGAGGCACCTTCCAGGACGGCGATTTCCTTTCCGCGGAGAGATTTTCTCGCCCATCAAGATGTCCAGCTGAAGGCATCGTGTGAGTCGGCGTGGGCACGGCCGCGTGGTCACGAATTGCGGTGTCGCAAACCAGTGTCTCCTTCATCCTGGATTACGCGATGATCCAGGACGTACGCTCACGCCACCTCAGATACCCCCCTCCACCACCGTCCATGCTCCGACGCCCACTCCCAAATGGGATCCTCTACACCGACCCCAACCTCGTCCGATCACCCTATCGCACGACGAGTCACGGCTCTACGACTACGGCGCACAAGACGATGTTGCCGGAGGGAGACACGCGGGCAAGGGGAGCGTGAAGAAGCTGGGATTCTTCAAGCAGGCGGATGAGGAGAGGGAGAAGGGGGATGATGGGTCGGATAAGCAGTATGTGAGGGATGAGCTCTAGGTTGGGTAGCTGGTAGCTGTGCATTGGACCGGAACAACCGGTATCTGGGTGAGACACATGTATGACATATCGTGCGATAAGGGCAGTGCTCCAGTGCTTGGAAAGGGCGACAAGACCACCTCGTGACCCTAACCGACTATACAGTCTGAAACTGGCCTGGCGATCTCGTGTAATTGCCGCTCATACACTGCACTGCATGCAAATCAACTAATCATCTCCATCTAATCCCGCTTCGTCGGCCCCACCGCGAGCGTCAGCGTCGACGGCAACTTTGTCTCCCCGACCGTAGTCAGGAGGGCGATACTGCCCACCACCAGGATAACGAGCATGACGGTGGAGAAGATGAGGATGACGAAGGGGCTAAGTGGGGTCAGCGCTGCTCCAGATTCTCCAGCAAGGGTTGCGATAGGACCCCGTCGTGCGATATCTCGTTGTGGGGCCTCGGGCGTCTTCCTCGTGGTCTGAGTCACACTTACACCGTGTAATCCGCTTTCTGGCATTCCACCCCGCCGAACCCACTCGCGCACTGACATCCCCAACACTCCCCATTAGCGTTGGTCCTGAGCAAAGCGCAGACACCTCTGCCGGAGCACGTAGTGGAGCTCGAGCAAGTCGAGTTGGACGTGTAGCACATTGGCGCAGTCATTGCGGATATGGGGGCGGAGGCCGCTCGGGCGGGGAGATCGGGGTTCGATCGGGCGGAAAGGGTTTTGTGCGATGAGGGGAGGATGATGACCAGGAGAGGGGGGAGTTGGGGGTGGTCATCTTCAAGCAGTCAGCGGGGACTCATGGTGCACGAACCGCGAACAAGCGAACAAGCTCTTTCAAAGAGAAGCGCTAATCGAGCAGTGTCGATCGGATTGGAAGTTCGCGATTCCGGCTCTCTCGAGATCGAGACGAGTTCGGTTGTGAAGTGATGGGAGCCACCACTCACCGCCTCGAGACCCGCCTGCACGCCCTTCCTGCCCATCTCCCACTCCTCCGACCCGTGAGGCACCTGCCGCAAACCCGAGATCGTGATGGCGTCCCACTTGGTCGAGTGCCTGAGCTTGTCTACCCACGGGATCGACTCGGCCAGGGCGGTGAGGCAGGAGAGCTCGTGGCCCAGCGCGGCGGCGGCTTCTGCGGGGTGTCAGCGGGGTGAAGGACGTCGCCTGTCTGGTGTTATGTTATAGCCATCGAGGTCAAACTCATGGATGGATCTATGCGCCAAGGAATATCGTATCGGGCGGTAGGTATACGGGCTGGTTGAGAGACCATAGGAGGACACAAGTAATGGATGTAGGGAGCCCGGACTGGAGAACGAGGTGCGAGTAAAGGGGCAGGAAGGGGTAGCGGAGACGAAGAAGATCGGGGAGATAAGATACGGCAAAGAGTCGACGAGTAAGCCACGACGCCCCGACTCACTCGTCCCGACCATCTCAAACGTGTCTTTGAACCCCTTGAGGACTTCCGGCAGCGAGTCGAGTATGTGCGCAAGGAGGTGTTCGGCTCGGTACACGTATGGCGCGAGGAGGTTGTTGCTCCCTGACGATTCGAGGTAGAATGAGGGCGACTCTGGGAGCTTTGTGGGGAGCACATCTGCAGAGTCAGCCGGGTCTCGGCGCGGGGTATGTCCTTCACGATGATTCCCGTTTCCACATGACAACTGGGTCTTTTATTGCTTGCGGGAAAGCGCAATGCCATCATTGGAAGTGTGACCCACCTTGAGCCTGCACACCCCCTTCGATGATCACCACCCTGCCCCTCTCCCCCTCACCCGCCCAGAGACCGTTCCAAGCCCCGACCAAATGTCCCCATACACCCTCATCCGCTGGGATCTCGTCAAAGTCCGAGAGCCCCTCCCCGAGGTGATGCGACAGCACCGCCTTGGCCTGCTCGGGGTGAGTGTCGGCGCGGCCGAGAGATGCTGAGATGGGGGGGTCGGGTGGAGGTAGACCTGGATGGGCTGTTGCGCTGGGGAATGAGATCGCGCGAAAGCCAAGGGGAGGAGAGGGAGGAATGGGAGGAGACGCATGATGCGCGGCGCTGTGGGTGGGCGAGATGGGGAAGGACGGAGCAGTCGCTTGGGCAGATGAAGATAGGTGTAGCGAGAGACGTCGAGGGGACGTTCGGCGCCGGAACGGTGACAGCACTGACGGCGGCGGGACAAAGTGGGTGGGGTCAAACAAATTGCCAGGGCTGGGGCGCCATCTGGAGATGGAGATGGATGTAGACCAGTGGTAAACTCCATATCACCCGTCAACCTCAGCATTGAGCCTTCAATAGAGCTAGAGCAGTAGATCGGCCTCACTCCGACATGACAGCCAACCTCCGTGCCCAGATCGAGTATGCAATCTTCGATATGGACGGCCTGCTCAGTGAGTGAAGCGCTGGACGCGCACCACCTTTACTGATTTCGTGGCTGACACGAGAGGCTCGCAGTGTAAGCGCGAACAGCGAATCGCCTGTGTATGACCTCTGTGCTGATGTAGGGACCTTTGCAGCGACTCGGAGGTAGGTGTAATGCCCGCGTATCGTGGAGCTGCTTGCTGACAATCCAAGCGAATCTACACGGATGTGACGAGTCAGTAGTATCGCCCCCTCGGCACGTTCATGCTGAGACCTCCCAGATGTCATTCTAGGACGATTTGGCCACAGGATGTCATGGGAAGTCAAAGCGGGTATCATGGGCAAGGGTGAGTCCGAGTCTGAGCCTGAGTCTCCCATATCCACCTGATCGCCCTTCGTGACCGGGCGATACACGATGTCAAGACCTTGCGGATCTAGCGCTGACTGCCTCCCCCATACCAGTCCAGCGCGAGGCAGCGGAGTACCTCCTCTCGCACTACCCCGACGTCGCCAGCAAGATGACCGTGGAGGAGTATCTGCACGAGAGGAACCACATGCAGGAAGAGCTGTTCCGGAAAGTCGAGCCGATGACAGGGGCGGTGGCCTTGGTTCGAGCACTGGTGAGCGGTTCGCGCGGTCCATGGTCCACAGATCACGGATCATCGTTTCATAGACTTGTAAGCGAGGAAGATCGAGGCTGAGCCATGCCTCGCCTCGCAGTATGACGCTGGAGTACCTATAGCCCTCGCGACGGGCTCGAACAATATCAACTTTGCGCTCAAGACTGTGAGTCGACTCGACCCGCCTGACTCGGAAGGCCTCTACCGCCAACGCCGAAGACAAGGCAACCTGCAACTTGCTGACGCCAACGCCAAACCAGTCCCACCTCCCGGAGATCTTCGACCTGTTCCCACCGACATGTATCCTCACTGCCGACTCCCCCGAGATCAGGCCCGGACGGGGCAAGCCGAACCCTGACATCTTTCTCGCTGCCGCGCACAGTCTGGGTGAGTGACAAGACGAGCACGAGTGACAAGACGAGCACGACGTGACAAGACGAGCACGGCGTGAGGTGAAATGCGAACCGGTGCTGATTCCGTAGGACGTGACGTTGGGACGGCCGAGGCATGTACCGACGCGCAGAGGGCAGAGCGACGACGGGGAATAGTCTTCGAGGATGCCGTGCCGGGGGTCAAAGCCGGCGTATCAGCAGGCATGCACGGTAAGTCCAACTCCACACCCGCACCGCTCGAACAAGGCTGACTTGACCCCCGCAGTGGTCTGGGTCCCGGACGATAATCTCCGCGCACTCTTCCCGGACGAGGACCACGGCGCAGCGCACGTCATCTCCTCGCTCGAGGAATGGAGGCCAGAGGAATGGGGTTTGCCCGCTTTGCCCGTGAGTCGACTTGAGCGGGACGAGTATGCGTCGGAGGAGACGAGGAAACGAGGAGACGAGGAGGGCTCGGAGGGAGCCCCGGATGAGATCGGGACCGGGACCTCGAGGACACACGCCTGACTACGAGTGCAGAGGAATGGTGCGGTCTGATCGAGCGACCTTGCCGATGCAGAAGTCAGAACGTTGATGAAGGCGTCTCGGTCATGCGTCTGACTGAAGAGTCCGAGGGGGACGTAGTACCATGAACATCGGATTTGAGCGGGGCATTCTGCTGGGCAGCCTTCAAGCACGAGCGAGTACGCGCATGCATTCACAGTCACAATCGCATTCGGCCGAGGGCGCCAGACTAACTCATCCTGTTTACGAGTTGTGCCCTAGCAACGATAAAATGGGACGCGTGACGCTCCGGTTACCGCGGCGTTCCCAGCCCGAGGCCGAGCAGTGTCTCTTTAATTAATCTTGGATTCGGAACCGACCGACGGGTGGCAACAGCTCGCTTTGCAGACACAGAAACAGTGAGAAGAGCATAGTTATCTTCATCAAAAAAAAAACCAGGTGGTGATACAGTAGAGTAATGTATGTGGGTGCTTCGTACAGAGCTCTCGTCATTATTTGCGCTACGTCATGATATGTGTACTGTGTGGTTATTCCTCGCGCCTAGGCGTCTGCGTCAAGGATGAGCCACGAGCCCCCGTCGATGACCGAGGTGTACTGTCGCTTGGATTGTTGCTCCGGTGGCGTGGGCTCGCGGGTCGGGACGGGTGACGACGACGTGAACGAGGTCACAGTGGGCATGAATGGTCGTGGGGTGTCCCGACGCTTGAGCGCTGGTCGTACAGGCATGGCTGGAGTGGAGGGGGTGGAGGTGGAGGCATGGTGGACGAAGATCCGGAGGGGTAGAGGAAAGTGGAGGCGGAGAAGGTGAAGGAGGTTGGTGTGGGTTGCTTGAGCTCGAGTTCTGGGTGTAGGGAGGCCCGCTCGAACGTCGGTGTGGAAGGGGGCGTGAGAGGAAGGGCCAGCTCGGGGACGTCCATGTCGCTCAGTGGGGGATGAGCGGGGTCGATGGCATGGCAGGTGATAGTGCGGAGGACGAGGTAGAGGCGGAAGAGCTGGATTCACGCCGGGACGAGAACGGCGGTGTTGCGGGTGCGCTGAGCGAGGCTGTGTGCCCGTGCCCGTGGGCGTGGAAGTAGGAAGAGGGGTGCTTGGCCTCGCGTCCGGTAGAAGAGGTGGACGAGGTGGACGAGGCGGATCGCTTCAGCAGCGAAGGGGGGGTCGGGGACGGTAGTGCGGGTAGCTGGAAGTGCAGCGGCCGCGGGGAGTAGGCGTATGCCGTCGAGGACGAGGGGCCGAAGTACGAGTGGCCGTGGGGGTGAGGGAACGGAGTGCCAGGTCGCGCGATGGTAGTCATGGTGGTGGGCGGTGCACTGGTGATGTTGTGTGATTATTGACTGGTTGCTTGGGTGCTTGGTGCTTCGGTGTTGTGTCAGAGTCGCCGAGACTTGATCAGTTGTGAGTAACTTTGTGGTGGAGGGGGAGTTGCCAGGAATGGTCTCGGTCTTATATGCATGCACCGTCGCGGTCACGGCCTTTGTCACCCTCGGGCAAGCGGAGAGTCGAGTCAGCAACACACTACTACCACTTGGTATCTCACTTTGCATGCATCGCAAATCGCTTCGGCACCCGGCGGACATGTCGACGTCTTGACCGAGCTGGCAGCCGAGCCACCCGCCCAGCCCCAGCCAAGGGCCCAGCCAAAAGAAATACCGGCGCGGCTGAATCAGCGGGGCCTGCCCGAGTCGACTGGACTGGTACGTGCCTAGCCAAGCCACGACTCGATACTACTACTACTCACGACCGACCTCGCTGCCGAGACCACTCAGAGCCGGGCAAGCCGCGCAAGCCAAGAAAGCTGCGACGCTGCGACGCTGCCTCCACGTCATCCTCCACTGTAAGCCGCGTGGAGGAGATCTACGACGCTTGGGCTCAAACGGCCACGAATCTCATTCCCCGCGATCCCACCCATTCCACCCTAGTTGCACGCCATGGCAACTCCTTATCTCCGCGGCATATGAGGTCGTCTCTGGCTGATTCAGCGGCTGAGCAAGCAAAAGGCGAGCTCGCGACCTTTGATTCGGAACGGAGCAGCTTCTGTGCGATGGCGAAATACCTCGATGCATGCATTCCATGCATGTGCAAATGACCATGTCCCGTTCAGTCGAAGGCCAGTAGTCGAAGCCTGCACTGCATCGCACTGCATGCATGCAGCATCGACGTGCATGCGTTGCACTCGGCGCCCGAGACGTGGTCGTGAATGGGATCGTCGAATCCCTCCTGCGGCGCCCGCTATACGCCGACGGAGTCGGTGACCGCTGAAACCAGCCGCCGGGGAGCGGGGAACGGGGAATCCATAGATCTCCGCTTGGCAACACTCGGAGCCGGGCTCGGGCGGGTTTACACGACGGGGAGGCGAGGAGCACGTGATATCCTCGGCCTTCGGGCATATCTGGGTACCAAGCCCGATGCTGGACTTAAGGGGAAGTCTGATTAAGCTTCCCTATGGTGTGCTCGGCTCATAAGCGGGTCGTCTGTTTAAGCTTCCCCTGACACCCGGTTGATGTCTCCTCTAACGTCAGGCACCCATTCTACCTTTGTTGCAGGTTTCAGCTTGCCAAAACGAATCGTTGTTCTCATCCCACATTTCGCTTCGTCTCTCCAGCCCTCCAGCGCTCCCGTCTCATACGGTACGGGGCTTGCAGGACAACCCAATGATCGCCATCAGAACCTCTGCTACTGAGCGCCTTGCCGGAGTTGGTGTGCGGTCTGAGCATGAACCTTGAACATGATCCGCTGTGCGTTGCGGAGGCGAGCAGTCTGCCTGAGAGTTTTGTCGTTTTGTCGCCTCGCCTCATCCCGTCATCTAATCAGACTCACTGACCGTTCGGTCCTGACCTCATTACCACTCTCTCTCTCCTTGTCTCGCTCGAACCTCTGCGCAAGATCCCGCGCCGCGCCCGTACGCACCGCCCGAGTGAAACGCGCTCCGACCACTTCTCCTGGAACCGTCGCAGCACCGTGCGGCATCATCTCGCACTCTGCTTCCAGCCGGCGATCAGCCGACCCGGCGACGAGGTCACGAAGAGACATCGTCAAAGGACTCTCTGCCAAAGCAAGGTCGAGCCATAGCGCCCCTCTACTCCCATTCGCTCCCCATCACTCGCCTGTTCGACATCGTCCTTTGCGACACCTTTGTCTGCCTTTGAGCTACGATTGGCGCTACAGCGGCAACGGACTCTCAGGTAACATCTGTCACTCGCTGCCCCCACCATCACCATCAAACCCCTTGCCCCTTGACTCGTCGTCGCCGTCGTCGTCGCCGTCGCAGGCGCTCGGATCGTTACGCAAAACCTGTCTCAGGTGATCGTCCCAGCTAGCCTGGCTCGACCCGCTATCACCCTCGCACCACTCGTCCCGGCACATTCATTCCCCACCCACCGCTGTGCTCGAGCGACTACTGTCACTCTCTCGACGAGGCAGTGACTGTGCACGACCTTTTGTCATTGAAGTTTCTGCCTTCTCGCAGTCGCACCGACATTCTCACTCCCACTCGTATTCTCACACACCGGCACACCAATCCAGCTGCCTTTCCCCCGATTCTCGTCGAACCTTTGTCTATATCTTCGCCTCTGATCCACGCGTCCGCTCTCTGCCTTCCTTTCACCTACGACTGCATCTCACAACGGCAACGACGTGTCTCCAGGGCATCTCAATCTCGACCCAAATCTTTGAGCTCAATTACAGCTCTCCACTTCTTTCCCAACTCTCACTCCCACCCTCAACACCGCATCATGGGCTGCACCCAGTCGACAGAGGACGCGGCGGCCAAAGCCCGTAGGTCGGACGTGCCACAGAGGCACTCGGCACACAGCGAGACCCGTATCGGGCTCCAGGCAGCTCCGATTCACCCACCTCGACAGATGTCACTTCTGGTATCCCGCTGACACACACCAGGCAACGCGGAGATCGACGAGCAGCTCAAGCGCGACCGCGCGAACCTCCGAAATGAGATCAAGATGCTGCTCCTGGGAGCGGGCGAGTCGGGCAAGTCGACGGTGCTCAAGCAGATGCGGCTGATCTACAACAAGTGGGTGGTGTGCTTTGGAGTGAAGACGTTGAACGTGGCTGACCTGGCTTTTACCTCCTCCGCTACTTCACTCGTCGCCTTTACCGACAACTCTCATACCGTCTGCCCTGCACCCTGTACACTTGCCCTCGCCCTCGTCCTCATCCTTTCCCACCCCTACCTCCCCAACCCACCTCACCCCGGTTAGACCGTACGACGCCGAAGAACGCGACTCGTACCGCGAGATCGTCTACTCCAACACCATCCAGTCCATGCGTGTCCTCCTGGACGGCGTGGCGCTCATGGAGATTCCGATCGACCCGTCCAACCAGGCTCGCTGGGCGGCTATCATGGCTGCACCACCGCAGATCGAGGGGGACTTTATGCCCCCAACCCTGGCGGATGCGGTTTTGGGACTGTGGCAGGATCCAGGTGTCAGGCAGGCTTTCGCGAGGAGGAACGAGCTGCAGCTGAATGACTCGGCCCCGTAGTGAGTGCGACGTGACCTGGGCTATTTATTATCCCACACCTACTGTATCATCACACGTAGCCTCACACATAGTCACACATGTGGTCTCACACGTCCCCTCAACCGTGACGGCTTGAGTGTCGTGCTGACCCTACCCAGCTACTTCGACGCCATCAAACGTATCGCCGAGCCCACATACATGCCTACCGACCAGGACATCCTCCGCGCGCGAGTCAAGACCACGGGCATCACGTGGGTGCAGCTGACGCTTCTGTCGCCCCTCCAATTCCGCTTGCTCCTGATAGCCTCCTCTATTGCCGGAATCAGTCGAACCCACGCGGACAGCCGCTGCAAGCTGTTGCTGACACCGCGCAGAGAAACCCACTTTAGGATCGGCGAGCTCACGTACAAGCTCTTTGACGTCGGAGGACAGCGTTCCGAGCGACGCAAGTGGCTCAACATTTTTGAGAGTGTGACCGCGCTGGTCTTCCTCATTGCCATTTCGGAGTGTGAGTGATGGGTCGCGATGCCGCCCGAGCCGCGCACCGAGGACGCGATAAGTGGTCCACATCACGTGCTAATTTGCGTAGACGACCAGAAGCTGTACGAGGACGAGACGGTCAACCGTATGCAGGAGGCCATGACCCTGTTCGAGTCGGTGGCGAACAGCAGGTCAGTCAACAATCCTCCCATCCGGGCCACGCACAACACCACTGTACTCGTACAGTCTGGCACTGTATCGCCCCGTCGCACCGCATCGCCCCGCATTGCCTCGTATCGCATCGTATTGTACCCTCGTTATCAGAGCCACCCCAGACTGACTCACCCCGGCGCCAGGTGGTTCACCAAAACCTCCATCATCCTCTTCCTCAACAAGATCGACCTGTTCAGGGCCAAGCTCCCTTACTCGCCCCTCAGCGAGACGTTCCCCGAGTACAGGGGCGGTGCGAACTACGACGCCGCCTGCGCGTTCCTGTTGGAAAAGTTTGTGGGGCTGAACAAGAACCCGACAAAGTCGGTGTATGCGGTGAGTGCAGCGGTCATCTTGTGTTCCCAATGTGGCACTGGATGTCACACTTGGTGTTTGCTCTCCTTGCCGCCCGTTGTCGTGCTTGGAGCGACGACACGCAATGCATTGAGGCGGAGGTGCAGAAGGCGCCAGGGAGAGCTAAGGTGCCCGAGAGACGGCCAAAATGTGACAAACGCTAATGAAGCAGCATTACACCGACGCCACCGACACCCGTGCCCTCGCGTGAGTTTAAATCATGCTGTCTCCTCGTTTCCCGATCCGCTGTTCTCTTCATCCCGGCCGCAGCTGAACCTCTCTCAGTTTCGTCATCTCTGCAGTCTCCGACGTTATCATACAGGTGAATCTGCGCGATGCTGGACTGCTCTGAGTGTCCCGGAGAGCATTGGGAACAATCGCGAGGTGCTTGGGGAAAAGGGGGAGGAAGGCACGGGGGTGAGTCTGCGGCGCCAGAGTGGAGGCGGCGGGGAGGTAGCGGCGATTATTCACTGTTCTGGTGCAGCTTGGGGACCGTTATCTTCCTGTTTGACCGGAGGGGGGATGCGTGGAAGTGCGAAATGTGTGGAGAGAGAGAGGAAGAGGAAGGTCAATCATGATCATGGGAAATCGTCGATGTGCCACATCGACACGTCACGCTCGTTTACATTCACATCACGTTACATTACACCACCTACTATTTCGGGCGACCACACGGTCTTGCCTTGCCTTGTATCCACGCTGTGCACACCACCTCCTACCACGTCCGTGTTCATAGTCCCCATGTACATTGTTGGACGCTTGATGACCCGACGTATCGGCTCCAAGATGAGACAGAAATCGATGTGGTGGACGTATCTGCACGAGTACAGTAGCAGTGTTGCACGCACGCATCCTGTTTTTGCGATTCTCGTCCGAATCGCCTCGTTTGTTGGGTATGGAGTGTGGAGTCGACTGATTGAATCAACCAATGAGGGAGAGAGCGAGAGAGCGAGATGACTTCAAGACTACACTGGTCCGAGAGCGAGAGCGCGAGAGAGCCGTCTCCCCAAGTGGGACGAGTGTCAGTTCATAGGGCAGCATCGTATCACTCAGTCACAAGCCCCATGGCATGGACGTCATGGTCGTAGCCGGTGTTCGTGGTCGTAACGATATGCATAAGCAGTAAGAAGCGTCATGAGATGAACCCGCCCTAGGAGAAAGAGAAACCAAACCAAAGCAAACGATCTATAGACACCAGCTCCTCTTTCCTTTCGTTTTGACACGCACACGCCTGCACCACGCGCAAGCCCGCCCCGCCCCGACGCCGACGCCGACGCCTATGACAATGTCCACAAGCATTTGCAAGGTGCAAATCGCAAGTCGCAAGGTGCAAGCTCTGCGTTCTGCCTCTCTCTCTCTTGCCCCGCTCTCCTTTTCTCTACGCCATTATCGTAACTTGCTATCGCGACGTTCACTCGCCCATGTCCCGCGTCGACGACCGCCCTGTCGCTCCACGAGCCTTTCCTTCTACGCCACCTTGCGCTCTGTTCCTCTTTCACGCGCCACGCCACCCCGCTCACGTCCCCTGCTCAGAGAATCACGCAGGACCCACAGCACCCCTTGTCGACGTGCTCGTCCTGCTTCTCGTTGGCCCGACCGCCAATCCCGCCCGTAGCGGACTTGCTCGGCGCGGCGATCGCCTGGGGAGGTCCTGACTCCTAGTTGTTCATCAGCCCGGTTCCAATACTTATGACACTACTCCTCCATATTCGACTTGACGAGCCGGTGGCGGAGAATGCGGCGAAAGTAGTAGATCGATGGACACGCTGACCCACCTTTTGGTACCTCCGGATAGCCCTGACAACGGCGATGAACGCCTCGTCCACATTGACCCGCTGCTTCGCCGAGGTCTCGATGCACTGGGCGTTGAACCGTTTGGCAAGGTCCCGGCCCTCTACAAGAGTCTCAGCGCGGCTTCTTGCTGCATCTCCCGCAGACCTGCGCTGCACTAGACGGCAGGTCTGCAGATCGAAGAGGTTGTAGAATCAGAGACCTACCGTGAGGCTGGACCTGCCGCTCGTACTCGAGATCGCACTTGTTGGCGACCACCACGACGGGGAAGTAGTCCTTGTCCTTGACCTGGACGGTGTCAGCTCGAGCAAGCACATCGCCCATCGAGCCACCCGTCTCGACGGCAAGAAGAAACGCAAGAGAGCTCACTCTCAGGATCTGCTGGTGGAACGTCGATACCTCCTCGAACGAGCTCCGCGAGGTGATCGAGTAGACGAGCAAGAACCCTTCGCCTGAGCGCGGATGTCAGCGCTGCACGCCGCCCGCACTGTCACGATGCGACTCCCTGTTCCGAGAGCCCGCCAGTCGACATCGACGTCACGTCAGACGGCGGCGGCCGGGCAGTGAAGGAGGAACAGCAGGGAATGGCTGTGCGTCCTGGTGGGACCCGACCTACCCGTTCGCATGTACTGCTCCCTCATCGCGCCGTACTCCTCCTGACCCGCCGTGTCGAGCACGTCGAGCAGCGCGACCTCGTCATCGATGATGCACTGTTTGCGGTACGAGTCCTCTGGAGCGTATGTCAGCTGTGCTTCGCCTGCCGGGCAAGGTCTGAGATCAGAGAGAGACAAGCGGTCCAGACGGGGAGGAACTCTCAGCTCACCGATTGTTGGGTCGTATCTACCGGTAACATAACCGTCAGCAAATGCAATCACCGCAGTCTCTAGGATACCGGATACCGAGACAGATAATAAGACCGGACCACGCGCTCACTCGTCGACGAACTGCGGAGGACCATGTGTCAGCGTTAAATTCCAGGCTCAGGAACGAGGGCTCGTTAGGGAAATAATGTCGGCGAGATGGTGCTAGTGACGAATGGGAGTGGATACTGCGAGCACGAGGACGAGGACGGGAAGGTAGATGAGGATGCGAGGAGACGTCACTTACATGGGACTGGATGAATTGGATGGTCAAGGCGGACTTTCCGACGCCTGGGATGGAGGTCAGCGATGGTCTGTTTGGTCGATCAGACGACGAGTCCTTTGGAATGAGGAAGGATGCCGTCGTGATGGCGAAGAGGGGTCCCAGCTGTGCCCATCCTTGCGCGCCCAGAAACGACGCCGAAGAGCAGATGATTGACGACTGAAGCGATGGAGAGCTCGGAGCCGCGCAGAGACCTCCTGAACCATTCCTCCTTTCCCACACTCGGACCTCGCCAGCTGGATGCGGAACTCAGAGGGCCGACTCGACTCACCACCACCACCAACGACCACGAGCTTGTATTCTCTCAAGAACTGGGCCTGCCGAGGTATCAGCATCGTCACCGGAGCCACGACGCAGCTTCAGGCTGGTAAAGGGGCGGAGGACGTCACTGACCTTTGACATGATCAATCGTTCGAGCGGATGTTTCCCGGTGAGGTGTTTTCAACGAAGCGGTCCGACGAGGAAAGACAGTGACAGTTGGATGTATGGGGTCGTCGTGAGTGGACCGGGACCTGGCAGGCGAGCGAAGATGTCAACGAGCGGCTGTCCGAGTATCAAATTAGGCAGAGATGTCGAAAGAGCGGATGCAAGGACGATGAAGATGGAGGAGGGGAAAGGGGTTTAAGGGGAAAGCTGTAGCCGTGGCCGTGGCTGTGGCTGTTGGGTGAACCGTGCCAATCGAGACTAGGTATGCTTGTTATTTGGGAGGAGCATTCAAAGTGATCCGCCAGTGGCGGTCAAGTGGCGGTGGCGCCATGGACGAGGATGCGCGGGGGATCATCCGGCAGGCATGCCGTGCATCGGTTGGAACAACATGACGCCGAGCAGGGACGATGGGACGGGATGCATGCGAGAGGCGGCGAGGGGCTGGAACAGCAGCGCAGATGGTTTCGGGGTCTCGTCAGGCTCCCGTTGTCTCGTCTGGCTCCCGTCGTCTCGTCTGGCTCCCGTCGTTCTCGTCTGGCTCTCGTCGTCTTGTCCAGTCCTCGCCGCGGCGGACGCTCTACCTCGCACTGGTCCTGTAGACCAACCATCTACACTGTACTCTCCCACTAACCCCCCCCCCCTCCCCCCCTACCTATCCGTCCAAGACATCGCCTCGCTCCACTTCCACTCGGCATCCCAGAACCTGCAGCAACATCAGAATTCAAGGTTCGTCTACATACCATACCTCGAATACCGAAGCGCTGCGACTCACCCGGCTCCAATGAAACCCCCTGCCCCGCGCCATCTCGACTGACGTCCCACGACTGCCCAGTCCGGGATCTATCACATCAACACTGATCTTCCTCGCGTATCACTCGTCGTGCCACGTCGACGCGAACTCACCGGCACGCCTGTGCGGAGAGGAACAGCCTCGCCGCGAGCTCGAGACCCTCGGAGTCATTGCCTGCGATGATCGCTGCCAGACCGTAGAGAGATGTCGGATGGGGATGCAAAGTGATGATGCCTCGCCAAATCAGCCAGCTGTCCGTCGACCGATGGCTCTTCGCAAAGTGCCACGTACCTGTTCCGGACTCGTAGACGAGCTTCCCGCCGACCGTCATCACTCCCTTAGTGGGGAAGCTCACTGGGCGCATCAGCTCCGCTTTACTGGGCACCGAGTCCACCAGGAAACCGACGAAGCCACGCACGAGGTATCCTCTTCTTCGCGATCATCCACTCGGTATATCGATTCTCTGTCGGACCTCCAACCACCACCACATTGCCCCTGACCAACCCCGAGCGGTGCGTTCCAGTGCGTCATGCGGCTCGAGGATCTCGCTATCGAGGCGGTGATACACGTATAGGTCATGTGCTATCCGCTGTGCGATGGATCGCGACGAGGGGTCTGTCCCAGCAACGAGCGTCAGAGCCGCCGAGGTACTCAGGAGTCGAATCATGGGGCCGTAGGCTCGGGCATATGTGGAGGACAACTCCTGCGTGGCGTGGGTCAGCGCGGACATATCTTATGTCAAACGAAACACCATACCTCCTCCCACTCGACAACGCCTTTCTTCAGTACCGTGGTTCCATGCCCGGAGGTGTCGATGGAGATCCTCCGAATATTCATCCCCCTCAGATCCAGCGGACCGTTCGCTCGGTCTCTCCACTGCCGAGCGTTCACATCGAGTCTTGCCAGTCTGATCGCGTCAGCCCGAGTCCACTGCCTGCCTGGTCCCTATCCTTCCCAGTCCACGTCTCGGTTTCAGTACCGCCGCTCAGCACCCACCTTCCGGGTGCCTCAAGCTCGAGGATTCGGATTCCCGCTCGACCCCCACACTCCTGTGGGTTCGCGCTCGTCAAAGTGAACCCTCTCTTCCTCTGCTCATCCCACCCTTCCTTCTCACTCAGGCCATCCAACCACTCCACCACCTCCTTCTCTCGGAACACATCGTCCCACCAATGCCCCTTCTTCAGGACTTCGACCAGCTGTATTGAGTTGGAGCTTGTGCCTTGATCTCCAGCCCAGGCGGATACAAGTGCTACGTGAGCGCGAGAATGACGAGGCGGGACATTGTCGTCGTCGGACCCGTGGACTGCGAGGATGGGGATATGGGCGAGGTTGGACGCGTAGAGGTCATTGTTGTACGGACTGAGGGATGAGTGGAGGATACCCAGCAGAGCGGGATCCGCAAAGTGTCCAGAGGTGCTATGCAAAGTTGGCACATCGTCCCCACACCTCCGTTGGGGCTTACGATTGCGTGTAGGGCACGTAGTCCTGGATCTTGAGCCACCCAGACGCGGCGATCACTACGCCATGTCAGCTCGGCCCTTTCTCAAGGTATGCGCTCACCTCCTACCACTCGGTCCGGATACCTCGCCGCGAGATGCCATGCCCCCTGCCCGCCATTCGAATGCCCAACGAGTCTGACAAGTGGCCATCAGCTTGGTACCCGAACACGGTGACGAAGACAACTCACAAAGTCTGATCTGACACCTCACAGCCTAGCCTTTCTGCTATCCATGGCAGAACGTCTCTGGCAGCCCAAGCATCCGCCATACTCCCACCGTGCCAGTCTTCTCCCCACTCGTTCCTCCCCGTGGGACATACGGCCCAGCCACCGGGTCGGACGGGAATCGCCGCCGTCCAGAAGGGCGAGGAGGCATCGACACCCGCACCGTGCGCGGCGAGGATGACGGGCGGTCGTACGCCCGCGTACGTGAGTGACGTGGGAGGCACGACCATAGCGTAGGAAACGAGCGCCGGCGAGGTTCCAGTGGGCAGTGCGGGCGAAAGTGTGGGCGATGCGAATGTCATCTTGAATGCGGGCAGGTTGAAGGGGTCGTGATGCCGCAGTGGGATTGTCCATGTCTTCACGACGATCTTTCGACCGCTTCGAACGCGAAGTGGTACTCTGAGCCACTTGACGTCTCGCCCCAATTGTCCCAGCTGCTTGACGCGGATCGCCAGCGGTCTCGTCTGGCCGGGCACAAGACGCACGTCCCCTCCCCCCAGCTCCAGCTCCAGCCCCTCCTCATCTATCTTCTCCGCAAGCGAAACACGCGCGTCTGCCTCAAGTCCCGCTGACGCCCGAGCACCTACCGACATCCACTCCCCCATCAACCATCCGTCCACCACGTCCGGCACCACCCCGCTTCCATCGAGCATCTGCACGTCCTCCTCCGAGCTGTCTGAATCGTCCGATCCGTCCATCTCCACCCGCACGCTCATGCGGATCACCGGCGCGCTTCCCACACCTGGATCACCAAACATCCGGATCTCGTACATGGCCCTGACGAGCATCGTGTATTCACCAGGCGAGAGAGCGAGGGATCTCGCAAAGTTGGATGCCTTCGTCGTCGTATCCGTTCCAGAAGACCCGGACGGGGTGCCGGCGAAAGCATAGATGTCCCCGGCATACCACCTTGTGGGCAATTCGGGCTCCCGATCCGCTGGAATCAAAGCGAATTCCGTTCCCTGGATGAGATCGATCCGGAATGGAGTGACGACTTTCCCCGGAAGTTTTGGTAGGCTGAAGCTCGTGCGCAGTATTGACTGAAACTGGAGGGCAGACCAGCCGTGGTCGTTCCGCAGTTGGTCCCATCTGCGAGCGAATCAGCAAGAACCCAAGACGGAGCTCAACGCATCGCCGACCGTAATGAACACCAGACCTACCTGATATGGGGATACGCGATTTCCACCCATCCGGACTCTCCCGTTGTGAACTTGCTCCAGCCGACTCGACCCCCGAAACCCAACTCGCTCGGCCACGTCTCGTCTGGTTCGTACGGTCTCCGAGCGAAATCGACGTCGGGATCCTGATACTCCGTCCTCGGCAGAAAGGCCGCCAGAGGGGATCCCATCATTGGGTGCTCTCGCATCCCGCTGGAGTCGTCAGCCACGATACGCCGGGAATCCGGGATCGACGTAGTCTGCTGCTCATACCTTGGGAACGGACCCACCACCTAGTGAGTGAATAAGCTGATAAGCGACAGACTGCCAACGCAAAGATGGGACGACCTACCTCCCACTCTGTTCCTACCATGATATCCCCGAGTCTATCCCGGTCGTCATCGCCTTGCGAGTCCTCCTCGTCGGAGCCTATTCTCCGCATCGTGATGCTTTTTCTCCAGTGATCCGACTTTGGCGTGATCAGTGAAGTAGTTGGGCGGACGGTTGGAGAGATGCGATTCCCACATGCGAATGGACAGCTCGGGTGGAGGCTGGTCTGGTCGTGGCGGCGGACAAGGCCGATGTACCGCCGATCCGCCCGCCTGGCTATTTCTCAGTGCAGGCGTTTGACCGTACACACTGAGGAGACGTGGCTTGCGGAAAACGTCTCTCGGAAGAGAGGTCTCCCAGTGATAGCGCACTGGACCCAAAAAGGGGCCGTGTGCAATGATGATCGGGGAGGGAGACGAGGTGAGGTAGTCTCGGCCGGTCGGCTTCTACCAAGCAATGAATGAGCAACGAGAAGGCACCTTCATCGCTATGCTTCGAAGCTCCTCTTGTCCTTCTACCACACCTCTGGGAGTCACAAGAGACCCTCTCAGGTGTTCAGTCCCTTTTCTGCGCGTCACAAGGCTCGCCCTCGATAGAAAACTCCCATACCGCTCGGACGACATCCCTCGGTCCAGTGCCACACTCGCTTGGTCCACCTCCACTCTCCGTCGGATGAGCTCTCCAGCTCTGGATCAACCCGAAATCTCTGTTCAACTTCCCATCCACTCCGCCTGACAACCTCACCACCAGCATAAGCATCAACATGAACACCGCAGGCTCTGTTGTACGTCCGTTTCACACCCCCTCGCTAGCCATGCTGATCGTCTCAGGCATACGGATGGGGCGTGCGTCCTCACCTCCCTTTCCGCGCTCTCTGCTGATGGCTGTTACCGTACCCGAGACTGATGGAGGTGTGACAGGCCTTGATCGTTGCTGCTGGTGTGAGCTTCTACTACGCCAAGAAGGAGATCGATGCGAGGAGGAGGGATCAACAGCTCCGGGGAGCACGGCCGACTGAGAAACTTTCATGTGCGTGTGGTTTCTCAGGTTTCCATCGCTTCGGGTGGGACCGCCCAGTCTAGCCACTCCCCTTCTCGCGATTTCCTCCGCAATCAATCATAGCGCATCCTCCAAACTCACCAAGTGGGGATCCTTGATCGTGGTGAAGCCCGTGACGAGCTCTGCACTCGTGCGGAACGAGTCTGGAGCCTGTGAGTCGAATTGTGAGATAGCTGACATTTCTACAGGGCAGGAGAAAGTCGCCAAGTACGAGCAACCCGCCACTGCAGGACAAGGAGGGGGCATGTCCCAGGATATGAAGCAGGGTCTGAGTAGCCTCGCGACGAGCAGGCCGGGACAGACGGACAAGGCGACAATGCAGTCCAGACCGACCGGAGTGGACACGACGCATAATGGCACGGGAAGCCGGACGGAGCGATGAGGAGGGCGATGGGGCGGGGGTGGACGGGCAGCGTCGGGTGACAGCTGGAGAGGGAGGATCACGAGATGAGGGGCGGGAGAGACTAGGGAGCCTCCGATTGTGATGAGAGACAACGGGGTCGTAGTTCGGGCCATCGAGGTGGGCAAGGGCTCGTCGTCCCCCGGATCGCGGAGAATGTGAAGTGACTGGATTGTGATGTGATTCCCTCCAACCCCTTTATCGACAACATTGAGCAGATCCGCAATGCATGGTATGGTATATGCCTGGTATGCCTGGTACTGGACACTTTATTCGCTACATCGGAATGGGCGCCAAGTCGCGGGACTTCGAGACTCTGAACGCGACCGACCGTGACCGACGCTCACTTCGCTTGACCTTCCTGGGACGTCTCCATCAGCTTCTCCAGCTCTTCTCCCACTTTTTCCGCCTGTGCATGCTCCCCATTCGCCTCCCCCTCATCCTTCAGCTTCTTCAGCCTTTCCTTCTCGTGCTGAGCGGGATCGGCCTCCCGCCACCGTCCTACCAGAATCAGCATCGTTCGCCCGGATGCAGAGAAGAGCGCGCCGACTCACCGAGGAAGCCGTGGAAGACGGCTGCCCAGGGTCTCTGTTGCTCGCCCGTGAAAGGGCTCACGCTGGAGAATGACCCAGCGGGTAGGATCCTGCGTTGGATCAGTCTCACATCGTCTTGTGTAGCTTCCAAATCCCGGCTTCCAGGGGTCGATGACGCCGCCTCCAGCCACTCACAAGACGTCGCCAACGCGGATAGGGACTTTCTGGTGTATCAGATCGCTCGGCTGGAATCCATACCGCGCGAGGAGGTACCGATACACGCAGTCGGTGCTGCATAGTGTCAGGCCTGAATATAAGACGGAATGGTTGGGCAGCTCACAACACTCCAGGACCGGTCCATTCGAGCTACACGCCCCAAAATGTCAGCTCGGCGCTGAGGACTCCAGAGAATTGGACCAATGTTGGCGCCATAGACCACTTACAGCCGACTCGGGCGTATATTCCTCGCCCGTCTCCACCGCTTCCTCGGACAGTCGCGCTACCTCCTCCGACTTGCGTAGCGTCCTCCCCAGAGCATCGAGAAAGACCGGATGGCCCGGACGCGCCATAAACGTCCACTGGGTGAACTGCACTGCGCGAGCCATGCTCAATTCCCGCTACAGACACAATATATTAGCTTTCTCAACTCCTTCAACAAGGAGCGGTCGAAGGCTCACCCAATTGTCCCACCCAAAATCAATCGCGTCCGCCTCCACCGAGACGACGAGTGCGGGCTCGCCCAACTCGGCTCCGTCCTCGATGAGCGGAGCGTCGTACACCTCGGAATGACCCAACGAAGCAGTGATCGTGTCGAGGAGATCGACATCGGGTAGACGAGCTTCGGATTCGGGAGTGGCGGGTTCGGAGGGGTTCGAAGAAGTCGAGAGGGATAGGAGACGGGTCAGATGGGTGAGCAGCGGAGGGGTACCGGATCTGTATGGGCGTCCCCACTTGGAGGTGGGAATGATCGGTGCGGCTGGGACATCAGCTGGGCGAGGTGACTTGGTACTCTGCAAGGCGTACTGTCACTGCGAGGTTTAGCGACCCTTCTCTTCATCACTGGTAGTCAAAGTCAAGCGTACCTGTCGGTATAGATTCCTCCTTCCACCAACATCGCCTGGGAGTATATCAGCGACGATCCAGTCGACTTGATACTCGTTACCGCACCATGTATCTGCATATCCTTAGCATGTACCGCATGCACCGCATCCACCTCTGAGCTCGTCATAACCACTCACCGAAACACATCCGTCTTGAGCACTTGTCTCGGCAAGCTCTCCCATATCCCCTCCGCCTTTGCTCCTCCGAACGCCGCGCCTACCCATTCTCTCAATCCTTCATCATCAAAGTACCTGATCTGCCAGTCCGGCATGATCTCCTTCCACCTCGCAAACTCGTCTGGCAAGTCATCCACCGACTTGTCGGTCGTCATGACTTGTTTGGGGCACTCGGGGAGCTGGGTCCCCGGCGGTCGGAGCGATAGTCGAGAGAGCACCAGGGACAGGTAGGCTGGGATGGTCTGGGATGTGGACGCTGAGAAGAATGAAGTGGGTGAGGCGAGGTAGGTGCGATATGTGTCGAGGAGGTCGGAGATGTAGATTGGAAGGGAGATGTTGCTTGTTTTGAGGCCATATTCGACGAGGTCGTGTTCGGGGTCGTAACTCGATTGGAGATCGGAGAGGTGCGAGGCCATGTATCGCTCGATCCCCGATGTCGGCACGAAATCTGACTCGGCCCAGTCGTTCGATGACCAAGACGAGGAAGAGGTGGACGATGTCCACCCGAACCACGCCTTGAGCCGTTCCCCTGCTGATGGCATTTGATCGCCCGACCCCACGCACGATCTCAAGGGGACATGGTATGCCAGAGGTTGACCGGGGAGAGGCGAGTCCGGCAACGAGGATGTCGAACGGAGGTACAGCACCATCGTCAGTGTCGGTACGACGAGCAAGCCGAGAAGTACCGCTCGGAGCCTTGGGCGCAGCAGGCCTAAGATCATGCCTGTTGGGGCAGCGATGGCGCTCGGAGAGGTCGAGTAGGGACCATTGGCGGTCATTGCGGGCAGATCGGTGCTCAAGACGCTTCAAGGGGGTCAAACCGGCATCGAGGGATGTCTTGTGGGGTCAACGAGACGTGGTTGTAGATGTAGTCGTCGTCGCCATCGTCACTGGCCCCCCTTTGTTGCAGCTCCGCAGTAAGATATATGCACCGCGTACGCAACAACAGCCGGTCACCAAAAAATCACAACCGAACACGGAGTCCCCACATCTACCCCGCATTCCAACGCATTGCAATGCACGCGATGTGCTGCAAGTCTCAATGATCCATCTCTCTTGCATCCACTCCTCACGGTTCGATGGCCCAGCACGACGCGAACAGCCCCAACGCTTGAGCTTCGCCCCCGGTCCTGGTGTCCAGCCCGGAGAGGCAGATCGTTGGGGGGCAATCAGCGTCGGGGAGTCAGGATCCCTCGGATTGCTCCTTTGTCGCCGTAACCCATCTCTGTGAAACATCCTCGCAGACTTGACAACCAGGAAGAAGGATCAATCTCACTCACACCGAAGCGATACCCAGAATCGAACGTAGAGATGGGAGAAGAGGGGGGAAGAGACAGCGTTTGGACCGTGCAAACAGAAATCTCGGAGCTGCTAGATCATGGCAGTGGTCGACAGAGTGTCCTGTCAGAGGCAATGTCGCCATTACCCGATTCTGCCAAGACCTACGCGTCGGAGTCGACAGAGAGGTCGATTGCCAGTGAGCCGAGCACGATACGGTGGTCAACCTCCGAGGCAGAGGAAGAGGATCATGAGGACGAGGACGGGGAAAGGGAGGAGAGTCCATCCGAAGAGGAGCGGGAGAGTGGTTCCGACGAGGAAGCATCTCGCGATGGAGGAGCCAGCGAGGCAAGACACTCGGTGGATGGTCAGTCTACGGCACCTCGACACGGCACATGGACGTGGCATCACACTGCCATCCGAATAGGAGCTCTCTGTGAGTTGACCTTCCCGCTGGAGATGCCTGCTGTCGCTCAACGTACTACAGATCTTTTTCCCGCAGTACTCGCAATCCTTCTCTCTCTCATGCTCGTCCTTACCCGCCTCATCCTCGAGCCACTTTACAACACACTTCCCCTAACACTCCACCCCGAGGTCATGTACGCCTCCCTCACAGTCGTACCGGCAATACTTCTTTGGTACCCCCTCCTCCGCCAACCTCTACGAGAGGCAATACACGCGAGGGTCTGCCTCTGCGTCACGGCGGTTGCTGGGGACCTCGTAGCTGTGAGCACGAGGAGACTCGGGAGTCTGGCAGGGCACATTGCGGGAGCCGAATGGGGAGGTTGGGCAACGAGGGTCATCCTGGGTGTTGGAGTGGTCGGAGGAGGTGCAGGCTTCGCTCTGCTGTGCTCGGTGAGCGGGTCTGTTCTCTGGCGGGAGGGAGAGAAGCAGACCACTGACGTTACAGGACTACATCGTCCCGACCACACGAGTGACCAAGCCTGCCGACGGGAGTAGGCTGTTTCTGGACGTGCTTCTCCGATGTGCCATCTTTGTCGCGCATGTGTGGTTGGGAGAACGCGCCTGGCTTGCGGTCCTCTCCGGAAGCACGTCTCGTCTCGTCCAGCATCCCGAGATATCGGTGCGTACGAGACTTCGTCATCGCCTCGAGAAGTACTATTTGACGCGGAGACACAGATATTGGGGGTCTCCTTTCTCCTCACCCTAATGTCCCTTCTCATGCGACCGTCTCCTCCCAAAAGGTCCTTCGTCCGCTACATTCACGGCCTCCTCGTCGCCCGCTTCAAGTTGAACCCCCGGACATCATCCCAAACATGGGACCTCCTCTCGCGTCTACCTCAACAGATCTTCCCTATACTCCTCCTCCTGCGAATCCCGCTCCTCATCATTGCACTCCGACAACAGCTGTTCCTCCGCTCCCAACCACCCTTCATCGCCGCGAATTGGACGCTGCGGGTACTGAGCACGGAAAGGGGCATGACGGGCCAGGTGGTCGTGGCTGAGAATATGGAGGCGGGGTATCGGTTCCTAAGGTGCGACGCGAGTATCTTGGGGGGAGATGGATCAGGACGATTCCGGACGGGAAGAAGGGGAAACGGACAGAGATGGGGGACTCGTGAGTGCGAAGCCGACCCCCCGTCATATCAAGGCTAGTTATTTTCTGACAATCTGGCAGGATATTCGCCACGTTCCCGCTACAAGAGGTTGCTGTGCTGGCGCACAGGGCGGACGAGAGCGACTCCCTGGCGAGGACAGTAGCCTTGACAACCAAGCTCCAGGTCAAGGCGGAAGTGGACGATGCGTCTGAAGAAGACGCAAGACTTGCTGACAGAGCTCTCATCATGTGAGTGTCGAACGTACCAACTCGGCGGTGTCACTGACCTTGCCACAGTGGACTCGGGGTAGGCATCGCCGCATCGGCGTTCTCCCGTCAGGGTATGGAAGTCGACCTCGTCGAGATAGACCCTTTGGTCTACCAGGCCGCAGTCGATCATTTCGACCTTACACTTCCTTCCACATCTACGGTGAACATCCTAGACGGAGCGACATACGTCCATTCCCTGGCCGATCTGCAGCGGTCCGGGGAGTATGATGGCCAGAAGTGGAGGTTGGTGGTGCAGGATTGTTTCAGCGGGGGCATGGTGCCCGCCGCTTTGTTCACCCGGGAGTTCTGGCAAGATCTTAGCGGGCTGGTAGAGGATGATGGGATCGTGGCAATGGTGAGTCCGCGTCGCACCAACTGAGTACAAGGTGTTGCACATCCACTGACGTCTTGCAAGAATTTTGTCGGACTGCGGAGGAGCAAGGCGTCAAGAGCCGTGCTGGTCACGCTGCTCTCGGTGTTCACGCAATGTCGCGCATTCGGGGACGTACTGGAGACGAATAGAGAGGAGGACGACTCGGTGAACATGGTGAGCTCTGCGACTCATTCACGCCCAACTCGGACCAGCTGACCAGAGTCCAGGTCGTATTCTGCACTGTGAGCTGATCGGCGAAATCTCGTGCTGACTTCAGATGGCACATAATCCCTTGCTCACATTCCGCAAACCGACTCAGCAAGACGTCCTTCGCTCGCCTCTGAGGTATGTCACCTGTGTATACTGCCTCACAAAAGCAGGCGGGGTGGGGCCGCTAATTTGAGTCACTCAGATCCCACGTGTACAGGACGTTTCACTCTACTGAGATCCAGTTGGACTCGATCGTCCACCCCGAGGACTGGGAGGATGAGGAGCTCATGCTCCGTCGCGGCACGGAGGGCAGGTTGAACGAGTGGCAGGTCGAGACGGCGCTGGGCACGTGGAAGGCGATGCAGCAGAGTGAGTCGGAATAGTTGCTGTCATGTTGGGTTTACTCACACGGCGTAGTCCTGACGCCGGAGATGTGGTTGGCTTGGTAGGCTCTGTGGAGTCTGCATCTAGACGCGCAAACACGCGGACATAGACGACATCATGGGATGCATCATGAGCTGCATAGCGTCCCTGCGAGGCATGTAGACGTCACCTTCACCACGCTCACCAGCGGCAAGGCGTAAAGTGCACTGTCAGGTGCCACTGCCACTTGAGAGAGAGCCTTACTATCGCCATCGGCTAGGTCCGGCTCGCACGACGCGTATCACCACCACCAGGTCACACTACTCCCACATTCCTCCGCTATCTCTCCTGCCGTTCACATCTCTTCCTTCTCCCTTTGTCCCGATCCTCTTCAACATGCGCCGTGCCCTTCTCCCCGTTTTCTCGGCTGCGGTTGCCAGCGCCATAGCCGTCCAGCGCGATCTCGTCATTGAAGACTCGCTGCTCATCACCTCCCACCCTCCTGCTCAACTCGCGGACTGCCTCCGATCGTCCTACTTTGGGACCTACGGCGGCTCGGCCGCTACGCAGGACCACATCTTCCTGCCCCCTCCCGCATGCCTCCTTGCCGAGGATACACTCTCGGAGCTCACGTCGGGATCGCTCGTCCCGCTTCCCGAGCTGGAGGATGGGGCCCGACTTGTCTGGGTCGGCCCAGCTGGGGTCGGAGCTCCTCACGCGCAGGGTGTGATGGACGTGGATCAGAGCTGGGACTTCATCTCTTCCCGAGCTGAGATGCTGGCCTCTGCATCGTCCCCCTCCGAGGACCCCGCCGATCGCCAGGGACAGCTTGTCCTGTCTGCGGGACAACTCGCTCACCCGTCGACTCCGATGCTCCAGCTCGTACACCAATCCCCCTCGTCCCTCCTTCTTCACGTCCCCGCAAACCTCGTACCGATCCTCGACACCCTCCTCCCACCCCATCTCGTCCCCGTTGCACTCCCCCTCCAGCCCCTCGCGGCCGGATGGGACCCAGTGCCCGACCACCTCGTCAAGCACCTCGCGGACATCACCGCCAACCTCTCGTTCTCCCCCGCCCTTGACAAGATCCTGAGCGAGGGCATCGTCATGGACGATATCCGACGCAATGTCAGGTGGCTGACGGGAGAGGCGCCAAGCGGGATCGTCTCGAGGCATAGCTTTACGGAGGGAGCTCTCAAGGCTGCCCACTGGATCAAGGGTGAGTGAACATTGACGATCCATCCTGGAACATCGACTCGCTCCTGTTCGATTCTCCTCGTCAATGCCAATCATCTTCGTTTGCATTTACCCTCTCCGCGCCTGCGCTGACACCGTGTTCCTGCAGACAAGGTAGAAGCTACCGGTGCAACTTGCCACCTCCACCCTTTCCTCGCCGGCTTCGCCCCGGACGTCATCTGTCACTACCCCTCCCTCCTCAACTCGACCGAGCACATCATCCTCTCGGCGCACTACGACTCGCGCGGATCGTTCGGCCTGGTCCGCGCTCCGGGGGGAGACGACGACGGTAGCGGGTCGGGCCACCTCCTCGGCGTGGCCGAGGCGGTGAAGAGTCAGGGCGTGCAGTTTGAAAAGGCCGTGACGTTCGCTTTCTTTGCGGGCGAGGAGCAAGGCCTGTACGGCAGTCACTACTACGCCGGTGCGTCCCGCGTATCCTGGGATTCTAGGAGGTTTTGGTGTCGGGGTCGGACTGATGATGGGATCAGAACACTTGCACAAGCAGAACACGACGATCCTGCTGCAGATCCAGGCGGACATGCTGGCCTATCATGCGGTGAGTCAATCCCTTCGCTGACCTCGATGCAATCGTATTGACGCTTCCTCAGCCTGGCGAGCCCCTCCAGCTCGGCCTGCCCGAATCGTGAGTCGAGCCTCACTCCCGGCCCATGTCTCCCACCGATCTCCCCCTGACTTCCACAGCATCCACACCCCCGAGGCCACGTACCTCCTCTCCAACCTGTCCCAGATGTACTCCCCCGAGCTCGTCGTCGGCCGCACCGCAGCCTGCTGCTCAGACCACCAATCCTTCGTTTCGTACGGTTTCCCCGCGACTCAGGTGTTTGAGCGCAACGGCCCGATCGTCGATCCGATGTACCACAACTCGGGCGACACCTCCCAGCGGGAGAACTACGACTTCAGCCAGATCGTCTCGATCGCAAAGGTCACCATGGCGGCGGTGTTGACCGTCGCGGGATACCAGGTCAAGGCGTGAACGGATATCTTCAACATTGTAGTAGTGTGCAAGAGAGCTGGTGAAATCAAACCACACTCCCGATGCGCGGTCGCCAAGAGCACGAAACAAATTTGACGCTGCAACCTCTCAAATGCATTGCAGTCTCTATACTCGTAGTGTGCGCACAGATACTCTACAACAGAGCGTTTATTTTCTATACAGTTCTAAGCCTTGGTCTGTGCCCCCGCCCCCGCCGGCGCCGGCGCCGTGCCCTCCGCCTCGGGATTGTACCCCTCGAGCACCATGTCATTGAGACCGAGATCCTCGTTCTGCTCGTGCGTCCGCTCATACTCCTCGACGGTCATGTTCGGGTCCGGGTCCGGGGCATACAGGTTCTGGAGGTACGAGTTGGACACCGGGTCGTCGAGAATGAGAGTGAAGGGTCGAGCGGCAGACATGCAGTCCTTGAGACCCTTGAGGAAGTCTTCAAAGTTGCGCTCGTCCTTGCCGAGGTCGTGACCCTGCTGACCAATACCGATGTGGGCCGAGTCGCCTGTCCGGAAGACCTTCGTGCTCAGCTCGTTGTAGATCTCGTTGAGCAGGCCCTCGAGCGTCGTGAAGCGGCCGCCGAGGGTGCCGGGCTGGAGAACAAGGTCGATCTCGGGGATCTCGAGACCGGCAGTGTCGGACTGGAAAGGAATGCTCGTCAGCTATCTTTCGCTTCAAGTGCGTCGACGAGAACAGAACGCCGCACGCACCTTGAGCATGTCTCGAGCAAGGTCCTCCTCGTCCTCAATCTTGAGTGTGATCTTCTTGCCCTTGTCGGCAACGGCGTTGCCCGACTTGACCTCGTTGTCTCGGTAGCCACAAGCGTAGCAGTTGGTCGCCATGATGATGATGTTCTATGGATTTCCCTATTAGCACCAGTGCTCACATCCATCCGTACGAAGCGACATGCCGACTCACCTGGAAATAAGGAATGTTGACCTGCTGCATGAGCGTCTCCAGCTCATGCCCACAGCTCGAACAGGTACTGGGGAAGCTGAACACCTCATCAGGCACGACCGTCCCGTCCGTCCTTTCCACGACGTTCTTGTTACGCCTCTGCTCGAACTCCTCGACACCGCTGAGCTTGTGGTCGGCGGGGACGACGGGTGCTCCGGCATTTTGCTGCTCGGGCATATCGTCCGGTCGCGCAACTAGACCGAGCGTGACGTTCTGGTCGAACGTGCGGTTGTAGGCCCGCATGTTCCACTGAGGGTCGGAGGCGGATCCGACAAACTGGAAGAACGAGTTTCCGGAGGGGTCGTCGATCGACATCCTGAATGGGGTGAATGGCTTTTCGAGTTTCTGAGCCTCTTTCGCCTCGGCGCGAGCCTTCTTCTCCTGCTCGTCGTCATCGTCCATACCGACACCTCCGTCGTCCTCTTCCTCGTCGCCCTCCTCGATACCAATCAGGTCCCGGAGCTTGGCAAGCATCTCGTCGATCTTCAATGCCGTCTCTGGGTCCATGACCCTTCGGACGGGTTGCGAGATCTTCAGATCGCGGATGGTATCCCGAATGATGCCCTCGACGGTCGTGAGCTGCCCTCGGCCGGGAGGGATGGTGAGCTGGAGGTCGGGGATGGACACGGTGGCAAAGTTGGATTTGACGAGTTGACGGTCGAGGTCGGAGCGGTGCAGCAGGTGGAGCGTGTAGGTGACGCCCTTGGCTACGTGTCGTCAGCATGGGTCGCAAGCGGCGCGGTCCAGCCCCGCCACCTTCCATTGCCTAGAGCAAATTGAGACACCCACGTTGGATCTCGCCGGCACTTTGAATTTCCGTGTCACGGTGGCCGCAGTGCTCGCATCGGAAGGACGAGACGATGATCTCCTTGAAGTACGGGATGGAGGTCAGGAGCATACGAGTGATGCCCTGAGTCTCCATCAGCAACGACTCCGGGCACATCCAACAAATCTGAATGACACGCACCTGCTCGTGACATCGCATACAGAGACTCTCCACTTCCTGCATCTCCCTCTCCTCGCCCTCTCCCTGCTCGACGAGCGCCGGCGCATCCTCGCGTAATCGCGCATCGTCATCGGCGATCTCGGGCAAGGCGTCGGTACGGCTGGCAATCTCGCCCAATGTGGGGAAAAGGTTGGTCTTCTGCTCGGACATGGCGCGGGCGTGAATCCGGATGACAGGACGGGGGTTGTGCTAGCCTATTCGCCGCCGCGGGGCCGTGTCAGCTGTCCAATTCACCAAGCGAAGATTGATGTGGGGATGAGAGCCGTTGTAGGGATCAGACATATCAGGCATGGTTTTGGTTTCCTGACCCGGAGGCCGTTCAAACGCAAATTACAAAAGCATCATGAAAGCAGAGGACGGACGATGATGGCGAGGACCTTGGCGAGCACCTAGGCGGCAGGGATTCAACTCACGAGCTGTTTCTGAGACAGGGTTCTGCACGATGTTCGGTCCGAAGCGTCGTGATGCGTATGTATCTGGTGGATAGTGTACAAAGCTGCGATATCGCCAGTGACTATTGCAAGACAGCGAGAAGATGGACAAAGAAAGTGCGAGAACGTGGAGTGAGCGATCCAACCAACTTTTCAGTCAAGTGTCAGTCAGCCGGCGACAAAGCGGAGTTGTGGCAAATGTCCGCTGATCCTGGTCGCAATTTGATCCCGTTCCAGCCTCAAGCGGCGCAGCATAGTGCATCGTAGCAGCAGCGTAAGAACATGTCCTTGCAGCGAAATGCAGAGGGGCAGAAGGTACAACGGACGACATCGCGTCGTGGCGCTACGCATCGTCTACCGGCCCCGGGAACGGGAACGACAGCTTGAGGTTCGCGGCGTCCTGCAATAGCTATCACATGAGACCATCAGCCATGTCCCTGCCACACCACACAACCATGATGCGCCCTCACCCGATCCACGTCCATGCGGGGCAAGTCGAGCAGCATGAGCTTGGCCTCTGAGCCATCCAGCTCTTCGAGGGTCCTACGGCACCAGTCAGTACACACGTCACTACGGGATATACTAAGCCTCGACAGACTCTTTGCAAGTGGATAACACCGCTACGCAGACGTAGCAGTGGAGCTCAAACATGTCTTCTGCTGCGAGATATGCGTCTGTGTCGACATCAGCATGAGTTCGGGGCTCTTGTCATCTCGCCAATGGGTCTGAGGCGACGGGAGGCGGGAGAATGGGCCAGGCCTCACCCCATAATCTGAGGACATCTAAGAGCCACATCTCCTTCGACAGGAGGGTCCGGACCCAGCTCATGGCGACCTGGATGTATGGCACCTGCTCGTCCTCAAAGTACTCGAAGAGCTCGGGCTGGGCGAGTCGGAAGAGAGTCAGAAGCGATGCAAGCCTCGACGGCATGGACGGGAATGATCCTATGAGATGAGGCGTCAGTGAATCATGTCTCGCAGTGTTCGTTCGACTCGAGGTATGCGGTGCCGCTCACGCATCCTCTCCATGAGCTTTTGGAATCCCATGAAGACTGCCACTGGCCGGGTGTAGCAGCACACAAAAGGCGTGACTAGCGGTATCCAATCCTTCTCCGTCCCCTCGATCTTGGTCGCCTCTCTCCTCCACTCGTCGTCTCTCCCAGCCTCCTTCTCGGCGTTCCAAAACTTGCCGAGCACCTCCTCCACCGTGGAAAGATACGTCTGGCGCGATGGTGGAGTGGAAGGCGGCGGGGGCAGGAACCGCATGTACTGCGATCGGATGGTGAGGCCGTCAGTGTCCATGTCGAGGGGTGGTGGGGCGGCGCGGTTTGATGCGGGCATATTGGGTGACCCGCCGGTAGATGTCGGAGGGGGCATGAGCGAAGAGATGGACGGGGGAGGAGGCATTCTCTGGCCCGATATCGGCGGGGATCCACGAGGAACATTGCTCGTACCGCCAGCAGGGGAAACGAGCTTGTCACGGGCAGGTCCGAATGGGGCGGGAGATGCCGAAGGGGTCTGTTCGGCCGTGAGGGAGGAGATGAGGCTGGCGTACGTGGGGTTGAAGAATCGGTGGGTGTGATGCGCGAGTGCCGTCTTGAGGAACAAGGTGGCGATGGGTGTGGGCACAGTAGAAGGGAGTGAAGAGTAGTATGAGCTGAGCGCGAAGACAGAGGTGATCTCAGAGGTGCGATCCTCGGATAGGACGTTCAGGAGGTACAGCCATACTTCCTACGAGGTGAAGCCGAAGACGTCAGCGACGACCCATGGCGGGCAATGATTTGTGCTCGGTGGAATGGAGATCTGTAGATTCGAGACGAGACGCGTCGCTCACTCCTCGGACTCTGGATGAGATACCGTGACGAGCGTGATCCCGGAGCTTGTCGACCTGGACGTGCTGCTCGGCATTGAGGAGCTGAGGGGGTCAACATCAACAACGCTCCGAAACCAACGCCGGGCCGCCCACCTCGATGTAATCCTGGAGGTTGGTGCTCATCCTGGGCAAGCATCCGATTCGGGACACACGGCTCAGTGACGGGCTATCTGCGGATCATGCTGTGTGTTAAGTCTGGATGTGAAGTACTAGCTTGCAGCTTTCGGATCGTTGACAGTGGGAGTAATTGGAGCAGGTCGAAAGTCGGGAATGTTGCGGTTGCCCTCCACATTGTGCGACCACCGTCTGTCCTCGACTTTTTCCTCTCCGTCTCACTTCAATCTCACCCACAACACTATAACGGCAAACGAACAGTCGTCTGATCTACCTTGGACTACCACGCAAGCACATACTGCAGGCGAGCACGTACTGGCACGTAGCGACGCCGCCGACGCCGCCGACTCGCAACGGCGATCATCGTCCATGTCCACCCCGCCCCGCCCTCCGAGCCGGCGCGGACCCAACCCGTTCCTCCTCCTCGGCCTCGCCGTATTCGGTACCGTCTCCTTTCTCGTGCTCACCGAGAGACGGCAGCAGTCGCAGACATCCCGAGATCGACCAAAGGCGTTCCACAACCCCCTGTTACCCCCTCTGGACGCGGAGAAGGTGGATCAAATGCCCCGGAGGCCGGTGGAGTGATCATAGCAATCTCGGCGCAGCATGTGTCGGCGGGCTGGACTACTGGAGAGAGAGGGGGGGGGGGGGGGGGGGCCACGGGCAATCTGGGGAGGAGAGGGATTGTGAGTGCTGTCCACCTCGCGGTCACTGCGAGGTCACTTCTGCAGAAGACTGACGCCCTCTCAGCGGATGACGGGCGGGGGGGAAAGCACATCGCATCATTGTCATAATTTGGGGACACACATTTCACCCATGCATCTCACGCACACCGCCCAGACTCATCCGACCGGTATATCGGACGCTGCTCGCAGCGAACGTGCGAGACTCCGCTTGCGAGTATGGGGACTACCCACGGAGATAGTCGGTCTCGACTTCCCGCTCAGCTTCGAAGACATCAAAGGACTTCGAGACGGTTGCGATCCCTTCATCTAGCGAGGTCGTCTGGGCTGATCACTCCATTGTATTCGACTTGCTGACTCGCCGTTCGACCAGACACCAGAAAATACCACGTTCATCCCTATCGTCGCAATCTCGATCCCCATCTCCCCTCTCCAACAACTGTCCACCTATTCTGACCTTCTGACCGCATCCTGATACTCACAACGACAACGTTCTCAGCCCTACTAACCAGCATGCCCGTCGCCACACGCACCAACACCCGCCAGGGGACCCTCGACTCCCCCTCCAAGAGGACCAAGACGGCGTCGATCGATTCCCCGGGAGGCGACGTTGACATGTCTTCCTACACTGGCACCTCCCCGTCTCCGGGTTCGCTCGATAGCGCTGGCCCCACGCGCGAAAGGGGCAACTCGGGCTCCGGGTGGAACACCCCAGCCATGACCTCTCCCTCGGTGGACGTATCGATGCTCGCGAAGCATGGCTCGGCCCCGCCCAGTCCTGTGCTCAAGGGTCTCAAGGACGGGGGTACTTCCCGCCCCCTCAGCCAAAGGGGTGGAGCCGTGCTGACCGTGCTGATGATTGGTCTACCACGGGCGCGAGACCCAACCTCGAGATCAACACGAACGCAAACGACAATATGAAACCCGCGGAGAAGCGTGGATCGGAGGTCGACCACAAGAACAAGGCTTCCGGGCTTATCCAAGCGCACGCCAACGCGAACACTCGCAAGAACCTCAGGGTCATCGGCGTCGACTTTGACGACGTCTGTGCGCAGTTCATCCCCACCGTCTGCCTCGAGCACAACCTCCGCTACGGCTCGGACATCACTGAGTGGGTCGTAACGTCTCGGTCGGGGCCTGTGATACTGATCGGGAGGACTGGCTACTCACTACTCTTGCAGGGCGGACATGCACACGTACTTCTTCTTCCAGAACAAAGGATGGGGTTCTCCCGCGGGTGCGTGCTCGGCACGGTATGCCTCACAACGCGCATGCGTCGGACGAACATCCAATCGAGTAACTGACGATCCGCCTCAGACGCCGCGCGGAAGATGAAGGGTCTCGATCGACTGCTTCACAAGACCGCCCCCGTGCCGGGATTCGTGGAGGGCCTCAAGGCGCTGCACGCAATGGGCCACCCCATCCACATTGTCACCGCGCGCTCGCCCGCTTCGCACGACGACATCGTCGCTTGGCTCGGCGAGCTGGGGATCACCGTGGGAACAGGCGAGGAGGACACGATCGCGGCGTTGTGGTTCACGGACACGTATGGGGGCACGAAGCCTGAGCTTGGGGAGAGGGGATCGACGGAGAGTGCCATTGAGAGGGAGGAGAAGCTGAATGAGCAGCTCAAGGAGGTGTGGCGAGAAGGTGTGGGAAAGGGCAAGGGAGGCAAGATCAAGCTGAGGGCGAGTGTATTTTCACTTCGCTTTTGGCTCTTTGCTTTGCTTTGCTTCGCTTTGCTTTGTTTCGCTTTGCCTATCCCTTGGGGTCCATCGTAGCCCGTCCAGCCAATGCTCAAATCGTATCAACGCGCGACGTGCTGACCCACACCTAGGTACTCCGCGCAATCAACGCCGCCCTCTTCATCGACGACCACCACGGGAACCTCCAGCCGATCCTCGATGCCGACCCGCCGGTGCCATGCCTCCTGTTCGGGACGTACGCGTGGAACCGCTCGCGCTCGGGCGTGTCGTCCCCCGTCGAACTCATGAGCTACGAGGAGCGTCTGGCGTCGGGGCTCGCCCTCCCCGCGAGCCAGATTGAGGAGGGGAACGGACTGTACCGTGCCGCGACGTGGGTGGACGTGGTCAAGTTTGTGAAGGATTGGGACGAGGAGGACAAGTCGGCGTGACGATGGGCATGGCTCTTGGTCCGCTCGTCGGCTCGTCCGCCCGTCCGCCCGTCCGCCCGTCCGCCCGTCCGCTCTGCCGCAGAACCTTCTTTTGATATGCCCCGTATGCTTATCCCCGTGCGATTGTGCACTGTGTCTATGATATCCTTCCACTCGTTTGAACCCAGTCTCCCCAACGCGTTTGCATGTCGATACAAAAGCAGCCTTGACACTCCGTCATCTATGACTAACACTGGACTGATACGAGAGCTGCCCAGGGCCGCTCATCCATGCTGCCAGAACCAAGTCCTGCGATGTCGTCAGCCCCCACGTTACCTTACTGGAACACCCCCCTCTCAACCCTTCGTATTACTCCAACACGCTCATCTCATCGAATAGCCACTCACGTCTTCCCGTCGAAGCCTTTACCGGACAACATGTCCACCTCCTCTTCGGTCATTCTGAACGTCGTAGCCTTGGCGTTCTACTCTACGTCAGCATCGGTAACACTCCCCACCTGCTACCACAACACAACCGTCGACGATTACACCGCAAACACGTCTCCCTCTTCCTCCTCTCCTCCTCCTGCTGCTGTTCCGCCTGGAGCGAAGTCGTTGCCTCAAATCCTCATCACCCACCTCTGTCGCCTGCTTCTCGTTCCTCGCCCCGCCGAGGGGTATCGCCCCTTTACAAATCACCCAATTCAGCGCGATGGCCGATACGGTGACGTCGTATTTCTTGGCGAGGGACCGCATGGCGTCGAGAAGCGGCTCGAGCTGTTCCCACGTGCATTGCGAGCCGAATCTGCCGAGCAGTTTCGTCAGCGACGTGTCCAGGGACCACTGTGTTGACTGTATCCAGTAGGAGCTGAATGACAAGGAGATTGTATTCCGAGGAGAATGGTGGGTATGAATGATACTGCGAAGAGAAGGAGGCTTCGGATTCACCTTCGACCACTTGGAACGGGGTTCGACGCGGAATACTTGCCCGTGAGTCGACCCATTGCAAGCGGTGAGTCTGAGGGCCTCTGTCAGCGGCTCCATCTTGTTGCCTGTCCGTTGTGGGAACCATGAATTGACGAAAACCCCTTACAAGCTAAAATGGCGATGTTCCGCTTCTTCATCTCCTCCAGCAGTCCCGATTTCTCGGGAAGGAGTCGCAGCAGGCTGAACTCGACCTGGTTAGACGCCAGCGGGACTCCGTGCGCCCCGAGCAGATCCGAGAACTTGATCCTATTCCGCATTAGGTCTCTTCTCTCGCCCAACTGGTCTGTGTCCACGCCTCCAACACACCGCATACCGCCGAACGGACTTGAGAGATAGAAGCCACTCACAGCTCGTCTTTGCTGAAGTTGGAGACCCCCACGGCCTTGGCCAAACCGAGCTTCACGCACTCCGCCAAACCAGCTGCGTACGCTTTGAAGCTGTGCGGGCCGGTGGGACTGTGAAGCTGGTAGAGATCGACGGACTCGAGGCCGAGTCGGTGCAGGGATTTGCGGAGGGAGTTGACGAGCGGTGGGGAGAAGACGAAGAAGTTGGCTGGGCGGGGGTAGGGGAGGACTGGGGCTGGTCAGCTGGATCTGCGTAGAGACGGGCGCGCGGCGCCAGAAGACGCCAGGTGATACCAGGTGATGCCAGGTGATGCCAGGTGATGCCAGGTGATCCCAGGTGGTGCCAGGTGACTGAGAGGGACAGGTGTTTCCGGCAGCCCATGGCGGAGGAGAAGAGATGTCACCGTCACGGTGCGCCGGATGAGAGGGGATGATGACGGAATGGAGAGATATCGAGGATGACCATAACACAAGAAGCCAAACGAGGACAGCGCAGCCCCGAATCACGTACACTTCGTGGCGATATACAACCTCCTCTTTGTCTCCTCATCAGTCTCCTTGATGAGTCTTCCAATGATCGCCTCGGACTTTCCCTCGCCGTAGACTTCCCTGGAGCGACTCGTCAGCCCTAGCACAGCACGCCGCCTGAGGCGACTGGTGGCTTATAATGCCCACAACAGTGGTGCAGCGCTTACGCGGTGTCGTAGAATGTCAGGCCGACCTTGTTCGTGGCGTGCCAGGCTTCTCGGATCGGTTCAAAGTCTTTCGTCTCGTCGTAACCCCACGAGCTGTCTCCCCATGACCATGTGCCTGAACAGTAGCGTCAGTACGGCCCATCGTATCACCTCCACAGCACCGTGACCGACAAGGCGCGAGGATCACGAGTATCGGACATAGTATGAAGTATGAAGTTAACGTACCGACGGCCATGGGTGGGACTTGTTTGCCCGCGATGAGGGCGTGGCCCTGTACCTGCGTCGACATGGCGAACGACCGCAGATTCGGGCTCGGGTGGATCGACGCCGAGGTCTTCTTGATATCGGAGTAAGTCCTCCTGGCTGGCGAGGGTAATCGGAACGCGGCGCCACGGGGTGGGCTGCGATGTAACAGTCCTGTAAATGATCGAGTCGTCGATGGCAGGTTGTCGATGTGAACGAGGACAGGTCTCATGCGCTTTGTGGGTGCTGAGTTTCTCTTTCGGATCGAGGCCATATATACCTCTGCAGGCTACAGGATGACACGTCGGCCTTTCGATGGCTGCTCGATGTTGTTCCATAAACAACATTCGTTGTTCCCAAAACAACATTCGAACGGACAAGTGGACATCTCTTAATCGCCGGTGACGTGACGCCGGGTAAATCGGACGGCGATCGCCGAGATCGGCCACGGAGACGAGAACCATCTCCGGACGGAAAGGGGGCCAGCGGGGTCAAGAGAAGCCCGCGATGGAGACGATGAGCCGAGGCATGGTGTGATACATTGTACTCGTACATCATGACGACTGCGGACGGCCAGAAAGCAATGACATAGCCCTCACAGCTTTCCTTCCCGAGATCATGATCGCCTCTCGCACCGATCGATGCCCGTACGCCCGCCCCCGCCCCTCTCGATGGACATCGGCGCCCCTGCCCCTCGCTCACTTCTGCTCTCCAGCAGCGAGCAACGACTGCTGTGTGGTCCTTGCGAATTCGGCTGACTCCTCCCTCGTGAAGCTGGCTCCATCAGCGTCCGTACATCTCACCCCACGTTCCGCGCCACTCCCACTCACCACGCTTTTGTCCCCCTGATCTCCGCGCTCGCCTCGGCCAGAGCGAACGGGTTGAAGTCAAGTTTCTGGTCGAGGTTTGCCAGGGAGTGGTTGACGAATCGGTGTGTCGCCTCGTCTGCTCGGACGGCCTTGATCACGTCGAGAAGGGTAGCGGAGGTGGGGAGACGCCAGTAGTCGATGGCGATTCGCGGGGCCGGGGCGTTGTTCCACTCGGGAACGAGACCGCGTTCGATGTCCTGCACGCAGTGGGTGCTACACCGTCTGTCAGCACAGCCATTATGACGTACAGTCATGTCGACTATGGAGCCGAGATAGAGCATTTGTGATTTGGGCTCGGGCTCGAGTTCCCGCGCCACTCACTACGTCCTGACCGCCTCTTCCTCCAGCGCGCCGACGAAGCGGTGCACGACCTTCGGCGCAAAGATGTACGCCAGGAAGAGCATGTTGTACGCCATACCCTGGCACGCGAGGACGAGCGCGCGGGTGAACCATGTTGGCTGGGCGATGGTCATGAAGGTGCTGCGGGGTGGGTCAGCTCGCGTTTCTCGGCTGCCTCGGTTCTCTGCGGCGCATACCACGTCTTCGGCGGGACACGTACAGGAGGTGCATCCGCTCGTTCTCCGCTTCTTCGAGGAGGGTATGGATCCATCCGCCATCTCGGCGCTGCGCCGTCAGTCCGAAGTCTGGAAATGGCAAGATGCAGACTGCCTGGGCGGCGGGGCGTCACACTCACCAACAGCCTGAGACTCCTGAGATGCCTCAACGTCCCCGCGATCATACCCGGCACGCCCGCAAAGCTTTCAAGGAGGATGATCCGCAGTAACCAGTCCTTGTCGGACAGGAGCTCTCCCTTCGCTCGGAGCTCCTTGATGGGGATGGGATTCTGCTTGAGGGTCGATTCAGGGATGTGCGTGTTCTTGTATCCCGTGCAGAGGTCGAACATGCGTCTGAGGTGTTATCAGCGGGTTCCAAGGGCACTGGCGCAAGTGGCGAGATTGTTCCGGACACAGTGGAACGGTGATGCGAGGTGGACTGGGCTATGACCCGGGCTTGCAAGTTGAATGGACGTACCGAAGCGTTTTTACCGCGCCATGAGCGACTTTGTCGCTCAGTGTGACTGGTGTCCTTCCGACAACCTGGACGCAGTCTACTTCCTGCACGACGAGTCAGTTGTTGTCCGACGCATCAAGCCAAGGCGACGTGTCCGCACCGCTTGGTTGTAGATCGGGTTGAAGAGCGTCCAGTCGCCGTTATCGTGCGAGACGATGTCCGCTGGACCGGTATGAGATCGCGGCATTTGATCTGTATGACGAGCTCAGCTCGACTCCACCTTTGGACGTGCACTATCCTCTCAACGTATCCCCTACTCTCGTGGCTGGCATCCACAGCCCCATTCTCTCCTGTCCCGCCCGCATCAGGTGTCCCGCAATGCCCCCCACTCACCTTGGTAATGCAGCCCCTCCGCCCCCTTGCCTTCACTCCCCACGATCTTCTTGTCCGCCGCAACCTCCCTCTCCCTCACCTCGGTCTTGAGTGCCGTGCTCGCCTGGTGGGGTTTCGCCGCCTGGATCGCCGCGCGGGCAGAAATGCTGAATGCGCGGGAAGAGGGGTGGAGGAGAGAGCTGCAGACGAGCGGGCGGGCCAGGACGGAGGGTCGGACCAGCATGGGTCGGAGAACGAGGGACATGGCTGAGTGAGACTGGCTGCACGGTGTGTAGAGCAGATGTGAGGCCACTGGGGGGGGTCGACGTGCGAGGGATGTCCAGCGTTTCGTTGGTCTCTCGTGTGGTGTGTGGTGTGTGGTGTGTAGTGATGTGCGTGTGGTGTATGATCTCGTCTCTTTATGTAGCTGGGACACCTTTGACTGTATTCCTCAGCTCTTCCGAAGCGGTCCGTCCGGACGGAGACGGAGACGGAGACCTGGACGGCGTGATTGTGATTGTGCAGGACAAGCGAGGCCGCTCGCGCTTTGAACGCTGAGAAGACCCCAGACACCGCCGCGTCGAGGCTGCTCCCGGTAGGTTACCGAATCTCTCCGAGATTACAGATTACGATACGGTCTCTAATCGATTTCGCCAGAGTCGCATTATGGGAATCGATCGTTCCTTATCAAAAAGGGGTTCCCACCTGTGTGAATCAACGCTTCCTCCCAAGCAACGAGTGATATTTCCATGTAACATGATCTTTGGGCAACATTAGAAGCATACAGAGCTCCAAAACAACACGAACAACCGTCGGAGCATTGCTGGTATCCCCCTCCAACCTGCCGAAGACATCGTCTGACCCGAGCGGCGCTCGGAGCACCCCGGACCAAACATTTGCCACTGCCACTTCGGAGCGAATAGGAAGCCGTTTCAAAGAAAAAATCCTTCAGATGATACCAAATCGCCCGCACGCAAAACCAAATGCACACCGTCTTCAGCGGTGGACATCACACCTCGACCAAGAACGTGCATGTGCACATCTGCGGAACGACCCGAGTGGTGCCCGAGTGCGCTGGACGTCATGCGCGATTCAAGATCTCGGGGATGCATAGTATACTGACTGGCCCAGAGCTTGAGCCGCCACGCGCAAGAACCGTGCAGAAAACCCCTCGATTGAGGCACCGACCGATCTGCTGAACGAGCCGCATAAATCCAACCAGAGTGTCACACAACACCTTGACGGCGCATGGATCGGCGCGACACGCGGTGTGTGCGCGGAGTGGCGGTTTCGCCGGTCCGAAATCCCCGGGCCTCGCCTCGTCACATCGACCGCAGCCACCTGCCTCCACACATCACGCATGCCACCGCCGCCTCCAGAGCCTCCTGCACCAGCTTGTCCCCCTCATGGGCCACCGCGGGATCCGCGAACCGCTCCCAGTCTCGGTCCGCACCGTCCGGTGAGACGGGTATGGGCGGAGTGAGGTGCCGTTCGGGGATGAGCGAGACGGCGGGGCACGTCGTGCACACCCGGTAGGTCGGGGTGGTGATTAGGAGTTGGGTGATGGAGCATCGGCCTAGACGTGTCAACGAGACCGACGTTTGCGACTTTGCGAGTTATCGGGCTTTCGGGCTAGAGGGTATCTTGACGAGGCACTCACTCCACTCGTGCTGCTTGCTACATGTGGCTCCGCCTCCTTTTGAAACCAGGGCCACGGGCTCGCCGCATGCCGGGCACTTATCCTCTGGTCCCTCTGCACCGTCCGCATCGACGCGGAAAGTCTTCTTCAGTGAGACCAAGTCCTTCTGGACACTGGGTAAGGACCCGGTGTCGGACACCGGTTGGACCGATCGCACAAGTAGGTGAACAAAGTGCCGGTCCAGAGATGATGCGGAGGAAGTAGGAACTTCGGGAGCCTCGGATGCTGCCGCCCAGCGCAGGAGAGTATGGCGGAGATGCATCTGGAGAACCTCCATGAGGCTTTGGACCGTCTCGCTCCAGCCGTCCCCGCGCTTGCTATATCTGGCCTGGAAGCGATCAGCGTCAGCCCCTTCGACCCGAGGTGCGCAACAGTTGGAGCTCCACCTACAGCACACCACGTCGCCAGGGCATACCGCAGCCTCAGGCCATCGAGCTGCTTCGGTCCCCATAGCGAATTCATTGGGTCCGCCGCAAGCGAAGTTGACGCCGAGCCACCGGCGCGAGACGAAGAGCCTTTTGACTTTGGCTTTCCCTGCGCCGGTTCCAGTGCCAGTCGCGTGTCGGTGTCGACCGAGCACAGATCCGCCAGCTCGCCAACAAGCGTGTCTCTACTGGTGGACGCCGACAGGTGAAGCAGATACGGTAGGAGCACCTTCCCCGGCCCTTGTTCCAGCGCTGGCGCGGCGTCAGCCTTGTTCATTTCAGAAGGGTGGCGACTTGCCATTCGGCGGATCTTCCAGAAGACCCTCGAGGCTCTCCACCAGACCAGGATTCTCTCCCGGTATCGACCCGTCCAGGTCCGCCAAGGCAAAGCACATCTGCCTGATCCCATCTGTCGCCGAATCGAGATTATGAAAGTTGGCTGGTCTACACGTGATCAGCCAAACTGAAAAGCCGACCTTTCCGATGGCGGTGAACTCACTCGAAAGCCCAGGAGAAGACGCCTCCCCAGTCTCCTGCTCGAGCGAAACCCTGCGTGTACACCGTGACAGCCCGTTCGTGCTCCGGCTTCATCAATCTGCGCTTGTTTTCGAGATACTGAGCTCGCGCGTCCTCCAACGACACATCCCGAGCTGACAGGGATAGCGCGAGGGATTGCTCCATCGGTGCGAGAGAGGGATCGGTGGAGACGCGGGTAATCAGGTGGCATGTGAGGGATGATAGCGTGACCAAGAGCTGGTCCGATGAAAGCGGTGTGATTCCTTCCGCGATCAGTCTTGCTGATTTTCAAGAAGACGCAGTGCTCACCGACAGCGGGCCCGATACCATTCGCACCGGCCCAGTTTCCGACTCTCTCCAACCGTAACACCCTGACACCCTCCCAGTGAACTTTGTCATCCCGCTTATCTGACCATAGATGCACCGATCCAGGCTTCGTCCACACGAGTATGCCCTTCGCCATCAGCCATGCGCTACCTGGCTAACCCGACCCACCTTGATCCACGTCAGAGCCGTGACACCCCGCCCATCTCCGGCGTCGATGACCTTCGGAGGCCTCGCTGCTGGTCTCCAGCTCCGCCCCGACACAGCCAGTTGTCGCGCCGTCATGAGCGAGACTGATCCGTCTGAGGCGGCAATCGCCAGCTCCGCTTCGCCTGTGATGATCAGCCGTGCGCAATGAGAGGCAGCGACGGTGTATCATCGTGTGACGTACATGTCTGATCGTTGACTCTGCTCCAGTCGGACCATGCCAGACGATTCACCAGACCCTCGCTGACATTGAGGTAGGCATCTCTGCGAAAGCGTCGCTCTGGTCCATATCTGAATAATCAGCGTGATGCCCCGGACCCGTTGCCAAGTGCAGACTAACGACCACAGTGCAACCTTTCCAGCCCGGTTGGATATCGCCAACAAGCTCCCGTCGACCCCAACCATGCCTGGCAAGGCTGCCGCACGAGACCACTCCATGCCTATTGAACAACGTCAATTGGCGAAACAATCGCCGTCCCGCGGTGTACCCACAGGTGGATCGCATCTCAAGCATGACGGGTATGCCGAGAGAGGTATCGGTTTGCTCGGATGGGATGAGAGATCTGGTGAGAGCCGTGAGATCGGCGATCTGATGCATCGTGAGCGCCCAGCCAAATCCCGATGAAACCGAGCTGAGCTCACCTCGTCCCATTTCTTCGTATAAGGATCATTGCGCGGGCAATACACCGAGACCTGGCCGAAATTGTTCATCACAGCGAGCAGGCATCTACTCGGCGTGAGCTACCCGTCCAAGCGGTCGCTTACTCACCGGCCCAAGTCGGACAGACCTGACGGTGACCAAACCGCGGATCGCACCGTAGGATCTTCTGTGAAGACTGAGCCGCTGTGTTCGTCTGATCTCATCAGCCTTCGCTCATCACGATTGGAGTCATCAGCAGGTCTATAGAATGAGTGAACTCGCCGACTCACCTCCCACATCATTCCAACCGTACACGTCGTCCCGCGCCCGATCCAGAGGTATCTCCACGCCATTCACAAAAGTCGGTACCTCCCCTCCAGTGGGACGAGGAAGCTTGTCTTCCTTCCCACCAGGACGTGCCCCGTCCATATCCACGTCTCCGTCCTCATCGAGACCAGACGCCGTGGTACCTTCTAGTCCAAAGTTCGTGCGCGGCTTAGCTTTGCTTGCCCCCTGGGTGGGATGCTCGAGCGACAGGTCGAGGTCGATGAGACTCGCAGGCGGGGGGAGGCATGTGCCGATGTGAGGGGTCTAGCGCTTCAGCATGGGAAGCCCCAACAAGCAAACAGATATGAGAGGTGGTTGGGAGTCTTATCTAGTGGCAGAGGCTTACTAGGATGATCACCGCCCGCGTCGTGAGGAAGAGACATTGCCCATCATCATTCCACGCGACATGGCCGTAAGTCGTGGAGGGGATGATGCCTGCAAATGTCCGGAGAGTGAGCACAGTCGGCGGAGGGACGTCCATCCTGCGTGGGTGTGTGGATGTCGGGCTATCTGTCCATGTCGTTTGGTGCGGTGTGAGGAGGTCGCCGCGTCGTGATTGTTCAGAATTGATCAAATAGAAGCGAAATCCGAAGACCAGACAACTTGAACTGAATCCGACTGTTGACAACCTCCACTACCTAGGCAATCATGTTACGTAATATATTCGATTGATTTTAACCCGTCGCCATCAGTGATCAGGGCGAGGGTCAAGAGAGAGGAGTATTGTGCGTAGATATCTGTGCGATGCACTCATGAATCGTGATCGAGTGGTTGTCGTTACATTGTGCCATGGCGATGGTCGTGTTTCAGCTTGAAGGAGATCTCTGTAGGACGACGCAAATCACATAGTCGTTTCCCGTTCCTTCTGGGCCTGTCGACATGTCCGTGACGAGCGAGATCTATGCACCGCATCGAGGCACGACGCACGTCCAGCGGCGCGATAGGCCGACCCATGGCGGCGCCGTCAAGCGGAGTTCCGATGGCCCGCCCACAAGACTACTGGTAGTGCTACTTGTGACACCAGGCGTCGGCGGTTGGTCCATCGACGCCATTTTGCACCGCCACACGGCGTCGCGACGGAAGCAAAAGTGGCTCGGCTCATTGTCTCTTGTCCGGGTGCGGATGGGGGAGCACAGCACAGAGACAGAGTCAGACACAAAGGAGAGGGTGGAGAGAGAGAAACAGAGACAGGGGTGTGGAGAGGGAGAGAGAGGGGGAGAGGCACGCGAGGACGATCGGGATGAGCAAGCAACGCAAAGAGCAAGCAAGCTTATCCAGAAGAGCAAAAAGTGGTTGTACTTGGCACGAATATATACTCGTACTGTCAGCAGCCGAAGGGGCGGAAAGGCAACCCGATTCGATTCCGATCAGACCATTACTCGTGCTTTGCCCCGCGCCTCCGCCTCTCTCCGCCCACCCCCCCACTCTCCACTCTACACATTCCCACCTCGGATTCCTCTCACACTTCTACTTTGCACGTATACACACACACCCATCAACCGGCACCTCTGTCAGCTCCCAGCAAGGCAGAAGCAGCTCACTTCCCTTGAGTGCGCTTGCGTGCGTGCTTGCTCAACTTCAAACACGCCGGAACCGCCGAATTCTCCCATCACCATCTTCCAGGTAGTTGTTGTTGTCTGCAGCGTCCGTCCTGTCTGACTGAGCGGCTCGGCATCGCGGCGGGCCTGTTGTGTATCGATCAGACTAAGCGAGTGAGTTCCCGACTCATCGCGCGTGTACAACCCCTCCTCTTCGCCCTCGCCAGTCATCCGCACCTCGCCACCACATTCTCATTCTCATTCCGCTGATCAGCCATCCTTCCAGCAACTCGCGCCCTCCATCCGCCAGCCCTTTCTCACAGCGCCGACACGCTGCACTTTTGCTCGCGCCATGAGCGGCTCACCACCCTCCTTCGATGCATTCTTCCAACAACAGCGACGCATGTCCTCGGGCAGCTCGTCCTTCGGCAACCCTTCCAATGCCTACGCCCACACTCCCTTCCAGGGCGACATCCCGCTCACCAGCGAGCCATCCACCCTGCATCGACGAGGCAGCAATGCCAGTCTGCGTAGCAACGATGGTCGCGGGAGGACGCTCTCCACGGCGAGCTCGTCGGACCCGCTTCGGGCCCACGGTTTTGGGGGCGTAGGATCTGGGTCCAGCCGACAGGACTCGTTCCCGTATGATCAGAGCACGCTCATCTCCACCGCTCCAAAGGGCCAGGGGCGCATCCAGAACCCCCATCCGCTCGGCCAGAGCCACATCCACGACCCCATGGCCAATGCCTACGGTCAGCAGTCTCAGCCTCAACAGTACGTCGCCAACGGCTTCGACAACAGACAGCAGTGGATGGGTGCGGACCAGGACAACCTCCCTCAGTGGGCTACGATGCCGGCTCAGCCGAGTCCTTTCTCCTCTCACAGTACCCCAGGCTCCGGCGGGCTCGATGTCCCCGGCACGGCCTCTGGCTCCGAGACATACGTCTACGACCAGGCGTCGCCGTACTCCAACTCGGCGACGACACCAGGACAATCCAGCAACTGGGAGAGCGAGTTCCTTTCGCAGAACGCTGGCGATCTGGGCGGCCAAGGCGGCTGGGGTGGTGAGATGCAGGGGGGAGGTACCGGTCTGACAAAGGAGGAGCAGGAGTCGCTCAATGTGTTGGAGGAAATGTGAGTCAGATCTTGGGCCAACCACCCCCATGTTGCTGGCTGAGCCGATGCAGAATATCGCGAGCATCGTCGCGCGAACCATCGCCTTTCCCCCAGCACGACGCCGGCGATCAGCTCCAGCAACAACAAGGCCAAATGCACACGTTTCAGCAGTCTGGTTCGCATCCGGGATCTCACCCCGCCTCGCGGTCCGCCAGCCCGTTCCCGCAAATGTCCAACACGGTCTCCCCACCCCTCAACGCGCCGTCCTACCAGCGCGCACCGTCCCCCTCTGGCTCGCCATTCATGAATAAGCCCCAATCTCCGCCCGCCCTGGTGATCCCCAATCAGGGTAGCCCGTCGCCTGCACTACCGCCGATCGTCACGCAGCCGCAGCCGCCTCAGCCACCTGCACCGTCCGGCCACGGCACCAATCTCGCTGGACAGACCAGCATGGGTGGTCTTCTGCCCCCAACGAATCCCGCGCTCGAACATCTTACGGGTATGGCCGGCATCAGCCCGATTGCGCCCAACGCGGACGGACCAATGATCTACATCCAGCCGAGCACACCCATCAGCGGGATGAAAGATGGCCGGGGTCTGTTTGACGCAGCGCTGCGACGAGCAGGCCAGATGGCTCAGGCTAACCAGGCCATACAAGGGCAGGCGCAGGGATCGCAGCAAAATGGCCGGCAGCAACAGCAACAACAACAGCAGCAGCAGCAACAACAGCTCAACCAAGCACACCTACCTCAGCAGGGACAGACCGATCTCGGAGGAGTGTCGCAACAGGATTTGGGATCCGGGCAACCCGACTTTGCTGCTTTGATGCAGCAGCAAGCTGCCTCGAACTGGGCGGCTTATGCCGCAATGCAAAACGTCTCGCTCCCCGTTCCCGGCGGTCGACCGAGGGCCAAGTCCGACTCGTACATGACCGGCGGCAACGAGTCGATCGACCGCCAGGCTCTCATGCAGTATTTTGCTGCGATGCAGGCCGTCGCCAGCGTAGACCCGTTGAGCATGGGCGGTGGGATGCAGGGGAACGCCGGGGACGGACAAGATTGGCGGAGCGGTATCGATGCTTGGCGGGCCGCGTTGGCGGGGGATCCGTCACAACAGCAGCAGCAGGTGCCGCCTCCGACGGTCGACCCTCGTACCTTGCCGGGCAACGATGCGCAGCAAGAGTTCATGCGCCAACTCCAGCAACAGCATCAGATGTCCCAGCTACAGGCGCAACGCGCCAGGATGGCCCCCCTAAGCGTCAATACCGGGACGACGAGCCAGTCGGGCATGTTCAAGTACCAGCCTAGCGAATTCTCGCCAACATCCTTGGCGTTCTACCAACAGCTCGGTACCAACCCTCCCATGGACGCATCTCAGGTCGCTGGAACGGTTTCAGCTCCGTTTTTCACCACTTCATTCCAGCAGAACATCCCGCAGGGAACGTACGCGCAGACAGCGGGACCCGATCAGCAGTCGTTCCTCACGCCCGATGTGGGTGGTCTAGGCCGACGGAGATCGTTTGCAGAAGGTCAGAATCACCCTGCGGCGGGTGCGGGAACGCCAGGCTACGGGATGGGTCTGCAGGCCCAGAGTCCGTTTGGGACTCTCAGCCCGGGCAAGGTCAAGGGAGGGGCTTCTGGCGGCCATCGGCGAGCTGCGAAAAGCGAGGACCTCGGTCGGGGCGGAACTGGCTGGGGAGTGGGTGCAGGTGGATCGACGTGAGTCTTGGTGCGAAATGAGAATTTCGATCCCGCTGATGGCAAATAGAACCGATTTCCTCAACTCGATCACCGCCAACGACGGCACGCTTCTCCCCCCGTCACGCGGACGGTCCGGCTCGCACTCTCGTCACTCATCCGGCTCATCGGTCCGATCCGCATCGCCAGCCTTGTCCATCTCGTCTCAGGGCTCGTCATTCTACGAGGGCACAGGGCGGATGGACATGCCTGAGGGTCTTCAGCTGGGTTACTCTGGAGAGTCTTCGAACCTTGCGGCCGAAGATGCAAAGGCAAAGGTCACCAAGATGAAGGTCACGAGTATGGCCACCGAGGTGGCGAGCACGAGCCGAAGGACCAACGACGGCGTGTTCAAGTGTCCGAGTGAGTGACCAACCTCGGCGGCACAAGGTCTCGTACAAGATCGCTGACAGTCGGCGCAGTACCTGGTTGCGGAAGCACTTTCACGAGGCATTTCAATCTCAAAGGTCATCTACGATCGCACAACGACGAGCGTCCATACAAGTGTTTGTATGACGGGTGTCCGAAGTGTGAGTGGCATCATCATCCGCTCCGGGTAGACGTCTTGCTGACAACCGGCTCAGCTGTCGTTGGCTTTGCGAGGCAACATGACTGCAAGAGGCACATGCTCTTGCATGAGGGGCTCCGGCCATTTGAATGTGAAGGTTGCGGCAAGAAGTTTGCTCGTCTCGACGCGTTGACAAGGCATCGTGAGTGTGGCGTGCTCCTCTCTGTTCGCGCAACGCGGAGGCTGTACCTGCACGTGTACTGAGTGTGATCAGATAAATCTGAGCAAGGGCAAGAATGCGCCATCGCTTTCCCCCTGCCCACCAACCCTGATGGGACACCGATGTCGGAATCGCAATACAAGGCGTATCGCGCCGCGCAGGATACCCTCAAAGCCACTGGGGGGGGTATGGTGAGCGAGGAGATGCGGAGGAGGCTTTCGAGCATGTCGGGGCTGAGTGGGGATGAGCGGAGTGCCGAGGAGGATCTGGGGAACGGGAGCGGGATGGAGGATTATGATCGGTTCTGAAAATCGAACGCGAGAGAGACGGAGAGAGGGCCAGGTGCCAAGTGCCAAGTGCCGATCGGTTCGTGGCGAATCGGCGGAAAAAGTGAAGCAGTGTGAAGCAGTGATCGAGCGGTTCACTCGGACATTTTGAGAATGGTACTCTACCTTTGGTTGGAAAGGCTTACGTCGTGTATACTTGTAGCAGTATGTGTTTGCCTATGAACCATTTTACATGTGAGACTGCTCGCTCAGTTAGGCGATGTAAGCGTTCCCTTGAGCACAGCACGTTCGGTCCGACCGTTCCGGAAAGCTGTTGTGCAGTCGCCGTCGAGGTAGCGATCCGTACCATACATGTACTCGAGCTCAGTACTTGTACAGTACTCGTACAAGCACAAAATGAATGCCTTCCGCCCTGCCATTCGACTGCACAGCACTGTAGATACCTACTCTCTCGCCGTGCCACTATGGCCGCTAGCCGCCCCACCACTGCTCTGGGTGAGCTGCGGCAAGAATCGATCCAAGGCCTCGACACTCCACCGATTCATGAACATGGTTACGAACCCTTCCAAATTCCAGCCGATTGCGTCGACCGCTCTCATACGTCTTGCCAGCCGATTCGAACGCTACCGCGTTCGGCGCTAGCGCCACCTCGTAGTCGCGCCGCTCCGCCAACAGGTCCGCGAATCGCGAATAAGACTTCCAAGCCCGCTGCAAGGCTATCCCAGCGGTGAGTACACCCACGTCGCCTGTTATCGGATCGATAGTGTCGAGGAACCCTCGTTTGCTCGAGGCGGCGCTTGATTTTGCTCGAGTTAGCTGGGTTTTGATCTTGGAGAGCTCAGCTCGGTACGGAGCAAGGTCAGGCCGTTCGTCGAAAGAGGACATCGCGGTGTGGCGGTCGCTCGTCCCAGACAGAGTGAGCGAAGTGAAATCACGTCGAAGGCTTTCCTCCATGAGGGCTGAGTGGTATCTGCGTGATGGGTGTAGTCGTGAGCGGTGTGGGGAGATGTGGTAAGTCTCGGCTGTTGTCCATGCATATGCAGGCCTGCGGCCCTTACATCCCAACTCGGTCATTGCTGTCGGAGTGGATAAGCCGTTGACAGAACACCATTTGTCAAAGGAGGTCCGGATGTCGATACGGTACATATACGACCACAGGAGACCAGGGTGGAGGTTGATGTTGCCAGAGTCCTCTCAGACGCCATCGTCGCACCCTCAACACAGCGTACACTTGACGTGCCGATCCGTTCTCGCATTGTCTATCCCTCTTTTGTCGGAGTCTGATCAAAGGAGTGGAGCATCGCATTGGCGAGCCCTCGCGGGCTGACGGGACCCATGCTGAACCGAACCCTCTGTCTCCTTATCAGCTGTACCGCGTACTCGAGTACTCGTGCAGTACCAATCCAACTCAGGAAATACCACCCACACTCGTCGCAGACAATCTTGAAAATGGGCGAGTCTCGACCCGTTCGCTCCGTGTTTCCGGACTAACCCTCCCCAGCTCAACCCCGCACCATGGCCCACACCTTCACCCTCACGCCCCTCCGGACTCACTTCTCCAAGACCCCCAATCCGGCGGGAGCCAACCGCCTGATCGACCTTCCCGGGATACCTTCCTCGACACGGACGACGAGATCCACGTGATTGCCGGAGCGCTGTGGACTCTGAGTGTGAAGTACGACAAGGTGGACGAGAAGGATCGGCCCAAGGACGTGGATGGTCTGCGCAAGGTCAGTGGCGGCGGCAGATCGAACAGTCCATACTGGTCGTACTCCGGTCGCCGTCAACTTGGGATTCAGTCGCGGTTCGCGAGTCTCGGGTTCGACGAACAAAGACCGCGCTAACGGTGCCGATGTGTCAGTGGATCACGAAGCACAGGATCGAGGCGGTCGGGAAGCTCGCGAACAAGGTCGAGCCGCCATTCAGTGAGTTGATATCGCACCCGACGAGAACGATGCGCCCGTGAAGAATGCGCCGCGCCCGTGCTCGGCTGATGGACCAGCGGCGTGGAGTATCGACCAGATGCAGAAAGACGTCGGGGCGATGATGGAGGAGTTGCTGTCCAAGACACTCCCTCCGCCCGAGGAGGGGAAGAAGGGCAAGGAGAAGGATAAAAAGGAATGATCTCGCAGCCTCTCGCACCGGTGGAAGACCCTGCCGAGATGGTGGCCCAAGACGAGTGACTTCTCCGCAGACTGACCTGGCCGCCATCGCTGGGCTTGCGGATGACTCTGCGTCCAGCGCTATCTTGCTCCGAATGCACACATCCTTTGTGACTTTGAAGCCCCTCAGAGTCCGCGTTCGGGTTTGGACTTCCTTTGAGCTCCTGCTATTGTTGATAACCTATTTCCACCCGAAAGTGGGTCCAGTTCGCCCACCTCGAGCTTGCCAACCGCCCCATCTGCCAGGTCGAACGGTTGGCGCGATGGCATCGTCCAAAGCCACTCCTGCGCTGAACCTCCCGTCTGACGTGTCCATCCTCAAGACCAAAGAAGCTGCGAAGCACGGACTGGATGCGAGCGTTGGTGAAACCGAGGTCGTCTGGCCCAAACCTGAATTCGTGAGTGAGCAAGCATCTCGTGCTTCCTCCACACACATTCGGCCACATTGCGACACATCGCCCTCCAAGCATCCGACTCTGATACGGCTGACACGAGTTGTACTGCTGTAGGGCCCCAGCACGACGATCGAACTTGTCACCAAGGAGGGCAAAGAGATGAGCGGGTTCATCCTCCCTGCTGGCTCCATGTTCAGTCTCGGGTAAGCATGTGTCATATCAAGCTGCAATTAGAGTCAGGTTTGACTTTTCAGCGCCGCCATCCCAGCCAAAACAGTCCTTCAGTACGGGGCCTACTTCCCTCCGGGCACGATGGTGAGTATTGCTTTGGCGGCCACAACCTGTCAAATGATCCCGAGCGGCGAGCGGCGAGTCGCGAGTCAGACGGCGGATGATGACAACGTACCGCAGTTCCCCGACGGCGTGCTCTGCCCCATTCATGCGCGCATGGTGTCCGTCCAGCCTATCGAGACGAAGAAACCTCCCGCGGCCCCTAGCGAGCCGGTCTGCCTCATTCAGTGAGGTCTTTCGCGCATCGAAGCGCTTCCCCAACCTGTCTTGCCCCGAGTTGTACCCCATGTTACCGATCTATCCATTCTAGTTTTGTACCTGTCTAAGCAAAGTAAGGAAGGATGAACGACAGCTTCTTCTTCGCAGCCTCCGGCTGGACCTGTGGGCAGCATCAGCAACAGCACCAGCAACTGTCACAGCCATACTCAGCGTCATGAGATCACGTCGCAGCGGGTTGGTCTGCGGGCTCGTGATGTGATATCTGCCCTGCCCACTTACATCGCTACGGGTGACACAGGCGAACCGCATGCAGCCCTTGATCTCGTCCAGGACCTTCCCCTCAGCGACCACGTCGTGCACGTCCTGCAGAAGCCCCGCCGCGACGGCGCGGGCATTACCGGCGTTGGTGTGGAGGGTCTTGACGACCTCCTCGACGGTGACAGGGGCGTGGCCGACGCGCCAGGCGTCGTAGTCGGTAGAAGTGCAGATGAGGGTGTAGCTGCGACGTCAGCGATGCGGTCTCGCCTGAAGAGAGGTGCGCGGCATGATTGAGGGCTCGGCACCCATGACACGGACACACGTCGACATGTTCGCAATGACGCCATCGTGCTCGGAGGGGGATCACGTCGACTCACTCGATTTCGCATTCCCGGGCAAGCTTGGACTCGGGGACTACCGACATGTTGATGATATCACCACCGAATTGGCGGTACATCAAGCTCTCCGCCCTGGTGGAGAAAGCCGGGCCTGCAGAAGGTCAGCACCAGCGCAGACGTTGTGGACCGACAACTCCGCTCCCCCTCCCCCGCGCCCGTTGGAACCTCGCAGCTCACCTTCCATGCAGATGACGGTCTTTCCCGTGTGGAGCTTGACGGGCCCATCGTGCTGCTCCTCCAGGATCTTCTGGACTCTCGGGGCGACAAACGCGTTGAGCTTGTTGGAGAACGGGTCGCCGAACATCGAGTGCACGACGACGCCCTCGTTCCTGAAGAAAGTGTCCTCGCGGAGGGACTTGGTACGGTCGATGACCTGGTCGGGGATGATGAAGTCTCCCGGAGCGATCTCCTCCCGGAGGGAACCGACGGCCGAGAAGGCGACGATAGCCTGGACACCGATGGACTTGAGCGCGGCGATGTTCGCCCGGTTGGGAACCTCGGAAGGGGTGATGGTGTGGTGTGGTCCGTGACGCGAGATGAAGGCGATGAGCGCGCCGGAAGGGAGCGAGGAGATGGTGATGGGTGAGGAAGGCTCGCCCCAGGGCTGAATTGGCGAGTGTCAGATTCCGCAGCATACTGTATCGCCTGGAAGATGCACAAGGCACAGGACATACGGTGTTGACGTGGATCTTCTTCCTACATGGGGTAAGCTCGTGCGTGCGTGTGACCAAGCCCGAGACCGGAGTGATAGAGGAATGAAAGCACTTACACCACAGTGAGGTTGTCAAGGTGGTACAGACCACTTCCACCAATGCAGCCGACCAGGACTGGGCCGTCAGCGAGCGGGCTGCCAGCATGAACTCACCAGTCTCGTTGGGGTCCATGTTTGTGTATGTGGTATGCTCTTATGTGCGATGGTATTGAAGAGAGACAACGAGGATGACAACGAGGAATGCTCCAGTGACCTCTGTGCACGTTCCAGAATGGCGCAACCGGCCTCGCCTCGCTGAAAAAACAAGGCCGAAGGCCGACAACCCGGTCGGGGCACCGAATCAAGTTTCACCCCAATGTGGCGTGGCGGCACCATCCTCGATAACCAGATGTCCCATGCCTGTCTCGCCCTTGCTCCGGTGCACCCGCTTCCAAGAGCGTCGATGCAGACCGAGACGACAGTAGCTCAAAGGTACTCGCCTCTCCTCCCTGTCCGAAAGGCCCGGGGAATTGAGTTGACCACCATTCCTTTCTTCGCTCAAACACAGTTCGCAGATTGCTCGTACTCTCCTTTCATACTGTATGTCACACCCTTGACTTGTTTCATGACCTTCACCAAGGCAAACAGCCTTTCACTACATATACATATCGAACTGAGGCCGACTGTGCAAGCACATTCTCTTCTATCACTGGGCATCTCACAGCCCGTCCGCAGCCCACATAACACCATGCCTCCCACACTCGTCAAGATCACACCCGATGACCCAACAGCGGAGGTACCTGCTCTGTGGGTGGAGTTCTTTGACTCCTGCTCGGCAAAAGCGGCCCGAAGTGCTAAAGCGGATATCGCTATCCTCTCCAGTGGGTCCATTACATCCCCTCGCTATCCTGCACCCGTCCTGCAAACCATGCTGACATCAAGGCAGTCGGAATAGCCATCGGGATCCTCCTGTACTCGATTGTTTACGACTACGTGAAGGAGCGGGAACTCGCACAAGTACGGCTCGAAGACTCCATCACCGATCCATGGTCACAGGTGATGGAGCCTGCGCCTATGTATCAATATCCGACCAGCAACGAGAAGAGGAGCCAAGCAGTGCTTGCCACCGTAGCGAGGTCCGACACGTGAGGGTGTAGGTCATGCATGGGGACTGCTGTATGTAGCGTATAGATCATTTGGCGGCATCCCGCCTGGCGCGTTTGATCGCCTTGGCTTTGTTCGTAGCTTGGCGTTCGCCAAAGCCAGAGTCGTGCATTTCCTGCTACTGTCAGCATCCTGCCTTGCGAGACGCTGCTTTGAGAGATGTCACGCACCATGGTCGCCACCCTCCGAGCGACAGACACTGTATTGAGCTTCTCCAGCACCTCCTCCTCGGGCAGCTCGAGCTCCTGTAGCTCGACTCCAATAGTCTCCTCGATTCCCTTGACCAGCTCCACGTCCCGTTCCGTGATGATCGTCACCGCCACACCGCCCCGGCCTGCACGCGCCGTTCGACCCACCCTGTGGACGTAGTCGTCGGCCCGTCGGGGACAATCCCAGTTGATGACCATTGCGACTTCTGGGATGTCGAGACCGCGCGAACCGACGTCGGTCGTCACCAGCACGGGTACTTGGCGATTCCGGAACTGAGCGAGAGACAAGAGACGTTGAGGCTGGGTGAGGTGCGAGTGGAGCGGCACACACGGCACGTCGAGTTCCTTTAGGAGTAAGTGGAGTAGGTGAGCAGTAGCGCATCGCTGGGTGAAAATGATTGTCGAAGGGATAACGGCTGTCTCATCCTCGTCCTCGTTCTCCGGCGAGGGAGCCCTCCGCTTATTCCCGCCTTTGCCTCTAGAGCGGGGTTCCTTCTTCTGGCGTTTTGGCGGTGCGCGAAGTGCCGCGTCAATCTCCGGCAGAGGATGGTGCAGGAGGTAATAGAGATATGGGTCCCGGATCTGACTGGGCAGAAACAGATACTTCTGCTTCAGACCAGCGACGGTCATGGTGTCCGACTCGACGCGGTAGACGAACGGCTTCTCCTTGCCTGGCGCAGGAGGCTTGTTCGCGAGATCCATGATCGCGTCCGAGACCGTGGCTGTGAAGAGGCATGTTTGGCGTTTGGGGGGTATCTGGGAGAAGAGGTAGGCGAGTTCTGGAGCGAAAGTAGGGGTGAGAAGGCGATCGGCTTCGTCGAGCACCTAAGGCCGTGTCAGCATCCAGATTCGGGGCCGGACCATGCGACACGTAAGAAACGACACGACAACAACGACGAAGACGACGACACTCACCAGAGTTCTGACTCTGCTCAACTTGCCCTGGCTGATCCCATCACTCCTCAGCAGATCACACAGGCGTCCGGGTGTAGCCACGATGATATGAGGTCTCTGCTCCAGCTCCCTCGCCTGCGCCATCATGTCCAACCCGCCCACGATGGTGGCGGTCGTCAATCCGAGAGGCTTGCCGACGACGATGAACTGCTCGGTGAGTTGAAAAGCGAGCTCTCTGCGTGAGAGTCAGCGCGAGAGTCGGCGCGAGAGTCGGCGCGAGAGTCGGCGCTGAAGAAAAACTAATGCAAGGCAAGTGTAACGCACCGAGTCGGGGTGAGGACAACCGCCCAAACGCCGAATGGATCCCGGGCTATGCGCTCGACGATGGGGAGCGCAAACGCCATGGTCTTTCCGCTACCCGTCTTCGCGCCGCCGATGCAGTCCCGGCCTGGATGGATCAGCATGCCAGCTTGTGCCACGGATGATGACGCTCACCTGCAAGGATCGGCCCTACACATGCCGCTTGGATCTCTGTCGGTTTCTTGATGTTGATGTTCGCCAGTGCGTTGATCAACGGCTGTGACAGGCCCAGGGATGTAAATGTCGCGTTGACGGAGGGCTTCTCGTGAGCGTCAAAGGGATTGAGTGGCTTCGGCGGAGGAGGAGGTTGGATGCGAGTGGCCTGCTGCACCCGCGAAGTTGGGGCAGAAGCGGTTGTGAGTGCCGATCGGAAATCGGGTAGCTCTCCATCGACCTCTTCGGCGTCGTTCCCGTTACCGTTGATCCGCCTGGCGGGGGTTAACGACCGGCTCGATCCTGCCTCCGACGTCTCCCCTAGCTGCTCATCCGGCGATCCATCCTCGCTCTCCGAGACCGAGAGCTCTTCGTCCGAGTCTGGTCCGTCGCTATCGCTCTCGTCTCCACTGTCCTCGGGCGAAGATACCTGCTTGCCCTTGCCCTTCCTCGCCGCCATCATTGCTCGCATGACCTCGGCCGGATCTAGCACCAGCGCCGCCGCCTTACTGGCGACCGGTTCGGGTTTCGCCTTTCTGCTGACGGGTTTCTTGCTCTGCGACATGTCGATGTGTCTTCCAAAGTGGATGTTGCAAGTGAGGATGAGATCTGACCCTCCCCGACATGTATATGTTGTGAAATCTTCTCGAAGCCGGTGCCCCGCAAAAATAACCATGTCGGCTCGGATGACACTGTACGCGTATCCCCATCGCAATGGCGAAGTCCAACTCTGCTCGTCTTGTTCTATCCATCCCACCTTCCTCCTCGTCAGCCATGTCATAGTCGTCTCTCGCCAGGATGCCAACACCAGCGCCAGCAACGCCCGCCCCCGGGTCCAACCCCGCCGACCCGCCACCGATGCAGACGGCGGATCTCATCGCGTCACTCCCGGGACCGATCATCCGCCTCCTCGTCATCTTTGCCCGGCCCATCACGCTCCTCCGCGCCGCCGTCGAGATCCTCTCGTGGAAGCCGGGCAGGAGAGTGGAGAGCTGGATCGTCGTCGGGATATGGTGGGGGTTGTGTCTGGGATCAACCCATGCTTTCAAGTGAGTGATCCGGCTCCGAGGACGAGATGCTAACCGGTAGATACCTCTTACCACCTTTGTTGTTCCTACCACTCCTACCGCTATCCACCCTCAAATTGTCTCAACCATCCGCATCAGACAAGGCTCCCGTTTCGGCCACAACCACGACATGGGAACGGCCGGAGACGAACACGCAGGAAACCTTACTTCACACTCTGTCAGACCTGCACTCCGTCCACGCCCTGTTGCCACCGTCACCGCTCCCAACGGTCTCGAGCATCTACGAGCGGTTCCGCCAACTCGGCCCACTCAGGCTCACCCGCGGCCTCTTGGTGCTCTGGACGGTATGGCTCGTCCTCGGGCGGATCGTTGGCTACCGCGCCCTGCTTGCCCTGATCGGTTCGGTGCTCTTGACACTCCCTTCGCCACCCCTTGCCCACCTCTACGACCTCCTTTCGAAATCCCTTGCGGTCCGACGCGGACTCGCCCTGGCTTTCCTATTCGCGTTCGGCTCTCCGCCCGACCAGTCCTTCTCCATAGGCGACTGGTCCCTGAAGAGCTGGCTCAAGGCCAAGTGGACCACCTCTCGCCGGCCCTCCCTTGCATTCTCGTTTCGTCCCAAGGTCGCTCCAGGTGACCAAACTGCATTATCAGGATCGGCGGTGGAGGACGAAACCGAGGAGAAGGCTGGAAGTCCCATATTCTTCCGCTTCGAGGTGCACGAGAATCAAAGGTGGTGGATGGGTCTGGATTGGACATCGGCTCTGCTCCCACAAGAACGACCGAGCTGGTGCGATTCTCACCTCTTACCTGTCCCGCCACCCCCTTCATATACCCTTCCCCCGCCAACCTCCGTCGTCCTCCCCGCTCCGACCAAGTCCGATCCAAATGCCAAAGTGAAACGAACAGCAACCTGGCGATGGGTTGACGACGACTGGTCCATCGTCCGCGCGGGAGCCGGGAAGTCTGCCTCGCCCGCTGCACCTGCCGTCCCCTCTGTTCCAATTGCGGGGCACGAATCCGAAGCGGAAGGGTTCTCTATGGGTCAGTCGCCACCTCGCCCTTCAGCCAGTATGCTCGGGACGTCCCCAACGGCTTCTGCGGAAAGCACACTATTCGCTACTTCGCGAGCACAGTCTATCGCAGAGCAGGCCTTCACAAAAGGCCTCGAACGGCTCAAGACCCGTACTACTTCGCCCGTCGCCACCACAAAGGTCCCGGCGTCTCCGCGCGGCAGCTTCGAGATATCAAGAGCCCGGACCGGCAGCCAGGCAAGCGAGGATATCCCCGACGAGGCGGCAGGTCAGGGCAGCGCGTTGAGCACCGGAGGGGCGCCGGCGGCGGGAACACCGGTGTCAGTCCCGCAAGAGGTCATTGCCGAGAAGGACGATGCGACGGATGTGGACGGTTGGGTGTATGGAGATAACAAGTGGGAGAATATGGGTCCGCGAGGGGGTTGGGCAAGGTGAGTGGTGACTCATACGTCAAGCATCTTGGCCTGCGAGAGGCCTCGTGAAGTATCGTACTAAGACTCGCAGTTCACGCGGCGACGGAGATGGCAACGAAGAGCGATGTTGACCGAGACGGTCGTTCGGCTACCATCCGGCGCTGAGCCCGGGCTTACTACTTCTGTCGTCCCGCCCAAGTCGTCCCCTACAGTCGGGACCAGCGTGGCCCATGTGGAACCGGCCAAGGAACCCGTTCGGGGGCGGAGTACCGAGCGAACGACCACAGACACGACAGAGGAGAAGGACAAGGAGGTTGTCACCGTCGTGCCATCCTCGAGCACTACTTCGAGGGAGGACATCCTTCGACGCAGACTGAAGAACGCGATGGGTTCAGTGGGTGGGTAGGTCCCGCTAGAACGCAATAAGATGTGGTCAGATGCGTCAAGCATGCATAATGAGGTGACAATACATGTCGAAGTGTGTGTGCGAGACCAGCTCGCGGCGCCGTCCGACTCTGTCGTCTGGCTTCTCCCGTACATTCGGGTTTCAGCAGGTATTGCCTCAACAAGTTTTCCTGGCGACCATCCCGCTGGATGTTCTCCGTCTGGCCTGTCCCAGACCCAGCTCCAGCGCACTCCCCTCTCTCGGTCCTCTTCGGAGACCCAATGCCAGCTCGAGGCTCTCCTGCTCGCTCTCGACCGGCGCGGTGAACAGGGGTGACGAGGCGTTGGCGGGCACGAGCTGTCCAGCAGTGTCCCGCGCAGCGACACGAGCCCGTCTGTTGGCGTTCCGCTTCTCGTGGCGCTCCAGGGCGGTGGGAGAGTCGTACATTGTTTGAAGGGCACGCTTGCGGCGGTTGCACGTGGACGAGGTCACCGCGGCGAAGAGGTCGGTTTGGGCGCCATTCGTGAAGCCGTAATCGGCGTTGTCTGCGGAGTCAGCGGGGTTCCAGACTAGGAAGCAAAGAGAGAGGGACGTTTGGAGTGAGGTTGGGGAAGAGGCTGCCGGGAAAGAGAGAGGTTACTCACAGAACGGAGGGTCGTAGTACCCCTGGAGGTTGTTGTTCTGCTCCTGCTGGAGCCAGTAGTGGGGCTGTTTGGACCCGATGGTACAGTTACTCTTCTCGACTGGGCACTTTCTCGCAACCTCAGCTATCGCGACATCAGCTTGCCGCTTCTGCCTCTGGAGCTCTCAACACGACTCACCTTGAGGCAAAGCTACAGTGCCTGTTGCACCGGTGACATTGCATCGGTACCCGTTGAGGAACATCTGTTCACTCCCCGCGTCGATGTTGTGGACCCAGCCCCAGACGCAATGACAGCCGCCCTCGGGACAGGGCGGGAGGTCCGAGGGGATCTGGAAGTCGACGTGCTTGAACCACGGACAGGTGTAGTTGACTGTGATGACGGTGAAATCCGAGGGTTTGATTTTGGTCACGTCCGACTCGTACGCGATTGCGATGCCGCAGCCCATGACGTCCACGGGGTCTGGTGATTCCCATGCGTCGCTGGTGTGCATCGCCCCGGTACCTCCGGCTGGCAAGTCCCCCTCGCACGCATACAGGCCGGTCTGCTGCGGGGGGTTGTCGCCATACGTCGTGAGCGCCTTGTTGCAAGCGACTTGGCCGTGGTATGTTCCTCCAGATGGGAGGTTCATCATTGCTCCGGCGGCTGGGGGGTCGTTGATGTATCCGTGGAACCACCATTGGTTGAATGTGAGGTTGTACAGCGGAGTGACGGGTTCGGACTGGTTGGGATCGTTGGGATCCCATCTGGGCGGCGTCAGCACGGTCCGAAGAAGCGACCTCTAGCGGTCACGATAGTGTAGCCAGGGGAGCGAAGCCAGGTCTTGGATTGGGGCCGAGGGTATCGCTGCATGAGTACAGTACGCACCCGTACATCGCCGGGTCCCAGAGAGCGATATGCGCCGTCACCGAAGGGAGGAGGTATGCCAGCGCCAGCGCCAGGTTGCGGGAAGAAAGGGGAGCAGCGACCATCTTGTGTGTGCGTGTGCTGCGATGGAAACGAGTGTGGGTGATCGTGCGCGACCGGCGGGATGGAATCAGGATAATAGAGAGAGGAAGGAGGAGGTATTATACGCTGAAATGGACCCGCTCAGCGGTGTTCCAAGAAGTGATATGAGGAGAAGATGGAATTGAATGAGCAGGAAGAGATGGACGACAACTCATTAAGATATGATGACTACGCCGGATCCCCTGGTCGTCCGTCTCTCAATCTAAGTCACTACTGTGCGGTGTGCCTGTCTGCAGACGATCAGCCCCTCCCGACATCTAATTTCAGGCATTCAGGCCCTCCCTGACCCTTCTCTCTGGTACCGACCCCAACGCCGACGCCCGACCCCGCCGCTCTGATACTTGGCAAAAGTCCCAAGATGGCTCGCTACCAACCCACGAGACGCGTCGGGCGCCTCGGGCGAAACCTGAATGCCTGAATCCCATATGTCCCAACCCACGCGACGCGCCACGCTGCCACGACCGCCACACGAGTGGCCACATGGCTCTGTTCTGGCAAAGTGGCGCAGCTCGCAATGACAGGCGTTGCGGATGGCGGGCGACCAAGCCGGAGCCATGCCGGCGTTCCGGATGGGAGCAATCGCAACATTGCGTCGCCGTGCCGAGACGTCAGATGGCGAGTGATAATGGCTCGCGAACGCCTCGTGAGATCGATATGACGAGGGGATGGGAGGTTCAAGAGGGATTCAATGACGGTATTGCGCGGAGATACTGTGGCTCTCCGTCGAGAGACAAGCGGTGAGTCGTATCCTACTCCTCATATTACCTGGCATGTGTACATCCACGTCCTTGACTTGTCTTCTGGGGTGTCCAGATACATTCCACTCAGCTGCGCACACGACACATGTACGAGTACATCAGCGCCCATCGGAGCTTCACCTCTGACTGTCTGAACTCCGATTAGCCAGTTGGGGACCGGGGCAACCACCACCTCGCGCTGCATTGAAGGGGCTGCGAAGCGCTCTCCGAAACCTACACTACATTCCTCTTCCTTCGAAGTCAGCTTCCGAACAGCGACGGAAGCTTCTTGTATGAGTTCCCGGGGAGAAGTTTTCGTGAGGTGTGGTCGGGGCCTGCAGGCAGCGTGCCGAGAAATACGGGTGGTGTTGTACTGCGGATGATGTTCACGTCCCTCTTCCAGCTTCAACCTCCGACCTCCTGTGACCACGAGAGTGGGTGAGAGCTGCCAATTCAGGGAGTACCTCGGCAGATACATCACCTGTCTGGAACGTTTTGTCTACCTCGTATCGACCACCTACAGCATACTTTTACTCCTAACTCCTTGCTCAATCGCTCTCAGATCAATCCCGCGCTCAAACACTCACCGCGATACTGCTATAAAGTCCTGATACATACAGTGTTATGGCACCGTCCCTCGACGAGAAGGAAACAGTCAAGTCCCTGCTTCGGATATACGAGTCCTGCCTCCATCTCGACTCATAGCGACAAGGAGAGGACACCGAACCTGGGTACACCGAATCCACGGCTCCGACATGCTACGCGACGCTTTGCGATATGCTTGAAGGCGATATCGCCCAGCTGGACGATGAGGACAGGTTGGACTCGTGGTTGATCCCATTGAGTTTCCTGGCTAGGGCCCTCCGTTCGGGGGAGAATTTAACGAGGTAAGTGCGGTACCTACATTTCCCCTTCAGCGGGTGCTACACGATGCTATACGAGTACTGCAGTCCTTCACTGTCTCCTGCGCCTCAACTTATTCTCAGATCGGGATTTACCCGCCACATGACCGCAAAGACAACACATGTACAGTAGATTACCTAGAACCATCTGACTGACACCCCATACAGTACCGAATCACTTCTCCTCCACACACTTAACCAGAGCAGGATACAGATCGAAACGCTCCAGGACCAGCTGTCCAGCACGGCCGCTCGTCTTACCAAGGCACACCGCGCCTCGCAGCCGCAGCAGGAGAGGAGCGACGAGGAGGTCGTTGCCAGTATGTGGATAAGGTTTTGCGAGCAAGTCGCCTCGGGAGTCGAGCCCACGGTCGGATCTCGAACCAGGCGTACTTTCTAGGCTGGTCATTTGCCCGCGGAATTGAAGTTCCGGCGACGTCAGGAGTTGGTACGTACTCGTACAATACAGCAGCTAAGCGTGTGTGAACGGTCAACCCTTTGTTGTCCTTTGTTGTCCTTTGATAACTTCGCCTTTTCCCACCCATCGACTTCTCGCCGGCCTTCTTCGTCCGAGGACTCGGAGATCATGCCACCGCCTGATGTGAAGTGAGGGCCTGAGTGCGAGCGGCGGCCTTCCCGCTTCGGGGCGTTGGGCGGGCTTCTGATCACCTCATACCGCCGCCGAGGCGACCCGTACAGTTTACAGGACAATGGCCTTTTACATACTGTACCTCCGCTTGACAAGATATTTAGGGGAGAGCATTCTCCGCCCAAACCTCGCTGCTCGCCCATCACCTTTCCCCGGTTCCCCCTTCGAAGCAGCCTCGATACTGCCAACTATGAACATGAGTGGTGTACGTAAGGTATGATCAGACCGGCGAAAGCTAGAGCCTAAACACAGCTCCCTCAATATTGTACGGAGCGAACTCGAGCTGATCTCTCAACCCCGTTAGATGCCGAAGACATGCCACGGAAATAGCCGTAATCAGTGCCTCACACCGTCGTCATCGGTGGCAAAATCGGACAAGCCAGAGGGTGACTCGGAAGTTCAACATTGCGCCGTAAGGTACGCAGTCCTCTCTTTATCTCGTCCATGCATCCATCCACCATTCATCCGGTCTCAGTGCTCGCGACATGCCCATCTCACGGGTGCACAAGCTGGAAGCCGTGCTGGCCATCAGCATTGCGTTCTTCCTCGTGGAAATCTCGAGTGAGTCGGTGTGCGCGGTCCACCCCCGTCTCGCGGGGTGACGGACATTTCACGTTGTTCTCGTTCCTAATCTCCTTAGTCGGGTTCAAGACGGGCGCTCTGGCTCTGATAGCGGATGCTGTGAGTGTGTCAACGGTCAAAGAGATGAGAGGGCTTCGCTGACTTGTCAGTTCCACTATTTCAATGTAAGCAGGACGATCTGCTTTGCAGATCGGTCCGACTGCTAATCGCTCCTTCAACCAGGATATCGTCTCTTAGTGAGCCCCGTCGCCTGGTCGGAGCTCGAGGCTGGAGTCGCAGCTGATCCTGACCAGCGTCGTCGCATTGATAGCGACCAAGGTAGGCGTCCCGACATCCCTCCCACTCGCTGCGATGCTAACATTTCCAGCTGAGTCAGCGTACTGCTGGTGTGAGTGGACATTCTCCAACCCCCTGCTGGCTCTCGTCCTCAACCTCGTCCTCAACCTCGTCCTCATCCTCGTCCTCATCCTCGTCCTCGCTCTCAGTCCCGTCCCCAGGCATCCTCGTCCTGACCACCCAGCCACCGGGCTACACCTTTGCCTACCGTCGAGCGGAGATTCTCGGCGCGTTCTTCAACGCAAGCTTCCTCCTCGCGCTGGCTTTGTCCATCCTCCTCCAGTCCATCGACCGGTTCATCAGCGTTCCCGAGATTGACCATCCGCTTTGGGTTCTCATCGTGGGGTGTTGTGGTCTGGCATTGAACGTGCTGAGCATCCTCTTGGTACACGGTACGTCACATGCTCCCCCGGTCTCCTGCTGGTGTTCCCTTCTGCGTGCAAGGCAGTATGGGGATGGGGATCCACTGAGGGTGTGACGCGCCGTGTCGTTCTGATCGGGTGTAGAACACGGGTCGCATGATCATGGGACCTCACAGCAGATGGAGGCGCTAGATCTCGAGCTGTCACGGATCCAAGCTCCTGGGTCGGCGGTATCCGTCGGAGGTCTCGTCGATGTGAGTTCCGCGTTCCGCCTGCCGCCGGCGGACCAGCGGATTCCCCGCTGACACATCGTAGCATTCGGACCACCACCACGCGCAGCGAGCCGATGAACCCAAGAGCACGCCGAGGAATTTGGGTCTCCTCGGCGTCCTCGCCCACCTCTTCGGCGATGCCATCAACAGTGAGTGCATCCTGTTGAATCGGGCATCCTCTCCTGCTCATCTGACCCTCGAAGTCCACGTCCACGTCCATGTCCACATCCCACATCCCCACATCCCCGCGTCCTGTCCGCCTGCTGACACCCCGCAGACATCGGCGTCATCGTCGCAGCAGCGATCATGTGGAAAGTGCCCTCGCCTCACCGATTCTACGCCGACCCCGCCATCTCGATGGTCATCTCCCTAATAATCTTCGGAGGCGCCATCCCACTCGGTGAGTCGGCAGCCTGCTTCAGTCGCCACGCTTTGTCCGTGTCGCCCAATCCACACTGACGCCGTCGCGGTGTCTAGCGCGCAGATCCGCTCGCGTACTCCTCGAAGCCGCGCCGAGGGACATGAACCCCGAGCTCATCCGGGAGGATCTACTCACGGTGAGTCGACGGTCAGCCTTGACCTCATGCCCGGTCGGACGGGTCGTTGGTCAACTGCGCCGTCTCTGACGCTTTCAGATTCCCGGTGTCATCTCGATCCACGAGCTACATCTATGGCATCTAACCGAAACGTAAGTCCATACCTATCTCACCACATTTAACCCGTCTCGCTACCCTTTCGCCGCGTCCACGCTGAGTCCCATACCCCCGTGCAGAGACGCGCTCGCCTCGTTCCACGTCAAAGTCGACGTCAAGGACATCAAGTCCTGGCTCCCCATCGAGAAGGAACTGCGATCATGCTTCGCCGCTCATGGTGTCACGCACGTCACGATCGCGCCGGAATTCCAGTCGATATCGGGTAGTCCAGGCGGGGCGACTACCCAGGGCGAAGCACCGGGACGAAGAGGTCCGACTTGGGAATGTGATGCCGAGTGCGGTGTGGGGAACATATGAACCATATGGACATATGATTGGCACTCCTCTTCCTTCACAACGATTTCCGTTCTACTAACGCCGGCGAGACAATAACCATGTTGCTTCATCTCCATCCATCACGCTCTGTTCATATAGGCACTCGCTTTGATCACCACGTCATGCCATGCAAATGCATTCGTACACCCCACGCCGCTGGCTCTCTTTACAACGCCTGGAAGTTGATCGCATGAAGTGCTCTCCGTCGCTCCTTCTCGTCCTCCTTCTACGCCAACGCATCAGCCACATCCTAGTTCTCCCTCCCCAACCATGCAACGCCTTCCGACTCACCTTCTCCCGCTCGTGAAGCCCCAAGACAACGCCTCCAAGTATGATGACCATCCCAACGACCGCGGCTCCTACCCAAGGCACCCAATCCCCTGGATGGAGATACAGTTCCGAGCGCCACTCGGCCGACCTGGCTCGGACAGGTGGGTGCGAGTCGTTGTCCGCCGGAGAAGGCGGGTTGATCAGTAATTGCGAGTTGGGAACGATCGACTCGAGGTACGTCGTGTGCCCCGGCGGGTAAAGGGATGCGCCGACAGAGATGCGCTGAATCACGTTAGATGAGGGTCGGATCAAATCGGTTCGACCCGAGGGGCAGCGAGATGTGCAACTTGCCTCGACGTAGTTGTTGGTCCGGCCCAGCCCGACGAAGGCGTACGGCGTACCAAGCGCGTGATACGCGGTCTGAGGGAGCTGCGCAACTGCGGGCGTCAGCGGCTGAATCGCTGTCGATTTCATAATCAATCTACAGCCCAGGATTGGGGTTCACAGGAGGGCGATACACGCGTCACACACCTTGCTGAGCCCCTCGTCTCCCCAGGGTGTCGAGCACCGTGAACTTGTATGTCGCCCCCGAATAGCTCACGCCAAGCGGCTGGATCCCGTTAGACGCAGAACGAACAACTTCACGGCGATACCACTCACGCTGTACTTCTTCCCGCCATCGGCCGGCTGGCAATCACCGTCACAAGCCCCATTCAGTACTGCCGGTATTCAGCAACCATCACGCCGCTGCGTGCTGGGGGAAGTCGCATCGCCCAGGGACCCGACTCACCTTGCGCTTTGAGAAAAAATGCGTCGTGGTAAAAGTTGTTTTGGACGAAAGTGACTTTTTGACTGGCCTGATCTCCCGATCGCTGAACCATGATATCGAGTGACCCCTTCAGGAGTCAGCCCTGGCGCGCCACGCCGACCATCGGGTCAAGGCCAGCGTCGAATATGATACCCGACGGAGAGCTCAAACTCCACTCACATCATCATCTAAATCGAGCCAGCTCGCGCCTTGGGAATCCCAGATCTCATCCAGCACCTCCCATCCTTTCCCGCTTCCCACCCTCAGTCCCCTCTTCGCGGTCCCGGTGTCACACCCCGCCACTCCAGATTTGCACGGCACGTTCTCCAGCACTCTGACCTGCGTGCCGCCTCTTCGACCGCCGAATGGTCCGCCACCCGGAGCAGCAGTGGTATTGGAGATGGTGAGGAGGAGGTCGGGGTAGCCGTCCACGTTGTAGTCTCCCGCACGGAGGGGTAGGGGGATGGCACTCTGACCGGGGGGATGGAGGAGGAGATCGTGCGACCCGGAGAAACCGTCGAAGATGGAGGAGAACGGGATTGAGGTGAAATACTGCGAGGCACAGCGAATCAGCACCGAAGTTCTCAAATGATGTCTATAAGGAATAATAGGGATTGCGAGGACTGCTTACCTCGCTGCTGGAGTCGAACGAGAACTCGAAGCTGTCGTCTGCAACGCACAACTCGCCCCATCCCCGACACTTAAGGCTCTGATCGGATTTGTACTGACTCGCCTCGGTCCCGCACGCGGGCACCTGACGGTTGTACGCAATGTTGACTTTGCAATCGAATCCCACGCCGGTCGAGGTAGAGTGCCGATCGCACGTCGGGAAGACGATGTCCAGCGAGCCGTCGCGGTCTGCGCGATAATCTCAGCTATGTTCCAAAGAGCGGCACCGCGTTCGGTGGACGGATGGATGACTCACTCATGTCTGCAAAAGTGAGCGGGCCGCTGCCGCGTGGTAGATCATATGACCGAGCAAGTGCGAAACCAGCGGGTCCACGGTTGGTCCAGATTTGAATACTATGATGGGTAGATCGGGGTCTTTTGCAGTGCAGTACCAAGTCTGCCCCCATGAGCATGGGTACAGTGGGAGGAGATGTGGATTGGATGGCGCATAGCTCACCGGGAAGACAATCCCCGTTAATGTCGACAAAGGCGCTCGAGTGTGGACTCGCCAGCGAACACGCCTGGCTAGCGTCCTGCAGGGGCGGCGCTTGTCTATGAAATCAGTCCAATCCTGCCCACGACTCTGGTCTCCGCTTACAGTGCCATCCCCGAGCCGTTGTTGATCCATGCCCTCAGCACTGCGTCCGTCGTGCCTTCAGTCCCCGGCGCGAAGCCGAGCAACGACGGTCTCAGCGACCCGTCCGCGTCGAACACCATCGCCTGGACCTCGGTAGAGTGGGACAACTTCCACGGCGTCTCCTCTGCGAGGTGATCAGTCCTCCGGTTCTACAGAGCTTAATGTAGAGCAGTGATATCTCTTCTCACCTATGCCTCCGTCCGGACGACCGAAGAAGACCTGCATGCCCGTACTCTCCTTCTTGGAGGGCCACCACCCCTCGTCGCTCTCGTACATGACTAGCAGATCCAGTCGGCCATCATGGTTGAAGTCACCCGGTACGACATTCGTGACGGTGTTCTCCGCCCTCACGATCGAAGACGGCTTGTACCGGAATGTGTCTGATCGACTCGATGAGCTGGGTCCAACCTTGCTTCGTCGACTTGCTCATCCGACCTGCATCTTGGCGACATGGCACTCACCTCGGTCCCAGAGATGGACCTGCACAGACTTCCCATCCTGCGACAGCACGAATAGGTCCGAGCTGGTCTTATCAGCCTTCCACTCCCACTTCCATGACTCCGGCTTGACGCGGCGGGCCGCAACGCACTTCTGATCCCCGTTCCAGTCGCCTACCGCCGCGACTCGCCCTGCTATGTCCTCGAGCCCGACTGGACCCGCGTCAATCAGCGCTTCGGCGGAGAAGCGTTTCTGCTTGAAAGGCCACAGTGCGCTGGCCAGTTCGGGAAGGACGAGGGCTACGAGCCCCAGTGCTGCGAGGCGTGTCATCGGAAGGGCATGGGCGTGGTTGAGAATGTCAAGGATTGCACAGGAGTCGAAGTTATTATTGACAGCAGCAGAGGTGGGGTGGGTGGACCCGGCCGCATTTCGCCACGTGGGCTCGCTGCGACGGTGAAAGAATGCCGTGGCTTTTCCTGGCCACACGGGATCAGATTTGGAAACGCACCTCTCCATCGGACATGTGGTGAACTCCGTTAGTGGTACCCTAGCGCTATAAAAAAGCGCCTCATGCCGACGGGGGGTCGGCCGTCGGAGAGACGACCGCCGGCTTCGGCTTTGGTTCATGTTCGGCTTCGGCTTCGGTCGACCGACCGAAGCCGAAGCAGAACCTGCTTGATTTTCCCGAATCCACCTCTGTCACGACGCTGTTGCGCAATCAAGCGTTCAAGCTTGCGCGCAAGACACTGACAAACAAGCCGCTCACTAACGCGGCCTTCCGCCCTCTCGTCTCCTCTACCAGCGGCATGTAGCACACGACACCAAGGCGGAGATGACGGCCTGGGCAACGCTGTTGGTCACCCCCAATCTTGTGTTGGCAACGGCCAAGACATTCAGAATGGCGCCGTTCCTGAAATAGACTCGGAGTGAGCAGCCAAGATAGGCGGCGTCCAATCGGAGCAAAACGCTGCGCGCGGGAACGATAGGGTCTAGGCCAATGTGGGCCAACCCAGGCGCCGGCGGCCAAGATACGCCACCGGATGGAGAGCATGATGTCCCTGCTACGGGTGGCAACCGATAGCGTCTATTGTACGAGTAACTATTTTCCCCCAGGTCGCCGGTCGCCGGAGGCCAACGCCTCCGGCGAACGCGTTGCGGAACCGAAAAGCACAGCGACCAAATATACCATCGACAATTCGATATCAAACGCCCCACTTGATACTCCACACTCTACACTATCACAACGCGCACCATGTTCGACAAGCGACCCCGAAAGACATTTCGCGAGCTCATGTCCGCGGGACAGGTGTTCACCCCTTGCGTATGGGACTGTTACTCGGCCAAGGCGGCTGAAATGGCCGGATTCAAGGCCATCCTTCTCAGCGGCGCGTCCCTCGGCTTCAGCATGTCAGGTGTTCCCGACATGGGCCTTCACAACCAGGAAGAGCTCATCTGGGCGACCGACCGGATCTCGGATTACTCCCCTCTCCCCCTGATCATCGACGCGGACGACTGCTTCGGCGACGTCGCGCAGGCGTACAGGACGTGCCGACGTTTGGCCAAGGCAGGTGCCGCCGCCATCCTTCTCGAGGACACACCGAACGAGCGTGGTTACGCGCGCTTCGGGCGGGCGATGGAGGCTGCCACGCTTGCCGGCAAGCTCGATGGCAACATCGAACACCCTGTCGTCCCCCAGGACCTCTGGCTCGCAAAGATCAAGGCGGCATTGGACGCTTGCGAAGGTACAGACTGCGTCGTCATCGCCCGCACCGAATCCAAGCTCGAGTTGGGCCTCGATGACGCCATTGAGCGTTGTTTGCGCGCTCAAGCCCTCGGCGCGGAGATGACCTACGTTCATGGACTTCGCACGCTCGAGGAGTGCCAGAAGGTCGCCAAGGCTCTCCCGGGATGGAAGATGTTCGGCGATGTCGCGGTCGTGGACGGCAAGCCATTCGTCGAGCTCGATGACATTGCGGCTTTGGGCTTCAACCTCGTCACCATGCATTACCTCGAGAAGGGGTCGATGTGGGGCATGATGGATTTCGGCGAAAAAGTCTTCAAATCCAGTAGCACACGTTACTCGGACGAGCACACGATGGGCGGTCGGAGCAAGGAAGAGCAACGCCAGCTGCTGGAACGGGATATCGGCTGGCTGGAAGCGGAGGACGAATGGAAGAAGATTTGATGGGAGGGAGGCGGTAAGTTCTCGTTCTTGTCCGTCTCGCACAGACGTGAAGCTGATCATCCTCCAGAGGGGCGGTCGGAGCAACACGAGCTGCTGTACGGGATTGGCTGGGAAGGCGAGCGGAAGGAGGATGTTCAGCGGCATATGGAGGGAGACGGTTAGTAATGTCTCCTGTCCGCTTCGTACAGACCTGAAGCTGATCGTCCTCCAGTCATTCGCATCGTGGTGAGGACAATCAACCTGTGATGCTATCTGTTCGATCATGACTCGCGCGGGTCACACCGGCTCCGTCGCTGTCGTAGCTTGGATTTAGTTGATATTGTCTATGCATAGAGCTTGATACCGCTGTCCAGAGTCACGGTTTTGAACAATATGCGGCTATTTGAACATGGCGCATTCAGGCTGCTTCACTCGGCGTGCCCGCTCTTCATTGCTCCGGCGAGAGTCAAAGAACTCTCTCGGAGGTTTGGAAGGATCGCATCAGTCACCACACGTACAGAAGCATGACAGGCATCGCTCTCTGACCATCTGATTGCTCGCCGATTGTCAGTGACCAACGACACGGACATGACAGTTTAGCATGCCGTGGCGTCTTGGCGATCACCAGACTACAGCGCTGCCAAAGGAGATATGTACATGTACATTCAGAGTTGGCTATGTGAGTTTACATAGGCGCTTGGTAGCTGCCCTTTGTCCAATGCATTCATTCTGAGACGACATCCTCCGAGATGACTTCAGCGCCTAGCCCCTCTCGAACCACCTCTTCAATCCCTCCCCGAACGATTTCAGAGCTGCGTCGATGTTCGGCATGTCACCGGCAAACTGCGAAGAGTTAGCCACATCACCGTCCAGGGAGACTGTCTGCTCACCGTGGCACGGAAAAAGTTCAGTCTGTCGGTCTGATCCACACCTGGTCTCTCGACGAGGAACAATCGTGCGGGCATCAACAGAACCTCTGCCTCATCGATGAGATATTGCCACAGCTCATCCATCAACTCGCTCGTATTCGTCGTGTAGTCCCCGTTTACAGTCCCAACGAACGGTTTGCGGGTGGCTAGTTTGCCAGCGGTTTGTGACTGAATCTCGTTGACAGAGACAATCTGGGTACGACTGTATCGAGGATGAGACTTGATGTTGATGTCAAGGAATTGGAACATTCCGCCGCCGCAAGGCTTGGTGGAGACGAGGTCGGGATCGCAGTATTTGGCCATGCAATCGATGAAGTAATCTCTCCTCATCTGGTACTCGAGTCGAACGGCTAAGAAGAGACCGAGCATTAGCGCATGCGCGGGAAGTAGGTTTGGGAGGACTTACCCCACATCCAACGCATGAATCCGGAGATACCCCAATGCTCGGGTGACAAGTAGCTGGTCAAAATCGCTTGGCCAACATTATTAGGGCTTTGTGTGGAGGCCTCTGTGGAATCAACGTCAGTCATGGACTATGAGATGGGACAGACGTACCCCCGAGCCTCATCAAACGCTCCGCGAACAAAGCATTACACTGGATCCATCCCGTTCGGATACCGGGTCCGAAAATTTTGCTAAACGTGTCGATCCTCACGACTCTTCCTTCGATGTCTCGACTGAGGTAACTCTTGATACCAGCGTAATCGTTGAAAACTTTGGCGACTTGGTGTGAATGTTCTTCACCCAAGGGGATCTTGGCCATTTCTTCCCGAACCTCTGCCAAGATCGCTTCTCTCTTGGTAGCATCTGCCTCGTACGGCGTATACTGGAGCGCTAAACGGTTCGTGTCAGTCCCACTCCACCCAGAGGACAACAAAAAACGTACCGAAGTATGGATCATCTTCCATTCTGAACGTCAGCACCCTCAGGGGACGAGAACTCACATGATAACGTCGTGCTTCGAACAGATCTCATAGATCTTGTCATATCGCTCCGCAGGCATGACCGAACCTGTCGGATTTTGCCCACAAGGAATGGTGTAAATCAAGTGAGGCTTCCTCCCTCTGGTCGACTCATCCCAGTTTGACAGAACCTCCTCGAGATCCTCGGGACCATACCATCGTCATCGGTCATGACGGGGAAGAACTTTGCGCCTCTGCTTCGGCCATTGATCAGGGAGGTATCAAAGGAATACTCCTCGGTCAGGACGGTGTCGATTCCCTAGGCTTTGTTAGCTCTGGATCATGCCAGAGATTCTCAACTCACTGGCTCCACGAATAGCTGGAACACCTTCGAGATACCTGCGCAGATCGACATCAATACCATACTCGTTCGCACCGCAAAGACCTGCCGCCGGGGGAGCACTCACCGTCCGTGCCACCACAGGTGACAAACAGACCCGCATCCTTCAAGACCCGCCCGTGGATACACTCGTTGAGCTCCTCCAACAACTCGATCAACTCGGGGAAGCCATTCGATAGACCGTACTGCAGGACGTCGTTGAGATCGAATACGCCCGCCGGATCGTCTTCTGTTCCTGGACCAGTTTTCTTGAGATGGAAATCCTCAGTGTCGGCCGTTCCATCTTTCCAGCTCTCCAAAGAACCACTAGAGATGGACTCGATAGTTGGCATCGTGAATGTCGCATGCTTCAAGGGGAATAGAGAGTCTACATATGTCAACAAGCTCCTTCGAGACTGTCAAAGTTGACTCACGGTGAGGCATTCCTCCCGCTAGCGACCGGACTCCCAGCTTTTCCTTGAGCAACTTGCCCATGGCCTTCATGGCACTAGGTCGCTGTTCTTTGACGGCCTGCGCCAGGTGGTGTTGGAGATCGAGAGGCTCGGGCAGGGTCGGTGCGGGCGACATGATGATGCGGGTATAGTCTGGTAACCGTGGCGATGAGCAGCGAACGATGGAATGGATGATCCTACGTGCAGAGCTTGGAGACTTGGTCGACGATCGACGAGTGCACAACAGAGCGTGACCGAAATTTCAGTTCGAGACCGCCGACGGCGCTTCTCGGGAGTGGCTTATCGGGAGTGACTGCGGAGGTCGGAAACACTGCCGAAGGTGTCCAACGTGGTCCTTCGCCTGTCGCCCCCGGGGAGCTTCGCAGCTGCGGCCGGCGAAGCACTCTTGCCGTGATCGTCGGCAAAGGGGGTTTCGAGGGTGGAGCGGAGGAGCGGCCTTCGAGAGAGAAGAAAACCAGTCTTCTGGGCCGGGCTCCGGAGCAGCTCCGAAGTGCTCCCTGAGCGTTTCCAAGCCAGAACCGCGCTGAAAATAGCTAGTTTTGGCCATTCCTCTTCTCAACCAATCACCGATATGATGGAAAAAGTGTCCCTGTTTGACATGCTTACGCCGGTGGCGTACTCAACATACCCCACCTCAACTCCCAAGAACCCCCTTGTCGCTCGCCGTCGCCGGAGAAATGTACGACCACTTGATAACGACCGCCTATTTAGGTCAGGTATTATTGATCTACAGTACATCTTCTCCCATCTCGTAAATCTCATCTCCTCACACACCTAGCCCTCCTCAACCATGTCGGGTCACGTCGTCGACAACATCGACAACATCGACAACATCGACAGCATCGAAGATGAGAAGAATGTCAAGGACCTCCAGCCCGTCGACGTGGAGGTCAATGATGCCCTTGGGGGTCTGAAGACATCAAGGTCGACGTCCACACCCATCTCTGTGGGTCGTCATTCCGTTGTCAGTCATAAGAGCAGCCTAACGTCCGTCAGACGATGGTGTCCAACGCAAGATGAAGCAACGCCACATGCAGATGATTGGCCTTGCCGGAACTTTGGGAACTGGTCTATTCCTGGGCAGTGGCAAAACCATTCGCCAGGGTGGTCCATTGGGTGCTTTGCTGGCATACATGCAAACCGGGACAATGTCTTACTGCATGTGTGAGTGTCTTCTCTTCCATTGCGCCTGACCTGGTCATCGAGATCGTACGGCTGACGCTCGTAGTGATGTCCCTTGGAGAGATGGCTGTTTTCGCGTACGTTGAACGTGTCGTCATCCGGGCATACGTTCGTGTCTGAACTTGCGACAGGCCCATCTCTGGAGGTTATGTCCACTATGCCGAGCGATGGCTCCACCCATCTGCCGGCTTCGCCCTCGGATGGCAGGCGGTCTTGTCTCACAGCATCTCTCTTCCCAACGAGCTCATCTCCGCCACTATCCTGATCGGATACTGGGACACGAGTGAGCTACATCCATCTTCACGCACAGCCGTGGGCAGCCAGCTGATGTCGCTTCCCTAGCCATGACGAACGCTCAGACGGCTGGCTACCTCACAATGTTGATGATTCTCTGTGCTGGAATCAACTTCTTTGGTGCTCGTTGGTTCGGTGAAAGCGAGGCGAGTACAATATCGGCTGTTGCACACAGCTAGGCGGCCCGCTGATACCACGCTTAGTTCTGGTTCTCGTTGATCAAAATCTTGTTGATCACTGGCCTCATTCTCGCCGGCCTTATCGTTGACCTCGGAGGCAATCCGGCGCACGAACGTATTGGCTTCAGGTATTGGAAGAACCCTGGTCCATTCGTTGAGTACCTCTTCACTGGCGCCAAGGGTGAGCCCGTCAACAGATTGCCTGCCGACTCGAGAGAGGCTCACACCGCGATTTTCTCCCTGCAGGTCAATTCGCTGGATTTTTCATCGACCTTGTGCAGGCCGCTTATTCCTTCTTGGGTATGGAGTCGATTGCCATCGCAGCGGGCGAGGTGCAGAACCCCCGAGTCTCGGTTGCCCAGGCCGTCAAGCGAGGTGAGTGATGGCTGAAATATCATGCCACCCTTCACTCTGCCATTCGTGCCCTCGCCAGCTTAGAGTCGCTGACGCTTTTACACGATTTTAGTATTCATCCGTATCTGTCTCTTCTATGTTGTCGGTATTCTCATCATCGGTATGCTCGTGCCCTCGAACGACCCACAATTGCTTGCGGCAACGGGTACGACCGCCGCCTCATCTCCTTTCGTCATTGCCTTCAGCCGGCTCGGTATCAAGGCCTTGCCGTCCATCATCAACGCTTGTGTCCTCACCTCGGCCTTCTCGTCAGGCAACACCGGCGTCTACATCTCGAGCAGGATGCTGTACGGTCTCGCCCTCCGCGGTCAAGCTCCGAAGATCTTCGTCAAGACTACCCGTGGAGGTCTGCCCTTCGTGGCCTTGATCTTCGTCATCTGCTTCATGCCCCTGTGTTACATGACGCTCGCATCAGGAGCAGAGACGGTACTGAACTGGCTCACCCACTTGACCGCCCTGTGAGTGATCAATCCCATGTTGTTTCGTGGAGAAGGAGCTGACGCAGCTGGGCAGTTCCGGAATCCTCGTTTGGTGCACCATCGCCTGTACCTACATCCGATTCAAGAAGGGACTCGACGCTCAAGGAATCGACAGGACCAAGTTCATGTGAGTTTTATTTCGCCGCTTACACGACATCAGCTCACACAGTTTGCAGCTACTGGAATCGATTCCAGCCACTCCCCGCAATCTGGACCATCTTCTGGTGCTGCGTCGTGAGTATCCTCTCCGCCCTTGAACTGTGAAGGAAAGGGTTCTAAACGCTCGCAATAGGTTCTTCTTTTCAACGGCTGGACGGTCTTGTTAGAAGGCGCACGGGGATTGGCACACCGTGCACCGCACGGGAAAGAGCTGTACTCTGTGCATAGTACATAAACTGGTTGGTTAGCGCTTCTTGCCCATGCAACTGCCTCCCGGATATCACTTACAGATTAAGAGTCTGCTGCCCTACCTACAACAAGCCTGTCACCACCATGTCGACCGATTCTGCTACTCCCACTACGCTGTCGGCCGTGCCGAAGCTGCGCGGGAACGCCAACTACATCGAGTGGCGAGAAGCCATCGAGGAACAGTTGCTGGCTCATGACCTACTCGACATAGTCGAGGGAACGGAGGAAGAGCCATTCGGTCAGAAGGGTGTGAGGAAGAGGAGGGCGGGATCCGTCATGCCAACCGGTGGTACAGGGGACCCTGGGGATGCTCCCAAAGCTCTGTCAGCCGTGGAGGTGAAGCAGTGGAAGGACTGGTCGAAGCGTGAGTCCAAAGCCCAGGCTTGGCTTCGCATGACCTGCACGGAGGGACCAAAGCGTTCGATCATGGGGATGCTCTCTGCCCATGAGATGTGGTCCCACCTGGAGAACACTCACATGGTTCGTACCATTGAGCGACAGGGACAGCTTCTCCAAACCCTTGCCTCCTTCCGCCTCTTGTCAGCCAATTCGAAGGCGATGACGACGCATATGGAGTCGTTCCTTGTCACTCTCTCGAGGTATGAGACTGCGGGAGGAATCCTACCAGAGAGTCAGCAAATTGTTCTCTTCCTCAACAGTCTCCCGGCCGCCATGGAGCAGTGGAAGGACACCTATGCAGCGCTGGACGAATACCGACAGACCTGGGTTGAGCTCGAAAGGCTCTGGAACCGCAAGGTTGAGGACAAGGAGAGGTACGAAACCTCTAAGGGATCCCACTCGAATGGGGACGCATTGGCGACTCATGGAGGGAACCATGGCCAGAAAGGGAAGAAGACGGGAGAGAAGAAGGAGAAGAAGCAAAGGGACATGTCGAAGGTGAAATGCTGGACTTGCGAGAAGACCGGTCACTTCAAACGCGACTGCCCCGATGCCGAAGACTCGAGCAAGAAGGACAAGACGGAAGGCCAGGCGAATGCTGCAGTAGAAGCGGAATTTGAGGCGTTTGTTGGCCAGGCCGTGCAAGATGCGACTGGACTCGACAGCGAATGGGTTATCGACAGTGGTGCGACTCACCATCTCTCGGGTGACCCAAAGGTCTTTGCTTCAAGGTCCGACTTGCCTGAGCCCTTCAGCTTCTCCCTGGCGGGACAGGGGTCTCTCACTGCCGAGCAGATGGGGGAAGTGCCTCTGCGTCTGCCATCCGGTCACGGACTCAGCCTTCAAGACGTCTACTTCACACCCAGTGCAAGGCTGAACCTGTTGTCGGCTAGCCGCCTGCTCTCTCGTGGTTGGACGATATCCCTAGCGCCCTCTGGTGGTCGGATCAGCAATGGAAAGGTCGATGTTCCGCTGGAAAAGCGAAAGGGGCTGTGGGTGCTCACCGCCAAGTCGGCGAATCAGGCAACCCATGGTCGCGTGCTTGTGACAACCGGTGCAGAGTCGCTTCATGCTGCACTGGGCCACATTCGAGGCAAGAAACTTGAGGACGCCGCGGCCCAAGCGGGCCTCAAGGTGGCTGATGTTATGCGATCGGCCGAAGGTTGCTCGACCTGCGCAGAGGCGAAGGCAACGAAACAACCGAAGGCGGGGACAAGTCCCCGGGGAGCATACGCCGGCGAGCTCGTCCATGTCGACATTGCGGGTCCATTCCAGCCTGCGAAGGCAGGCGAGGACCACTTCCTGGCTTTGGTCGACGACTGGAGCAAGATCAGCTTGGTGGTACCAATGGGCGGGAAGACTGAGGCCTACCGGCATTTGCGCGCATTCGTCTCGATCATGGCGCGTTTGGCTGCCCCTCGGGCTGTGCGGTTTGTGCGCAGCGACGGCGGTGGCGAGTTTGGCAGCCTGGAAGCCCAAGCTTGGTACCGGGAGACCGGAATACAGCACCAGGTGTCGCCGCCATACACACCTGAGCTCAATGGTGTAGTCGAGCGCTTTATGCGCACGGCGAAGGAGATGATCACGGCGATGCTGAAAGGGTCAGCCTTACCACACGAGTACTGGACGCATGCGGCTCGGCATGCGGCGTGCATCATCATGAAGACGACAAAGGTGCAAGGGAAGACGGCATGGGAGAGACTCACTGGACGTGAACCGACCCTCCCGACAAGCCGTGTCTTCGGCCAGAGCATCACGGTCGCGATCCCGCGAGCGGTGCGAACCAAAGGGTCTCTCACCAACGCTCGCGGCGTCAGGGGGACGCTCCTGGGCCAGCGTTGGGATAGAGTTGGTTGGATAGTGGAGCTCGAGGATGGCAAGGTGATTGAGACCAAGGAGGTGAGTAAGACGACAACGAGCGCCGGCGACAGTGGCATTACTGTTAGCAATGCTCCCACGGGTGTTTAGTGTAATGGTAACACAGCGCAGATCCGGGTTCGAGTCCCGGAATATCCGTTTTGAGGGCCCGAGTTCAAATATGTAACAATTACGGGAGGATGGCGCCACATGGGCGCTATTCCCGTGTCGACACCGCAGACGGACACCGTACGTCTACCAAGCACCTCCTTCGACACCAATGACAGCGACCTTGACAACGGCTCCGTTGGGGACGAGGGGGACGAGGGAAACGGCGACGAGCAAGATGGGACCCAAGAGTACGTCCCCTCCGAAGCCAACGTCCATCGGCCGCCCCCAAGCCAAGATATTGCAACCCAACCGACGGCAACATCGGCCCCTCCTCGCATTCGACACGGCTGGACCTACGAGGTGCGCACGCCGGAGACGCAGCGCAATGCCATTGAGGTCGAGATTCTGCCGACCCGCACGCGCAGCGGACGCACTGGCAATAGTGGCGAGGCGAATTGGCTCAACTGGCAAGGTCCCGAAGCGGAAGAGCACCATCTAGCGTCTTCTGCAGCTATGGCATTGGTGATGACCAACCTCGATGACGAGCCCGCCAACCCGCACGAGGCCAAGCGCACTGGCGAGGCAAAGCAGTGGCTCGAAGCCATGGCAAGCGAGATCGCCAACATCGAGAGTAAGGGCACCTGGAGAGAGGTAGTGGTTCCCGAGAACCGCACACCCATTGGTGTCCGTTGGGTCTTTAAGAGAAAGAGGGACGAGAAGGGTCAGGTGGTGAGATGGAAGGCTCGCATCGTCGCCAAAGGGTATAGTCAAGTCCCCGGTGTCGACTTCGAGCAGACCTACGCCCCCGTCGGTCGCACAACATCCCTGCGCATCCTACTCACCCTCGCAGCCCAAAGGGATTTGGAATTGCGACAGGCCGATGTCGAGGGTGCATATCTCAACGGTACGTTGGAGGAAGAGATCTACATGGCCTTCCCTGAGGGCTACAAGCCCAAGAACGACCACGCCACAGGCCTGCGACTCGTCAAGTCGCTGTATGGCCTCAAGCAGTCCGGACGGGCTTGGTGGATCGAACTCGGCACCGCCCTTGCGGGTGTTGGGTTCAAGAAGCTCGAATCGGACTGGGGTCTCTACTACAGAACGGCGACCAGTGACTATGGCGAGGCCTTTCTCCTGGCTTATGTGGACGACATCCTCATCGCAGCGACCGCGAGCAAGACGATCGACCACATCATGGCTACCCTCAAGGATCGCTGGAAGATGACGGAAATGGGCGAGGTGCGTATGATCCTCGGCATGCGTGTGGATCGGGACCGCCCCTCTCGCACTGTCACCCTCTCGCAGCCTGCGTATGTGGATAAGCTACTCGAGCGCTTCACCCCGTCGGGCAAGAAGAGATCAACACCTCTCGCGATCCTCAAAAGGCTGGGACCAGAGTACCTGGCGGCGGCCAAGGAAGAAAAGGAAGCAGGAGGAGCAGGGGGAGCGGACAAGGTACGCTATCAAGAGATCGTGGGATCCCTGCAGTGGATTGCCACCTGCACTCGCCCCGACCTCGCATTTGCCGCATCCTGGCTCGCTCGGTACACCAGTGCCCCCACCGCCGGTCACCTCAAGGTTGCTCTCGAGGTAATCGATCACCTCGGAAGCACCCGCAACATGCGCCTCACCTTAGGTGGCAAGACGGCAAAAGCAGAGCTAGAGGGTTGGGTGGATGCAGACTGGGGAGGCTGTCACGACACTCGAAGGTCAACCACTGGGCACATCTTCATGCTCGGCGGCTCTGCAATCGTGTGGACATCCCGCAGACAAGCTACGGTGGCCTCGTCGACAGTTGAGGCTGAGTATGTGGCGGTGTCAGAAGCTGCTCGTGAAGCGGTGTGGCTCAAGGGACTCTTGGACGAGCTGGGTGTAACCCCCAAGGAACCCACTCCCCTGTGGTGCGACAACCAGGGTGCGATACGACTTGCACGGAACCCAGGTACTCACCGACGCACCAAGCACATTGCTATAAGGTGGCACCTCATTCGGGAACTCATTGAGGACGGTGTGGTTCGGCTTGGATACGTCCCCACCGCTTCTCAAGTGGCGGATATCTTCACCAAGGCCCTCCTTCCTGCGCCCCATCGCTCGCTTCGAGCCAGTCTCGGTCTGGTCCTCGACGGCGAGGACGCAGACCTCGAGGGGGAGTGTTAGAAGGCGCACGGGGATTGGCACACCGTGCACCGCACGGGAAAGAGCTGTACTCTGTGCATAGTACATAAACTGGTTGGTTAGCGCTTCTTGCCCATGCAACTGCCTTCCGGATATCACTTACAGGTCTTCACCAAGGGGAACTGGAATGTTTCCAACTTCCTCGTCGCCTATATCAACCTACCCCTCTTCTTCGGTGCTATTTTCCTTCACTGGCTCAAACACGGGAGGAAGAACTTCGTTCCCCCCGCCGAGCTCGACATGGTTAGCAACATTCCCAGCGACAAGGATGTTAGCTACAAGGAGCCACCCCCCAAGAACTTCTTCGCCAAGGTGGTCGCGTTCTTGTTCACCTAGGTGTGGTGGCAGGTCGACACGAACTATGCGGATGGGCAAGAGGGACAGAGAGTCGATCAGGAGAGTGACGTCTTGGGGACGTCGGTGATGTCGGAGTTACCTGAGTGCCTGTGGAGCGATAGATTAGTTACACATACGTTTAGTCCCACGTACATAGTTGTCCGCTTTGGCCAAAGTTTGCGCGATGAAAGAAAACCGTGCAGCAAATATCTCGCCGGCCACATGAGAATCGCTCACCCTGAGAGTGTCATAGAAGAAGCTTATACACAAGGCTATCGACTTTCTTGTGACTATTTCTGAGTAGAAACCCGATGACCGAGCTCTTCCCAGAGTGGCCAGAAGAGGTACTGAAGTCATGGAAGCTTGGAAGACCGCTTTGATGGCATCGTGTGCCAGTGGCCCACGGCCTTACTCACTCCGCTCTTCTTTCCCTGCTTACAGGTGTGACAGGCGTTGCCGATACCACGAACGGGTTTAGACAGCAAAGTCTAGAATAGGGGTTGTGACTGCGCTGATTGCTCCACATGTAGCAATGAGCCGATCATCGGATGCAACAGCTCCACGGAAACCCACCTAAGCAAGATGGTCGTGAGAGTCATTTTGACGGGACCACCGTCAAAAGTAAGCTAGTTGCTATTGTCTTTTATATCAGCTCCCCTGCTCACCTTGATATGACCTCGTGCGGCGTCGATGACTTCTCAACCTGGTGTGGGTTCCAGAATATCCGCAAGGAAATTCATGACAGCATCTTTGCATCGCACTCTGTCCCCTCCTCCCCCGTCTTATTATCATTCTGGCCTTTTGGGGAGGGATTCGCAGAGGCCATGACGACGATACCGCTCTTCATGATATTGTTGAATTGTACTGTATCATCTCGTACGATTAGTCAATGTTATTGTCGTTGTAAACATGTTGTTCCTCCCATTTATACATATGCGGGTATCGGACGCTGTGCAGGAAATAGCTTGGCAGTGCGCTCTATGTGCCTATGATCTATGACATCTTCAGATCGTCCTACGATGGCTTACCCTTCCTGACTCGTTCCACGCTTGCTGCCTCTCCCCTTCCCTCTCTCTTCGGCCGGTCCCGCTCTCCAGTCCCTTGCCGACCCGCCTAGTACCCCTTCTCAGGATCTACAATGTTCAATAACGGCTTACCCTGCCTGACCTGCTCAGCCTGCTTGATCAAAAGATCCGCGCCGAGATCAAAATACTTGGCGACGAACGAACTGGTATGGGGCGTGACAATGACTTTGGGATGGGTGAACAGGGGATGGCCTTGGGGGAGAGGTTCGGGGTAAGTGACATCCAAGACGACACCGGAGAGGCCGCCTTCTCGGTTGAGGGCCTCGAGGAGGTCACCTGATCGCGATCAGCAGGTAATTTCGTCCACAGGCCCTGGAAACTCCGCTCGCAGGCAGAACGAGCTGGGAGATAGACCAGCCGGGATGGTTCAGAGCTCACTAGATTTGACCAGGTCGCCACGCCCGACATTCACGAACACTGCGTCAGCAGGCAGGCGCGCTACGTAAAGTCGATCAGATGTGTCGATCACTGCGACTTGGTCCGAGAGTGACTTACCGAGCCTCTCCTTGGTCATCAACCACTCCGTCTTTGGCGTCGAGGGGAGACTAGCCACTAAGATCTCTGACCGACTCAAAAACTCGTTGAAGGAGCTCTCATCCGAAGTCGAATACATTTCAGACGGTATTGAGCCTTGAACGTCTCCTGTTCCAGGTATGACATACTGCAAGGTGGTAAGCACTATCACAGCGACAGGGCGGATCCAATGTAAGGGAGACGGAGGTGAGTGAGGCGGAGAACAACTAACCCCAGTGTCCGTTCCCCTCTTGCCGCTCGAGTTTGCCGCAATAATCTCGCAGTTGAAGGCTTTCAACAGTCTCGCTGTCTCTCTGGCGATATGACCGTAACCCTTTAATCTAGATGAGCGCCTGCAGCCTGTCTCGGGAAAAGCGGACAGGATCGGCTGCACGCTGGTCGGATAGACAAGACCCGAGGAAGGGGTTGGAGATGGAGTGAGGCGGTACTGTACACTCACAAGCAGGCCTACTGTCTTGCCGATGAGAGACCGGTGAGGAGGCACATTGTCGCTATCCCACCTGGCTTCTTGCCTCGCCGCGAGGATTTGCAGCGGCATCGACATGTAGACTACGCGTACACAGTATGCTCAGCACCTCTGTCGCTCGACATTTGGTCAAACGTACCATTGATGACGTTTGCAACGATGTACTGGGGGATCGCGACGACATGAATACCTGGATGGAGCTCAGCATCAGCTGTAAGACCAGTGGAGAAAGAGTCCGGCCCGACTCTCACCAGAGGCGGTGCACACTTTGATCTGCTTCCTGGCCTCGTTGGACGCCATGAGTCGGCTCTCCAAGAATATGTTCGCGCCAGCTATCATGAGCGTCGCTCGATGTCAGCTCCAGCCTATCCCTTCCCCGCCGAAGCCCATGCGACTGACCAGAAGATAGCTGGACCGCCTTGGTATTCGGCACCTGGTCCAATGAAGTCACACCAGGAATCCCGATCCAGTTGGTATACCAGACATCGGCCTCTTCGAGTACATGATCAGGTATGACCAGATTTGGGTTGAGCCCATCTCCGATATTGTAGACTTTGGGAAAGACCTTCTCGAGCTCGGCGACTTTCTCCTTGCTTATGGTCGCGGTGATAACGGCGGTAGTGAAGACGTCGCGGGCCATGACGGGACAACTTTCAGACTGGTCGACACAGGCGGATATCGTTCAAAGTGAGGTTTGCCCGTACTGCAGCAGATGAGCCGTAATTTGTTTTGCTTCGGGACCGGACCGTAAACTCAGTGGATCCCCCCCCCCCATTGCTCGGTCAGAGGGCCGAAGGTAGAAGCTCGCCGGCGGCCACAGTGGATTGCCATTTTCCCCTAACGCTGAACTCCGGTCATCTCCGACTCTCCGGTCGCCCCCAGCACCTTGATCCATCATCCCTCTGGGACCTTCTGTGCGTTGGTATGCATAGGATGTATAGGTAGGGCCGTCCCCCGCAAATCAAGAGCCTATGCACTCAAACATACAGTATCTGCACAACAAATCAAGAGCATAGCTGCTCTAAACATGGCTGGACAGGGGGAAAAGGAGGGGTCAGAGGCTGGACCGCAAAAGCCAAAAAGAAAAACCTCAATTGAAGATACGAATCGCGGCCGCCAGACACGCGGCGGACAGGACGCCATTGGGCAGATGAGGTGCGCGCGGTGCAGGTCGCGACGGTTGAGGGAGGCTTGCACGTTCGATCTCTCCTTTCAGTGCTGACGTGATGTGCCGCGACCACGAAAGGCGCCGTCGGCGGTGACTCCACAAACTGCGCTTACTACAGTACACGCTCACGCTGATCCGGCCCTCCTTGCCCGCGGCGATCCTCAGAGTGGCCGTTGGTTGCCAGGCCAATGCGCCATCATCTTCGATGTACGGATCCGCGGCCGAGCAAGTCTTGGGTGATTGTGAGCTACTTGCGGTGGCTAACTTCGCATACCACAGCGTACTGACAACTTCATTCGAGGGAAAGCGCTCTCGACAGTCCGACGCAGCATAGACAATGAACTATGATAGACCTTGGATAAACATGGTGCCTTATTGAGCGAGGTCAGATTGCTGAACGTTGATCGCTCCCAGGATCTCATCATGAGCTTGATGTATCGTGCAACTGACCGGAGCATGGGTATCCAGTGAGCTGGTCGCACGCAGTCGCCAGTCGGAGTGTGAATTTCATATCGGGCCGAAGGAAGAATGGGCCAAGAGAAAGGATGCGGCAACTGAGATCTCTGAAGGGTTGCGTGGTCCATATGTATGCATGGGAAACATGGTCTATGGGATACCCACGGGGCAAGATGCGCTCTACGAGAGAGCGGACATGGTCTGCATTCAAAGTAAGCATTGGGCAATTTCGAGGGGAAACGATTGAGCACGGGGACACCACTCACGATCAATCGGCCTCCATCGACCACGAGCACCGCGTTGTTCATGTACGAGCCCGCATCTGACCCAAGCATCAGGACCGGGCCGGCAATCTCCTCCGGGTTACCTGCCCGCCCTGCTGGAGAGACTTTGACAGCTTCGGACAAGACAGGCATAAGCACTTTGCCGTCGCCCGTCATGGGTGAGGGGAAGATGCCAGGGCACACTGCGTTGACGCGAATCTTGAAGGGGATGAGTCGCGAGGCGAGAAGGGAAGTGAGGTGGAGGTCTGTGTGTTAGCCAGGAGTCTTTTCGGAAGAGACCCACTTCCTGCCTTGGTAGCCCCCAGAGTGATCGAGCTGCCTCGGCGTTGAAGGCCTAGCGCGGCGAGAGAGGCAATGTTGATGACCACGGGAAGGCTAGACTTGCGGAGTAGGGGGATCATGGCGATGGTGGTAAAGTAGACGCCGTTGACGTTAACCTTGGTCATGTCGACAAAGTCTTCCCTGATATTCTAGGTCAGCTGAGGCCATCAGGTCTGCGAGTGGGACTCACTCCTCGATACCATTCCACAGCATGCTCTGGAGGTTCTCGACTGCTATATCAGCAACGTCTTGATATCAGACTCACCGTCGTCAACCTCGCACTGCTCTCGCCATGGCTTCAAGAGTCCAGCGCAGTTGATGAGCACGTCGACGACCGTGGTAATCTGGGCAATCTTCCCGGTCATCTCTGTCACGGCAGTTTTGGACGAGACGTCGCCTTGGACACTGGAGAGTAAGCGCCACTCTGCGTGTCACCTGCTCACGGGTAGACCTTGCCCCCATTGGCGGGAAGCGCGGCGTTGATCTCGCTTGCGGTCGTCTCGAGGACATCGCCGCGTCGACCAGTGATGACAACCTTGGCGCCGTTGACGGCGTATGCCGAAGTCAATGTTCTGCCGATGCCTGCAAGGCGTCAACGACGGATGGGTTTTGCAGGCACTCACCAGTTCCACCACCAGTAATGACGACCCACTTGTCGCGGACGGTGAAAAGATTGGTCACTTGGAAAGACGTCAGGTCGAGCGACATTTTTGCGTATGGGAGAGTGTGAGATGGAGATGTGCGATAGCGAGTGGTCCGTTGTGGAAAGGTGATTTAAGAATGCGAGCTTGGCCACCGGCGAGCGAACCGTTGGACGGGATCGGGTGTCGGCCAAGCTGGGGCACGCGGTCCAATGAAATCGTTGGATCGGTTCCACGGCGAACTATCTCGGGACAGGTCCGAGATCACGTGGGCCGCAAGTGACTCGCAGCCTGTGTCCAACGATTTGGCTTCCCTCCCCTCTATCATACCATTTTCTACATCAAACATGTCGCTCCAAGGCAAGATCTGCATTGTCACGGTGGGTCTGGTCGACCCCGACACGAGCTGAGTGTATGCAGGGGGGTGCCTCGGGCATTGGTTTGTCCACGGTCAAGGCGTTTTTGGCAGAAGGTGCTCGTGGGGTTACGATCGTCGACTTGCACCAAGACGCTTTGTCCACCTTGAGGGCGGCGCTGCCTGCACAAGACGCTGAGCGGGTACTCTGCGTTGCTGGGAACGTCAGCGAAGAGGCGACTGTCGAGGCCTACGTGTCACAAACGATCGATCGTTGGGGTCAGCTTGACATCAGTGTTCAATGCGCAGGTGTCTCCCAAAAGAGGCTGCCGCTCCTGGATACGGACGTCAGCGTCCTTGACAGGATTTGGAAGGTCAACGTTCGGGCCTGTGAGTGGTATGTCGATCACAGCGCTGACCAAAGTATACATTGGCATGCAAAAGTCCATCAGAGCGATGCTTGACTCGCCCTCAAAGGGGCAAGGATGCTCGGTTATCCTCATTAGCTCTCAGATCGGTCTAGACGGTGGGTGTAGGTCGTGTCAATCGCTAAACTTGCAGGAATGCAGGGGCTGGCGGCGTACAGCGCGTCCAAGTTTGCCGTGCGTGGAATGATGTCCTCGGTCGCGCAAGAAGTGGGCCCGTTGGGTATTCGAGTCAACGCAGTCTGCCCTGGACGTAAGTTGAGAGCCTTGAAAATGCTGACCTCAGCTATCGACACGCCTCTTGTCAGTCAGGTGTCACCAGAGGCCATGAAAGTGCACACCGAGAAGGCAAACCTGAAGCGGATGGGTCAGCCAGAGGAGATCGCGGCCGCGATAATGTTCCTGGCCGGTCCTTCGGGTTCGTATTGCAGCGGTACCACATTGAAGGTAGACGGCGGGTGGAGCAAGTTCTGCTAGTTCTGTGATGCAAGTCGCGTAATGCAACCGGAGTCGAGCACTGTACTTGTACATCTCGGATATCTATGATGCGTACAAGTGTGGCTAAGCCGCAGCCAAGTCTGCTGCGAAAGCTTGTTTGGCCTTGGCCAATCGAACGTCGTCCGCGGCGTCTCTTACTCCTAGGCCCTCCACAGTTCGCGCTTTCACAGCCATGTACTCGTCAGAGTACCCTGAGAGCTGCTCAACCTGGCCTTGAACTCCCAATCGCTTAGCCTCACTGTTGAGCCAGCTCGCAATCTCCCTGACAAGCTTGGGCTCCTCGACTTTGCCGTACACGTGAATGTTTCGATCCGACACCGCGCCGCGGCGTGCGGCATACGCCCGCTGCATCGCTGGGATCGACGGCAGCTGAGCCTGATTCGACCACACGCGGGTCACCTCGATTCCCTGGTATTCGAAAAAGCTGAAAGCTGATATGTTGGCGGGAACACCGAGCAAACACAGGGTCGGGTCAGGGATGTAGAAGAGATCCTGGTGCAGGTTGAGCACCGTGTATTGCGACTGAACGATTTTGGTCGACTCGGAGGTCCGTCGAGCCTGGTAGTCGCGCAAGAAAGGATACGAGTGGTAGTAGCCGGTAGCGAACAGTACGGAGTCCACCTCAATGACGCTGCCATCCAGCATTTCCACCTTTCCGACGGAGCCGCAGGGAGGCAGGAATCGCTTGACGGTAGGCACGATGGTGCACGTCGAAGCGAGCCGATCGCGGAAAACGGCCTTGACGATCTGTCTGTCAGCAAGTTTAATACAGTCCGCTTACCTTGGTGTCAGGCGAGTCATCCGTTTCGAAAGGACGCGCCGTCACGTAGACGTTATCTGCGTAGACGCTGATTTCTCGCGCCATATCTGATCCAGATGGTCCAGAGCCAACAACCAAGACATTGCGGCAACCTTTCCAGTCCTCGCCTCGTCGGAAGGTGAGAGCGTGGGAGAGTCGGTCTGGCCATTGCGCCTGCCACTCGGCGAGACCTGGGATGTCTGGTGTCGCTGGTGCGTTGTGATGACCGGTGGCGCAGACGACGGCATCATAGTCGTCGACCGAATAGGTGATGGTCACCGTGGTCGAATCGGCGTCTCTAGTTGTATTGAACGTCTTGCTCCAAACGCGCCATCCGTTCTCCACCTCGTCGACTTTCTCCACGCGAGTGTTGTAGCTCGCGACCGAATCGATGTCGTGGAGTGCCGCGTATGCTTCCAAGTACGCTTGGTGCGCAGAGTGAGGGTAGTACCACTCCTCCGGTTTCTCGGCGTCGCGTGACATGCCTTGGAAACACATCAAAGGCGAAGGGATGTTGTTTTTGAGCGTAACGTATGAAGGACCAGGAGGGGCAAAGGACATCGCCATTGCGTTGACCTGCGCATCGGCGTCTTGCCCTCTGAACACCGTTTTCGACACCGATGGGTAGACCGGGTCCTGGAGTTAGCTTGGTCACAAGAACGGCTCACAAGATCAGGCTGGTAGTCGACTTGACTCGGATCCAGGGCCGGAAGCTGCGGCGTTGCTGCCTTGGCCTCTTGGTATTTCCATATCCCTCCCGGGTACGAATTGCGTTCGTAGAGTCGAACTTGCTTGCCAGCGTCTCGCAGGCGTCGGGCAATAGGCAGCTGACAGTCAGCGCTGGAGACTTTGTGACTCACTCCTGACGCACCAGCACCGATGACTGCCACGGTGCGGATCGGTCTGGGAAGCTCCCAGTACTGAGTCTCGATCGGAACGGGGTGAGGCATGTTGTCAAAGATTGTTGATGCTTTCGGCGGAAACTGAAAAGATGCTATGATAAGGGATATTTCTTGAGACCGAGATGAGCCCTCGGCACTGGACGCCGGCGGCCAAGGTGACTTTGAGCTTGCCGCCGGCGAGTTTGACAGCGTCATACGGTACATCGGGCGTGAGCACCGTGGGCAACCTGAATCAGGGTCTTTCCTGAGAAATGGTAATTAGCGAGCTAATTTCAGGGTTCATGGCAGTCACCGTAGCGAACGTGATTAGCATGGCATTTAAAACATAAACTCCTTCCACCGCAGCCAGGAGGAGAAAAGTTTACGTAATATGAGCCGACATGTGGTACGGTACGGTTAACCCACTTCCCGGTCGTCTTCGTCGCCTGTCGTTTACACATTCATCTGCTCCGGCGCTCACCGACATGAGCCTGGACAATGATGCGCACGCCGGGTCATCCAGGACGCAGAGCTACCCCTCCGCTCCGAGAGTCAGCCAAGTCGACGCAGACGAGCTCGACGAGGGTCTCGTGTCCATGCTGGGCGAGAAGGTCGGGCAGGCTCTCGGCAATTTCAAGGTGAGTGAGGTGTGGACAGCGAAGACGACGAGGCGAGCAGCCGAGAGTAGGTGTGACGGCGGCGGCTCGTCGACCTTCGACCCCTCTTAGCCATCGAGCATGCTCCTATTTGTCCACAGTAAGGCCAATGCTTATCCTGTCTCGTAGTCATCCTGGTCTCATGATCTCAAGCCCGAGGTTGCGCTGGTACTCAAATTGGTGATCTTCCGGTACGGCGTGCTGGACCCTACGATCCGTGCTTCCCCGGGCGCGAAGCTCCAGAACCTCAAGCTTGTGTCGGGACGACACACCTCTCCCCCATGTAAGTGTATCCACACCCTAGAACTCCCGCCCCAGGCCTGCTCGCCAGACGCTCATCTCGCAGCGCTGCGAAAACGGATACTCCTCTACCTCCTCCTTCATCCCCCCATATTCCCTACGTACGTGCTCACCCGGCTTCGCCAACATGCATTGTCGAGCCAGTGGCCCGATTTGCCTGCACACGATTGGAGACGAAACGCGTGGCGGGCGATCGTCCGCGCAGAGAACGCCGCGAGGGCGTGGGAGCTTCTTGGTTGGGGTTGGTTCTTGTGGGACGGACAGTGAGTCGTGACAGCCATATGTCTACATGCCCAAACCGCAGGGCGAGATCCACAGTGGGGCGCGACTGATACTGAGACTGATGATTAGATACCCCTCGTTGCTCATGCGGATACTGGGGCTGCGACTCGTCCCGTCCTCGCCACACCTGACGAGGCTTGTATCGTACGAGTTCATGAATCGCCAGCTGGTTTGGGGCGCGTTCACGGTACGTCGGAAGCGACGGATGCGTCGGACTTCTACCTCACCTCCACTTGTGCCCCCTCTCACCCCCCTATGTCGTTCATGGTCTTTATATATTGCCGCATAGCGGGATTTTGTCTGACATGAGCAGGAATTCCTCATGTTTTCCGTCCCCCTGTTACCACCCATCCCGGCCTACCTGACCCCATCCGCGCTACTTGCCCCGCTCAAGTCCTTCCTATCCCAACCCACCTCGATCGACTACAATTCGCTACCAGCTCTCCCGTCACAGCACCAATCCGGCACCTCCACCTCCCCCGCAGGTCCTGTCCACACCGGACCGCTCGCCCACTTACCCAAATCCACCTGTCCAATATGTTATCTCCGCACGACCTCTGCTCCCGTCCCCCTCGTCTCGGGCGGTTCGGGACCGCAGATCTCCCTCCCTCCCATACACGGCACCGAGTGGGGCTCGCAATCGCACACCGCGGACTTAGAACACGGGGACATCGCCCAGGAGGAGGAAACGAGGATATTCGTGCCCGCGCAAAGCAATTGCAGAGGAGGGTGCAGGTGGTGTTATTACTGCATTGCAGAGGAGTTGGTGAAGCAAAGTGAGATGGAGTCGGGACGCAAGGCGGGGGCGAGGAAAAGGAAGGGGAACGGGAAGGAGGGGGGCAAGAACGGAGGGGAAGAGGAGGGATGGACGTGTCTGAGATGTGGAGGTGTCGTCTCGAGGGCATGGCGAGTGGGAGCGGAAGAAGAGGACATGGCGGGTCAGCAGGACGTGCAGGATGGCGTCGAGTCGCCATGAACTCGAGTCGCTCAGTGTCGTCATGTCCAAGGCGTGCGGCGAGTGGCGTCCCCCATGTCTACAAGTCAGCGACTCAGCGTATTCGCAACCTCTTCGTCGGCATACCCTAGTCAGTACTGTAGCAGCATCGTCCGCATCCACTTCCACACCATCATGCATTGCACCCGTTTCGACCCCGCTTTCCTCTGCAGTCTATACCACCCCATTACATCTACTCGTTCAGCTCCCAGTCGTACGCCATGACATCTACCCCATCAGCACTCATCCAATCGTCATGATCGGTTCGGTTCCAAAGCCCGAAACGTCCGAAACGTTCGAGACGTCCGACTCCGACTCACCGTCCACGTTCGGCCGGACATTCTCGGTGACGACCTTGACGTGCGCCTCGGAGACGGCGTATTTGTCCAGCGCCTCGCGCGAGGAGAAGACGGAGTAGAGGCCTACGAGCGAGCGTGAGCAAGCGTGAACGGGCGTAAGCGGGCGTGGAGCCATATTGAATGGGCGTGGAGCCATATTGAATGGGCGTGGAGCCATAGTGAAGGGGCGTGGAGCAATAGTGAACGAGCATCGATGAGGGTGAACGAGTATCGATGAGGGTGAACGAGCACGCGTGAGCCGAGAGCTATCCATGCGGTCTAGTAGACGCAACCCGATCGCTTTGATGTGCATGGTGAATCGACCTAGGTCGGAGAGAAGATTGTCGCGGTCACTCACCCCAGTCGAAGCCCTTGGCTCTGGCGTCGATCAACGGGGGGCCGAGGTGCATCTGTGTCGGTCGTCAGTACTCTCGGTTAATCTGCCAGACACCCGCACGTCCGCTCTCGCATGTCACCACTTCCACTTCCACTTCCACTTCCACTCCCACTTCCACTTCCACTCCCACTTCCACTTCCACTTCCACTTCCACTTCCACTTCCACTTCCACTTCCACTTCCACTTCCACTTCCACTTCCACTTCCACTTCCACTTCCACTTCCACTTCCACTCAAGTCTCCCCGCATCTCTCACCCGACTCGTTCCGTCCAAGTCGTCAGGCATCCCTCCAACGCCGACACCTACGCCGCGCCAGCGCCCACGCGACTCATCACCCCTCCGACACCCTCCGAGACTCACGGTCTCGGGTCCCGGGACATTCTTCAGCGCCGAAATCGCCTGCTTGGCCTGGGCGAGCACCTCCTCGGTCGACGTCGAGGTGAGGATGGAAGGCCTCTTGAGCTTCCAGAGCACGATGTGGATGACCTCTAGGCGGGGTGAGTGGGTTGCGGTGGGTTGTGGACTTGACTGGCTCCGGAGAGAGGAGATGGTTTGGATACTTACTTCCCATGGCTGGATGTGATGCTGATGCCTGTGCTGGTGCTGGTGCTGGTGCTGGTGCTGGTGCTGGTGCTGGTGCTGGTGCTTATAGATGTGAGCAAGAGATGGGAAAGATGCTGGAAGAAAGTAGATAGAAACACGAGCTGAACCAGTTGAGCCAGTTGAGCCAGTTGAACCCCGCTGAACGCCGCTCGGCCATCGGGACAAGCCGGCCCGAGCCGGGTGGGGTCACGACAGATCACGTGATCAAACAGCCGTCCATGGGGACTCCGCTACTCGCAGCAATCGACCAACAGGTGGAAGATAGATATCTTGCTGAGCTTCCTTCCCTCGACCTCTCCTCCAGCAGCTCACCATGCCCCGCGCTGCCCGCGTTGTATCCCTCCCCGTACCCGTACCCGTCGCCATCTCCTCCCTCCTCGCGCCGCAACGCCCAGCTGGTCCGCACGAGAGCCTGCCAACTCCCTCGGCAGCGGTATTGGGACCGCTACCACCTACCACCCCGCTGCACCTCGCTCTCAACTGGTTGGCGCTCACCGATCTACCAGAGTACGAGCCGGACTTCGCATCCCGAGCTGCCCCTGCGTTAGGCGGCTCTTCTCGAGCTGCAACCCGTGGCGCCGAGGTGGATCCGGAGGCTGATGGAAGTAAAGGCTATGGAATGGGGCCGCCAGCAGCCGAGGAGAAAGGGAGGACGACGGGCGCACGGGCAATAGTCATCGCGGGATCGAAGGAGGGATATTACAAGTCCCTGGAAGAGGACGATGAGGACTGGATGCGGGATCATGGAGGGGACTACGAAGTGCTTTGCGGGCTGAACAGGATAGATATGAGGCAAGTGCGACTACGGTTATCCAGGCGTTCACGGCGTTCCTAGGAGGCAGGAGGTGTCGTGGTGTTCGGTGTACCGAGCTTTCCAAGGGATCTCAGGAGGTGGGGCTTTGTGTTCGTACTGACACAGAATAGATACTGCTCGACACCGAAACACCTCATGTTGCTCCTCACGCTGTTATCTGCCCAACCCGACGCCGAGCCCGGCGAACCACACGTACTGGGCCACCCATCGGGACTCGTCGTGCTGTGGGACATCGCCGGGATGTTCATGGAGGAAATAGCAGCGGATGAGAACGATGTGCCGCTGGCTCATACCGGAGAAGGCGAAGGGGACACCGCAGATCAAGGTGCGGCAGCGCATGGTATTCCAAGAGCTGAGAAGGGGTTCAAGCAGGGGTGAGTAAGTGCTGAGCGCTGAGTGCCTCGCATGGAGGGAGATTCCTCTCGTAGGGGAAGAGTGGCTGACGAGGTAGCGTGACTATATCAAACTACCTCGACATTCTCTCCGCTGCCCGCGCAGCGATCGAGCACCTATCTACACTAGACCCAGCGTGCGTCAAACCTCGACGCTCTCATATGATCATTCACCCAGGTCGCACTGACACGAGCAGATCACCGCCCGTGCAACTCGTCATCCTCGAGCCGAACCTCGACGACACCGCCTCTCTGCCTATCATGCCTCCCCCTCCGGCCCCCCCTCTCCCTTTCGAGACGACGAGCGATGCTCCGCCGAAACCTCCGCCGCCTCTGCCCGCCCCTCCCACGCCGAGCAAGTCCAAGCGTGTTCGCATCGTCGATGGGATCAGGTGGCTCTTCGGTGCCGACTCGATAGTTTCCGTTGTCCAGCGAGGTGAGTCGAGCGTTCCCGTTCCCATTCCTGTTTCCGTTCCCATTCCTGTTTCCGTTCCCATTCCTGTTCCCGATCTCGTTCGTGTCTCCCTCTCCATTCTACTTCGCTTCTGACCATGTTTGCCTCGTTGTTCGTTGTCGGTCGACCTCCCAAAAATGCTCGTTGACCACGCAGGTCCGCTCGACACGGGCGACGAGGATCTGGCCGACGCACCAACGCACGAGATGAGAGCCGCGGCGTATCCCGAGGACGTTTGGTTACTCCGTCGACGACCTTGTGGGCGGGGCGAGTGGGCCAGCGCCGCGCGCGAGGAGGACGGGGTGGAAGGCGATCGTGGAGGTGTGCGGTGGGAGTGGTGCTGACCATGATGGGACAGTGAAATAGTCCACAAACCCCAGTCGCCATTGGTTCGCCCTGACCAGATAGCTTGTTGTATGTATCACGCCCACTGTTATGCGACCCGTGCCCGTCGTCATGTCAGACGGAATGCCGGAATGGGCGTCCAACTAGACGGCGAACGCTTGCCGCATCATCCCTTCCTAGCCCCCCACCATCCCTTGCCATAACTGACCAGCACCTCCTCCCCCTTCCCGATCCCCGCCTTGAGGCTCCACACCTCCATCCTCATCTCCCCGCCCTCTCCCCTCCCGACTCGGAACTCGGCGTTTGCAGCCCCCGCAACGCCTCTGAAATCATTCACGAACCGCGCTGCGTTACCCATCATTGCCGCGTCGACGCCTATGGAGATGTGGGAGCCGTGGAATGGGTTCCGCGGGTCCACAGCGGATAATCGGAGGAGGGAGAGATCGTAGTCGCTCGAAGAGTGTGAGTCGGGGTTGGATCCGCCGGAGTCGGTGGTGGTGAAGGGAGTGACTGATGCGTGAAGCACTCCGAGGTAGGGTATGACGAGTTCCCCACCCGGGATCTTCTTCTTGGCAAAGAGCCCGAGCTGTCCAACAGCGGGATGACCAGGAGAAGTGATTGGCTTGATTATGACACCGGAAGGGTGGGTGCTCGGTCGAGGAGCGAATTTGGGCGGTGGGCCGGACGACGCTATTAGAGGGAGCAGGAGGGGGACGAGCTCGGGAGGGAAGGTCGGGGAGAGCCGGGGTTTGGTCAGGTAGGTAACGGAGATGGGCCAGTGGGACGGTGGATCTGCGTCGTGCGCGAGGCGGGCGGGCATGGCGAGGAGGCAGGCAAAACCTAGGTCGAGCTGCATTCCAGCAGAAAGTTGTCAAGAAACTCGACACCTCCACACAAAGGTCAGACGACGTCACGTGCTGGACCCCCGCCTGACTGCTACATTCTGCTGGGAGCTACCAGTCTCTGTGCCCTTGCATCCCGCCTAGCCGCTGGCAGGGGAAATGCATCGGGACAACTATATTACTTTTCTCCGATCAACGCCGACTCCGAGGCCTCTTTTACGCCTTCTTGGACTTCCTGCGCCTGGTCTTTCCCTCTGCTCCGCTGGTCTCTGCGCCCGAGGTGACTTCCCCGCCGGAGGTGACCTCCTCGCCCGCCGAGCTCACGCCGGCGCCCGCCTCCCTCTTCTTGAGCTTGCTGGCCCTGCTCTTGAGATGATGCTCGGGGATCCACTCCTCCTCGTAAGGCTTGACATCGGGATAGGCGTGCTTGTCCTGATCCGCGGGCACCACGGCTTTTGCCTTGTCCTTCTTCCCGCTCCCGCGGGGACCTCGCTTCTTCCCCTTGGGACGGAGGAAGAGGTCGTAGGCAAAGTACGCACCGGCCGTGAGAGCCGAACCGATCAGGAGCCAGAGGAAGAGCAGCTGAGGGTCGAGCCACGAAGACGAGGGCTCGACGACAGACACGGTCTGGTTCAGAGCGGTGATCGAGTGGAGAGCGGTGGAGCCGGGTTCCGCGAGGTTGACCCAGACGGTGAGACCAATGTCCTGGGGTCGGAACCTGAGTATTGGCATAAGCAACGAACAGCCCACGAAGCGCTCGAAGAGTCAGGGGAGGAGGAGATAGCGTGGGATTTCGCCGACGCCGACGCACTCGCTGTAGACCTGGAAGGGAGCGCTGAAGTTCGAGCCGGAAACGAGGGGCACGCCGTATCGCAGCGTCGAGGCGTTCTTGACCTACAGAACGGGTCAGAGGATCTCCAATCGGATACGAGGGTGTGGCTCAGACCGACGTACCAGAGCCCAGTGATTGTTCACGTCGTGGTAGCTCGCCGAGGCCGAGACGAGGGTGTAGTTCTTCTCACCCGAGTTGATCAGGTGGAGGAGCACGCTGTTCTGCTCGCCATTGACCACGACTGGGGCGGAGTCAGTCACGGAGGCTCGCAAACAGGCTCGCAAACATTTGCTCTTTCGCTCGTAGCCGGCAGGATCTGGGTCGAAGACCCCGGGGTAGGTCGAACTTGCACTCACGACCGAATGGGTTCGACTCGGGGAAAGAGCCCGAGACGATCACCTCGTCCTCGACACTGTTGCTAAAGAGGCCTGAGGAGCGGTGAGCCATCGTCTTGGTGGACGTGTACAGGATAGATGCGCTCACCCATGCTGCGTTGGCGCTGGTTATGGTCGTGTGCGGGTGATAGAAGCGGGAGGAAGAGGATGGATTCATGTCCACGCCGTCGCCATCGTGGAGCAGCGAGCCCGCCCAGGAGCGAACAGGCAGCCAATGGCGTCAGGGTCACGTGCAGCCCCGGGGCAATAACGCCGAAATGCCGGAATTATGCCGGCAGTGTGGCAGATTCCACCGGTGGAGGTGGGCCCATCAGGTCCGTCTTTGACGCGACCTGAGTCGGACCAAGCGTGCAGCAACGTCCATTCCTCTCTGCTCCTGCTTCTGCTTCACCTTGATACGGGGCGAGCAAGCCCACCATGGTCGACACCGAGGCCAGCGGAGCCTCGCAGGACGGTCATGACCCCCTGTCCGCCGCATCGGGCTCGACCCTGCCCCGCCGCCAAGCCAGCATAACCATCCACGGCCGGATCAGCGAGGAGGTCCCCGCGTCGACGGCGCCGCCCCACCGCGACAGCCTCGAAGAGACCAAGAGCTTCGTAAGTGCATACCGCGCTCTTGTCTTGCTTCTTGCTTTCATCGAAATCACCGCTCACTCTATCAGTATGGCCTTCGCCCGGTCTCCCCTCCCAGCGCGTCACGCACATCCACCGGTCCACTTGCCCGCGTCAGATCAATCTCGAATTCCGCGAGCCGTCGCTCCGCCTCTGGCTCGACAATCACGGGCCCCGCTCGGCCCACCTCCCCCGATGTCAATTCGCAGCCCACATCGCCGAGCAGGTCGTCCATGGCACTTCCCATTCCCAAGGGGTTCTTCTCGCCCAAGAAACCGCCGGCGGCAATCAGGCTCGAGGAGAGGCAGAGGAAGAGGGAGTCTCGAGCGATGAGCGACAGCGGGCACTCCAGCGGGTATCGTACCGGGACTGGAACTGGACGCGAGGAACGACTTGATGATCGAGTCGTCTCCATCCCGGCGTCGGGAAACGACCGTCTGCGGTACACTGAAACGGGAGCTATACCAGAGCACGACGAACAGGAAATCCAACCCACCACGCCTGTGCGCGCGACGACTGCCGCCGACCCCGCATTACTCTCCACCCCTTCCAGCCGTGCGGGACCCAATCTCAAAACCGAATCCTTCACACCCAAGTCTACCGTGGCCCTCCCCTCCCGTCCTTCTCACCCAGATCCCGATTTCCGCATGTCATTCACCGACGCGTCTTCCCCACCTCAGACGCATCTTCCCGAACTCAGCTCGGACGACCTCGTCCGTCCGTCCGACCCTGACGCTCTCGAGAAGGGTTTGTCGAACGGTCACGCTCCGAGACATGGCAATGGCAATGGCAATGGCAATGGGCATCCTCTACGGTCGGCCATCGTGCCGAAACGGTCATCAGGAATACGCTCGGCGTTCCGGAATAGCCCCGAGAAAACCTCGGGCTCGAACCAGGACCGAAGTGTCCAGGGTCAGCCGAGGAATCGATATCGCCGGCACGAGAAGTTTGAGAACCCGCTGCAGACGTGGTGGTGCGGCGGATATCTGATGAGTGGGGGAGACAACCTCTGGTCCTTTGCCCTGGCGCTGGTGGCGTTTCTCGGGATCACGGGTGTGTGGATAGGTACCACCGGCGCGTGGCTCTGGGTCCACGGGGCGGAATACGGGTTGGCAAAGGGTGGAGGCGTGGGGATCGTCGTGGTCTTTGTGTGAGCGGTCTCGAAGTGGTCGTGTAGCCGTATCATGGCTTGCAATACTTCTCGAACCATCGCTGACCTTCTCAGCTATCTCTTCGGCATCGCATTCAGCTCCCTCCTCGTTTCCGCTTTTCGGGATCCAGGCGAGTGACCCCTGTACTCCGCGATATATCCATGAACCCGCTGACTCGGCGCAGGGATCATCCCGCGTCATCTCGACCCGGACCCTCCGACGACTCACGAGGGCAGTTGGCCACAGGCGCTCGATCGGGAGTTCGCGGTGCGCGACGGACGGGTAACCGTGCGGTATTGCGAGACTTGCAGGACGTACCGTCCGCCCCGGTGCAGCCATTGTCGCTTGGTGAGCTGGCCTCCACCGGCGATTGCGACTGTGCTTTTGTCGTCTGCGTCCGCGAGGCGATCAGCTGACGGCTTGCTCTAGTGCGGAAACTGCGTAGACGGGATAGATCACCATTGCTCATATCTCCACACCTGCGTCGGGAAGCGTAACTATCTGTCATTCCTCACCCTCCTGATCACCAGTGTAAGCCCGCTCACCCGATCCCGCATCATATCCATGCCACCGCCGCCCGGACTAAGGCGCGGATACTGGTACTAGTACTGACCGAGCGAATTGACAGACCATCGCGAACATCTACATCATCGTCTTCTCGGCCATCCATTTCTCGCTGCTGTGTCATCACGACGGGATCGGGTTTGGCAAGGCATTGCAACAAAGTCCCGGAGCGGCGGTCAGCTTCCTGTGGGGCGTGATGGTGCTTCCGTTTGTGCTGTTTCTGCTTTGGTACCACATGCGAGTGAGTGGGGGTGGGTTGTACCGTACCATCGTGGCCACCGAGCCAGTTGGCTTGGACCGAATATACCGAATATCTTTCACCGGCGAAACCGAGCTGCGGCTGACGAGCGTAGTTGGTCATGTACAACCTCACGACGATTGAGCAGGTACGTGATGCGATCCATCTCTTTCACGCCGAGGCCCCCGAGCTGTCGTTGCTCGGTTGAGTTTACCCCAGGTGGTCCTACGAATACAGTGACTTCCAGCGTCGCTGACACATCCCGCGTCCAGATCCGCGCCTCAACTTCTACCAACCTCTTCCGCGCGACGAAACGTCCCAATAATCCCTTCGGAGGCAGTTCTCTGGGTCAGAACATCTTGCTCTCCACACTGGGCAGACCGCAGTTCCCATCCTGGGTGCAGGCTTATCGATGGGAGGAACCGGATCGCAGAAAGGTGAATCCGGCATTGACGGATGCGAGGTTGATCAGTCAAGGGCCTGGGCTGGGGAGAGGAGGGATTTACTCGTAGTTGTACTCTTGTAGTCGGATAGAGCATATATTTCGAACACGGAATGCATTTCTAACTTCGGCTCGGCTTTTCTTCACTTTCGGACCAGACTTGGACTTGGCAAACTCTGCCATTCGACTCCCGATGGGAGCCTTGTTTTCAGGATACTTCAGTAATCGTATTGTTCTTCGTATTTCAGGGTTGACGGTCCCGGGCGTCTGAAGTGCCGGGTCGGTCACTTCGCGAGCCGCCTGGCCATCTCGCCGATCATCTCCGCCAGCTCGTCCGCCTCTTTCTGCGCGAGCTTCGTCGACTTTTCAATGGTAAGAGCTGAAGACGTGTCAGCGGGTTGTGGGCCATGGACCACCATCCACCATGGAAGGGGCATCGGGAGCTCCGCAAGCACCGCAGCTTGACGACTGCGCTTCCTCGGAAAAGCTTGGAAGCTTGGTTTGGGGGAGAGAAGGACCGAAGGTATGTAGGCCGCACTCACCCTCGGTAAGAGCTGGGAAGGTGGTGGCGCCGTAACCGAGCCACTTGCCCGGAGCGACTCCTTTGTGCTTGTACCACTCCCGGTCCTACACGCATCAGCATCGGGACCATCCATCCACATCATAACACTCCGATCAGCCTCCCAAATCCCGCATGGGGGCGAGGCGGTCCGACAGAACCCGAGTCGCTCGAGCTCGACCCGTCGTCGCTCGACGCCGCTCGACCCACCTTGATACCCTCTTCCGAGATGAAACCGCCCTCAAAGTACTGGATTTTCTTGTTGATCCCTCTGATCTCCTTGACGAGCTCCTGGATCTCTTTCTTCTTCTTGGGCGGGATCGGGACTCGCGGGTGCGGCGTTCCGGGATGAGGGAGGTGGGGAAGTCCCGGCAACTCGCCCTGGAGCTGTGCCCCGTGGACCTCCTCGAGACCGTGATGCAAGTCGAGTTCGTACTGGTGCGTATGGTCCCCCTCCGTCGAGAGGAGGGATTCGAGCCGCTGCTTGCCCTTGTCACTACCACACTTGGCGCGGATGGACCACCACCACTTCGCGATCCGCCCGAAGAAGCCGTGCCCGTGCCCGTGCCCGTGCTGGTGCTTGGGTGGGTGCGGCAGCACCTTGCGGACCCTCTTGAGCACATCGACCTTCTGCTCGTCGAGCTTCTTGGACTGGTGCAGCAGGTGGTCGATGGACTCAGACAGGGCAGTGAAGTTGACTTTCCCATCCAGGTGTTGCGTCGCGGTGAGGGCGATGGATTCCACCCTGAGCGAGTCATCCGTCAGCACCGAACACAGTGTACGCAGCGAACGACCGCATGGTGGGTCCGGACAATCGTCGAGGAGGAGGAGGACAACGAGAAGGACAACGAGGGAACAACAACGACGACCCACTTGTCGAGGTAGTCTCCCATCTCCAGAGCATACTGCGTCGTGTTGATAGGGAGGATCAAGCTGTCGGACAATCGGAGGAGGATCAATCCGAGGATCTTGGCCGCGTCGGCGTGCTTGTGGAAGCCCTTGTCAGCGAAGCTGGTGGGTGCACTCAGCACTTGCCTTTTGCCACTTGCCACTTGCAGCGGACATCACTGCCGTATCATAGTGGTCACTCACTTGTCCTGCCAGGTGAACGAGTCGTAGATGCTGTGGTAGTGGTAGACTGGGTCCTTGGGTCCACCTGGCGATGTCAGTCCGTCGCGAGCTCAACAGGCGCCACACTTAACCCACCTCCGTAGCCAATGTTACCAGCGGCGACCTGCACATCAGTATTTGCACGAGGGCACACCTCTTTGTGGACTCACACCGTATCGCTGGAGGAAAGCAGTGAAGTCCGAGCCAGACCTGCACGGTCAGAGTTTCGACCTAGTCTCTTTCCGTGCCGTAAACCTACCCAAGAGGTGATACCCCCGTATCATGCTTTCCAGCCAACGCCAGCTCGTCCTCAGCCATCAGGCCGTTTGCCGCGCGCCAGACCTCCCAGTCACCACCATCAATCTTGGTATCCCAGGCTGAGCGAGACGGGTCCGCGGAGGTGTTGATCTCCTCTGCGGCCTCGCGGACGAGCCAGGCGAGGGACTGTGTCGTCAGCAAGTCCGATCGGCTCGTATGGGATGGCTTCGCTCACAGGAGAAGCAGCGGCGCCAAAGTTGCTGCCTGACACGGACGAGTCGAGGTTGAAGTACGCGGCGGCTGCGAGGGTCAATCACATCGAATCGGTCCCTCGTCTGAAAACCATCGGTCTGACCAGGAAGCAGGTGAAATGTGATCGATCGTTTCAGTGTTGAGGGCGACGTCAACGCACTGTTGTTTGATATCCACTCGCCAAAGTCCTCGGCCCACTCGGTACTTCCGATGAGCCCATACTCCTCCGCGTCCCAGCTGGCGAGGACGATCGTCCTGAGCGGCTTCCATCCCTTGCGGAGGAGCTTGCCGAGACCGCGGATGAGCTCGTATTGCGTCGCGGTGCCCGAGTTGGGGTCGGATCCACCGAGAATCCAAGCTACGACGATAAGTAAACGGGCGGGGAGTTCGCGACTCGACTCGGACCCACCATCGCGATGGTTGCCAAGGACGATGACCTCGTCGGTGATGTGGCCTGGGATAGTAGCCATGGTGTCTATACGAAGATCAGATTGAACCCTGAGGGCGAAGGGGATTTCGCCTCACTCCAGATCGGCATGACCCTCGTGTTCACCTCATTCATCAACCTCACGTCGACCTCGCTCGGACCAGTCCAGTACTCGACGTCGTAGTACCCCAAACCTCCAACCCAGTCCTTGGAGACATCGCCCGCCTTGACGCCCTTGCCCTTGAGAGACTTGAGCAGCGGGATCGCATCTTGGTAGGACATGGGCAGACTCGGGATCGAAGGGAAGTTGGCTCCCTTGATCCGCGTGGCGTTCTTGTAGGCCGGTTCACCCGGGGTGGTTGGGTCGCCAGGGTAGATGGACAGGAACTGGACGGATCCGCGTTGGACGGAAGAGGGCTGACGAGCGGGTCCAAGGGGGTAGGTCTCGTACCCGTTCTCTTCGGTGATCTCGCCATCGTCTCCAGGGTCGGTGAAGATGATGCAGCCGATCGCACCGGCTTCCTGAGCGGCTGACCTCTAGTCAGTACGCTGAAGCAAGAAAACATGTATGTCGTGACGCTACCCACCTTTGATCTTGAGGCCACGGAAGACGCCGCCGTACTTGACGATCGCGATTTTGCCCTTCAGACTGACACCTTCCAAGCGTCAATGCAATGCCACATTGCGTATGAGAGACTAGGGACCATCGGCAAAGTCACTGACCCTTCTTCTCGAGCGCCTCGAAATCGCGTTTCCGGCCATATCCGACATAAACAAGCTTGCCCGTGACATCGCCGCTGACCGACAGGCCGTGGAACACGCGCACCTCGTCGCGCAGCTGGGAAGTCGGATCGCCATCGACAATATCCTCGCGCAGCTTGGCGTGGAAGGGCGGGTCGGTGTAGAGCGTAACGGCAGAGTCCACGGGGGTGTTCATGACGGGGTAGTACTGGTGCGGTTCGATTAGCCACTCACGCCGTCCGTTGCATCTCCTGTCAGATCGTTTGGATTGAACCCCTTCACTTTGAATGACTTACGGTATCCACCCAGACTCCAGCCTTGTCCATACCGTCAAGGATCCTTGCCTGGCTGGCTGCACTCCCCGCGTCGTACAAATTGTCCTCTGGCCCAGAAATACGAAGACCGAGCTCCCTCTCCCACTCGTTCTTGAGGTTCAGAGCGGAGAGGAAGTCGTAGCCAGACCCAGCGGGGTGGGCATAGGCCGTGTAGCGCTCCAGGGCCCTGAGAGATACAACACGGCATCAGCCCGGTGAGTTCTGAAGTACATTTGAGGCGAACGAGACCAGGTCTCATACTCACGCTCGTGCGCTGTCGTTGTTCGGGACAGAAAGGAAGATGTGCTCGGCCATTTTGGGCGGAACGAAGGTCGGACCATGCCCATGCTTGCCTTTGCCATGCTTGTGCTTGAGGTGATGATTGTGCTTGGAGTGGTGCTCTTTCTCCTCGTCATCGGGGTACTCGTGCCGGTGCTTGCGTTTGTGGTCGTCTTCAAGCTCGTGCTGGTCGTACGGACCCCACATGCGTGCCATCCCCTTAGTAGCCACGCCGTCCCAGTACCCCTGCACCTGCACCTGGCCATCCGTCTCGCCCTTCACACAGTCACACGGTGCACGAGTCGTAGGCGTAGGCAAGAGCTTGACCAGGTGCAGCACCGCGACCGCCGAGATAAGCGAGAAAAGGACAAGACGCCTCGCGACCTGCCGCTTTCGCGAGGTGGTCGTCGTCGTCGGGAGTGGGAGGGTGGCGTCGTGGGGTTCGAGACCCTGACGAGCGGCCTCGGCCTCCTGTTTGGAGAGCAAAGGCTTCTCGGACTCCATGGTGTCGGTGTCGGTGTCGACGATGAACCGGAGAGTCAACTCCGGAGAAGGATGGGAAGTAAGTTCGAGATAGGGAGACGATGCATCGATGACCTGGGCCGAATCGGTGACCGGTAACGCCATCGGGGAGGTCCGATGAGCACATGGGTAAAATCACGTGACAACCCCGACTCTCCCACGGTAGCAAAGTGGGGGTCGTGGTCCGGGTGGGGGAGACATCACTACTGCGCGTTTGTGGCTAAGCGGCGAGCTGTCGGATTTTTGCCGGGAAACAGCTCGGGAGGCAGCGGTGCGCGATGCGCATCATCTCGGTTCTGTCGGTTCACAGAGACGCACACAATGGGGTATAAAGCATGGGTCGCTGGATGATCGCCTTCACGGTCCTCCTCTGTGGATTGCAAAGCTTCTCCTTCCGTTATCGTTTGAAATTCTCCACTCGGCGGTCGGCGTGAAATGCTGCAAACTAGAATCGCCAGGTTTGCCGGGTCGGCGGTGAGGCAGACCAAAACGGACGGGAGGTTCAACGTCCTCCTCCTGGGGGCTGGGAACATCAACTTCGGTGTGTAACCGTAACTCTTGTCTTGGTGTTTGATCACCAGCTGATGAGTGTGCAGGAACCACCGAGGGCCCTTGGAATCACGTTTGTGCCGTCCACTCTTGAGACTTCCCACGCCGAGTCACGCCGAGCCACTCCAAGCTGACAAGTGGACTGCCAGTCGAAGCGCCTTGAGCAGTGAGTGGAGTGGTCATGAGCCAGGTCCTCATGAAGAATGGGATCGTGTCGGGCTGACGAACTCGCAGGAAGCTCGGAGACAGACTGCGGGTCGTCGGTGTCGTGGACAAGAACCGCGCTCGAGCCGAGGACAGACTCACGATCAAGCGGGCCGACGCCAACGTCCCGACCGAGGCGTACACCCACACCAAGGTGTTTGAGAGCATCGAGCATGCCTCGCAGAGTCTGGACCCTTCAGAGGTCCCTCAGTACGTGGTGACTCCTGTCCAGTCCCATACCAGCCTCCAGAAGGCTGCAATGCTCGGGGAGCGCCATGCGACTGGGGACTGACGACTCGATCAGCTTGGCGGTCGATGGCTTCCAATCGACCACGCGAGGATCAACAGTACCAGGGCATGACACCGAGATGCAGCTGATCAGGAGTTTCCCCGACGTGGCGCACCTCATCGAGAAGCCTATCTCCGCGGGGAGCTTCGAGGAGGCCGAGAAGGTCAAGGAGGCGCTCCAGGGTCGGGTGGTCAGTGTGGGGTACATGTTGCGGTATCTCCGGGGTACGTCGGGCTCGTCACGCTCGCGCCAGGATGCTGACGGGTCCCCGAACAGCTGTGAAAGAGATGAAGTGGGTCCGAAACTGGGGCATTACATGGCAGCAGCGAGGCGAGGGCGCTTACACCGCGGCTCAGGACTATTCTGGACGACAACAACCTCAAGGTCATGGCGACGATGGCTACCTATCTAATGGCGTAGTGAGTGAGGACTTGGGATTCGAAGGCCAAGGCTCACTGCTCCAGCGGGTTTGCCGGGGAACATTCAGATGGCATCACCAAGGGCTACTGGGACAAGACCCTCGAGATGGGCCGTACGTCCACTACAGAGCACTACGCCGTGCCGCTGACCTCGATCTCTGCAGCTGTCGTCGGCCAAGGCACTCATATCTGTGCGTGTCCCTTGTCCTACCCGGATGGTCGCACCGCTGACGTTTCACCCACATCCAGGCGACCTTACTCGATTCCTCGCTCCTGCGCCGCTCCTCGACACTATCTCGGTGCAGACCGTGCAGCACACCGATGCATGTGGCCACCTGTCGAAGCTCAAGCGGGATGAGAATGAGTTTGTACAGCCCGGTAACCGCATCCCGCGGATCACCAATGCTTCATGGCGTTACGCCGATGGGGTGTGGGACAGTTCCTCCACGGCGTGGTGCTTCACGGTGAGCCGATCGGCCTGCTCCACCCAATTTGTTCAGGTTCATATGTCGCGTTCAGAGGCTGATCGGACACAGAGGGCGACTACGACGTGGAGCTCGTGGTGCTTGCGGATGGATGGAAGTTGCGCCTGGTCGACCCATATGGTGTTGCGCCAAAGCTCTACGTTCGCCGACCGGGTGCTTCCGAAGAAGGCGAGTGATCCATTTGCATCCTGATTATCGCTGACTTCCTCGCAGTGCAGACGATCTTCACAGACGTAATTACACCCACTCTGCCATCTCCGCTTCGGTTCGCTGACGGGGCAGGACGACTGCTACCTCTCCGAGATCTCCGCGTTGGTGGACGTCGTCGACGGCAAGGCGCCCCAGAGCGTCATCCTTTCCACTTACGCCGACGCACTCGAGTCGTACAAGCTGGTATGTCGGAGTGGTTCCGTGTCTCCGCGTCACTTCCTCGCTCCCATTCGCGGCCGCGTGATGGGGTGCTGACGCGCGGTGCAGACCTGGGCGATCCGGAACGCCGGAGAGAAGGCGTACGAGGCGCGCGGAGGTCCGAAGCAGTAGGAAGAATGCGGATGTTTATATGTATGGTCATGCTGGCTCTGGCTCTGGGCCAGACTCTTGCCCTGGCCTAGCTCTTGTCCTTGCTCTGGTGCTCCCGTTCGCTCGCTCGCTGTTGGTGCCCCCCGCAACTCCGCGCGTGATAGCAGTCGGAAAATGAGAACCAATGAACCAGTCCCAAATATTCCGGCTCGAGGCGGCAGTACCTGTCAAAGTCCGGTTGAATCGTGCCGTGCCGGCAGTTACCGGTTGTCACCTTGCTCCCCCACCGCCCACCGAAAGCCGCAGCGGATGTCTCCCGGACTTGTTGGCCAGATGCGATGGAACCGACCGAAGCGGGTGTCTCGTTACCCCCATTCCATTTTCCCCCTTCCTTTTCCGTGTCGGATTCCATCTCCATCGTGTTGTGTCGGGAACGTTATCGTTGTTCCAGCCCGCTCGAAAACGTTCTCGATCTAAGCATAGCCAGTGAACACAACATGGGAGCCCGTGAGCAGTGTCGAGTTTATCCGGTGGTGCTCGCCCGCTGACCGGGCCAACAGAGAAGCACGTCCTCAACGAACCGTCCACGCTCGTCGTGGACTCACTCAAGGGTCTCGTTGCCCTCAACCCGTTCATCCACCTCGATGAGGCGCAACGAGGTGTGTACGCCCGTCTCTTACCGCTCCGCACAACCACTGATGGGTCTCAGTGATCTACCGCCCTCAGAGCGGTACTCACCGCGTCGCCCTCCTGTCGGGCGGCGGGTCAGGCCACGAGCCCGCCCACGCGGCGTTTGTCGGTCCCGGTCTCCTCGACGCGGCGGTCTGCGGCAACATCTTCGCCTCGCCCAACGTCGCTCAGGTCCGGAGGGGCATCGAGCTCGTCACCGCCCAGGACAAAGGTGCTCTCGTGGTGGTCATGAACTACACGGGTGATGCGCTCCACTTTGGTCTCGCGGCAGAGACGTTCCGGAGCGCGGGCCGGGGTGAGGTCAGGGTGCTGATGGTCGGGGATGATGTGGCTGTGGGGAAGAAGCAGGGTAGCATCGTTGGTCGCAGGTGAGTGAGAGAGACGTTTTCAAGCCAAGACGGCACGACCAGGGTCTGATCGACGAATCTTAGAGGTCTCGCGGGTACCATCCTCGTCTACAAGATCGCGTCCGCGCTCTCGGACAAGGGCGCCGACCTGGACAAGGTCGAGGCCGTCGCCAAGTACGCTTGCACTCGTCTCGGTACACTCGGTATCGGTCTTGACCACTGCCACGTATGTGTGCACCCATAGCGCTTCCCCATCATCGAGCACTGTGCACTTGCTGAATGATTCAGGTCCCCGGTACGACTGCCGGCGAGTCTCACCTCAGCGCCGGCGAGCTCGAACTGGTACGTTCCGTCGTGATATGTGCTGTCCACCCTACTGTGCATGCCGATTCTGCGCGGGATCGCCCTGACCCCGCAGGGCATGGGTATCCACAACGAGCCCGGCACGTCCAAGCTTCCCCTCGGCACCGCTTCGGACCTCGTCGGGAACATGCTCGGCAAAATCGTCGACACAACGGATGCCGACCGGGGCTTCGTCCCATTCAAGCACGACGGCAAGGACGAGGTCGTCCTCCTCGTCAACGACCTCGGCGCTGTCAGCGAGCTTGAGATGTCTGGGATCACCAACGAGGGTGAGCTCGGCTTGCATCCCACTGCTACCGACTGCCTCGGGAGTCTGCATCTCCTGTGGCTGGCTGTGGCTGACTGTCGTAGCCGTGTCCTGGCTGCAGAAGAAGAACATCACCGTCCGCCGTGTCTTCGCTGGGACGTACATGACCTCGCTCAACATGCCTGGTTTCTCCCTCACTCTCCTGCTCCTCCCTCGCGATGGCGACGCCTACTCGTCCCAGGACATCCTCAGCCTGCTCGACGCCCCGGCCAGCGCCCCCGGCTGGCGCTGGACCTCGGGCCAGGAGCCCGGCAAGCTCGGCGCCAAGGTCCAGGAGGCGGTCGCTCACAAGGGCAAGGAGGTTGACTTGGCCCGTGAGTCGGACATCATCCTCGATGAGTGTCAGAGACATGAGGTCCAGAGCTGAGGTGTGACAGCGGCCGACTCGACCGAGTTCCTCGCGGCAATCACCCGCGCGTGCAAGGCGCTCATCGAGGCCGAGCCGGAACTCACGAAGCAAGACCAGATCGCCGGAGACGGCGATGCGGGTCTCACCCTCGAAGCGGGCGCCAAGGGTGTTCTCAAGGCCATCAGCGAGGGCAAGATGTCGGGCAAGAACGTCATTGAAGACATCAAGGTCATCTCCGAGGTGTGCGACGAGGACATGGGCGGTACTTCGGGTGCTCTTTATTCGTGTGTACAATCATGTGTTCCGCGCAGGTGAAGAGCGATCTGGCTGACTCGGGAAGGATCTTCTTCGCTGGCCTGGGAACATCCCTCCGTGATCAAGCGAACTCTGGAGCCAAGTCTACCACGCCCGAAGTGTGGAGCAAGGCCGCCGCCGAGGCTCTCACCGTTCTCTACAAGTGTGAGTCGATGTCCTCGCTGACCAAGAATGCCCTCTCTTCTCCTCTGTAGCCATCTCCCCGCCTACGTGCCTGTTGGCCCCGGCCTCAGTCGCGCACGGCGACGCCTTGCTGACTTCCTCAGACACCCGTGCCCGACCGCCGTCCCGCACGCTCGTCGACCCCCTCGAAGCCTTCGTGGCCTCGTTGCCGAGCAAAGGCCTCTCCGCTTCCGCCGACGACGCCCACGCCGCAGCCGACAAGACCAAGGAGCTCGTCGCCAAGGCTGGCCGAGGAGCCTATGTCAACCAGGAGGAGCTCAAGAAGAGGGAGGTGCCCGACCCGGGAGCGTGGGGTATCTGGCGCGTGGTCGACGGTCTTCGTGGCTACGAGGCGTGAGAGCGGGAAATGGACGGGCCGGTCTTTGTTGCAAACGAACGTCAGGCTTATCGAGAGGTGACGGATGCATGTCTGCTTCTCGTATCGATTTCGTACATCGTACATGGCCTAGTGCTCCACAAAGCCCTTGACGGCCTCCAGCCAGCTGACGTAGTCCTGGGAATCATCAGCGTGTTGATACAGAGTTGGACTGTGGGACGCGCTCACCTTCTGCTCCTTGTACTCGCAGTACGAGATGATGAATTGGGCTGCGTGTCGTCAGTTGCGTCGCCCCGATGGAACCTGCACTCCGTCGAACTAGCTTACCAAGCCCATCGTCGACTCCCCGCTCCGCGAGGAAGGCGCCAAACGCCTCCTGCACGCCGGCGTCCAGATGCTCATACTCTGTCGTATTGTCAGCACCGGCTGGACTTTCCCTCGCTCCGCTTCAAATTCAGACACCGGGACACTCACGTGGGCCCATGTACTTGCTCCTCCTCTGCCAGTCACCCTCCGCCCCTTCCGCCTCCGCAACGGCGCTCTCAAACATCGCCACGTTGGTAACCTCGAATCCATCCTCTCCAGCCTCGAGGTCCACTGACATGGCGTCCGGGTGGGCATGCTTCGTGATCACGAGCGAACAGGTGATGTATGGTGATGCGTCGGTGTCCTCGGCGGCGACTTCGCCCTCGATCGGGATCTCAGCGTCCGAGGGGACGTCGAGGTCCGACACTTGGAAGGTGAGCTTGATCCTGTACGAGCACGTGTTAGCGATGCCATGACTCCGAAGGACAGGGTCCGGGTCTCAGGCGGACTCGCACTCACTTCTCGTTGCCGAACTTGCGGACGAGGACGACATCATCGTTCATCGGCGCATCGACGATATCCCAAACTCCATTGGAGCGGAAAGCATCGATGAACTCTGGGATTTCGGGGAGAGTAGCCGCCGTCTCAAGCTCGTATTTTTGCTCAGCGGCAATCACGCCCGAGAGTGCCGAGTCGGCTAAGGTCGGCAGTCAGTCGCAGCACTTCACGAGTATCTCGCAGCCTTCGCGGCAAGTGGGTGGGAGTGTTGCTCACTCTCGCCGCTGCCGAGTCGGCGAGGGGAGGTTGTGAAGTTTCGGGCGAGCGCCGCGACCGCTGGGCGGAAGGCGGGGACCACCCGTTGAGCGGGGAGGGCGGGGCGAGCATGCAGCGCGGCGCGAGCGATGGGACGGAGAGCGCGGAGGGACATGTTGGAGCGATGAGGGTGGTAGTCGTTGCTGAGACGTTGAGTGGATACGTTGGGCGGATGGACATGTGTTACACTGGCTGGGCGCGGGAAAGTTGAACGTCACGGAACGACGGGAGCAAATTGTGGCGAGCCGGTTACCGCTGTTGATGATCACAATCACAACCACAATCACAATCGTTTGGATGCTTTTGTGCTCGGTTTCAGCGGCAAGGGCAATCATGTAACCCAGAAGGGCGTCTTCTCTCACTCCGAATGGCTGAAAACCTTCCACTACTGACATCTTCACCAATCGAGAGCTCGACAACATCGGAAATGCCCGATATCAAGCTGTTCAGGAATGCTCGCATCTTCACGTCCGTCGGGGGCGACTCGGTGCTGCACGAGGCGATGCTGGTTCGTGGTGACAGGATAGAGCACATTGGCTTAGAGAAGGAGGCATGGGACAAGGTGGACAAGGTGAGTGGGCAGTGGCCGCATGAAAATGAGCGAAACAACCAGCTCAGCCATGCCAGGAGTCAGACACCGTGGAGGAGCACGACCTGCACAGCTCGGTCGTCCTGCCAGGTTTCATCGACGCGCACACGCATCTCATGCATTTTGGCTCGTCTCTCGACAAGCTCGATACTCTCTGTCTCTCCATTCCGCAGATCCAGGCCGCCCTGATCGCCTACCGCGAAGCCCGTCCGTCGTCGCCCATCATCTTCGCCAAGTCTTTCACCTTCGACACGCTCGGCGGCCGACCACATCGATCGGCCTTGGATCATGTCGTCCCGGATATACCCGTCATTATCGATTGCGCCGACCTTCACTCGTGCTGGCTCAACTCGGCGGCTCTGGCCGCGATGGGCATTGAGGAGACCACCCCCGATCCTCGTGGTGGAACGTTTGAGCGGGATGGGCACGGCAGGTTGACGGGTCTGGTGCTGGAGCAAGCAGTTTTTGACCTTGTGTGGCCCTGGACGGCCGAGCGGATCACTCTCGAGGATAGGTTGGGCTATCTCGAGCGCGTGTTTGACGAGTTGTTGTCGACCGGGATCTCAGGCACGGTGGATATGGCCATGACCGCCGAACATCTCGACGCGCTGGAACACTACCATGCCACTCGGGGCTTGCCCATCCGGATCGCGGCCCACTGGTTCCTCCGTCCCAGTGAGACCGAGGCGGATCGTGCTGCCCAAGTCCTCCAGGCGGCTGAACACCGGCGACGGCTGCAGTCCCTCTCGCCCTGGCTGCGCGTCGTCGGCGTCAAGATCATCTCTGACGGAGTTGTCGATGCGTGCACAGCTTTCCTCAAGGAACCGTACTTTGACGGGACTCGTCCCGGTCCGATCTGGCCAGCCGAGGATCTCGCGCAGGTAGCATGCCTGGCAGACAAGTTGGATCTGCAACTTGCGATCCACGCTGTTGGAGACGCGGCAATAGATCAAGCTCTCGACGCCATCGAAGGTGCCATGCTTGCCAACGGACCGCGACCTCTCAGGCGACATCGAGTGGAACACCTCGAGGTGGTCCGGCCAGACCAGATCGATCGGCTCACCCGACTCGGCATCGTCGCGTCCATTCAGCCTTCGCATGGCGATCCAATCTACTTGCCCAATTGGCTCGACGTCCTTGGGAGGGATCACCGATGCACCCGCGCATTTGCCTGGAGCGAGTACGCCGATGCAAACTCCAAGGTCGCGCTCGGTTCAGACGTGCCCGTGGCGCCCCATCACACCCTCCCAAACATCTTTACGGCGACGACGCACCGATCCGCCGTGGATCCCAAGGCCGAAACGACCGATCCAATCCTGCTCGGACTCGAACGTATCTCGCTCAATCTCGAGACGGCAATACGGTTCTACACGGCAGGATCGGCGTACTCCACCCGAAACGAGGACGCGTACGGGACACTGCAGCCGGGCAAGGTCGCGGACTTTTGCGTGCTGGGTGTGGATCCGTTTCGCGATGGAGTGGAGACGTTGAGGGAGGCACAGAGAGCGGTGAGCCAAACGTGGGTTGCAGGGAAACGAGCTTGGACGAAGGTGTCGGCGGAGGAAGTGGATGCCGTGACACCGTGATTTCATCGGGCCCTCGGCATGAAGCGCGTACACACAGTTTGACCGCTTGGCAGGTTTCGAACGATAGACATGAACTCGATGCCGAAGTGTCCAAAATCCCAATCAGCGCCTCCGTTTCGTGAGGACAGTGTCGAGTCGAGCGGATGGCCGGACTACTGTGAACCACACCTGTGGAACGCAACCTTAGACGAGACGTCTGGATAGACCAAGCGATGGCAATGTACTGCCGACTTGGGCCTAAAACATGAAGCAAGCCAGACGGCTTGGTGGAGAGTAATTCAAAAAGATCAAGTCTCTGCGGTGATCGAAACCGCGACCTCAAGATGACAAATCGAAACGCGGGTGAACCCGCTGGAATCGTAGTCTTGCGTTCTACCACTAAACTAAGAGACCATAGAATTTTTCTGGTTTTGGGTTGGCTATATACTTGTTATGCTTGTTTGCTGGGAGTCCACCATAATCATCGATTCGAAGCATGGTATTGTCACCTAGTATGTATCCAAGTGAACCGCACTGATGCGCCTTGTCATGCCTTGAAGATCAGTTGCGATTTCAAGCCGGAGTGATCACCGGAATCTCTACGCCGAGTACTGGGCATTGGGTGCCTCACACTCGTGGCGCATCGTGTGGAAACGCCCGCCAGACGGACACGAGAGCCGATCGGCGTGACAGGAGCGTTCCAGTTCCTGATCACTATGCCAAGCGATGCCGGCGCTGAGAATAAGTATCCTGAGCGAGGAAGAGAGACTGGGCTGCGATCGAATGTCTTCCTGCCAGGGTTGTTGGCTCGGCAGGTAAAGGGGGGGGGACGAGTTTTGATCTCGAGCTTAGCCTCGGAACGGCAGCTTGCCCATCACGAAAAGGGTTGTTGGATCACGGAGCGGGCCGTATGCCTCCCAGGATGGTGCATGCTTGACAGCGGATGCTTGTACGGAGCGGCTCAGGACGCATGCTCGTCGGAGTGGCGTCCAAGTCCTGTTGACCTCCTTGCAGAAGTCGACAAGCCAAGCCAGGTGCAGAGAATGCGAAATGGGAGTGGGGCGGTGGCAGTCTTTTACAAGAAAGCAGGCGGATTCGCATGCAGGTGAAGGACAAGCTCTTTCTTCTCTGGAATCAGTGAACCCGCACCATGCGTTCTGGTCTCTTCTCCCTGCTCGTACTCGTCCTGGGTCTAGGAGCGCTCCTCGCGTCCGGCCGTCGGCTCACAAACGCCCAACAGTTGGCTCGAGGCTTACCACCCAATCCTCCCGTACGACGATATGACCCCACTCGTCGACGAAGTTAGTGCTCAGCCTGTCGAGTCCATGTGCAGTCGACCCGGTGTGCTTTGTCGCTCGCTGACAAGACCTTCCTACATGATAGCACTGGCGCCGCGGGTTTCTGGCACCGCTTCGGACCCGTCCAAATTCAAGGTCACCAGCTCAACCACGACCTACCACGCAAGCTTCGATTCGAACAGCGTTTTCGCTCTCGGTGTGGGTGTTGTGACTGCTCCGCACCCTGCTTTCGATGCTTACTTCCGCGTATGATGCGGTTGCTAACGAACGGGTCTATGGTCAGACGGACAGGAATGCCGCGGACGACTTCATCCTTCCGGCTTCTAGCGCCAGTACACCGGTGACGGTGCAATCCATAGCAGGGACCGCAACAGTCCCCAGCTTTGTGACCTTGACGAACCTGCCCGGTTCCAGGTGCGCTCAGCTCTTCCCCGCTTCATTGCCCTTGTGAACTTGGATTGACGGAGGCGTATCATTCAGTCTTTGGTCCCTGGGGGAGTCTTCAACCAGCGACAACGGATCTCCACAAACCACGACGTCCTACCCCACCAGCATCTTCACGTACACGAGCACAATGGGTCCGTTCCAAATTGTCAATCCGTACTCCAACGGCGGGACCGCGACCTTCTTCGCGTACCGCGTGGTCAGCAGCGGCGAGATTGGCCTTTACGACTCGGTAATCGACAACTCTAGTCTATACGAGCCGGTGACGTTGGCTTGGGACTGACCGTGGAATGAAATCTGCAGAGACGAGGTCGATTGAACACTCGATCAGCTGGTATTCGGTAGACCGTCCTAGCGCCTCGTGAACTCGGCGCAGTGATGAGAAACAGCGCTGCATCGTTGACCGAGGACCTGGTCTCCTGCGGCTGAGTGAGGCAACGCGATTCGACAGGTCGAGTCACCCATCAGTAGTGACCTGCTCCAAAAGTCACAGCGCCGCGATGGCATTGAGCTTGACGGTATACTCATTGTTGGGCATTAAATTTGTACCGGTCTGGTTGTTGACCGATAAACATGCGCCATTCAGGAACGACGACCAGTGACTCGTGGCGTCGTGACCCGAACAAAGCAAGACCATGCCCAATGGATGGAAGTTTGAGAGCCTGTCCAATTGACCAAGAACAATCAGAACCGTTGTTGTGCGCAAGACGCCATGACGCGCCAACTCATCTTGTCGTCATGGCATGTGCGTCTCGTGCTTCCCCGTGGCGCGAGAACGAGTCGAACGACGACCGCCTTCTTCCCATGTTACCTCCGCCACGGCGCCACCTGCTTGAGGTCAACAAGGGGCCTACGCCTTGCGGGCGTCAGGTCTCATTCTCGTTCGCATGCACCTGCAGTCCAGCAGAACGCAGTCCGGCCACACCAAGGGGCGGCCCACAGTAACCGGTCTCCTCAGCGGCCTGCGTCTGGGTGGATTGCGCTCGCAGCACGCAGCGCCAAAGCTATGCGGGGCGGGAGTGCTACGCGCCCTTGGGCTTCCCGTTTTTCGGCCACGGGCTGCTAGACCAGCGAACGCCACACTAAATTAGACAGTCGGTGACGAATAACGATGACTGTGCATGGATGTCAACATCGCAGTGACCGCGACGTCAAGCCCGAGACCGCCCCTCGTACTGTATACATAAATAGCGCATGCATGCGATGTATGCAATCGGTCCATCACCGTACCAACCACACCCCAACTACATCGACAACATGAAGTTCGCCTTCGCTTCGATCCTCGCACTCGCGCTTGCCGCCGTCGGTGTCCTCTCCATTGAGGTTAGGGCTCCCCAGCCCGACCTCGCTCCACTCGATGCTCCGGCTGTCGACCGTCGTGCCCAGCTTTCTAACGGCGAACGGTTCGCTCGTGGGCTGCCCCCAAACCCTCCGGCTCGCCATTATGACCCTGCTCGCGCCGCCGGTGCGTAGTCACATTGCCTCTTCACAACATGCAGAGTCAGACCCCTGCTCGAAGCATCAGCTAGAGCCTGGAGCCATCGATCACTGACACTGCGACAACAGCTCTGAAGCCCCGAGCGTCCCAGGGCTAAAACCTGGCTGACCGTTGCGTTTACAGCTCTGAAGCCCCGAGCATCGTGAAACCCCCGCCAACATGACCTCCCAGAACCCTTCCGCGTTTGGCTATCACGGAGCGTCTCGTTGTGTGTCTCGAGCTTTGTATAGATCTGCGTTGTGAAGCGTTGTGATGCGTTGTTTGAGGTGTGTCCTGTGCTTCTAGCTTCGTATTTGGAGCTGGCTGCGTGTCTCGTGATGGAAGATGGACCCTTTGCGACACAAACTGTGATATGTATCGCACTAGATGTGTTTATGTCTACTGTGCCCGTCTCGCAGGCTCCCAAGCCAGAGTCGATAGAGCACGCTGACATCCCTATAATGTACGAGCTATCGACGACGACTCGTCGCGTGCACATATAGACGGCCAAACCAGCGCTGGTGCCATGAGAAACGTCTTACGGGAGAACCTTCTCGCGATACAGTGGTGCCCGTCCACTCCATACCTACGAGTACTCTCGGTTTATCCGGAAGTATCCGAGCACAAAGGCAGCTTGTCACCCCCTCACGCACTGTGTCCATGGATTGACATACCGCTACACCATCCCATGAGCCAGCGCCACAGGTACGGTGCCCTTCCGCAACGCGGCAACACCCTTCCGCCCGAATAAGTTCGCCAGGGCGGCGATGGTTCCTGCTGTTTGTACTCGTAACATGGTCCTACTGATGAAAGATGGCGCCTGGAGTCGGCGACCAAAGTCGGATTGTTATACATCTCTGATCAGCTATACCGGATTCACAACGGTGGGTTCACCAGGCAAGCGAAAGCCTTCGTAAGGGGCATAAAGTAATTCACATTGGCCTGCCAAGCATCACAAAGAGCCACCAACGCCAATACGCTGTCATTGTGCGATATCCTTTCCTGCACTGACCACGGGCTGTAGGGCGATCCTTCTTTGGGAGAGAGCTATTTGGCAGCTCACGCCACGGCTTCCAGCTGTTCGATCGAGTACTCAGGTACCCAGCCTGCGTGCGAGTGGCATGTCGAGGATCACAGGACGACCATCCCACGGCTTGACCCAGAATTGCACAGCAAGCGAGTGACCATGTTGGGCGTGTTGACAGGCCTCGGTTCGTCTTCCTACAGTACAAACAAACCGATGAGCACCCCGACTCCAACTCCCACTCAATATTATAAGTATAAGCAAGGTAGAAGCATATTCGAGATCAAACCCACAAGTCTTCCATCCCCGTTCCACTTTCATCGACATCTTCGTTACTTCAGCTAAGATGAGAACATCGATCTTCTCATTCCTGATTCTCGCCTTGTCGGCGGCCGGGGTCATGTCCATGGACGAGACCCCGGGGAGGATCGACCGTCGTGCCCAGCTGTCCAACTCTCAGCGACTCGCCCGCGGACTGGCCCCGAAAGCACCGGTCCGTCTCTATGACCCCAGTCGGGCTCGAGGTGAGCCTCACATTCTCCGTGTCCTGTGAGGATAGCACCAGGCCTGACACGATGCTTCTTCAGCGCTGGTTCCCCGTGCGTCTGGGTCTCCAGGCCCCCAGACGGTCTACCTCGCCGTGACTAGCAACAGCACCACCAAATACGCATATGTCATGTCCAACGGGGCGCTGGGAGTTGGGGTGAGCCATCCTACAGTCTTCTTCCAAAAAGTGACGATGTGGACTCGGATGACAATGACAACCCGGGAGAACGCTGATCGAGACGCATAGCCCGCTGCGAATGCATCCGCATTCATTGTGCCAGACACCGGTTCACCTGATCTGCAGTCCGTCCAATACCAGACGACGGTGGAGGGACAAACTGTGGACGAATACGTCAACATGGCCAATGATACAGAGTACAGCGCGTGAGTACGAGTACGAGTACGAGTACAGTATCAGACCTCCACCTTTGTCCCTCGCAGTGTCTCGACGAGGTCCGAGCTCCTCCGTTGCATGACTCCGAGTACTGTACAAGTACGAGTACGAGTGCAGTAGCTAAACCTGCGACCTATAGGGACGGTTACTACCGTCTTGTCGGGTCCGACACGAACGACAATGGTTCCCCACAGTCTGCTGCGCCTTACGAGTCTTCAATCTTCAACTACACCACCGTGCCGGGCGCCGTCTCCCTCAACTACACGAATACCGCCGGCAACGAAACTGCCCTATACGCGTTTGTCGACGATGGGGGCTATCTCACTGTAAGGACCAACGGAACCGCCGATTCGAACCACACGGCAGTCACATCAATGCAGTGGATCACCACCCTGCCGCCGTGCCGTAGGTCAAGGCTGGACCCTCGCGCCTGCTGAGGTGGAGACGGAGATGGGAGCTAGACACAACTTCGATACTCGAGGACAATATCAGTGATGATCGGACACTTACGCTCTGGACAATGACATGAACCCTTACTTTACACTCTCATTCAATCACCTCAACAAGTCCATACTTGCGCTCGGCAGATACGTCTTTGACCGATGTACCTTCCGCACATGCAAAAGTACGAGAAGCATGCGAGTTCCCTGCCGTTCTGGTGCAGTGTATCCCATGAGTGGAAAGCAGTTACCCTCTGCGGACGTTGTAGGGTCATTGGGAGACGGTGGGGCTCGCTTCAATTCCCGGTTCAACTCGAGTTACTCGCCCACCCGCGGTATGCAGAGCACCTGAGCTCAGAGCTGCAGAGGACCGATTTCTAGATGTGAGGAGAACCAAATGTCCCAGCAGCACGACCGGACCGTGATGCGGTAAGCACGGGGCTAGCATGCGGCTCCTGTCTACCCCTGTTGCTGTGGTAACGACGATGTTCAAGTCGGCAGCCGCTGCCAGACACGACGCGAGGTGCCACGCCACGCCCAGCTGGGCGGCGGTGGTATGACGACTGGCTGTGTGTTCCTGAGTGAATAACTGCGCCGGAAGCCGGCGTTCCTGCGCCCATCGGCACCGCAAAAACTACGACGACTATATCGATCCTCCCTCGACCCCCTTGCTTTCGCTTTCTCCTGATCGGTTGGTCGGGTCCGCGAGCACTCGTATACTCGAGGGTCGAGATGGGGCGAGTACTCGGTTCCGTATGGCAGGAAAGAAGCATGAGAGATTCCCGCACCACGCCTGGGCTGCCAAGAGCCAGGGGTACAGGGGAGGCCCACGTCGTTCCTGTGGACATTTTGTCGTTTGCCTGCTGCGGACCCGTCGATGACCTACCCACCCACCTCGGCCTACTTTGTACATGACCCATGAGTTGCGCAGAGGTCATCGGCGCAGCTCGCCACCGCTTCTGCAACTCTGCATAGGCATCTGCAACTGAATCCCGAATCTGCTTCTCTCCTCTTTCACGAGTTGCATACCTTGGCGCATCGATCTCGATCCTGTCGGAGTCCAGATCAACATGCGCATCGTCCCATCGCTCCTCGCCGTGACGGCGTCGCTCAGCGTCGCCCAAGCGTACGTCCTTCGCGAGCCTCACCTGCCGAGACGATAGCTAACCACTTGATCTTGACGTCCACAGACTCTCATCGTAAGCATGCTCTGCTTCCCCTCCCCGCAACGCCCGGTAAACCATACAGTACGCATCAGCTCACGTTCGTGCAGCTCGTGCACGGCCCAGATCGCCGGTCTCGCTGTCGGCAACCTCGGCACATGTCTGCAGCTCACCACCCTCCTCCCGGTCCTCAGTGTGAGTGCGAGTGTCTCCACCCATCTGCTTTCCAACCCCAAGCATGCAGCAGATCCGCACTCCCTCTGCGGCCTTGGACTGCACGGCTGATCCGACCCCAGGGATCCGGCTCGATCATCGACCCGCTCAACACCTACCTTGCGTCCCTGTGCTCGAGCTCCACGACCACCTGCTCAAACACCACCCTCTCATCCGCCGAGACGTCCCTCTCCTCCTCGTGCTCCAGCGACATTTCCGGCGGGGGCACCGATGCGCAGGAGATCGAGGCGTTGTTGGCGGCGCTCAACAGCTATCCGGAGGTCTACACCGCTGCGTGCTCTAAGAACTCGACGTGAGTGCGGGATCGGTGCGAACGTCGCTGCGAGACATACAAGTCGGCTTGGGTTGCCTGTCCGGTGACGCTGACGCTGACGATGACGGTGACTGACGTTGCAGGACCGGCGGCTACTGCGTGACCGAGACGCTTTCCACCGTTCAGAACACCACCGGCACCAACGTGACCATCAGCTTCGTCCTCGGTATCCTGTCCGGCACCGGCAACACCTCGTCACTTCAGTCGGCCCTGTCCTCGGGCCAGCTCTGCACGGGCTGCGTTAGCGAGTGCGTGACGAGGCGCCTAGCCACATGAATCGACTCCCCTCCCGCCCTCCAGAACGCGACATCACCGTTGTCCAGTATCCCCGTCGTCCAGTCTCCCCCGATCCTCGTCTGTGTGGTCCGTTCCAGCCTCGCCTGCTGACTCCGATAGGATCTACGGGCAGGCGCTCAAGGCCAATGCCACTATCGCAAGCACCTCTATCGGCTCTGCTCTCACATCGCAGTGCGGCTCGAGCTTCGGAAGTACGTCCAGCCCACCTCACGTACACCTATTGTCCAGGTCGCTGACACACCATACCCAGCCTCCGCATCTGGCGTGACCGCTCCCAGCTCGAGCGGCGCTTCCACCTCCGCCGCAGCGACGTCGGCCACTTCTTCCAAGTCAGCCGCGGGGTCTCTTCCGCTCGGCAAGACCATGCTGCCCTACGCGGTCGCCGGGGTTTCTGTGCTTGGCTCAGTGGCTCTGGGTTTCCTCGTCGTCCTATGAGCGACCCCAGTCGACTGCGTGGGGCCACTTGGCCCTGTCGAACCCTGCAAACGGTCCCCAGGGGTCGCCGGTAGCGGTATGGAAGCGGATCGCACTGTATCAAGGAGACGAAGCGTCAAAGGACAATCGAGCCACATATTGCTTCATGCTTTCAGATACGAATGTAGAGTGTATCAATCAGTTCCGACACACTCACCGCTTCAACAAGTCGGCCAGGCCGTGCCCTTCACGCGAAGGTTCAAAGGCATCCCTGGCGAGAGTAACTCGCTCTGAAGTTCTCCGAAAGACAAAGGCCAAAGGACGAGGGCGAACGTTTGCCCGAGTCGAGCAGCGGCGACCATCCCACTGCCTTTGGTAGTTACCCTATAGGTATCTTCCGCGCAAATCATGAGTGATCAAGCTCCTCCCTCGGCTTCGGCTGCACCGGGTCTGGCGGCGACGGAACGGAACGGTGGGGTGCGGTGCGGAAAGGCGGGTCGGGGCCAGTGAATCTCCTTTCTCGCAAAGTTCTAGAGGAGGGTGCGATCTGTCAACTCGCTCGCTCCTTTGATTGGCGAGGGGTCAGTGTCGGAGACGGAGAGGTGCGGTGAACGTCAATTCCGTCAAGTGAGACCGGAACCCAGGAGATGAGAAGCACCAGCACCACTTGGCATAGACAATCTGTGCATCGCGCACTTCTTCCTCGTTGTAGTCCTTGAATGCTCGATAGGTGCTGACTACAGTTGTCCGCTCACAGTTGGCTGAGACGCGGCAAGCACTCAGGGGATATGACCCTTGAGCTGCAGCCCAGTGAGTACAAGTGTCTCCCTCTGAGCTGTGCCCAAAATTGTCACCGTCGTGACGGTATGTGACAGTGTTCTGACCGCGCTTCAGTCACCATCGCCGCCATCGCTATCGGATCTCTCGCTCTCGTCATCCTTCTCATCGCCCTCACAGCTCGCTACCGACGCGTCATCTTCCCTCGACGATCCTCCGGGCGCTCGGACTCCCTTACTCACGATCACGCTCATACTCCCCATCTCTCCGCAACCCGATACTCCAAAAGCACTTACGCTACCTTGGGGGAGGCCCTCTCCAGCCCCGCACCGGGATTACACCCACGCCAACCACCGCCGGCTCGACACTCGTAGGCACCCCGGTCTCGAAACTAGTAAAGAAAACGCCCGTGCGAGCGGGGGCCAACAGCCCGGCGATGCCAGCACAGGGGAGACGGAAGGATGGTCCGAGTCGGGACGAGAGAGAAATTCAGGTAGTGGTGGTGTACACGTATGAGGAGGGTTTGCGGAGGTTAGAACTTCCCCCGCCCGATCTGTATGGCGGGGGCGGGGCGGGGGCGGAGACGGGGTGTCTCCAGTCCGAGAAAGCAGTTCCCCAGCGAGTCCGATTCAGGATGGCCTCTCTCTCTCGCCTGTCCTCAACGACCCCAGCAGACCATCCCCTAGACCTTCTCCCGGAAGAGCAGCTCTCGGCCAGTGGGCAGCTTCAGAGAAACCGAATCGCCAGCGCGGCGAGTCTCCAGCAGGCGGTTCTCCGACGGACATTCCTCCAGTACAAACCTATCCAGTGGGGCAATACGAGCCGCCCAAAAGCCCAGCGCAGACGATGCGCAGCAATTGGCTCCCTACTTACTACTTCTCCAGCGGGGTACCGGCGGACGAGGAGATCGAGCTGGAAACCAGGTCAAGAAACGGCGAGGAGAGTGAGCTGGGATATAGGTCGAAATGGGCAGATAACCGTATATGAACGGACTTTTTAGTGACATGTCAGGGAACGGTCGACTGGGATCTGGTTGCACATCTTGCCTACCCCAGCACTACGAGTACTGTGGAGCGTAATCGGACAAACGAACGGGGCCCTCGACGTCTGTGACTGTACGTAGACTGAAGCCAAGCGCGGTGCACAGGCGCCACAGCCAATCTGCCACCCGACCCAACCGTACCGTCCCGTCCCACCGCCCGTCGCCAGCCAGCCGTTTCCCTCCCTTGTGTCGTCGGTTACCATCTTCGCCCGTCGACTCATCTCGACCGTCAATCAATTGCATCGTGCACCAGCGCCTATACGACCTGCCCTATAAGCATCTGTGACCGCAGTCCAGTAGAAGACTCGACGCACTCTGCACTTTCGTCTCTGGCGGCTCATAGACATCGCCCTCGCCCGCTCTGCCGTCAAGGCTCATCCACCCACTTGCCCCTCCGTCATGTTCGGCCTCGGGCGATTATCCCACCTCGCTTTCGATCTCGTCGCGCTCTCTACGATCATCGCTGGTGTGCGGCGCGCTACGGGATTCGCGTGAGTCGAAGTCGACACTGCCCTCCCGCTGCCGCCCCTCTCCTAGGGTTCCCCCGCCGTTGTCATTATGGATGATCCTGTCTCGTCTCATCTCGTCTCGTCTCGTCTCGCTTCGCCTCTTGTCTTCATCCCTGTTCGGTTAGCAGACCTAGTCCCTGCCCATATCCAGCCCGATCTTCACTCTGATATTCAAGAACCGATCCGAGTCGTGCACCCTCGTCACCGGTTCTCGCTCGCTGACCTCCTTCCCCCTCAGTCCCGCTACAGACCTGATCAAGGATCAAGGCCTCCGCTCCATCCTCGAGAGCTACTTCAACCTCGGCGAATCAGTCTTCGGGTTCATCAGCGGATACATCGTCAACTCAAAGTACTTCAAGCGGAGGCTGTCATGATGGTTGTGCGTCACCCCGAGTGAAGGGATGGGTGAGGACGAGGGCGATGACGGTCACTCGCGGCCGTTCGACGGGAAGAGATGTGGTTGGGACGGGACGGGACGGGAGGAGAGGGGTGATACGAATGGGAGAACGACCGTCTCTCGACTGTTAGAGGGGCGGCGACGATATTGCGGCTAAGACGACTTCGTGAGGACCGTGATGATCTCTGTACACCATGAGGGAAACGTGTAGGAGAAGACCAGAGGCGACTTCTCGTAGCTATCATAGGTTGTGTACCAAGACCGGAGCTCAAGCGGTAAGGGTCACCGATTTGTACTGCACATGTAAATACCGCGATGTGGTTGTTTGTAATGCTGTGTCATCTCCTGGCGTGCGCAAACCTGCTTTGGAACCATGGCCAAGACGTTCTGGCGACTCGCAGTTCGCCCTCCCCGTCTGCCGCGCTTGACGAATCACATCGCATACACACCATACTGAACGGAGAATTACAACCCACCACGCCACAGCCTCTATCTCTGCCCGAGCAATCAGTGCGCCTCCTCCCACTCCTCGCTGGCGTCCGACGTCCGCCTGCTCCTCTCCTCTGGAGCGCCCGACTCGGTCGCCGTCTCTGTGACTGTCGTCTCGGACACTCCGTCATCCGACGTCTCCGGGACTGGATCAAAAGAGCGGACCGCCGACGGAGCCGTGGTCTCGGACTAAACATTGTCGTCAGCACATCCACGCGCTTGCGGTTGCCGGACGACCGATACACATGAGTCTGGCAGTCGTCGTGCCGTTGCACCGAGGCACTCACCCCTCCAATGGTAGACTGGTTGGCCCAGTAACTCCTCTTCTTATCCTCGGGCATCTTCCTAAGCCCTCCAAACGCCGAACTCTCCACCTCCTCCCACTCATGCCTCCTCCTCTCGGCCTCATGCCGCTCCTCCCGATCACGTTCCTCGAATACCCGAGCCTGTTTCTCCCGCAATAGCGATTCCTGCGACATGGGTTTCTTCTCGTCGGCATGAGACCTGCGAGAGGCTTTGGACGCCTTCGGACGGAGGAGGTAGGTGATGATGAGGAAGGCAAAGATGGACGAGGAGAGGGTGAGAGTGAGGGAGATTGGCGGGAGGAGGAGTAGCGGAGGAAGAGGATGGGCGGATAGTAGCCAGCTGAACTATATGAGCTTGAAAATCGATTGGAGGCAGGGACTGGTGCTCACCGGACACCGCTGGGACGCGGGACGAAGCGGATGACTACCCAGCCGGTCGTTCGCACCTCGCGGGGCTGCCTGCATGCGGGGTTGGTCTCGGTCGCTTCGCCAAATGAGTCTTCCCTCCCTGGAGACGTCAGCACGGGACACAATATGTGTGACGGCCTAGCTCGTCCTCCAGATCGTCCACTTCTCCTGAGACTGACCGATGCTGACAAAGGCCGATCCCACAGCACCATCCACTCTCCCCGGATTCAGAATCACGCCCTCCATCAGATCCTTTCTGAGTAGCACGACCTCCTTCCCCTGCACCGGGCTTCCCACGCCCCCGCGCGCCCGCGCCCGCCTCGCCGCATCGCGCCGGCGCGAGGGATCGTCGTAGCCCAGCAGGCGTGACGGGCATAGCCCGCGGAATGGCCAGGGCAGAAGACACGGCACGAGGTTGGGGATGGACGGTACGGGGATTATCGTGTATGGCAACGGAGGTGGTGGGAGGGACTGCACAGTGTTCAGCGATTGGCCACGGACTCGTGATGGGAGTTCAAGAGGTGGGGGCGTACCGGTTGGGCCGCGCTGATCAATGCTTGCTCTGGGTTACGGGACGAGCGCAGTTCAAGCGAAAGCATGAAGTTGCCTGACCAGATCAGCGGTACTGCGACGCACAGACCTAGCATAGAGAGCAAGGCGCGACTGACCCATCTCTTCCTGACCTCTCGATGGGCGCACCAGCTCCATCTCCACCACCACATCATACCGCAAGTCTTCCTGAAACCGTTCCACTGGAAGCGGCACGAGAGCATGAGGAGTTCTATAGTTCTTTGACCTGCCGCACCATTGATCAGCCATCCAGCGACCGGCTGATCGGGTTACGCGCTACACTACGCCTGAGTCGATGCAGAACGGGCCGACTCACCCGTATATCAGCCATCCTTCCACCTCGATGTCCCCTCCCGTGCCCCAGGAATACCAGAACGCGCCAACGGCGAGTACGGAGAAGACTGCGGATCCAATAGTGAGGAACGCGAGGAGGATGAGCTTGAGGACAAGGCTGATGGTCAGAGGCGACGTGACGGCCTGGTGAAGCAGTCGAAGCGGCACCGTGACTCTGCGTCACACATGTCAGCTCAGCGACCTTCTTGCCACGCATACGACTCGCCAGCGAGGCTGAGGTAGAAATGAGCTCACGGAGAAGCGAGTAGGCGGAGCAGCTTGTTCAGAAAGTCGAGAAAGTCTTCGCTGGTCGACGCGTTGTGTGTCCCACCAGTCCTGATCCCACGGATAGGATGCGACGGGATCAGGCTGGGGTCCGCGTTCCTCGCGCGGAGATAGGGCTCGAACGACGCGCCGGGGTGGACGGCGGACATGTTTCCGGGGAGTATAGAGCGGGTCTGCTCCTGGATGCGGTGTGCTTAGACGTGGGGAAGATGATGAGAGGATGAGAGATGTGTGAGAGAGAGTAGTGGCTTGATCTTTCCGGGTGGGGAAGAAGCCGAGGGGCGTGGTGGGAGCGGGATCAAATTATTTGGCTGACGTGGGGTGCCTGAGGACGATGTCAGTGACGCAGTGGTGTAGCAACGTTTCTTGATCAATCTCTTCTCCTCTTTCATCTCTTCGCTTTCTCTCCCGTACCACCTCAACACTCATCGCCATGACACTCCTCAGTCCCTCTGTCATCCCGCTAGAGCCCTCCTCGCAGCTCACAAACTCGCACCACGCCCTACCGTCCACCTCATATTACCCCTCGCCTCGTCCTCATCCTCGTCCACCCTCTGCCCTGCCACCACCCCGGCCAAGCCTCGGTACTTCCTCAATCCCTGGCCATCCTATCGCGTCGCCTCCCTATCAGACGCCTACCGCGCCTACCAGCTCGGTGCGGCTATCGCTCATCCTCAACCGCGCACTCCCTCACGGCCTCGCACGCCGGCTACCGGTCTCTCTCGGACAGGGAGCTCGGCGACACTAGACGAGGAAGAGCCGTACATCTCCTCCTCGGTTTCGGTGAGCGAAGTGGAAGATGAGGATACCAGCGCCAACGCGGCACTACTCCGGATACCCCCGTCGGCTTGGTATCCCGCCAGGATCTATGCGAGGAAGGACCTGGCGGAGATGTATCAGGACGACGAGGAGGATGACTGGAGAGACCCACCTGTCACGGTTGTCCCGCCAAGCTGGACGGGGGAGGAGGGTCCGCTCGACAAGGAGGCGGTGACCTGGCTGGGACATGCGGGTGTGCTGGTGCGGATACCGTGGAAAGGGAAAGGCCGGAACGGCATGTGTGGAGTACTATTCGATCCGATCTTCTCGTACAGGTCAGTCCGGCTCACGTACTCGAGCTGTTGAAGCTCCCAGACAGTTGAATGAGGGCTGACGAATGACCTGCAGATGCTCGCCGTCTCAATATGTCGGTCCGGCGCGATATCTCGACGCGCCATGTCCGGTATCGATGCTCCCGGACATCCACGTCTGCTGCATATCTCACGACCATTGTAAGTCCTGGCGCTGGTACCGGTTGGTGTTCTATGAAGAGTTCGGCGCTGATGAGATTCAGACGATCATCTGGACTACTACACCATTCTTGACCTGTGGAAGTTTCACAAAAACACGATCCATTTCTTCGTCCCGCTAGGTCAGTCCAGTCCGAGGACCCTAGCATCGCCAGATGTTGGATGCCGCTTGCGTGTGTGGGCTGACTTTCGGCGCAGGTCTGAAACCTTGGTTCATCTCCTCTGGTATCCCTTCGGAACGAGTAACAGAGCTCGACTGGTATCACGAGTCCCTCCTGCACTTCCCCTCCTCCTCGCAGTCCCCATACTCCGACAACCCCGCCATCTCTCGCCATCCTCCAGCGCCGGTAATACCCAACTCGGAATCTGACGAAGCATCGTCGGACTCGGACCTCACGCTCAAAGTTGCGTTTACTCCGGCGCAGCACCGATCCGGAAGAGGACTGCTGGACCATATGACGACGCTGTGGGGGAGCTGGTGTGTCGGCGTTGTGGAGAAGGAGGACGAAGGGCGGGCGCGGGATTTGGGCATGAAGGGCTGGAAGGGGTTCAATGTGTTTTTCGGAGGGTGAGTGGTCCTGGTCTGGTTCTATCCTTACCCTCTGTGGAGCTAACGGACCTACCAGTGATACGGGTTATCGATACGCGACGGCTCCCGAGGGCGATCCGGATGCCGTCTGCCCGGCGTTCGAAGGTGAGCTGGCATGTGTCGCGTCGGGTCGCTCAGCCATCCTGCCGACAGTCCCGGGCGTACGTAACTGAACTATCTCTTCAGAAATTGCTTCGGCCTACTCCCCTTTTCACTCTCCCTCCTTCCACTGTCCACCGGCTCCTCCCTCCCCTTTCTCCGCAACCTCCTCTCACTCTCACTGGATCAATATACCCTCACCTCATCCCTTCACTGCTCCCCGGCCGATTCCCTCGAAATACACCGGATTCTCGGAAGTAAGAACACCGTGGGGATACACTGGGGGACGTTCTGCGACCAGCATGAGGCGAGGGGTACGCGCGTGGAATTCGGCAGGGCAAGGAGGGAGCGCGGCGTCGACGGGAGATGGAGGGGGAGGAAGCTCGTTGACGGGTTGGAGATCCCGGGAACGGACACAGAGGCGTCGAAAGGCACAAGGGAAGTCAAACACGGAGAAAATGGGAGGTTCGTCATCTGTGACATCGGAGAGACTTTGGTACTGCCAGAATAGACGCGGCAGTTGGGTCGGCGGTAAAAGTGAGAAGACGGGTGCAACAGAGTTGTCAGAGTAAGCAAGATCAAGTACCCTCGAATCCAAGAGGTCTCGACCACTTATGATACGATGCCATATCGAAACTTGAGATGTCACCATCTTGAAGGCGATGATAGACTCCCGTCGCTGCTGATGTGCACACGCGCTTGCACGAGACAAGCAGAGACGGTCGTGAAGTGTCCATGCAGTATATGTACACCCGACTTTGACGACGGGACACAGACGAGGTATTTTTACAAATCTAGCGAACCACCTCTCAAATACGAATTGGAGTCCTCAGATGTCTTGCTCTCTCCGACACCACACGCACGGGTCCTCGCAGGTCCTCGCACGTCTCACACATCACCCCGCCTTTGTGCCTCCGAATCTGGAGAGCTGGCTCATGCTCGGTCTCGGCGCCAGTCCCCTCCCAACCTGCCCGGTTCCCAACGGACCCATCGCGGAAACCCTGCGATCCCTCATCGACAGGTCCATCGCTGACGCTCTTCTCTGGAGCGTCGCCGCACTCGCATTCGCCGCACCCGTCGTCGTTACCGTCGAAGTTCTGCTTGCTGGCGCTGGCGAACTCGGCCCTCCCTGATCCAGGAGAGGCGTTGCCCGCTTCGCTCCTCCCGCCAAGGGGTTATGGGATGGCTGAGAGAAAGGCGCGGCTTTGATAGAAGCGGTGCCAGACCCCGGGGTAGGTCTCGACCAATCGAACTACTCTCGCGCTTCTTCTGCCGCTCACCGCGCATGAGCTCGTGTCGCATCGGTCCGATACTCGAAATCCTCCTGCCGTCGCTACTACCTGTTACCGAAGGACGAGGACCGTGTCCCAACGACGAGGTCGAGTTGGATGATTCGGGGCGGTTGAACAAGCTAAATGGCGAGGCGCTGACCGATCGAGATGCTGATGATAGAGTCGGTTTGAGGAGGTTGCTCGACGTCCCCGCGAAGCTCGTCGAGCCAGCCCCAGTTCCGCCCGACAAGGTCGGAGGAAGCTGCTTGCGCTCACCAAGGGGTTCGGGTCGAACAGGCGGCGGCAGACCGAAACTGCTCGACCGGTTGAAAGACATGTCCCCGGCCATGGACATGTTCTCCTCTCCGACCGTGCCAAGGGCACTGGTCGACGCCTTGAGGGACTTCATGTAAGCCCTGTTCTGTCGCCACGACTCATTGCCCTTGGCCTTGGCTTCGTCGCCACTGCTGCCCGAGCCAGACGACGAGCCTGGCGGCGTGGGCGTCGATTTCGTGAGAGTGATGCTCGGCAGTCTCGCAACGGCCGAATCTGGCGGGAGCATGCTCTTGCCGGCCGCGGAAAGCCTCGAGGGTAATTCTGGCACTTCATCTTGCTCCTCCCAATCGGCCGAATCGTCTGCGTCGCCGCTGGACGCACCCCCTAAGCTGCCTCGTCCGCTCGATTCGCTCGTGAGTACCTCAAACTCCTTGACATCGTCGATCGACATGTCGCTCCGGAATCGCGCGGCCTTCTTCACCGGTGTTCCATTTGGAGTGCCACGTGTGCCGACCCTGGCTTTGTGGACGGGTACGAGCGCTGGACGAAGTTTGCTCTTCTTCGCTGGGGACTTGGCCATGTGGGGCTTGAAAGCGGACGTGTCTCGCAGCAGGCGCTGGGCGGCCGGGGACGACAGGAAGCCCGACGGGGATTGGGCAGGAGGTTGGAGAGACGTGTTGCCTGGTGCCGTTGACATGCGACGCGGAGCTGCGGATAGTCGCCGCATGGATGAGGGCAGCGGCCGGGATGCAGCTGAGAGGGATGTGTCTCCTGGTGCAATTGACATTCGTTTGCGATAGGGCAGCGAGGCTCCTGATGCCGGAACGGAGGAGAGCCGTCTTGGCGGGCCGAGTGCCGGGCGTTGCGGCGGAGGAAGCCGGGCAAGGGAGGTGTCTGCCGCGAGTACTGACTGAGATGAAAACGGGCCGGAGACGACGGACGTTTCTCTGATGTCAGGTCCGGCCGCAGCCTGAGATGGTCTAGGCAGGGGAGGCAGCACCCCGGTCGAATGGTCGCCAAACAGCGATGCAAGCGTGTGCTCGGCCGAAGAGCCCAGTACGTTCAGCAGCTCGATGACCAACGACGCCGAGTTCGGTTCGGCGATACCATTTGCCATCGATGACAGCACATGCGAATTCGTGCTGATAGCGGCAGCGAAGCGATGCAGCAAGGCGGCGGCCTGGGCAACGGCTTGACCTTGCTGCTGTACCTTTTGCCGGTGCACCTTCTCCCTCGCCTCGAGGATCTGTCGCTCCATCTCGGACCGGTGCACGGCCACTTTGAGCTTTACGATGTCGAGGTCGGCACCATCGAGCGCATCGTTGAACTTGCGTCCCTCCAGACCGCGGAGCAACGCGTCCACCGTGGATTTCTGCGACGCCTCGCGCTGAACCATCGCGACGACTAGTCGATTTCCGCCATAGCTCGCGTCATGCTGCCGCACGACACCGGCAAGGTAATCCTTCTCCGCCTGTTCCTCCTCGATCATTCGCTGCTTGATTGCCGCGTTGAGAAGCTCCACGCCATCCCATTCGGCGCGCTTGGCGGCTCCCTCGAGAATAACGGGTAAAGCCGATCGCACCTCCTCCTCGACCGTCTCGATAGCGCTTGCGACGGGTTTCCACTCCAGTGCCCGTTTCGTCTCGATATATTCGCGCGTGCCCTTTTCGATCCTCGCGATGGTATCCTTGAGGGTCTCAATCTGCTGTTGCTTCTCTGCCAGCGCTGCCGCCCACTGCTGTGCTCGGAGATCGACGCCGATGGTGTTCTGCGAGACCTTGGTCGAAACGTTTTTGGCCTTGTCGGCCCAGACGAGGGTGTTGTGGGTATCCTCGATGTCCCTTGAGCTGGGTGAGACACAGACAATCATGACGGTCCGACAGTTGCCACCGAGCGAAAACTTGAGCATGCGGGTGAGCTTGCTGTTTCGGTAGGGGACGTGAATCCTGCTCCGACCTGTAGGGGCTTGACACAGAGCCGAGATACAGCTCGACAGAGCCAGAAGTGACTTGTTGATATTGGCGCCCTCCTTCATGCGCTCGCCCATATTGCGCGTCGCAGCAGCACGCTCGCTACCCGCCAAATCGATGATCGACAGGGTTGCCGCGGTCATGCATTGTCGTACGACTGTCTGCTCGAGGTTGATCTCGTGACCTTTACTGTTCCGGCCGATGTTAATCTGGAGCACGGCGTGAGAACGAGACGAGGTCGAGTTGCTGGCGGTGTAAGATGTCGAACGTCTTTGGTTACCGAGGAGCACGAGATCCATGACCTCGTCGACCGAGTTGGGTCGTTTGAGCGTGACTCTGTCGATGGTGACACGCTCCTTTTCGTTCTCGAGCAGCTTGAGACCACCAAGAGGAGAGGCGGGGAAATCGTCGTTGAGCAGGTCTCGGATCTGCTCGTTGTAGATCTCGACCATTGACAATTCGAGGAAGGTGTCGTATTGGTCTCTCGACTCCTCGATGCGCTTGAATAGCTCGCGCGTCGTTCGCACAATGACACCGGGATCCTCGGCGTTGCCGCTGATGGTGTGTGTCTTGCCACATCCAGTAGCCTTGATGGAATCAGCTCTGTTCCCGTCCACCCGATCAACAAGACGTGGAGGACTCACGCCGTAGGCAAACGCTGTCGCGTTGTATCCACTCAGAACGCCATCCAAGAGCGGCAGCACAGTCTTCTCAAACACCTCCTCCTGGTTCGCATGCATGTTGAACACCTGATCAAACACGTAGCTGCGGCGATCTCAGCACGACTTTCCTACTCGGAGACGTCGAGAGGGTGCTCGACATCAAGGATCCCACTCACCGCCTGTTCTTGTACCGCTTCGCTCCGGGCAGACCCCTTCTTTTCTCCCAACCCTGCTCGGGCTTGTCGAATATCAGCATCCGGTGATCCACCACATCTGCTCGGTCAGTCCTGCTGTGCTGCGTCTCCAAACGGAACAGGGCAAAATATCACTCACCAACAACTTCTCTGAGCGATCCTGCCGAGGCGGGTTTGCGCGGGGATGAAGCAAAGTTGCCATCGCCCAGAAAGATGGGTTCGAGAGGGTGGGAGGATATGAAGGGTGCTTCTTTCTCTTTGTGCCATGGTCGAACGCGGACTAAGAGAGCGGTCAGTAGTGGATCAACACACTGAGGACTGGAACGGGTCCTGCCAAGGTCAACTCGGGAGCTCACCGGCAATCTGGATGGCGTTCGAGTCCATGTTGTTGCAACAGACCGCACAGCAAGGTCGATGGAAGGTAGTTCAACCCTCTAGGGTTGTTTTGACGGACGGCGGCTCAAGTGCGGCTCCCCATGCAGCGGGGTGGGGTCGATGAGTTGATGCGGAAAGGAGATGAGGATGATGGTAGAGGTATTGGCTAAGCTCAAGTGAGTCCCAAAGAGAGAGAACAAGCCAGTAACGCTGCGAGAGAGAAGAAGCGAAAGGCGAAGGATGGAATATGGGGCGGCTGGATGGATGGATGTTGTTTTGGCTGGTCGAGCGAGTGAGCGTTCACTCAACGCGGCAAAGTCACTCGCGTTCAAAGGGGGGCAACGGGAGCAGATCTGATCCCGCTGACCCCTACCCATTCTTATTTTCCCGGCCCACTTTTGCCACTGAGGGACCGTGGCGTGGCGTGGCGTGGCATCCCGATTTAACAACCCATCACGCCGGTGCGATGTTTCACGTCCCCGAGCCCGTCACTTGTGTTGGTGCTCGGCGCAATCGGGAGACACCCTATTTCGCCGCCGAGAACCCCGGAGATGGTGTGAGGGCCGCATGGGCTCAGACCTCCATGTGCCTCCATCAATCGTCCTTTGTGCTAAGCTTGCTCCTTACTCCATTTTCTGCCTTAACAACGATGGTTGTCCTCACCGCAGTCCTCTCCGAGGGGAATAGTGATGGCTGAGTATGAGACGATGCTCCGAGCGGACTAACAATCAAAGCGTGCAGCTTCTGACGTTTAATTCTGACTTGCCTGTCCCAACCGGAAGTAGCCTCACATTCACACTTGCTGCACTCGAACTAGCCGATTTCGCCCCCAGGCAAGATTGTGCTAGGAGATTCTGACATGACTCCTGAGAAGCCGGGCTCGGGATTGAGCGTCGCCATCATTGGCTCCGGGTGAGTCCGACGTCAATACACCTGGGACTGAGGAGCGCCTTGAAAGGATCCTGCCATCTTGCGCATTTGCTTACCGGGTACTGCAGACTCGGTGGGATCTGTTTGGGACTGGCATTGAAGCGAAGAGGGTTCCATGACTTCTTGGTGGGTGAGGACGGTCCTAGATCGGTTGAGCTACGACTGACCCGGCACCACAGATCTACGAGAAGGAAGAGGATGCTGGTGGTGAGCGATTGCTCCGTCCTGCAATACACGTATCCTCAATTAGACAGTGAAATCCCCGCAGCATAAGACTGACAACGCGCAGGGACATGGTACCAGAACCGTTACCCGTGAGTCACGTAGTTGAAGTATCGCAGTGAGCGTCAGTTGACGACCTGCTTCAGCGGTTGCCGGAGCGAGTGAGTGATATCTCCGTTCCCGACGTGTTGGAAACTACTCTGAGGACCCCCATCTCAGTGTCAAGGCCGTTCTGTACTCGCACTCACGACATCCTAAACGTGACTGGAGCGAGACCCACCCGCCAAGGCATGAGATCCTCGCTTGTACGTGCAAAGTTTCCCTCGCCCAGATTGTGCAGTGACCTCTTCACTACTGACCCACTCTCACACCCTCGCAGACTGGCAGGACCTCGTCGACTCGCAAGGTCTCCGACCCCACATCCGCTGCTCCCACACCTACCTCCACGCCACCTGGGATCCCAAGTCCAACTCCTACTGCATCACATTCAGCACGCACAACCGCAAGATCATCGTGGAGGCAAACATCCTCGTATCGGCAATAGGCGTCTTCACCGCTCCGAAGTTGCCCGGCATTCCTGGTCTGGAGCTATTTCCTCCGGACAGGGCCATACATGTCGCACGGTGGCCTGTCGGGCTGGAGAAAGAGCAGCTGAAGGGCAAGACCGTGGCGGTGATTGGGAATGGATGTAGTGGGTGAGTGAGGAGCCGAGTCTGATTACGAAGCGAAAGCTGCTCGATAGCCTGCGACCGCCTTCGGGTCTGAGGATGATGGGCGACAGGAGCTGATCAAGATGACAGGAGTCAGCTCGTGGCTTCACTCGCAGAGGAACCCGACATTCAAGTGATAGCCCTCTCTCGATCTCCGCAATGGGTCATCGCAAAGTACGCATGCGCCCCAAGTCATGCGCTTCTACAATAGCTTCAAGGCTCCTCCGCAGGCGCGATTGCTGACGGGTATATTGCAGTCCCGGAAACAAGCCTCAGCTATCCAAACCTTACTCGAAGATGAAGCAGCGTCTCTTCCGCCTCCCTCTCGCTCAACAGGTGACGAGACTAGGGACATACCTCAGCATGGAGGTCGATTGGGTCATCTACCCGAAAAAGGCAGAATGGATCAGGCGACCGCATCAAAAGGCATGTGGCCCCCACGTCACGCTCTTGCAGTGGCTCTTTCTCGGTACTTCCGATGATATACTGGCTAATGTTGGCAGGACTTCGGAAGATGGATGAAGGACAACGCTCCGGCTGCTCTGGAGGACGTCATCGTACCTTCTTTCCGTACGTTCCGGCTGTGCGGTATCCACGGGAGCGCGGCTGGTCGCCAACATGTCCGTAGCTCTTGGCGGCAAGCGCATCGTTCGAGACGGGTGAGTCGAGGTGGTGCGGAGCGGAGACCGGGTCGAACATGTCGTCACTCACCACATGCTCACAGGGGCTACATGGCGGCATTGAATCAGCCAAACGTGAAAGCCATTTGGGATGATATCGACCGAATCACTCCTTCGGGATTGATCACGCGGGGCAGTGAGCGTTTCCTCCATCATGACTGCTGGGAACAGGTCCCGGTTGCACCTAATACCATTAAGATCATGTGCTGGACGTCGATTACCTGCTCTTCGCCACGGGCTTCGACACAGTACGTACTGTACCGTTCTAAAGGCACTGAATTGCATTCCGCTTGGGGAACACCGCGCTCACTCAGCAGAAACACGCCCTCGCGGTGATCGGTCGAGACGGGCACGAGATCGAGGAAGGTGGTCGAGCGAAGGTCAAGCAATATCACGGCGTACGTTTGTCCGTCCGCCCCGACATCATGTTGTTGAAGCTCCCAGCTGACGGGTTTGGCAACTTCAGGTCGCTACGCCTGGATTCCCAAACTTCTTCACATTGCTGAGCAACAATGTTTCGCTGCTACACCGTGAGTGGCAAGCTACTGTGGTCGATCAGTACCCGCTCGGCTTAAGTTCATCGCTCCGGCGCAACCCGATGCTACAGTATGCGGACACGATTGACCCATTCCAGTTGGGCTGCTGTTTCCGCTCGAGGTACAGGCCGAGTACGTGGCCACCACCATAACCGCCATGGCCAAGCATCGCGTTCCTGTGCTTGAGGTCAGAGAATCTGCCAACGAGGAGTACAACGCGTGAGTCATTGACCACCTCGCGCCCTATCATGATACTTCACCCCGACGGCCTCAACTGTGCGGAGTGGAGGACATGCAGCTAAGCACCGATTCAGGAGAGTGGACCACTACAGCCGAAAGCACGTCTGGACGGAGACCACATCGTACTACAGCGACTCATCGACTCGGCGCAACTACGTGAGTCGGACAACCCCGTCTTCCGTGCTGCTGAGATGCCTCATTGACCTGCGCGTCGCTTCACAGGGCCTGTGGCCACTCCCAGCGTTCGCGTTGTGGGCGGACAACCTGTTCCCCCATTTCGAAGATTACGTTGGCGGGGAAGCTCTAGCCGGGAAATACCCAATCCAGGAGATGAAGGCCAGATTCTGGGAGGGCGTGTCGAGGGGCCTGTGCAGGTCTATCTTTGGTGGTATCTCGGCTGGCCAGAAAGTGGGCCGGATCTGGGATAAGACATTGTGACGTTGTGATACTGTAATTGTGTCGAAGCCCCTGTCAGCCAGCCATTGTCTTGCTTGGGTCGGTATCATGTTTTCTGGGATTTCAGTTATCACGCGTAACGACCTTCATCAGTGTCGTGAGGGGAAAGGGAAAGCATCACGCAAACACGAACATACTTTAGGAGATGTGATACTGTGCATCGCTCTATGCGGTTGGGCGGATCATACAAGTCTCGCACTACCCTCATCCTCTCTTTCTTGGGACATCGACAACCCCGCCAAGAGGCTCGTATGCGGCACCCTCTCCAGCGCCTCCTGGAGCCTTGGCAACTCGTCATGCACCAGCTCGCTCGCCGCCTTTGGTCCTCCCCCGGGGTGAAGGAGTTCCTGGGCATAGGTGATGATGGGGTAGAACAGCTTGTGGGACAGTTCGGGGCCTTCGCGGATGAGGACAATGACGACTTCGACGGCGATGAGGAGGATGATGATGAGTTCCATGCGGTGGCCGGAGGCCTGACACGACGCGTCAACGATGCACCGAGGGACGAGAAGGGGGGAAGAGCGGGGAGGGAAGAGCGGAGAAGGAGGAGCGGGGAGGGAAGGGGGAGAGAGGGAGGGGAGCGAACGAAGAGCGTTAAGGAGAGAGCGAGAGGAGAGGGAGGAGAGACGAAGGAGAGAGGGAGAGACGAAGGAGAGAGGGAGAAGAGACAAAGGAGAGAGGAGAGGAGAGGAGGGGAGGGGAGGGAAGCGGAGAGGAGTCATCGCGCACCTCGGTCAAAAGAGCTCGAAGAGTGCTCTGCACTTCTTGCGCATAATCAATCTTCTTGTTCAGCGCGTCAATGCGCTCCTTGATCTCAAACTCGGTCGCCACGGAGTCAAAGTAGGCTACGCAACGATCATCAGTAACGGGCCAACTTGACCAGGAGCGTCTTGCCGAACGAGAGAATGAGCCCATCCGACCCACCTTCCAGCTCGGGTTCGGACCAGTAGAACTCCGGCGTGTCCTCCAGCCCTCCTCCCCTCGTGTTCACCGCCATTCTTAGGGACATCAACTCGCCAATCTTCCTGATGACCTCTCTCCGCCTCATTGGCTGGGCCCCCCACCGCTCGAGACTCCGCGGAAGGGTCGAGACCGAGGCGATGTGCGAGTCGAGGCGGTCTTCCAAGACTGAGAGGGAGGATGAGCGGGACAGCGAGAGGGAGAGGGTATATCGCGCGAGAAGGGAGGACAAGGAGGGGGAAGGCGGGAAGGTGGATAGTTCTGGTGGGCGACCGAGGAGGATTAGGTTGCCGAGGATATGTGTCTGCCTGCGAGTAGTTCAGCATCGACCTCGGCAACGAGGTGGGGCGCAGTCACACTCACGCTGTCGGGTCCACGACGAAGTCCACTTCTTCCACTTCATACTCGCTTGATGTGAGCGGATCCACCTCGACACTCGCCCCTTTCCTCCTGATTACTTCGCGCAGGAACGCCCGCCCCTCCTCCTCGGTCAATCCCCAGGTCACAAAGCTCCCCGAGTTGAACACCCATATTTCCCCTCTGTCGCCATACCCAAAGCCCATATCCCGCACGTCATCCTCCACCTCCTCCCCTTCTTCCAATGTCCCAAGCGTGGTCCGCCGGATATCCTTCCCACTGATGAGCCTCTCGGCACCTCCCCGCCCTTTCCACGGACCTATCACGAACGCCCGTTCCCGATCTCCCTCGGGCACCTCGTCCCACCGCACACCCAGCTGACGGAGCACGATACCCAGCGAAACGAGGTCGTACCGCTCCGCAGTGGTGTGTGCTACACATTGCAGCACGGGTCCACGGGTCGAGGAAGGCGCGTTTCGGAGTGGTTGCGAGGCAGCTTCCAGTCGCCGCTTTGGTGGTTTGTGCGAAGGCGGTTTCGGAACTCGGTTCGGGCTCTGATTTGGGACTTGATTCTGGTTTTGGCTTTGGTTCTGGTTCTGTGAGCTCCGAGCCTGAAGTTGAGGTCGCTCGGCTTGAGATGAAGCGAGCCGGACGGGTGGCACAAAGTTGACTACCGCAGAACGCCGCGCAGAGAGAACAGGTCGAAGACACTGAGCGCAGCGGGGTGCGGGGCCGAGAGACAAGCCGACGAGGGCTCGGGCTGATCGGGGCAGCATGGTTCGTGTAGATCTGTAGCTGACTTGCGTCAGGGGTGAAGACGAGGGCGACGATGCGGAATGCTTTCAACAAAGGGAGGAGGTACAGGCAGCAAGTAACGCACTCTGAGTCTGACGGACCAGCTCGGCTTTCCGAGAGGTTTGATTGAAATTGACTGTTGATAAGATCCTCCTAATGGTTTTTGTTTTGAATTTGTAATGACGTGTCAAATGGAAACACCCCGGTTATGTTGGCTGCTATCTCCCGGAGCACGACTCTGGCCGTCTTTCTTGGGGAGCAACTACTCTCCTACTCGTCACTTCTCATTCCTCTCCCTCACCCGAAAGGCAGAGAGCATCCAGGCAGTCACTCACGCTGGCTCACTCATCCTTCTCCCACGACTCTCCCACCTCGACGCCCTCGCCTCCTCGCCATGTCTAGTCTCGCCGCGAGTGTCATCCTCCATCCAAAACTATCCCAGGGGCTGGCCCTCCTCGCGACAACCATCGGCCGCGACAAGGTGAGCTCGGGGATGTCCAACTCGCAGCAGCCGGACCGATCCGGCTGCCAGTGCGGTCGCTTTCACGAGCTGACAACGAGGACAGGTCTATCGCCTGATCCAGTACCTCGCTAGACTCATCACTTGGTCGCTCCTCAAGCGGGGTGACACCGATGCGGCGGCGCGCTGGGAGGGCCTGAAGAATGGCCTGGCAATGGGTCGGCGCAGTGAGTGGTGTCGAGTCGAGTCGAGTCGAGTCGATCATGCCAACGCCAGCGTCATCCTGCTGGTGCTGACCACTGCGTATCCTAGTCTTGCGCTTGTTCCGACCGGCCGAATTCATGCAGTCCGCAATGGTCCTCGCGGAGAAGCCGATGTACGTTTCATCCGCGCACCCGTGTGCACTGCAACCTGACGGGGTTGATTGTGACTCGTGCTTGCAACGAGGGGGGAGGGGTTTGAGGAAGACGAGGGAGGACCTGGGCGTTGACAGCGATCCTGTATATAAAGTGGAGGTGGAGGTGGACAGGACGAGGCCGGGACACAAGTCAATGCTGACTGACTCAGCTCGTCATTGCACGGCGCCGGCCAGCTTGCGCATGTCGCTCAGATCGCCAGACAGGTCGGTTATGCCGGGTTCTTTAGCTTCGACATGATGGTCTGGCTCGGCTCGATCCGGTTCCTGCGTTACGACAAGGAGTAAGCGGGGCGTCTCCATCTTTATCTCCCTGGTCGTTTTCGAGAACGCGACCTGGGGCTGATCCATCTAGCAAAGTCGCCCGGTTCCAGAAACTCTCGTTCCAGTTCTGGCTATTCGGTATCCTCTCTTCCCTAACCTCCACGACCGCCTCGCTCGTCAAGCTTCGGGCGGACTCGCGCCGCTTCGCCCTGTCTACCGAGATGGCGCGCCGCGAGGCTGCTGGGGAAGGCAAGACGGGCGAGGACCGGACGAGGGCCGAAGAGGAGAGGCGAGAGAAGGGGAGAGCGCTCCTCGCGTAAGTCGAAACGTCGCGAACTCGACTCTTCCGACTCTGCCAGCGATCATGATTCCTGTGCTGATAGTCGGCGATCAGTCAAAGGCAGCAGATCCTCTCGCAGCTCATCATGGACTCGTGCGACGTCTGGATCCCCGCGACCAATCTCGGTTTCACAAGCCTCAACGAAGGCGTCCTCGGTGCACTCGGGTTAGTACTTCTCGGCAAGCAGCTGGCGCAGTTGGAGGGTCTGTGGCGCATGCTGACGCGACATGCACAGGGCGACGACGTCGTACATGGCGCTGCAGAAGTTGTGGATCAAGCACGAGAGCGCGGCGAAGCGGAAGAGGGCTTGAGGGTGGTGTTGGGCTGTTTCTGTGCGGGGATGATGTTTCGCTATGTATGGTTGTGCTCATGCGTACCACGCTCCCTCGGCGTCATGAAGACTTCAACCTTGATCATGGACCGAGAACCAGCTCTCGCTCGTGCTGTCTTGGTTGGCTTTCACACCTCCCCCCCCCCCCCCCTCTCTTCCCGTTCGTAGTCTCAAAGCGCCGTCGCATCCCAATGTTACGTGCGTCCCCCAAAGTGTTAAGGCAAGACGTCGTCCAATCCCCCAGGGGCGAGTCTGCCAGACAGGGCCTAATGCCGCCGCCCCCCAACAACAACCACAACCCACCCCCATTTCCCCCATTCCTCTCCTTCCCATCCTACTCTCGCCCTTGTCATCTCTCCCTGTCCACCATCCTCACCGCCACCAGTGGCTTTTCATCCTTCCCCTCCTCCCCTCCGACTCTTCGATCCCACCACAACCCTCCCACCGCGACTCCCGCGAGACATAGCCCGAACACAATCCGCGTGTTCGCCGTGAGAGCTACAAAGGCAGTCAGCCGCTGCACACCGAGATACCTCGCAGTCCGCCGTGTCTCTGACGGGAATATCGTTGGAATGTCCAACTTCCACGTTCCACGTACATAGGTACGACCCCCAGAGAGATTTGCTCCTCGGGCTCGGCGTGGGCGATGGGGTAGGACCGGGCCGGGGTGCGACCGCGCGTCGGATTGGCTGAGGGAGGGGAGACGCTCCCGCCGGGGGCGGCGGCGGGGTGGACCGTTGTATCGGAGAGGGCCTCGAGGGACCAGCAGAAGAGCTTCCGGGACCGGGGACGTATGATGGGGCCATGTTTGTGGATGTTTCGTCGAGAGATGGATTGAAGGACGAGAAGGATGGGAAGAGGAATTTTGTGTGGTAGACGTAGATACGTTTTAGACGGGGCGGGGCGCTTCCGTCGGAAGGCGATTTACCGATGAGATGACGGTGGTTGACTTGAATCGACCAGTCTCAAGAGCACATCTCTGTCACTCTGGTCTTTTCTTCTCCGGCAGTTCTTCTCATGCTCCGCGCACTGGATCTCCTAGGTACAATACACGCCGAATGGTACGGCGCGTCGAGCTCCACCATGCCCACCACGCCGAACGGGACCGTCTCGCCATACTTCGTCACTCCGTCGAGGGTGCGTCGTCCACTCGACGGGTCATCACCCGACACCGACACGAGCGAGGACGAGGACGAGGATGAGGAGACGCCGCCCCCGCTGTTCTCATACTCTGTCATGCCCTCGTTTGCGAACGATGCGGGACGACGGCGCTCGTCGAGGTTGTCATTGCCGGCCCACTCGCATCGGCCAGCTGAGCCTGTGGAGCCTGTCACGCCGATCTCAAATGGGCGTCGCAAAAAACGGAGAGTACGCCATGATGCTATGGAGGCGAAGGAGCAATGGGGCGAAGGTGCGAATGCGAGGAGTGCCGGGACGAGCTCGATGGCTCCTCCTACGCCGGAAAGCTTGCCGAGGAGGAAACCCAGAGCTCCGCGACCAGAACCCATCGTCGAGATCCCAATTCCGCCTCCGTCCACTCCTACAAGGGCTACAAGGCGGAAGAGGAGTCAAGTGGAGACCTCGACCTCGACCACTCGAGTGGTCGTGCCAAACGAGAGAGGGCTGGTCGAGCCAGTAGGCAAGATCCACCTCATCCAAGGTCGGCCATATTCTCTCTGTCTGCGTTCGCGTAGACCCCTCGGTCCGCTCCACTGATGCCCAGTAGAGAAGGTGCGGCATGACCCGTGGAGGATGCTCGTGGCGACTTCGCTGCTGAACAAGACTGCTGGAAGAGCGGCGATCCCGATATACTGGGAACTGCTTCGGCGGTGGCCTAATGCAGACGCGTTGTCGCAAGGTGGGTTACCGACGCCGATTCCGTGGCCGATTCCTCATGCTGGGTGTCCGTGAGCATATCACCGACTTCATCTCCTATGTTCCCGTCTGGTCTCATTCGTTCAACCCCATTACTTTCCACCACTCTTCGTTACCCTTCCCTTCCTGCTTGTCTCCCTTCCTGCTTTCCGCCCGTGTCATCGCCTCTCTGATGACTGTCTCGTACGGCGGACAACTAGGTGGACAATAGAAGCAGCCAACAGTGTGATACAGCGCTGATCGACGCAGCATCCGTATCCGACCTCGCGGCTCTTCTCTACCCACTCGGTCTCTTCAATCAACGCGCCTCCTCACTCGTCCGTTTCTCCCAGCAATATCTCCAACTCTCCTGGCCCCTCGTTTCCTCCGACGCCTCCGGTTTGCCAGTCACAATCCCAGCCCCAATCCCAATATTCACCCCCTCCCCGATCTCGCGGTTTTCTCCATCACCGAAGACTGAACCTTTGCCGGAGGATCTCGATCTCGACGTCAGGATATTCTTCGGAGCGGGGATATATGCGAGTGATAGTTTCAGGATCTACTCGGATCTATTACCCGGACGGGGAGGGCCGGAGAAGGAGGGAAAGTGGGTGAAGAAGTGGGAGAGGGCGAGGCGAAGGCGGCAGGCGAGGGGGATCGAGAAGCGAGATGAGGGGTTGAAGGAGATCCCAGAGGCGGGCAGCGAGGATGAGGAAGATGTCGGGTCGGAACAGGAGGTGCAGGGGGATGTGATTCCCGGAGTGGAGGATCTCGCAGGGTGGATCAGCGACGAGGAAGGGGACGACTCTGCGGACGAATGGAGGAAGGTCCGACCAACAGGTAAGTCGCGCTCCACGTGTGGTCAGTCATCGGAATCGGGAATCGAGTCGAGGGCTGATGGGGTTGCGTGCAGACAAGGAGCTCAGGCGTTATCTGGTGAGGCAGCCTGGTTTGGTTCGACGTAGGACGTGCCGGGGAAGGAAGCTGACATTGAGAAGATCTGGAGGTGGGGACTAGAAGGCATAGCGTACGACATATACAACGGACCGAGGGTTATCCTGGAAAAGGATCGGCGGCGTCTTGGCTTGGATTGAAGACGGACAATGGATAGATTCGGGAGCACGAGGGCGGACGACGGGCAATCGACGGGGTGTTGGCTATCAGAGTGAACATCTGCGACACGATGAACGCTAGGCGGAGAGCCGAGAACATTCGGGATGATGTATGGGGATGTCTCATGCATGCTAATCACAGGACGAAGAAGGTGACAAGCGAAAAACGAAGGACAGGATAGTGCTATTCTTTCTTGTTGTGCCATTCTGTCTTGATAAGTACTAATGAGGCGGATGGGGAGAAACGCGGGTGTCTTGGGCGAGCGGTGCGACGCTTATGAAGTAGTAAGATGTGTGAGTCTGATGGGCGCGAAACGAACCAGAATCATTGTCTGACTCTGTGCTAAGCTCGTGATAGCTCGGCTAGGCGCACGCAGGATGGACGCCGAAACAAATTTGGAACAGCGACGAGAGCTGCTCCAGCAGTCGTTCGTCCGCGAGTACGCCGGTGTGGTCGATCTTCTGTCGGGTGATGGCTCGCGAGCGGGCGATGGATGTTCCCAGCGCTGCGATCGCACCTGCGCAGAAGTTAGTCACCGGCGAGAACCTTGCAGATATCATTCAGCGTGGCGGATCCGCTGAAGGTACGGGAGCGTCTACTCACCTGAGGAGACGTCTGAACCATTCATCAGCGGCAACTCACCCAGACAATGCGCGCTTTCAAGGGATCAAGAGACCAGAAGATGTAAATGTGCCATGCGAGACTCACGGAACACATCCCAGTACGCCGGACTCGCCCTGTGCCGAAGCTTACTCATCACCGACATGAGCGCATGGTAAGGCCCATGTCGGGATTTGACGAAGTGCGCGAGCCCGTGGGGCTGGACGACGGGTCCAGGTCGTTCAGGATTGAGTGAGCGGGGGTATACCAGATTTGGGGTGGAAATGGCGGCTTGGCAGAGACGAAGGAGGGAGTGGAGTTCGCGAGGGCTCCGAGGCCGGAGCTAGGTTGATCTCAGCTTTGTCGGCAGGAAGACTGAAAGCCAAGACGTGGAGAACGCAAGCGGGTGCGATGACAAGACGTCCACACCGCGCACGGGCCAAGCGGTGCTCGTCTTTGATTCTTGCCTATGCGAGATCGGTAGCTCCCGCCACGTCATCCGCGCTCACGGACGCGCGAGGAGGAACGGTCTGGAGGAGGTCGTTTTTTAGAGTGGGCGCTTTCAATCCGAGGTCTGGACGCAACCGCTTTCAACCCGACGCAGTCGTCCACTCACCTCGGCAAGAAGCTCCGCATGCGTCACTTGCGTTATCGTCACTGGTCTTTTCCTCCCGCCCAGAATTCCTCCCGGCATGAAAGTGTTCTGCCGGGTCTGCAACACCTCCCTGGCAGCCTCGACGGATGCGACCTCGACGTACTTTGGTGAGTCAGCTGCATGACCTCCGGTTTGGAGGCGGCCTACACCGCCCATTCTCGGGGAGCACTCAGCTTCACTCACCATGTAGTCCTTGGTGCGTCCGTCGAAACGGTCGAGGAGGATGTGAATCGGGTGAGGGTGGTCGTTTGGTAGCACGTCCCGTGGGAGAAAGGACTCGACGATCTCCGGGGTCAGGTCCTGCGGTTGAGCGTTTCAGCTTGATACAGTATCTCATCAGCCAGAAGGATTCGACTGGCCCATGCCACGTTATCGATCCGCAACACTACCGTGGGTGTGTCCCTCTTGGGTTGGGGACTGCCGTGGTACCCGTAATCCCGAACCGCCGCGTTCAAAGGCGACTTCGTGACGTCGAGTTGCGGAGGGGATCGTACGAGGCCGTGGTATCCCTCCTCGTCGTCGGCATCGTCACCGAGGTGATCGAGGGCGAGAGGGGCGTTGTCAAAGCGGCGAAAAGTGCTGCAACGCTTGAGGCACGCCGGGCATTTGACGTGTCCCAGCGTGACGCACACCGCGGCAATGCACGACGAGAAGCATGCCGAACATACAACGTCCTACGAATGGACATCAGCAACGACGACTTGATCCGGGTATCGCTCGGATAAGCGGGAAACCGCTGATTTACACCGCAGGGTACCAGCTGCATCCGTTTTCCTTGGCCTCGGGTCTTGCCACATGCGCTGCATCCCGGGGCTCGGGCCTCGGGGACCGCTTCTTGAGTCGCTTCCTGATTGAGCAGGGGCGAAGACGGCGGGGTATACACCGGTGAGAGTGGACCGTTCGGAGGGCTTTGCGCGGGTTGGACAGGATGGACGGGATGAACGAAATGCTGATTGAGTCGAGATATCAGAGCGGCTCGAGAATTCTTCCCTCCGAGGGGCTCGTGCGAGTCGGAAGTTGAAGTCCGTGGGTGCTTCTGGATGGGCGAGGAAGGGGGTGACAACGCGGGGGCTTTGTTTGCTTGAGGGGGTAACGGGGCCTCTGCAGTGGCTATGAGCTCCGACTGGGCGGTTTCAGAGTCGTCCTCTGATCTGGCGAATAATTCGGCCTGTAAGCTTGTTAGCCTGTGGAGTTTCGATTCCGTCGACTAGCGCTTACGACGAGTTCCGCCCTAGCAATGATCCGCTCAACGAAGTGATCGTTTCTACCTGCATCGTCGATCGCAGGGCTCGGATCATGCTCGCCGCTACCGCCCTCACTCGGAGTCGGAGCAGAGGTAGCAGTCCCAACGAGCGATCTCGACTCTTCGTCATCGTACCCAGACATTGGCTTGCCGTATTCCTGCCAATCCCACCCCGGCGAGCTCGCCGGCGGGTTCGGCGCTGCCCTACTCACTAGGGCCCGCGACTCGGAAGAGTGCGAAGAGGCAGCGGAACGGGAGGAAGAGGGTGGTTTGAACGGAGTTCGGCCGGGTGGTTGAGTGGAGCCATGGGAAGGATGCGAGGTGGATTGTCTAGGGTCGCTCGGGTCTCTCGGGTCACTCGGGTCGCTCGAGTCGCTTGGGTTGCTTGGGTTGGTGGACTCTCCGGATGAAGAAGAGGATAGTTCGAGCGATTGGGGTGTGAATGGTCCGATGATAAGGAACTTGGAGCGCTTGGAGGTAGGCTTGACCTGATTTGCCATTAGCCTGCTCTGATTGACCCCCACAGGAGACTTGGGTTCAAGTCTTCGACGGGGGTTCGCTGCGAGCGCGGCAAGCCGAAGGGAAAGACATGCCTTGTCTTGCGAACTTTCTTCACACTCCGGAACTGCTGTGAGCGGAAACAACGCCGACGGCTGGGAAGCAGACTGAGTCGTGGGAATTGGGATCAAGGGACTACGCAGAATAAGTCTGGATGTATCTACATAGCTCGGGGGCCGGCGGGGGACGAGTATCACCCTCGGACCAGGACGGAGGGGGTTGTCGTCCCCGACCCTGTCCCCAGTGGAAGCGGTCTCTGCCGGGTGTCTCGGAGGAGTGCTGGACTTCATGGGTGGTAACGACAACGGTAAGAGACTCAGGGTTCCCGAGACCAACTATGTACAGATGCGACGCGGTTGTATCTATGTACAACAGATTGACGGTGGAGAAGGAGAAGTAAAGAAGCACACAAGCACAAGCACAAGTAGTAGCCCGTGTCCGTGGCCCATCCCAAGCCAAGTGCCACGCTCGCTGTGCCACATGGAGCCCCGGCGGATTTTGTCACGTGACCTCGGGTCGGAGCTTACCGTATCGTGTGGTCCTCGTCGACCGGTCAGATTCCACCCATGCGAAACCAAATCCCAATCTCTTGATCTTGATCTTTTCTTCTCCATCTTCCTGTTTCCAAACGAGTCATCACCTACACCCCACCCAGATCCACTCAGACGAAACCAGCGCCATGGCCGACCCGAAATTCCTCAAGTACGTGGACGAGCACCAGGAGGAGTACATCCAGCGTCTCGCAAAGGCCGTGTCCATTCCTTCGTGAGTGTCGATGCGAGTGCATCTCCTTCCGACACCCGCAGCTCTGTGCTTCCTGCATATGCCTTGTCGCTCACCTTTGATTTGCGTGCAGGGTTTCCGGGAACCTCAGGTATGTCCCCTCGCCACCAACGCCCGTCAACTTGCAAAGGAATCAGTGTCTGACTTACCTAAAGCTACGTCAAGGATGTCGAGGCGATGGGCGACTTCCTCTTGGAGCAGCTCACGACGCTTGGCGTGACTGCTGAGAAGCGTGCGATTGGTACCCACGTGCTTGAGGGCAAGGAGGTCGACCTCCCGCCGGTGATCATCGGTCAGATCGGCAATGACCCGAAGAAGGTGACCTTCACTCCTGCGATTGCGACTGCGCCTGCCCTCTCTTTTCCGCTCTTTCGTCGCGGATCCAATTGGCCCTACATTATATCCTTTCATTCTCGCGATGGCGTGTCACTGACCCCTGCACAGAAAACCCTCCTCGTCTACGGCCACTACGATGTCCAACCCGCGCTCAAGGAGGACGGGTGGCTCTACCCTCCCTTCGAGCTCACCCGCGACCCGAAGGGCACGGGGAAGCTCTACGGACGAGGCTCGACCGATGACAAGGGACCAGTGATGGGTTGGCTCAACGTGCTGGAGGCGCACAAGAACCTCGGTATTCCTCTTCCCGTGAGTCGAGTCTGAGCCCAGCCTCGTGTTTTGACATGGGTGAAGTGATATGGGTGAAGAGATGGAGAAGCGGAGCGAATCGTCCGAGAGCGGGTGAAGACAGTGGACGAGTAAAGGGGCAGAGCTGACCCGTGTGCCAGGTCAACATGAAGATGTGTTTCGAGGGCATGGAGGAGAACGGCTCGGAGAACCTCGACAAGTTCATCGCGAGCGAGAAGGACAAGTTCTTCACCGGCGTCGACTGCATGTGCATTTCCGGTGCGTGGGCGTGACTCGATGAAACTTGGCCCTCGTTGAGGATCTCACGACGATACTGATACGTCGCACAGACAACTACTGGCTTGACACCAAGACACCTTGCCTCACATACGGTCTCAGGGGTATCAACTACTACGAGATCCGCATCTCGGGCCCGGGCGCGGACCTCCACTCGGGGGTCTTTGGCGGTACAGTCCACGAGCCGATGACCGACTTGATCCTCCTGAGTGAGTGTCGCAGCGGAACCCATCGTATTTTGGCCCTTGTTCTGTGGGAAATACTTGCGCTGACGCTGCCCCAGTGTCCAAGCTCGTTTCCCCCACGGGCGAGATCCTCATTCCGGGCGTCAAGGAGCAGATCGCACCCGTTACCGAGGACGAGCGCAAGAAGTTCGAGGCCATCCACTTTGAGATGAAGGACATCCACGGTGCAGTGGGCGGCGACCAGACCATCAGCGAGGACACAGTCACGACGCTCATGGGCCGGATGAGTGAGCGAGATGGCGAAGCTCTTCCTGAGCCATTATCGCGCGGGTGCTGATCGGACCAGGGAACCCGAGTTTGTCGTTGCACGGTATCGAGGGTGCTTTCTGTACGTGTCACCCCGACGCTTTGATCAAAGTGGTTTCTCGCTGACGACACAACAGCCGCTCCGGGATCCAAGACCGTCATTCCTGCGTCCGTCAAGGGTGAGTGATTTCACGTAATAGGAGTGAGCATCACTAACGTGCTAACCACACACCCGTAGGCAAGTTCTCCATCCGCCTCGTCCCGAACCTCGGCATCAAGAGCACGACCGAGCTTGTCGTCAAGTACATTAACGACGAATTCAAGAAGATCGGCTCCAAAAACAGGATGGAGTGTGTGCTCACTCACGGTGGCGAGCCCTGGATTGTGAGTCCAGGGGACGCACTCTGTGTAATCGAACAGGAATCTCTGTCACTCTTGTGCTGACTCCATCCTTTCAGGCTGACCCGAACGTGAGCTGCGATGTCCTCGTCCTCGGCCGCCCCGACCGGCGCTGACCCCTGTAGCACTACTCTTACCGCGCCGCTCACAAGGCGACAGAGGCGGTCTACGGCCAGGCTCCCGACTACACCCGTGAAGGAGGTGAGTCGCGCACGACGTTTTCCGCTGGGAGTCTTCGTCGATCTGATCGGGAATTCCAGGTTCCATCCCCGTCACCCTCGACTTTGCCAACATCCTCAACCTCAACGTGCTGCTCCTGCCGGTCGGTCGTGGTGACGACGGTGAGTGGCGGGTGCCACCGTTACCGCTTCAGAGTGTTGTCTGACGAATCCGCACAGGTGCTCACTCGACCAACGAGAAGATCGACACGGACAACTACATCCGGGTGAGTGCGGTGCCATGATGGATCCGGCTTCGGCAACGGCTGATCATGTGCAGGGCACCAAGCTGCTCGGTACCTACATGTACGAGCTTGCCAAGGCGGAGTGATCGCACAGCTTTGGTCCAGATGCAGCAGATTGAGATACGATGTGACATGCAGACACCATGATACTATGTGCGCGGCTGCGATCCGGCGTCGGGATACACTTAGTGAAAGTAGAAGCGTGATCATCCGTATCCAGCCAGGTCGAGAGCACTGATGTGCAGCGATGTCGGTTGCAGCTCGTCATCTTCCTCTTCCTCTTCTTCGTCCTCGTCCTCGTCCTCGTCTTCGTCCTCTTCTCCGTACTCATCCTCGTCTTCTTCCTCCTCCTCGTCTTCTTCCTCACTCTCAATCGTCTCCTCCGGCCCTTCCTCTTCCTCTTCGAGGCCAGGCGGGACCGGGATGCCGGACGAGATGGTCGTGACCCTACTGAGTTTTTCCGGGCTGTTAGACCCGGAAGATACCGTCTGACCTCGCCCGTTTCCAATCCCATTGCTTGTGCCACTTCCGAAATTGACTGTCCTCGGTCCCCTTGCTCCTTCCCCTCCTGCTCCCTCCGTGGCGTTCACCGCTCCACCGACGACCACGCCCGCCAGTCCCGAGAGGAGGCTCGCGGCGGTGCCCATCAGACCTGTATCGTTTGGGGGAGACGAAACGGTCTGAGTAGGCGAGAGGGTCTTGTCCCTCCTTGAAGGGACGCGGGAGAGGGTCGAGGGCGGTGCTTGGAGTGATACGGGCGGGAAAACGAGTCGCATCGTAGGGTGTTTTCGCGATGTGAGCGGGTGGGAGAATGGTAATGAAGTAGAAGTGGGTGTGGAGGAGGTACCAGAATTGGTCTTTTCCCGATCATTCCGATCACGGTCCTTCTCCCGATCGCGTTCGATACGGTCGGAGCGATCCCCTCGATCCCGGTCTTTGTCCTTGTCGCGCGTTTCTCGGTCCCGGTCTCGCTCTCGTTCACGCACAGTGGTGCTTGTCCGAGAGAGCGAGTTGAGAGGTGCAGCCGGTGCAGGCCATAACCAAGATGGGTAAGGAGGAAGAGGTAGGACGAGAGCTTCGGACGAGGGCCCAGAGGTCAGGTAGGACGTAATGAACGGAACGAGGGGGAGATCTTCGTGGTCCGGCTCGAACCTACGAGAGCGGTGGGTGGTCAGCGTGTACTCCAGTGCCATTTCACGGACGCGGAAGGACTTGCCGGAAGATCTCGTCGATGATAGAAGTCATATGCCAGCCTTGCAGCTTGCGGAGAGCGGCGACAGCGAGAGTGGTGTGTGATATGCCGTCAACGTCGGCGACGTACATTGGGTACGCCATGGTATCGAGCAAAACCTGGGTGGTCGGAGGTCAATTCTCACTCTAGGCTTCTGGTGAAGATCGGTTTGTGATTGATGGTCGGACTCACCTTGAGGACCTCTCCAACTTCTATTCTCCCCATGCCGAGGTTCTCCTCCCCCATTCCCTCGGCTTTCACCCACCTCACTTCGACGCCATGCCGCTTAGCCCAGCGCAGGAGCACGTCGTGCTCTTTCAGAGGCTTCTTGCGGAGGAGGACGATCGTACGCAGACCAAGGCGCTTCAGGAAGGGCAGGTTCCGCGCGGCGGGGATGGACCCCCGGTAGAGCGTCTCGCTGGGTCGGGACGTGTCGGTCGAGGAGGCATCGTGCGTGGAAGGCAGGAGGGACGAGGCGACGATGGAGAAGTGATACGGCGGCGTGAGCATCTGGGTGAGGCGAGGGAGGGAGCGACGAGCCCGGTGTGGGCTGTCCCTGCTTGCGACTGCTTCGTGCGGTCGTCAGTGTCGTGAAGCGATTGTACAGTGGAAGATGACAAGAGAGACAGTGAGTAGTGATCGACCTAATGCGTCGTAGTGCCGGCCCAACCGTCGCCGAGCGTACATCCATTGCTGTCTAAATTGATCCCGTCGACTCTGGTGCGTCACCGCCACTGCCTTAGGTGTTTCTGGTCTCGATCGCCCGTCTCTTCGCCCATTTCCATTTTGCATTTACGTACATGCATCCAACTATCCCCCTCGACGGCATACACATCCTCACAACAATCCATCCCGACATCCTCCATCCACCCATCATGTCTGCCTCGTTGCATCTTCTCTCGCCGCGCTCAATCATGATATAATCGCAGTGTTGTTTTCACCATCCGGCGATCCATCGACTAGGCCCAAAACCCTCGCCTTGCCCCGCCGGTGACAGACTGGTCCGCTTTTCTCGGTCTATCCCAACTCAAGCCCGAGCGGGCGTCAATCCGTCGAATCCGTCGCACCATGCCCAAGCCGACTCTGATGCAGGCTGTCCTGCGCAAGCCGACGAGGTCCTACGCCGACCCTCGTGCGGCTTCGCCTTGGGCAGAACAGCCAGACGAGCACTACGATCACCACCACTTCCCCTCCCCCGCGGGTCGCTATGCTTCGCAGTACCAAGCCGAGAAGAGGTCCGTCACAGGCTCTACAGGTTTCGGGGTGAGGGACGACCATCCTCACGCCGGTCCGAGTCAGCCGAGACGCGTCAAGTCGACTGTCTCAATGAGCAGCGATGTACTAGAGACTTCGTCGAACTCGAGATTCCCCAAACCGGCACGGAGAGTCGCGAGCAGCGTGGCCATCCGGGAAGGAGCTATTGTCCGGCTGGAAGGAGACGGGGTGGACGATGAAGATGGGGCTTCGGTGTCTCGGTCAACGACGGTCAGGAGGAAGAAGAAGTCGGGATTGACGTCGGCGGCGTCTGCGAACAGGTCCAGAGCGGGCTCAACCGGCGCTGTGTCCGTCGCTACCGCCCGACCGCCTTCTCCGTCGACCGTCACCTCTCGTTCTCGGCGAGAGGGGCAAAGGATTGGAGGACAGCGCGAGGACGCGGATTCCGAATCAATCGGCTCATCCTCCCGCATGTCCTCGTACTCGACCAGTCAACCGCCATCGCTACTACCCCGCAAAGGACTGTATCACAGCGAATCATCGTCCTCTGCCGATTCGTCCTCTCTCCGACCACTATCCCCGCTCGTTCAACTTAGCCCACCAGATCCGCCCATCATACCTTCCATCCGCCCGGAGGAGGCGAAGAGCAGACAACGACCGGCCCCCTCAGTCATTCAGAAGAGCGTTGTCAATGGCGTTGCACCCCTCACTCCTCCGAGCTCGATCATGTCGAGCACCCGCTCATCGTTAGCTTCGCGGGAGGCATCGATGGATTCGGCGCTACGTGTTTCCCCAACGAGATTGGTCCTCGCAACGGTACCTGTCGTGATCAACGGAGCCGAGATTGGGCGTCCGGACATGCCTGGGCACTTCCAGGCTTCGAGAGACGACGAGACGGACGATGAAGAAGATGTCTTTTACACCCCGAGAGGATCCCAGGAGTCGCTCGTCGCCCCCATAATCGAAGAGCCGCCCGTCATCGTCACGCCGATTCAAGAGATGCCTCCACCTCCGTCATTCAACCTTCTGCCGCCAACCCCCGCAGCCGTGGAGGACGAAGGCACACCCTTCCATTCCGAGCCCACATCCCCTATGCTCGATTCACTCCATCCAGACCGACTCCCCACACAATCTCTAATTCGTTCATTGACGGATACAACTCCAATAATCGCTGCACCGCTACCACAACCATTACCTCCGCTTGTACCGACCAAAACTCACGAGGACGACGCTCACTCCGCGGCAAGCGATGTGGGCACCGACGAAGACGAGGAATCGGAGCGGAAAGGAAATGTCGCGGCTGTTATCAGCGGGTTACAGAATGGGACGACGACATTCACGTCTCCTGCGAGCCAGGCTAGAGGTTCCTGTCCGCCTTCAGTTATCAAGTCAACCCCGGCAAGTTCAGTCGATGGCCGTCCGGGCGCCATGTCCCGTCAATCAACGTCTCGTCGTTCTCCCCGCAAATCATTCGACGAGTTCGTCGTCAACCGGCGCAACTCGATGCCGCTCTCCGAGGCTTCATTCGGGGCTCGCTCAGCCAGGGAAGGGAGTATCCGCAGCGGCATCTCGGGATATGGCAAGGGCGGCTGGGCGGCCGCAGCGGCGGTGGGAGAAGAGCGCTCAAGGACCTCGTCCCCGGTTATGATGTACAATCCCGCTGCGGCTCACGATGGCTGGGCGCATTTCCAGCCGCCTCCAAGGCAAAGCAAGTTCACCGCACTCCCGCCGGCGTCTCAGCCACTTTCCTTCGATAGACTCGTCCGAGGCGAGAGTGCTGCAGGATCGATCAGAAGTGCTTCGCAGAACGCACCGCCAAGTGCACCGGCAAGCGACGGAGGTCTCCAAATCCCCGTCGCGACCCGAAGCAGCAGCCCGAGCATCTATTCGCAGTTGTCGGACGAGGACGAGGACGAGGACGGCTTGCCCAGACCATCGAGGTCGTATGCCAGTCGAGCTCCGACGGACGCGCAGACCACGAGCAGCGTCATCTCGGCGGACTTTGAGCTGCCGCAGCGATTCTGGGGAAATCACGAGATTCCCGCGGCGCGTCGGCTTTCGAGTACTTCTTCGGCTCCGCCTGTTCCCCCGCCGAAGAACCCCTCCCGGCGCTTTTCCGAAAATGTCCAACGGCCAGGTGTCGCGAGGTCCTACGCCCGTTCGAGTGAGGCCTCAATGTCCGCCGCTCCAACACGTTCCAACTCGCTGTATATGCGCAACAACTCCCCCATGCGTATCTCGCCTGATTACCCGACGAACTCCTATCAGCCGCGTCCTGCGTGGCAATCTCCATCGGCGATGGTCCCCGACTCGGCGCCTGTCTCGCGGCCGACAACGCCAGCTGCTCAGTCGGTCCGAGGCTTTGATCCGCCCAGCTTTCTCGACCCTGACACGCTCACTGTGTTGCCGGAGATGACTCCCGAGGACTCTGCGCGGACGTATCGCCCCGAGCCATCCGAGAGCGGTAGGTCAAGACGCACAAGCGGTCCCCAAGGTCCGAGGCGGTCGGCCAGCGTGTGGGATGGAAGAGGACGATACTCTCGCAGTGAGATTGGCGGTGAGGATCGATACGAGGACGAGGATTTCTTGGACGAGCTGCCGACGAGGGCCAAATCCGCCATGGGCCATCGAAGACCAGAGAGCATGCATGGAGGGAGCAGCTACGGCGAAGGCGTGCTCATGCAATCGGATGGGGTAGGCGAGTCAGTCACCGGCTACACGTGAGTTTGTTTCCCCTGATCCACCTGCTCGGAATCTCGGAAATCTCTCTGACACCTGATAAAATCGTAGCAACATGGTCTTACCCGCGGGAGCGTACACCCCTGTGCATCCGTCAAAATCTCCGAATGAGCTCAACTCGCGCATCCTTGGACTGCCCCATGCTGCCATGGCGTCCATCACGCTCTCGACGTCCGCTCATCGCTTGCCGATGACCCCGTTGCACCTGCGAAAGCATCTGCCTCCTCCCGTCGACTTTTCGTCGCATCTCAAGCCGCCTGGCAAAGTAGGCAGCGGACAATGTCTCGTCCAGGTGTACGCCGTAGGGCTGGACGAGCTCGACGTACAGTCTCTCGAAGAGAAAACCAAGGCAGATGTAGGCAAGTGGGTGCCCGGGAGGAGTTTTGTGGGGAGATGTATGACCGCCGGTGCGGAAGAAAAGGACCTTGTCCGAGGAGATCTCGTCATGGGTCTGCTCGACATTCGGCGGGTGAGTCGAGGCCCACGCTCCAGACACTTACGGCAAGGCTTGTATTCGTACTGATCGAAATACCAGAGCGGAGCACTATCCGAGTTCATTCTCGTCGACAGGCGTCGTCTCGCACGGGCGCCACATCCCACAACGCTCTCACTCGAGCAATTGTCCCTCTTACCACTATATGGTGTCCCGGCCATCCGAGCCATGCGGACGCCACTGAACCGTTTCGCCCGCGCGCTCATCATGGACGCGCACAGCGGCGTGGCCGCACTGGTTTGCCAGACGTTATCCAAGTCGGGCGTGCACGTCACCGCCCTGATTGGCGGTGGAGACGGATCGGTCGAGGCTCACGAATCGTGCATGGCGAACGGTGCGAGGGGCGTTTTGACCGGTAACCCGGCGGCGGTGATGTTGAGTTTGGAAGAGGATGGCTGGGACTTTGTGCTGGATACGGTTGGAGGGCAGAGAGTTTATGACGCGGCGAAACGGATGTTGAAGGACGGAGCGAGGTGAGTGCGAGTGGTTCCCGCGATCACCACCTGCGAACTGCGACTTTGCAATTCCATCAATGCGTCCCGGTCGAAGCTAAGTGGTCCGCCTTAGGCTGGTCTCACTCCAGGCTCCCGATTCGTCATTACCACTAGACATCCGCGCCGCAGCCAAGCCCTCCGGCCTGAAAACCCTCCGAGCCGCTTTCTCGTCCCGCAGAAAGACCTCCAAATTCATAACGTTCCAACACCTCCCTCCGGCGGGATCGGGCGAGCCAGAGGTGGATTCCTCGGGGATGGATTGCAGGGATGTGCTCGAGGACCAGGGGATGGCAAAGTTTCACCCGGTGGTCAGGGAGACGCTGCCGTTTGAGAGAGGGGCGGAGGCGTTTAGGGAACCGGAGGAGACGGTGGTGAGGTTGATCAACTAGGAGGCATCGGGGAGGGGGAAAGGACAGGGGAAGGGAACGGAGGAGCAGGAGGGGCTGTGAGAATCGCCGAGTGGGCGGCGGATAGTCGGCGGATGGACAATGAGCGGCAGATGGACAATGAGCGGCAGATGGACAATGAGAGTCAGATGGACCATCGAACGATGGGAGGCAAGGAGCAAGGAGCTAATGCGCCTGGACGATTGGCTAGGACTTTTGGAGAGTGGCTGCCAGAGTGGTCTCCAGAACGCGCAGAGGAGAGTTGGCGGGTGTGTCATCCGCGCAAGTGCTAGTGCAAGTGAGAGGGTGATTGTACTTGGCTTCGCATTTGGACTTTGGCAGTGGGACGTTCGACAGGGTTTTGGGCGTGAGCGCAAGTGTATAGTCTTGCCTTGACATTGACACGTAACAATTCTAGTCATAGTTTGCATTGAAAGCATCATGTAGCGCATTAACAGATGTAGCGGGAACAGATGAGCACTGTAACTTGTACAACTACAACGAACAGATGAATGAACAGGCAGATTGAGAAGAGGCAGCCACAGATCATCGACGTTGTCGGCGGGGCGGCGTCAACGCCCCGAGTATCGGGTTTGCAGGTCTGGGAAAGGAAGAGCTGCGTTGGGCGTGACCGGCATACTGAAAGTCGACTTTGGCGTCGTGTTGGTCATCGCAGTCGTCACTCTTGAGTAGGTCTGGTCCAGCCCCGCCGATCATCGTTGTTGGAACGTGCCATACTCCCTCCTTAACCCCGCTCTACCCGCCTCCATCTCCTCCCCCGCCCCGTCCCCTCCGTCTCTGGACAGATCGCTCCGATCGCCCCAACTCCTCCCGAGAAACCTTGCGCTTCTGCTCCGCCTGACGAGCGGCCCGAGGACTGGCGAGCTGTCAATCGCCGCTGCGGCTGCTGCTAGGGAGATGCCGTTGTTCATGCTCAGACTTGGGGGGATGATACGGTTCGGTTTGAGAGGAGGGGGCAGGTCGATGATTGATGATTCGGAGATTGAGGAGGCGTCGGAAGAGGCTGAGATTTCGGAGTTGGCATCGGCATCGGCGTCGGCGTCGGCGGCGTCGGCGTCAACGTCGAATGAGGAGTGATAGAAATCGTCTTCGGAGAACGAGGGGTCCATGTCGTCTGCTTCATTGTGGTCGTGGTCGGGGTCCTCGTGAGTCTCATAGGTCTCGTATGGGTACGATCCGGACAGATCCGGAGAGAGGCGATCCCCTCTATGCGCCGAAACCTCATCCTCACCATCATCGTCGGGGCGGTAGACCTGATCAGACGCCCCAGATCCCGATGGCCCGTGCTCGTGTCCGTGCCCTTGTCCGTCCCGCTCAAGCTGGGCGGACCGCACCGAGCGGAAGGTCCGCTGACTGGGATACCGCCGATGACCCGAACTCGTCGTCCCGCGTGATCGGCGAGGACCATATGGGCTCGGAGGAGGGAGGGCTTCTTCCGTGAATGAGAAGGCGGTGGGGGATTGGATGGCGGAGGGCGGTAGGCGCAGGGCGAGAGGGTGGGTGCGGTGTCCTGCGGGGGAGAGGCGGAGTAGGAGGAGGAAGAGGATCTGCACGGGTGCCGAGCAAGGGTTAGCAGGGATGAGTCATAGACTGCGTAGAAGTTTTTGGAGTTGGAGGGATGGTTATGGTTGTGATTAGTTGGGAGAGTCGGACGCACGTATTCAGATGCGGCGATGCCCGCGGTCTATCCTTCGTCAGCGGGCACTTCGATTACCACGGCAAGGCGGGAGGCTCATCAAGCTAGGAGGGAGGCTCGTCGATGAGGGGTGCTGGTCTAGGTGTGGGTATAGAGAGATCTGGGTCTCGGGTCGCCACGCTGCACACCCCACTCACCGCTATGAGAAACGCCGTTTGCACACCCACATCCAGCTCTTCCTCTGTCTGCATCAACCCGCCTTTGCCCCTCCTCATGACCCCTTCGCAGCCCATCCATACCGCCGCTCCTATTGAGATTCCACTTGATCCGGCGACCCACCCGCCTCGGGATCGCCAGCGCTTAGTGCATCCGACTATCAGGGCGAGGACGAGTGCTCGGAGCACCGCTGCGAGGAGGAGGTACAGAGGCGTCGGGTGGTGGGCTATGTGTCGGACCGTGTAGGCTAGGTCGAAGATGGCGGTGGGAGGGAGGGGGTACGGGTAAGTCAAGCGGAGAGAGGACGGGAGGCGGGTCCGAGACCGCGAGTCGGGGCGAGGGAAGGTGGGGACAGTAGGGCCGCGGGATGGGAAGGGAGGCGTGAGAGTAGTGGACGTGATGAGCACGGGGTCGTACGTCGAGCCGGGCGAGGAGGGGGATGATGACGCGGACATGGTCCGTCGTGTCGGAGTGATGGCGATCTAGCACATCGGCTTGATGTGCCCGTCACGCGCAAGCATGCAAGAGGTGTTGGAAACGACGGATAGGCAATCAGCATTCAACAACCAATAATTCACAAGCAACAAGCAACAAGCTATCTTCCGTTGACTCTGAAACCGAGTGGCTGGCAACGTTTAACGTGACGCGCAACTCGACACAGGTGGCGGATCATCAGCGGGTTTCAGCAGCTCGCATCGCGTCGGTCGGGATTGAGAACGATGCTGCATACATGTGACACTCGTGTCGTGACTGAAGTACCTACACTCAAGTACAATGCTGAACATGGCTGCGCGCCCAATCCCCACCAGCCAATGCCAGAGCCTCGCGCCAATGCCGTCCAAACTTCGCTCGCTAATGCGCTACAAAACACTCCCGGGCGCTCATAATCATCCCTCGACTGCCAGACAACATGTCCACATGTCCACAACAAAGAATCTCGCCCTACCCGCTACCTTCCCTTGGCCCTTTGCCTCTCCGCCTCCCTCTTTTTCCTCTCCTTCATGAGCCGATGCTCCCTCTCTTCCCTCTCTGCTTGCTCGTCCTCCCTCCTCGCGATCCTCCTCGCCCGCTCTTCCTCAGCCTCCACATCCGACAGCCCCGCTTCCATATCGCTCGAACCCTCACTCTCGACGTCGTCGTACCTCCTTGCAGCCGCGCCGGGGCGGCGAAACATGGATTGGATGGTAGCGGAGACATCGAAGGGGTCGAGGGAGGGCGAACGGCCAGGGCCAGGTCGTGGCCGCTTGCGCGGAGGAGAGGTAGAGGTCGAGGATGACGAGGTGGAAGGAGAGGAAGAGCGACCACGACCGCGACGCGTTTGGCTCTGGCCCCGGTGTTCGGAGTGATCGTGGCCGTTGGCGGAGCGCGCGGGTGCGGGGAGGCGGGAGGCCGACGTGGTGCCAGCGGACGGCCGAGCTGTAGAGGGAATCGGAGGTGGTTTGGGTGGTTTGGGTCTTGAGATAGCAGGGGCTTTAGCAGGCGACGCCGAAGCCGAAGCCGTCCTTGACGAAGCGGCTCTGCCTTCCAAAGGGCGTTCTCGCTCTCGATCGACGGTGGAAGGGAGGATTCCTTTGCGTACTTTGATATCCCTGTGGATTTCGTCGATGGTCCTCCTATCCCTGGTCTCTCTCTCGGGACACAACTTGAGCAGATCCCCAACGATCTCTTTCTTCCTTGACCCAGTCTTCCGGGCTCCACCGCCACCACCACCACCACCACCAGTCCCGTTGATGAACCCATGCGTATGCGCATGCGACACCGGTATCCTCGCGGGTGACATCGAACCCGGAGCCGCATGAGCTGGACTACTCCCTCCTCTCGCCTCCCGACTCTCCACCAGAGCCCGCACGGAGAATACACTGTCGGCGACTCCGCCTCGCTTGGCTTTCTGCGCAAAGGCCCTTGCAGCTTTCTCCTTCCTCCCCAGAGCAGGGGGAGAGCCGCCTCTGTCTTCTCGATTGCGGGTACGTTCTTTGGACGGGTCACGAGGGTCTTTCGGAGCTTTCACGCCATTCCCATGCCCATTGCCGTTGCCGTTGCCATGACCGTTGGACGTGCGCGCCCCGCCGGACTGCTTTCCCTTCGTAGAGGAGAGCTTCGAAGAACCAGCGACAGAGGCGGAGGCGGGTCGCCGCTCGTCCTCTGCAAACGGGTCGTACTCGTCCTTCGCCCCTCCGACCTTCGCGCCGGCACCGGGACCGCTCACGAGCTTCGCATTTGCCGCCATGAGCTCTCGCGCGCGGGCCTCTCTGGACAGCTGTTCCATGCGTTTCTTCCGCTACGGCAGAGTCAGCCCGGTTTCGCAAGCCCATCTCCGTATCTCCGAGTCACTCCCAGATCACGCCTCCGTCGCTAGGCTGACATGACCGAATGCCCTGACGCCACTCCTAACAACCAGAGGCAAGTGGGAATAGGGGTCCGCCAACCCACCTCCGCTTCGTCCTTTGCGAGCTGCTTCTCCCTCTCCGCCTTCCTCGCTTGCTCACGCAACATCTCCGCCTCCTTCTCGCGCTGAAGCTCCAGCGCGCGCGCCTTGATCTTCTGATACTAAGCCGTTATCAGCACGGCACATGTCCTCCCTCGTGATGATCCTTTCGGATTAGGAGCTGTGAGGAAAGGCTTACGTCCGACATGACACCGGGGACGGTGAAGAATGAATGAACCGAGGCGCACGATGTGTATCTGTATATCCCTCTGAAGATCACGCCGGGGCGCTACTTCGAGGGATAGCGATGGGAAGAGGTGCAGAGGGAGATGAAAGAGGTCGGAGAGAGTTGGGTGATCATGCGGTCAGTCGGTCGCTCGACCAGAAGCCGGGCGGGCGATAGGCGCGCAAGTCCACTTGTTTTTGCAACGATAGGCGTGCCAGGTAGGTTTCTGAATTGGGTGTTTTCGTAAATGATAGGCCTGCCTCGATGGAGCTCGCGCGTCGTCCACCCACCCACCCACCCACCCACTTTGACTGTCCGTCATCGTCCACCTCTACTTCTACAACATCTTTCCGTCCCCAGCACGCTCTTAATATCCCAACGCAACCCTCCAGATATACGCAGAGAGTGCTCTAGACGGCCTCCTGTATCTGCCATCAAGTTCTCTAGACCATTTCACTTGCCCACCTCCCATAGCACAGACCTCTGCCCACGATGGACGCCAACCTCATGCGCATGCTGCAAGGCGCCCGCGGAGGGTTCGGACAGCGAGGGATGCCCCAGGGCGAGACGATTCTGGCGGATAAGTGAGTGGTGTCAGCTGCTCCACTCGTGCCATGTAGCTGCCACGCAGCTCGCTTGTGCTGCACGGAGGGGAAGCTGTTTGCTGACCACTCGACAGCGGCGAGACGGTGCACATTTCATCATTAGCCTTGCTTAAGGTGAGTTCGATGCGGAAGGCGTCTTGGTGGAAAGAAGTGGAGGGTGAGGAGGTGGGGGTGGGGGTAGGGGAGTGGCAAGGGGGAGCAGTAGGGTGGAGTGGGATCGAGCAGCCGGTGCTTGACTTGAGGATGTGCCGATGTAGGGGAGGAGTTGGGCTATGTCACGCTGACTCGAGTAGATGCTCAAGCATGGACGAGCCGGTGTGCCGATGGAGGTCATGGGTCTGATGTTGGGAGAGTTCGTGGATGACTACACTGTAAGCAGTCGCTCCTGTCCTCGCATCATGGTGCGAGGAATCTGCGACTGACATCTCGGGCAGATCTCCTGCGTTGATGTCTTCGCGATGCCCCAGTCGGGCACGACAGTGACGGTCGAATCGGTCGACCATGTGTTCCAGACGAAGATGCTCGACATGCTCAAGCAGACGGGAAGGTGGGTCGTCGCGTGACGTCGCGGCAGGAAGATTCGAGTCGTTCTGATGAATCGCAGACCAGAGATGGTGGTTGGGTGGTACCACTCTCATCCCGGTTTCGGCTGCTGGCTATCTAGCGTTGACATCAACACTCAACAAGTAAGTCTGGCTGGCTTCGAACCGACGGCGCCCCTGTACCCAACGCATTGTTTCTTCCGTCTTGGTCTCTCTGCGCTTCGAATCAACGCTGACACCCCACCCACACAGTCATTCGAGCAGCTCAACCCCCGATGCGTCGCTGTCGTCGTCGACCCGATCCAGTCTGTTCGCGGAAAAGTCGTCATCGACGCGTTCCGGTCTATCAACCCGCAATCACTCGTGCAGGGCCAGGAGAGCAGGCAGACGACTAGCAACATTGGGCACCTGAACAAGCCGAGCATCCAGGCATTGATCCACGGCTTGAACAGGCATTATTACAGTGCGTCTGACCTCTCCGTCCCCGGACTCCGTGAGGCTGGCATCAGTTCGACTGACTGGACAGGCTTGGCAATTGATTATCGGAAGACCGAGGCGGAGCAGGGGATGCTGCTCAACCTGCATAAGCGGGGTTGGACGGAGGGTCTTAAGCTCCGGGATTTCGAGGAACAGGAGAAGAGCAACGAGGCGGCTTTGACTGTGAGTCGCCGCCGAGGTTTTCTCTTCCCAAAACAAGCTCCCAGAATAAAGTCCCCAAAACAAGCTGCCGTGTGGAGGAAACATGTCGCAACTCGAGTACTCTGAGGTCGCCCCGAGATCTTGGTCCGCTGACACGTGGGCTATAGCAAATGCACAGCCTCGCTTCCGCATACACCAAATCCGTACAGGAAGAAGCAACCCTCACCCCAGAACAGCTCAAGACGCGACATGTCGGCAAGCTCGACCCGAAGAGGCACCTTGCCGAGGCGGTCGAGAAGGCGATGGGAGACCAGGTGACGCAGAACCTCGCGATGGGTGTGATGGCGGAGCTGTGAGGAGAGGAAGCGGGGTTCATATGACACGATGCATGTGGATAGCTCTTCTTGGGGATCTGAGGTCAAGCCATTCCGTCGATAGATTCTCTCTTGCAAAGCCAGGCCGCCGATCAGATTCGGAACAAGTTGCTGTATCGCTCGCTCAGCAGGTCTGCAGGGTGGTCTGACCCTATAGCAATCACAATGATGATTGCTGCTGCCCGCCTCAGATCCTTGAGGGATTGCGGAAACATGCCGCAGGGTACCAGAAGCCTCTTGATAAAGCCGGCGAGAATCGATACAACATACATCCCGACCAAGACGGAAACATATCTATGCGAACCCCAACGATTCATCCTCGACAGTGGGTGAGGGACGCCCCACAGAACTGCGCGATGAACAGGTACAGGATCAACTACACAGTCGTCAGTGCATGCGTCGCACCTCTCGAGTGGCTTTTCCGAAGCGCGAGCCGGAACGGCGTAGATCGCTGGACTCACCACGCCCACTACCCCTGTCAACACCGTGATCTTTGTGTTCTTCCACCACTGCTGTCTCCTAACGCTCCTTGCTCCCCTCCTGAAGGCGTATGCCTGGCCCGCAAGAGTATCAGTCTTGTCCACGAGGAGGTCGAGGCGCTCGCCGCGTTGGAGGATCGAGTCGATGTTCTGGACCATGATGTCCTTGCTGCGAGGATGTTAGATCACTTCAGAAGCACTCGTCCCGTGAGGAGCCCGGCGTGAGCTGAGCACGGCAAGGGCACGGGTCACCACCTACACGTTGTCGAGGTCTGTTCGGGCTTGCTTGAGAGGGTCGGCGGGAGGAGCCGTGGTGTATTGGTGCATCAGCTAAGAATGTTCAGCTGACGTCTGATGAGCCACCCGACATCATGCTGTCGGATGCTAAGATCGGCCACTCAGAGCTCACCCTAGCGAGCTCCGGCTCGAAGTCTTCCAGGGAGTGCCCTCCCGCCGAGACCACCACGTCGGACGAAAACATACTGGTGAACTGCGCTCGTCAGCGTCTGACACATTCTTGACGGCCCCGCGGGTCGCAGATGTCTCGAATGAGCTGGGGATGGACACTTCACACACCTTGCGCTCCACCTCGGCGAGGAAAGCGAATGGCATTCTTCGTCCAACAGAGTCATCCGCCATGACGAGGTAGACGACTCCGTCCGATGAGACGTAGTGGATGAGTCGGTCTTGCCAGACATCTGCGAGATGTGTCAGGCCTCATGTATAGCTTTACGGAGGTGCAAGCGACGCGGCTAGCCATTTGGACGGTTGCAGCACGAGAATCGGCGTGCGAGGGGACAAGCGCGGACCCATGAAAGGAGAGTGGGGTACAGGATGGGTACTCACAAGTCAGCTTCGAGTTGTTCGGAGGGATCTTGGACAGGATAGTGATCTGCGCAGCTGAGAGAGGTGTCAGTAACGGTCCAGTGATGTACCGCCCTCCCCCCCTGGAGCGCGCAAGGTCGAGCTGGAGATACCCACCCGGCTTGAGCTCGGCGGTGCCGGTGGCGTGCTCGGCGAGGACGGTGGTGCCCCGTGCGACGAGGGCGTGGATGAGGGACATGGCGGCGGGTCTGTCCTGGGTGTTCGCTGTGGTGCAGTGAGACGAGATGCGTCTCGATCGAACTGTGAGGAAAGGATGAAAGCGCAACGGTTGCAGAGGAGGATGTCGGTGCTGCTGTCGCTGTCGCTGCTGTCGCTGCCGGGGTCATGCCGAGCGAGCAGCGGTGAGGGCGGAAGCAAATATTGTCTGACGTGGAGTTTTCTGTTGCCTATCAGTTGCTCCTAAACAGAGCGAGCGCGCCTGTCTTTGGGTGAGCTCTTCTCGCCCTGCATCTCCATCGTCTGCATCTGCTTCTTCATTCTCTCCAAATAGGACACACGGACACAGCCCAAAAATCGCGAGACCAAGCTGAGCAACCGTGCATCCCTCTTCCCACTCCACTTCGTAACGACGCCCGTCGCGTAGCATCCGATGGACACGCCCAACACGAGGAGCCGGAAGAGGCGGGAGACGGTGTTGGGCAGCGATACCGGTGCTGGGCCGAGTGGGTCGCACGACGAGGGAGGATCGGTGCATTGGGTGCATGACAACAAGTTGAGGAAGATGGTAATGGAAGCGACGGAGAATGGTGAGTGCGACTGGCGTGGGTTGATGGGCTGGACAGGGTGGATTGCTTTCCTCTGCCCCTCACACACTGGTGCATTCATGGGCACATTGATCAAGGCAATCGATGCTGAATCCTGGCCACGTCATGTTGATTTACCACAAGTGCTGATTCTACAGATACCTTCCTACCCCCAACACCCACGCAGAAGCCTTCCTATTCCAAACTCTCACCTATCGTCCCCGCCCAACCCTCAACCTCGCGTCACCCTCGAAAACGCCAATGCCGCAATCGATCCCTACCGACCGCCGCGACACCATCCGCACCTCTCGCCTCGAATACCGGCGGATCGAGCTCCGCACCAAGCGGAGCACTGGACTCACTCCTCCAGCAAGCGATGGAGACGTTCAATCTGCAGACACCGCGACTCGACACGCCGCCCTCAGGACGTACCGGGGCTCGACAGTCGAGAGACGCGTTGCGTCCGACAAACACCGTCAACATCCCGGATCAGATTGCGGTACCGTCCAACATGCCCGACTCGTCGAAGCCCAAGCAATCGATCGCCCAAGCAAACTCGGTTTCGCCAGTAAAACCCCTTCCAGCATACGCCAAGGTCACATTACCTTCCGTAAACGACTCCCATGGAGCTACGGTATCCCGGTCGCCGGCAAAGCCCGCAGCTTCGTCGTCCCAGTCATTCCCGCGATCATCCCAATCAGGCGGTGCACCTCGTATCGGCCTTCGATCCTCTGGCTCTGGTGAGATCCGACCTGGAATCACCAACCCAAGTCGCGCTTTCAAGCCTCCTCTTCTCGATCGTCAGCCCGGCGTCCGATCCAGTCCTCGACGACTCCAGCGCGAAGCGGTCGCAGCGGCGTCACCCGTGCGGGCTCCGGGAGCGACGTCTTCCGCCCAATCGTACAGAACAGCAGTACCACCCAACAAGTCGATTATCGCTTCTGCTACCGAGAAAGCCCCTTCGATTGCGGCTGCCTCGACGTCGATGCGGAAACCGATCGCGATGGCGGGGAGTGCCGCGGGACCGCCGCGACCACCGGTCCTCAAAGACAAGATGCCCAGCTCGGATAGCGCGGGGGACGAGAGTTTCGACTCGTTCGATGGGTTCATCAACGATGGTGGACCAGAGGTGGAGGAGCTGCTCCGAACTGTGGATGGATCGAGATGAAACGACGCCGAACTCGGAGCGGAGGATGTTGACGGAGGAGTGTGGCGGAGAGGACTAGCAGTGATGGCAGTAATGATGGCACGGCCAAGTCTGGCCGGATGTAGGTAGTCGTCTCGTTGGTCATTCTGGTTTCGCGTTGAGAGTTCTGAGAGTCCTGTATGCATGTAGCGCCTGCACTTGGTCTCTCGAGAGACAGAAACGGGGAGCAGAATTAGAGGGCCGGTGCCTGGAAGGGATCGATCTCCCCGGTGTAATTGTATGACTCCGGATTAACCGGCTACTTGGCACTGACTCGTTCTCCTACATTCTCACTCAGCCAACAGGTGGAGGACGGTGGAGGCAGCTCAACTCGATTCCCTCATGTACTTACGGCGTGACGACATCACACAAAGCATACGCAAACATACGTTGCGGCCCAACCCTCTTTACTCTCTCTTCCTCACCGTCCACTCACTGCCCTTCTAGCATCTGAAGCTTTCCCCAGGTGAGTGGGAGTTATTCATCTGGTCGCAGCCCTTTGGCTGTCCTTGCTAATTCGTCCCCTCAGCATGACCAAAGACGCTTCCAACGGCACTCTCGGGATCTCCCAGTCCACCCCCAACGGGCAGGTCGCTGCTCCCGAGATCGCCCCTTTCCCCAACGTCGGCGTCCCGGGATACCCTACGTTCCTGCCTCAGCAGCCCCAGGCCATTGGGAGCCTGCTCGACAGTGACAAGTTCCCGCAGAACAAGCGCCCCCCCAAGCTCTTCGAGCCGCTCACTATCCGCGGACAGACTTTCCATAACAGGGCTTGGGTCGCTCCCATGTGCCAGTGTGAGCTGCATCCGACATTCTCGTTGGTATTTTGGTGTTCGGGTGCTCATCTGGGATTGCACAGACTCGTCGGACAACGGGCATGCGACGGATCATCACTTTGTGCACCTCGGGAGCATGGCCATGAGGGGCTGGGGTCTGATTATGGTGGAGGCCACTGCTGTCGTGCCCGAGGGACGTATCTCTCCCGAGGACAGCGTGAGTGGACCGCTTGACATGATGCTCTCCAAAATCCGCACAGCGAAGCATCCCCCACCCTCCGCACCCCCTCTTTGCGAGCCCACCGCGCGGTCCCGCGTCCCGCTGACATCCCCAGGGCATCTGGGACGACTCGCACATTGCGGGGTTCAAGCGCATCGTCGACTTTGTCCACGCCCACCGGGGCAAGATCGGTATCCAACTTGCCCATGCCGGGCGAAAGGCCTCCACGCTAGCTCCGTGGGTCGAGAGGATCGCCCACGATGAGGGATGGGATGGAGGTTCTGTGCCGTCCGAGCAAGTGGGTGGATGGCCGAACAATGGTGAGCCTAACTTCGTGGGGACCGCTGTGACTATGGTATGAGCTGTATGAGCTAATGGGGACGGGCAGTCGTTGGCCCCTCGGAGATCTCGTTCCAACCGGGCAAGTACCCGAACCCCATTGCGGCGACTTCTGAGTACATCAAGAAGCTCAAGCAGGCATACCTCGATGCTGTCGAGCGGTACGTGAGGCCTCGCTTGCTGGAGGGAGTGGTCTGACGGTGACGTAGATGCAAGAAAGCCGGATTTGATTTCATCGAAATCCACGGCGCTCATGGTTACCTCTTCCACGGTACGTGTATCAACCGAACCTGCAAACCCCCTCAAGCTATTGAAGCCCTCGCCGTGCGGATGTACTCTTTGAGCGTTGCTGACGCTGCCTTTTCAGAATTCGCGTCGCCACTTACAAACCGCCGCACCGACGAGTACGGCGGCAACCTCGAGAACCGGCTCCGTCTCCCTCTTGAGGTTGCCGAGCTGATCAGGAAGGCGTGGGACAAGCCTCTGTTCTACCGCGTCTCGGCGTCTGACTGGCTCGAGAACGTCGAGGGACCGGAGAAGGGCGCCAGCTCAAACGAGAAGGACGAGTGGGCTTGGTGGGGTCTCGAGCAAACTACTATCCTCACTCAAAAGCTGGCGGATATCGGTATCGACCTCATCGACGTGTCGTCGGGTGGTAATGACCTCCGCGGGCAGATCGCCGTGGGGCCATCCTACCGTATGTCCTCAATTCACGACATGATTCGAGTGGGAAGAGTGGAAGTCTGCGCTGATAAGTCACGCAGAGGTCCACTTCGCCTCGCACATCAAGAAGCACGTCAAGAACATCCTCGTCGGCACGGTAGGAATCATCACGGAAGCGCATCAAGCCGAGGACATCCTCCTGCGTGGCGACGCCGATGTCGTCCTCCTCGCGAGGCAGGTCCTTCGGGACATTGACTGGCCTCTCGAGGCTGCGCAGGAACTGGGAGCGGCAGTGGCCCCGGCGGTGCAGTACGAGAGGGCGTGGTCGAGGATGGTGGTGAAGCGGGAGACGTGTACGTCGCCGAAGCTCCACACGGGGATCTCCCTGGTAGAAGGAGAGGAGGGCAGGCAGAGGAAGCACAGGAGCGAGTCGCACTCGGACAGCAAGTGAAAAGGACAACGGTGTAGGCGTTGCACCACTCCCCTGGATGAACGAGTGATAAGTAGATGCGTCTAAGAGCGGGAGATGCATATTACGGATATAGGTAGTCTTATGAAGTGACACAGGTAGTCTTGTGAAGTCGAGGCAAGATGAGGTGTATACAGTGTTCGCGTTGCGGAGACCTCATGTCTGGTGTGAAAAGTCGATGGACCAAGGGTGGGTGAACGACCTCGCCATGGTCATGACTTGACTCATCCATTGCCTCTCGAGATCACCGGGCCGAAACCTAAAACCGAAGCCGACCTTGTTGTGTTTGAACGGAACGGTTTAGTATGTCGACAGTCGAACAGGAAGTAGGGATAACCCGGATAAGGGGAAAGCAAATGCTGAAGATCGGAGCGGCATTGAATGCCGACGACTTGTCTCTCTGTTCGGGCCGAGGCGGCGAGTTGCCGATATTCGACGTTGCCCATTCTCTTTGCATGCTGCCTATGAGCCCCTCTTTGGATCCTGCCCGAGGCCCCGCGGGCCGTGGGGCTCGCAGGACTCGCAGGACTCGCTCCCAGCAAGAAGTGAGGAGTTCAAGTCTTTACTGTGTCGTGCTTCTCAAACCCGCTCAGTGGATATACTCGAGCCATGGTCGAGCAGCCAGAGACTGGCCGGAGCGAACCACGCCCGGCTCCAGCAGGCGAAATCATGTCGAGCACCTCCCAGGGGCCCAACAGGAGTGCGCGGTACGGCGCGTCATGCTTGGGCTGTCGTAAGAGGAAGCAGCGATGCGATGCGCAGACACCTGCCTGCTCGAGGTGTCTTCGACTGAAGGAGCAATGCGTCTACGAGATGTGAGTTACCCAACGAGATGTACCGTGTGCTCACAAACAGCAATACTCGGAATCACCCGTCCCCTCATCTCGCGCCTCTCCTTGGTAGGACGTATGATTTCCTTCGCGAACTAGTCTCTGGCGATGGCGACCAGACCGACCCAAGCCTTCGCGAGAGGATAAGCGATTACCTCGAATCGAATCCCCTGCCGAACTTTGCGCCCTCTCCGGATTCTGAGAGACAGCCGTCAGTCGCGCGGCCTCCAATCCCGGAGACGACGGAAGAAGGGGAGACGGGCGACTCTGAAGTGGATGAGCTCCTCATGCACATGAGTCTGGCAGATGACGGTCAGGTGGGTGAAGGGAACCAACGTCGACGAAATCGAAGATTGAACGGGATACTGAGAATATGCGTCAGAACGGGCATTTCGGAATGACTTCCTTATTCTGGCGGCCTCCTTCCGACTCGGTGGTCGAGAGATTGCAGCGCCGCTTGTCGACGAGCCGAGTCGGTATACAGAAACAATCGGCGAGTCGCAGCACCTTGAACGAGGACATCAAGTCCATGTGGAGCGAGAGGGATCGCAAAGACTGGGAGGTCTGGGCGACCGAGGAGACCGGGATCGGGCTGGAGGAGGACGTGGATATTCTCAAGGCCAACTCGTCGATGCTGAGCGCCTGGGAGAGCTGTGAGTCAAGTCTGATCTGCGCATGATGAGTCCAATGACGATCCGGGCATGACTGACATTGCAGTGGCGTATCATAAGCTCCAGCTCGACTCCGACGCAGCCACAGCGGAGACCATCATCCACCTCCTCAAGGTAAGCTGACAGGCTCTGTCACTGCTGACGACAGGTCTACTTCTGCTGGCGTACGTACCATCCGACGTGAATCGTCTAACGCGCAGTATATGGACCGCACTGCATCGTCTACCGACCGGTCTTCATCCGTACGTCTTCGCAGTGGGAAGGGGGCTGACGAAAGGCGACATGGCTCTTGGCGGTCCATACTTCAGCGCATTCCTTCTCAACGCGATCTGTGCCTATGTGAGTGAACGAGAAATGACAATCTGACAAACAGGCTGCAAGCTACTCGGACCGGCCGGACTCGCAGAGTCCCAACAGACCCGATTCGACCCTGGGAATGTCCTCGAAGGCGAACACGCAGAGCTTCTTCGCAAAGGCCAAGCTCCTTCTTGCCTCGGAGATGGACAACGTACGTCCTTCTGACCCCGGCTGATTGCTGAGATGTCACGTTAGCCTTCCAGCGTAACCTGCGTCCAGGGCCTGTTGCTGCTCGGGCAGAGGGAGTGCAACTATGGAAATCTGTCGCAAGGATGGATGTACACTGGGTGAGTGAAAGATTAGACCGTCGCTGACGCTTAGAATGGCACTATCGATGATGAGGTGAGCGCGCCACTTCAGTCTTGAGCCGCTCTACAGTGCTACCGTCCCTCCTCTTCTCTTTCCTCTGATCAGATGTATCTCGAAACATGCGCTTGTCGCTGACCGCTCAGGGATCTGGGCTGCCACCTGGACTGTCACCGACTGCCCATCTTTGGTTTCGGCATGCTGTCAGCTGAAGACCGCGAGATACGACGACGACTCTTTTGGGCGGCCTACACATGGGACAAGGTGAGTTTCAGCCCCGACCTCGAGTGCGATGCTTCGCCTCACTGATTCGACCCAGATGATCAGTCTCGCATTGGGACGTTCACCAGTCTTCAACGCGTGGCAGAACGTCTCACCGGGACCTATCGGTGCGTCGCGTCAGGCTTTGACCGTGCTAACGAACAGTGGACGACACCGAGGACAACGACGAGTGGATGCCATACGTCTCTGACGGGAGTGTGTCTGCAGATATGGCCGACTACCCGCCCCAGAAAAGCTGGTCTACACTCAACTCGCGTTACTTCATCAAGGTCAGTACTACAATTGGACACCTCGTTGATTCGTGCTCGGAACTTATGGAGTAGCTGTGTGAAATCATGTGCAAGATCATCATGCGGCTGTATGATGGTCGTCCGCAGCGTCTCCGGAACATCGCCTTTGTCGGAAGGATGAAGGAACGATTGAACGACTGGTTCGCGAGCCTACCAGCGGAGATCAGACTTGACGTGCGGTCGCCTCCTGATCAGTGCCCCCCACCTGGCATTGTGACCACGAAGTAAGCACGGAGAGGAGCACAACTTAAGCTTGCAGAGTCAACGAGCCCGAGCACCCGCTGATTCCCCGCAGCGTCTTCTATCGCGCCGCTTGGATACTGCTCTACCGACTCTTCCTTCCCAACTCGCTGCCCGTTCGTACCCATGCACCAGCGAGTATCTATATCGAAGCAGCGTCTACCTGCAGCCATATGGCCCAGGAACTCGACTCGCTATTCCAGCTGCACGCCAAGACGTTCAGGCTGCGCAGCCTCAACTTCATTGATGCGTGGTCTATGGTGAGTCGACGGTGGAAAACGTGCTGTACTCGTGCTTGCACAAGTGCTGTATTGCACCTTGCGCCTGCAGCCTCCGTTGACGCATCTCAGTACTCTGCCGCCGTAGTCAACGCGATTGACTTTCAATCTCTCGACGCTGCTAAGGCAGCGCTGGCGAGTCCCCGACTGTCGATGTCCCTCCACGTGCTCGAGAGAGGTAGTCATCAGATGCCGGGTACCAAAAGGGTGAGTGGCTGGTTGGAGACTATGAGCTGATCACGACCAGTCCATCGAAATCATCAAGCAAAGATTACGAACTCCCGTCAAAACGGGATCCAAGAGACCCGCCGAGTTCGAATCTGCGGAAGATGATATGTTTCGCGAGGATCGTCAACCAGGTTCGGGAAACGAAAGCACCTCGGCAGTCTCCCTGCAATTCTCGAACGGGTCGTCGGACTCGCCCCTGATCGACTGGGACTCATTGTACGGATCGACGGGCGATGCCCTTGCTGGTACTCTGTCGACGGATGGGATGGACTGGCTCAGAGCAGGTCAGGGGCCTGGAACTCGTATGGATCTACTCGAGGGGATGATGGCGATGCCGTCAACGGCGAATCCGCTCGAGCCGTACACTGGCTCAGAGTGGAATCCGGGATGGTGGCCCAGTTGAATAGTATCTGCAGGAGAGTTGACTGCATGTACTCGTACAGTATACACAGGTCCTGTGACGGCCCTTGCATTGGCAATGGTGATCGAGCAATCGGTCTTCAGGGGTTGCAGACATCTCTGAGCGGCTTGCCGCTGAAAGCCTCATGCAAGTGGTCGATCACAGACATCGCAGTGAGGCGGATGACGTCCAATGAGGCTGCTCCGATATGTGGTCTGAGAGAAATCAGCTCGGCGCGGTGCTTGCGCGCAACCGGCGTACTCACGTCGAGAGGACCCTATCGTGGGTGACGAGATTGGGGTAGGCGGCCAATGTGGGCGGTTCGATGGCATACGCATCAATCCCTGCTGCGGCGATCCAACCTTCGTCCAGTGCTTTGGTAAGTGCCTCTTCATCTACCACTCCCCCTCAAGCGGTGTTAACCAGGATCGTACTCTTCTTCATCGCTCGAAGCTGCTTCTCTCCGATGAGACCGCGGGTACTGTCGAGCAGCGGGACGTGGAGCGAGAGGACGTCGATGTGAGGGAGCATATCGTCCACTCGTTCGACCTTCTGGAAGTGTGAAGTCGGGAGGAGATCCGCCCACTTCTGCGCGGAGGCGGGAGAGAGGTAAGGGTCGAACAGGTAGATCTTCCCTCCAAAGGCACCGTGGAACATCTTGGCCAAAGTGTAGCCGATGTTGCCGCCGCCGACGATACCGAGAGTACGACCTGTGAGCTGGATACCAATGGCGCCTTCTGCTGCCTTGTCGACGGTATGGCCTGCGCGTACTCGCCGGTCAATGGCAGGGATATTGCGCGCGAGAGTCATCATCAGAGCGAGGGCGAGCTCTGCCACTGCTCCGGCCTGACAATAAATCAGCACCGCCGTATATCTAACTTCCATCTTCCTCGTTCGATGTTCATGCAGGCTCACGTTGACACCAGCTGTGTTCATCACTGTCACTCCTCTCTCCTTGAGCGCTTTCATCGCCAGCAAATCCGTCCCAACTCCATGTTTGACAACGTACTTTACTCCCGGCCCTAACTTCGCCACGTCGTCCTCCGTGATGTTCTCGGATCGCACCATGATGCCCTCGGCGTCGCTCCGCCAGTTTTTGCTACCTGGCTCGTTGAAGGCAGTGAAGTCGAAGAGTGTGCGGGCATGTTCCACGACGGAGGGCTCGAGGTAGTACAGCGCAAAGACGCGGGGCTTGACGGGGACGGCGGCGGGAGACATGGTGAGGCGGGGGCACTGGAGGGGTTCGGCTTCGAATGCAGTATTGGGCGTTGACTACCAAATGCGAGATACATTAGAGGTCGATGTCACGTCATCTCAAACCAGCTGCACTTTAACAGGGCTTTCACGCGTGAATGATCTTCCGACCTCCTCGGAATGTGTGCGCGAGAGCTGTCGGAGATGAACTCCGCGACGAACTCGGGCCGTTCATGATCGGGATCTTGCCGCTCTCCGTTTGCCCCGGCGGCATCATGCCGTGGGCCCCAACCCGCCGCAACCCGACTTTACGACAAGGACATGCCGACCCGAATACGAGCTTCGGGCATGCCGCTTGAGCTACTTGGCCCCGTGCAAGTATATATATCGAGGTTATACCTCCCCATGGGGCGGTCCGTAACCCCCTCCCCTCCCTCTCTTTCATCAACCACCATGCCTCACTCAACCCCTATGAACCGCCAGGAGTCCGCCGCGACGATCGACGAGAAGCACGGGGCTCAGCATCTCGAGGCTGGAGCCGGGCAGGAGCTTCCAACCGTGATGGAAGCCAAGGAGCTCGCGAACGAGGGCGACGATGCGGCGCAAGCTCTCGAAGGGTGAGCAGTGTATTCAGTGGTGCGGGGGAAGAGTGGCACTCAAGCGTCTCAGTCAGGAACTCGGAGCCACCGAGGAGGAACTCAAGTCACTTCGCCGCAGGATGGATTTCATCCTTGTACCGCTCATGGGTAGGTCTCCGCGGGCATCCCCAGTATACTCGGGACATAGACTTACTGACGAATACCAAAGCATGCGGTGTCGGGATGCTCCTAGTTGACAAAACCGCCTTGGGCTCCGCGGCGACACTAACCTTGCAAACGGATCTGCACCTCGTTGGAACCCAGTACTCCTGGGCTGTTAGCATTTACTGTGAGCGCAGACTACTCATGCCATCTCGGTCCATGCGGTCATGTACTTATGTCATGTAGTCTTAGGCACCTGTAAGTCCATACTTCGGTCCTAATACTGCGCTCCTGTTAAGCCGCCGTAGACCCTTTCAACTTGCTCTGCCAGAGGTTCCACACCGGCAAAGTCGTCGGCATCGCCTATCTTTGCTGGGGAACGGTCATGCTCACCACGATGGTATGTGCGGCTTCCATTCAGCATGTTGAGGCTCCAATACCAGTAATAAACCCGTCCCAGGCCGTGACGGACTACCGTGGTCTTTTCGTCGTGCGCTTCCTACTCGGCGTGTTCGAGAGCGCCAACAACCCGGCTTTCGTCCTGGTCACCGCCCGATTCTGGACCCCAGAGGAACAGCCTGTCCGGTATGCACTGTGGGCACTGGGCAACACCATCTTCCCGATTCCATTCCTCGTCATCTTCTACGCCATCGGGACGGTCTCACCGCATCCCCTTCCTCCTTGGAAGTGAGTTCGGGATCGTTTTGCGGCGTTGTGTCCAGTAGAATCGGGCTGATACCCGGCTTGCCTTTCAGGTGGATCTTCTGCCTCCTCGGCTGCCTCACTCTGGTCATCGGTGTCGTCATGTTCTTCGTCCTCCCCGACTCCCCTAGTAACTGGCGTTTCTTCACTCCGAGACAGCGGGCACTGGCCGTCGCGCGCATCGCCAGAGCCCAAACGGGTATCAAGAACCATGTGGTCAAGCCGTATCAAATCAAGGAGGCCTTCCTGGACATCAAAGTGTGGATGTGAGTCTGGGCGTGACCTCACTCACCCACCGAACGGCACCTCCTCGCTACTTGGGCAGTTGCTGATTGTCGGGATTAGCTGCGCGTTGATGCTTGTGTGCCAGCAACCCGCGCCGGGAATCGTCAGCAACTTCAGCGGTATCATCATAAAAGGTTACGGGTTTACTGGACTTCAGAGTCTCCTGCTTCAAATCCCGGCTTGGGCGGTCCCTTGCGTTGCGACCCCACTGGCAGGATACTTGACCACCTATGTGCCAGCCTTTAGGAAGCAGAAGAGTGTGAGCAAGGAGCCCTACTGCATCTGAGATTTGGCGGGAGTCGCGAGTGCTGACTCCTCGTAGTTGGTGATCGCCCTTCTGAGTGTGATCAGTCTCGTCAGCGAGGTCATGCTGTACATCTTCCCCCCGTTGCTGGGGTCAACAAGGTCATCCCCCTAGCTTTCATCTCCTTGCTCAGCATTGACCAGTCGATCTGTACGTCGGCCGTATTCTGTTGAGGCACGAGCGTTGTCTGACTTGGACAGATCCCATGATCAACACACTCGTAGGTCAGAACTCTGGTGGCGCCACCAAGAGGCAGACAGCCGTGGCCATCGTCTGGTCGATGTGTAAGTGATCCGCCACGCTCCGAGAGTGTGGTTGCATCGTGTACTCACCCATTTCCAGACTGCGTATCCAACATCGCCGTGCCCCAGTCATTCAAAGCCTCTCAATCACCTCGCTACCAGGACGGCGTGATCGTCACCATGTCCGCCCAGACCGCGCTCATCATCCTCTCCATCGCCTTTTATTTCATCTGTCACATCGAGAACAAGCGCCGCGACAAGGCGATGGAGGAGATGGGAGTGACCACCCAGGGCGACAAGGACAGGATCTTGGCTGGTCTGGCGGACGAGACGGACAAGAAGAACCCTTTGTTTAGGTACCTGCCGTAGGCGGGTTGGCAGTTGGTTTGGTAGTACCCGTCGACAAATGAATGGGGTTGGTGGGGTTGGGGTAGGTCGCCCGTCGACAGCGAGGACTGTACAAACTGTACTCGTAGAGTACGATCGCTAGGGGCAGTCCGGGGCTGCCATGGGTCCATGGCTACCCTTGTTCGAGTTGCATTTCCAGTCCTTGTATTGCACATTGCCGTTCGTGTTGCTCTTGACGGCAACCAACGCCGTCGCCATACATAAGTCGCGAGCGGCATGGATACCGCCTCGTCTCGGCCCTCGGGATCTCAGGCGACCGACCTCCACTCTGCACCTCCATTTATGCACCGCAGCCAGGCTCTCCTGCGCGTATGTACTTGTACTGTACTACCGTAGATTCTGCTCGTCATGTCTGGCTTCTACCCTGTGCCCCCAACTCTGACTGCTCGGCTGGTCGCGAAGGTGCCCTCCGAACTGTACGCCCAGCGCGAGACCGAGTGGTTGCTTCGTGAGTCATGGTCCACGCCGACCAAGTGCCCACTGACGGCGCAGCATCGACACTGAAACCCCCTCCGATATTCCTCGAGGGGATCACGACAGACACGAATGGGAATCTCTACGTCGTGGATGTGCCGTATGGCAGAGTGCTCAAGCTTGACTTGCACGGAAGCGGTCAGTTCTCGGTAGTAGCGGAATGGGACGGGGAGCCGAATGGTCTGGCATTGAGCGATGACGGGACGCTCGGCGTGGCGGACTACAAACAAGGTGTGGTGAGTGACTCCAACCGTTCCCGTCCACAAGCGGATACTCGGGACTGACAGTTGGAAGCTTCGACTGGATCCTGCGGACGGGAAGGTTACACCCCTGTTGACCCGGCGGAATCTGGAGCGATTCAAAGGCCCCAACGATCTCATCTACGCTAAGAACGGTGACATGTGTGGGTGGCTGCCAGGCTGTTTAACCATTCTTCGCCCCGCCTCCCCTTCCGATCCTATTGCGCTCTTGCCTGCGTGCTCCTCTCAGGCCGGCAATACCAGTCCAAGCAGGACCAAGCTGGCGTCACTCATCGCTCACGCCCCCGCAGACTTCACCGACCAAGGACAAACCGGTCTGACCGACCCAACGGGCCACGTCTACCGTCTCGGACCCACGGGCAAGCTCGACGCGCTGATCACCAACGGGCCGAGTCCCAACGGGCTCGTTTTGAGTCCGGATGAGAAGTTCCTGTATGTGGCTATGACGAGGGATAATTCGGTCTGGCGGTGTCCACTCCATCCGGACGGGACGACTACGAAGGTGGTGCGGTTCTGTGAGTGTGTGAGGATTCCTTCCCCACTTTACTCGCTCACCCTCCACCCCCCCCCCCCCCCCCCCCCCCGCGCCTCTCCCCTTCCTTCCCCTCCCCCTCTCTCCCCCTTCCCCCCTAAAGAAGCAACCCATCGCTGATCCTTCTCCCCCCCCCCCCCCCCCCCCCAGTCACCTCATTCGGGACCTCTGGCCCAGACGGCCTAACCGTCGACTCCCTCGGCAACCTCTTCATCTGTCATCCCGGTCTCTCATGCGTCTTCGTCGTCGAGCCCACAGGTATCCCCAAAGCGCGGATCGTCATGCCCGGCGCGGGAGGCGCGGCGGGGAAAGCCCATGTGACGAATTGTATCTTTGGGAGCACGGCTGCGGATGCTCAGACGCTGTATTTCGTGGATAGTAGTGGGGCGGGTATCTACGCGGTGGATTGGGATGCCCCGGCGGGAACACCTCTTCGAGCTTCCAACGTGACTACAGGGCCTTGACGGGAAGGGGTCTCCGAGATCATTATCAAGATACAGTAGTTCGAGTACGAGACGCCTTTTCCGGATGTAGAGTGATTGCAAGTAATATCTTCGCATCCCTGGTATGTACAACTACTGTAACTCGAAGCAGACCGATCCAAGTGAATGCTGCTTTCTCCTGCTCGGCGCGACAGCGCATTTGCTTTTCAATTCTTCACTACCACTCCGTCGCCGACTTCTTGGCGCCACCCACAGGGACTGCAATGACCTTCTGTCCCTTCTTGGCGTAACCCACACCGTCGAGCCAGGGCCAGACGGCGGACCGCTTCTCCTCAAACTTCTCAATCTCGGCGCGGTGCTCGAGGGTGAGTCCAATGTCATCGAGACCGTTGAGGAGGCAGTGTCGGCGGAAGGCGTCGATCTTGAAGGGCACGGCGGGCTTGCCGTTCGGTCGGACGACGACCTCGTTCTCGAGGTCGACGGCCAGCTCGAGACCGGCAGAGGCGTCCTCGTACAGCGCATCGAGATCGGCCTGGGGGAGTTCAAGCGGAAGCATACCGTTCTTGAAGCAGCTGAGCGAGAGTCAGCACATGGTACATGGTCGCAAATGATTGTGGAAAGGAAGAATCCGGGTGAACCTACTTGTTCTTGAAAATGTCACCAAAGCTGGGAGCCATGACACATCGAATACCAAAGTCGTTGAGCGCCCATGGTGCGTGTTCTCGAGACGAGCCACAGCCAAAGTTGGGACCGGTGCAGACGAGGAGCGAAGAGTGGCGGTAGGGCTCCTTGTTGAGGACAAAGTCGGGGATCTCCTCGCCGGTCTTGACGTCGTATCGGAGAGGCCAGAAGAGGGCGGCGCCGAGACCGGTGCGGAGAAGGGTCTTGAGGAACTGCTTGGGGATGATCTTGTCGGTGTCGACGTTGGCCTCCCACATGGGCGCGGCAAAACCCTTGACGACGGTGAACTTGGGAAGACCAGCAGAGGCAGCGGCGGCAGCCTTGACGGGGGTCTGACCCTGGGCGGTCTGCTCAGTCGGCTCGACGGCCGGCGCGGGAACGGTGACGGGGGTGAGGTAGTCCGAGTACGAGGTGATCTTGAGACCGCCGTCCTCGCCGCCGTGGGTGCCAGTGAGTTTGCGGACATCGACGAGGTGGCCAGAAAGGGCAGCAGCGGCGACCATGGCGGGGCTCATAAGGTGGGTGCGGCCACCGGCGCCTTGTCGTCCCTCGAAGTTTCGGTTCGAGGTAGAGGCGCAACGCTCCTGGGGCTTGAGCTGATCGGGATTCATACCGAGACACATCGAGCAGCCAGCTTCTCGCCAGTCAAAGCCGGCCCGCTTGAAAATGACGTCGAGACCCTCAGCCTCGGCCTGCTGCTTGACGAGGCCTGAACCGGGGACGATCATAGCCTCGACATGCCCGGCGACCTTCGAGGGTCCGCCGTTCTTCTCCGAGGCGATGATGACACGCGCCGCTGATCGGAGGTCCTCGATACGGCCATTGGTGCACGATCCAAGGAAAGCCTTGTCGATCTTGACCTGGTCCATGGGCGTACCGGGCTCGAGGCCCATGTACTGAAGGGATCGGACGACGTTGGGGCGCTGGGCCTCGGGGAAGGACTCTGGGCTGGGGACGACACCGTCGATGCCAACGGTGTCCTGAGGGGAGGTACCCCAGGTGACGGTCGGGACGATGTCCTCGGCCTTGATCTCGACCTCGATGTCATACTTGGCTCCGGCGTCGCTCTTGAGAGTTCGCCAGTACGCCTCGGCCTTGTCCCACTCCTCGCCGTCCCTGGGGCTCAGTGGTCGGCCCTTGAGGTAGGTGAATGTGATCTCGTCCGGGGCGATCATGCCAGCGCGCGCACCACCCTCGATCGACATGTTGCAGATGGACATGCGGGCCTCCATGCTGAGGTTGCGGATAGCGGAACCGGCAAACTCGATGACGCACCCAGTACCGCCGGCGGTACCGATGATGCCGATGATGTGGAGGACAATGTCCTTGGAGGTGACACCCTCGGCGAGCTTGCCCTCGACCGAGATGCGCATGTTCTTGGACTTGGCTTGAGGGAGACATTGGGTGGCGAGGACGTGCTCGACCTCGGATGTGCCGATACCGAAAGCAAGGGCGCCGAACGCACCGTGAGCTGCACAATGTTAGATGAGATGCCGAGTCTGGCGGAATGTGATGACTCACTCGAAGTGTGCGAGTCTCCGCAGACAACGGTGGTACCGGGAAGGGTGAACCCCTGCTCAGGGCCGATGATGTGGACAATACCTAATCGAGTCAGCAAGGGTGAAGCAGAGAGAGGATGAAACCAAAAGTACCCACCTTGTCGCTTGTCGTCCATGCCAAAGTACGTCAGGCCAAACTCCTTCACGTTGTCCTCGAGAGCGGCGCATTGTGCTCGGCTGTCCGGCTCGCCAATGAAGGTGGAGATGCTCTTGAAGTTCTTTCGCGAGATGGTGCTGGCTCGAGTGTGAGTTTGGTTTCGACCCCAGTGGCTCTCAGTACTCACGGAATGTTGTGGTCAACGGTGACGAGCGTGCAGTCTGATCTCCTGACTTTTCGGCCGGCGTTCCGGAGTCCCTCGAATGCCTGAGGCGAGGTGACCTCGTGGACGAGGTGTCGGTCGATGTAGAGGAGGGTGTCGCCAGAGCCAGAGTAGACAACATGGTCGTCAAAGACCTTGTCGTAGAGCGTGCGGGGGGCGGAGGTGGGGGCGGGCATGATGGGTAGGTGAGAACGCGACTGGGCGAGGTCAGTGACGCGGTTCGGTTGGAAAGAAAAGTCGGTGGCGAGCTGGTGAGCTCGGCGGAGGTGATGGACAAGGGCGAGACTCACGGAGAGGTTGATTTATGCAGGTGGCGCGAGTCCGATGTCCGCCTTTTTGTCTTTAGACGGGTGAGATGGGAAGAGAAGGATGCAAGATGGAATGGAGAGGGATGGGGGAAGTTGTAGCTATATAGAGAGAGGGAGAGAGGTACGTTGTCGGTCTAACGGTTGAGCGTTGATTGGTTCAGGCTCGGTAAGTCTGGCCGCGACTCGCTTTCGACCGTCGGCCGAAGAATTTTGATCCCGCGACTCGACTGGACTTTCGGCCCATCGGGTCCGACACCGCTTCTCGTCGTTGTGGCGACGCTTTGCGGCGCCTCGAAGCGGCTCTCATGAGGCCGTTGTCCCACAACAGCACACGGCGAACGTGTTGGTGTCCTGCTGGGTGAGACGCTTTGGAATTGGCCACTGGCTGCCGGGCTCTGGATGTGTAATGTGCATATGTGATACCCACTCCCCATTACAGCTTCGCCTTCAGCGACACCACCTGCAGCCCGCGAGGAGGTGCCTCGCCGCCTCCTGGTGTCGACGGCCTCACCTCTCTGTCCACCCACTCTCCCAGCGCCTTGATCAGCCTATCCACCACATCCTTGTCCATCTCAGCGCGGAGGCATATCCTGACTCTCTCCGCTCCCGGGGGACCGTTGGAGGCACGACCGGCCTGACGATGAAGCCTCTGGCGAGGAGGAAGGATGAGAGGGCGTGCGGTGCCGGTGTGAGGAGCCCGATGATTGGTGAGAGGGGATTGGAAGGTAGGAAGGGGTTGGTGGAGTTGGGGAAAGGTGCGTCGGATGAAGGTGGGAGGGTGAGGGCCGAGCGTGGTGTGCGAAGCAGTAGAGGGGAGAGCTGGGCATGGAAGTAGATGGCGAGTTTCATGAGCGCTTCACGCCGCTACGAGGATCAGAGTGTGTTCTTAGTGTCACACAGGTCAGTGTAAACGCACCACATCGCCTTCTGGACCTTGAAGGAGGTCCCAAGCACATTCAAGAGAAATCAGGGTGGAATGCGGGAGGGCAGTGGAGAAGATGAGGGGTCGGGCAAAGTTGATGAGGAATGAGCGAATCGTCGGGGAGCACAGCAGCACGGCTACGGGCGTCAGTCAGACTGGCTCGAAATTGAATCGACGAGATCAGTTTAGCGGTGACTCACCTCCCGAGCTGCCCACAGCCTTGCCAAAAGTCATGAGTCTGACACCAACCCTTCCTCCTTTTCCCTCTCCTTCGCTCCATCCTCCTTCTTCGCCTAGCGCGTGACCGATACCTCTTCCTCCTTGCCCATACACGCCTGTCGAGTGTGCTTCATCAAGCACGACGCACTGCCTGCTCCTCGGCACGTGATCATCGAGCACATCAAGCAGTTTCGGCAACTGTGCCATATCCCCGTCCATCGAGTACAGCGATTCCAGCGCCAGAAACACCGTTCCCTGCTGAGACCCCGACGGCTCGTTCGTTATCCTCCTGAGCACCGCTGCCAGAGATGAAGGGTCGTTGTGCGTGAACCCGACCCTCCGTTCGGGGCGGACACGTGATGCCCGCAAGCCAGAGTGAACACTCGCGTGAACGAGTTCATCGTAGACCACCCAGTCCTCTGGCTGGGGTACCGTCGAGAAGAACGAGACGTTGGCGTCCCATCCGGAGTTGAACAGCAGGGCCGCGGGGGAGTTGAAGAAAACGGCCAAGCGGTCCTCGAGGTGCCGGTGAGCCGGGGTCGCGCCAGAGAGGAGACGAGATCCCGTCGATCCAACGATTTGCGATGAAGTGGACAAACGCGAGATGAACGCGTCCCGGAGCGAACGGGATGTTGTAAGTGACAAGTAGTCGTTTGATGACTGCATGAAAGATCAGTAAAGGTCTCGCCAACCCACTCGCCACAGTGAAGGCAAGGATGGGAGGGATAGGCCACACTCACAAAGTCAATCAACCCAGACCGGGACGGGTCATACTCCTTGAGCGACCTGAACCTGTTCTTGCGCTTCCTGTCTTCGAGCAGCGTACCGAGGCGGTCGTCTAGCTGGGACATGCCGCGGACAAGTGGTCTGCGCGACGGTGACAGGTGCAGAAGCAACGGTCGCCTGCGAGAGTGTACGATGTGTAGGATTTCGAAAGTTGATCAGCTTGGCAGGCCTTTCCCCAACGATCCCTTCCGACGGGTCCGAAGCGGCTCTCCCACGGTCACATCGACGGGACCAATTGGTTCTAACGTCCCCGTATCCTTCTCCCGTATCCTTCTCTCGTAATGGATTTCCAAGCTTCCATTGGCTGGTTGGTGCCCAAGCGAGCCGCAAGTTGCAACCCCTGACATCGGTATCCTTATCTGCATATTGCAGAGTGACAGAGTCAGAGCTGGACAGTTTGTGACTGGCCAACGACACCCACCGACCTCGTTTGCCTCCGCAAAACCCCGGGTTGCCCCGGGACCCGGTGCCTCGATCAAGTAGGCCTGTAAGCGGGCGGGTGGCAACGTGGCAAGTGGCGGCAGCCCAGCAGACGCACGGCTGGATTTGATCCCATGCCGTTGACTTTTCGCGGAATGACACCTTGGGTACGGGCGGGAGGCTCTGGGGCCTGGGGCAGGCAGGGCTGCAGGCAGGTGCAAAGTCCAATAGACCGATCCAATTGGACGAACGAGTCGTCGCACACCACTGGTCCAGTCCGTAGGTGTGTTTTACTTTCCGGGCCTACAGTAGAGTCGTGGATTAGGTAGACCACTGAGAATGCAAGAAAAAACCGTACGAACAATCGACAGCTTTGTACATATTGTAAATCGTGTCTAGAGTCACAACACCACCACACTCGACCCGCTTCGAGCTCGACCTTCGAGAACGTCTCGTCGGCTTCGACGGAACGAGGTTGATCGCCGATTCACGTCTCGGAAAACTCGCACAACCACCGGTCGGATCGGCAGAAAGAACCAACACCATTGGGGCAAAACAACATACAACCAACGCTCGTCATTCCATTGCAGCAACTTTTCAGCACGCACGCATCATACATAGCATAGCTCCACCAGGAGCGGTCCTCGGCACCCGGCGCTCGAGACAGGCATCGTAGTGACATCAAAACAAGCATAGCATCGGCGCCAGCAACCTCACCAAAAGCCAACGAAGCATCGCAGACCGACCTATCACCGTCGGCGCACTCAATCCCCTCGCAACTCAGATCCCCCTAGACCCCATCCCGACCCCCGACTCCCTTCCCCCTCCCTCCTCCTATCCCCCGTCGAGATTCCTCCTCCACCATGGTCAACGTGACCTATGGCCAGCTCTCGGCTGGCTCCACCGACGGCTCTTTGGTCATGAATCCATTGGGGACCGACATCATCGCAACCATTGGTGGCACCCCTTCTGGTAGGTCCCTGTCGCTCTGTTTCCTTGCCGTTCCGTGGACAAACAGCAGGCTGACCTCTCATCCTCTCAGCATTCGACCCAGGAGACGTGGCTTTTGTCCTAGCATGTGCAGCTCTAATCATCTTCATGGTGAGTCTCCTTCGCACCGCCTCTCCTCGGCCTGCCAGAATTTCACTCGCCCATCTCATGTACCTATATTTCGCTGTCGCCAGGCCGTTTGCTCCTGTCTCCTTTTCGAGACCCCCGCTGAACCCACTGCAGCTTCCCGGCCTGGGATACCTCTACTCCGGTCTCGCCCGCCGGAAAAACGCCCTCTCACTCCTCTTCATCAGCATGGTCGCCCTCGCCATCACCTCCTTTCAGTGGTTCTTCATCGGCTACTCATTGGTATTCAGCGAGACGGGCGGGACGTTCCTCGGCGATGGGCTCAATGTTGGCTTCCGCGGGGTTCTGGAGAGACCGGTACCGGAGTCGAATGGAAAGCTCCCGGAGATCGTGTTTGCGATGTACCAGATGGTGAGTCGGCGTTCACCCCACACCTACTAGCCTGAGCCGCCTCCACCGCTCGGGACGGCGATCAAGAGTCAAGGAACAATCAGCCGGAAATTCGGATCTCATATGTGGGGGGTCTCCTCTGACGCTCCTAGTGCTTCGCATGCCTTGTCCCCGCCGTCCTCCTCGGCGCCGCCGCCGAACGATCCCGCATGCTCCCCGCCATGATCTTCATCTTCTGCTGGACAACATTGGTCTACGACCCGCTCGCCCACTGGGTCTGGTCCGTCAATGGCTGGGCGTACAAGTGGGGCGTGTTGGACTATGCGGGCGGTGTGCCGGTCGAGATTGCTTCGGGAACAGGGGGGTTGGCGTATTCGTATTTCATCGGGAAGAGGAGGGGATACGGGACCGAGATGATTGTGTTCAAGCCTTCCAATGTCAGGTGAGTGGAAACGAACCTGGACCGTGGTCTTCGCTCGGGACGCAGCGCGAGGACAGAGTGATAGAGGGTCGGTGCTGACTTGCTCGTGTAGCCAACTCGTGCTCGGAACGGTGCTCCTCTGGGTCGGCTGGCTGGGATTCAACGGCGGCTCGTGCTTCGCTGCATCTCTAAAAGCCGCTCTGGCAATCTTCAACACCAACCTCGCTGGCTCGGTCGGGTGAGTCGGGTTCCGCTGTCAACTCTGTGGTGGAGCATGTGTAGAGTATTGAGACCCCCGCTGATGCCGCCGCAGTGGTATCACCTGGTTGATCATGGATTTCCGACTTGAGCGGAAGTGGTCCGTCGTGGGCTTCTGCACAGGCGCGATCGCGGGTCTCGTCGCGATCACCCCTGCAGCGGGCTTTGTCGGCGCTCCCGTGAGTCCAGCTCCTTGCGGACTGTTTCCCGTTCCCGCCGGGCCCCGTAGAGAATCCAACCTCTATCGTCTCCACCCTCCATTGTCGTCCCTCGCGCTGACTCCCCCTCCAGGCCGGCGCGCTCATCGGCCTCGTTTCCGCCGCGGTATCGAACTTGTGTACCCGGCTCAAAAATACTATGCGCGTGGATGACCCGTGAGTGCATGCTCCGCCGGTTGCGCCCGGTACTGGCTCCTGTGGTGCAAAGTGCGCTTCGTAGCTGACTTTGGCAGGATGGATATCTTCGCGGTGCACGCTCTGGCTGGTATCGTAGGGTTATCATGACTGGCCTGTACGTGTTTCGACATTCTTGACTCCCTTGACACCGGTTGTTGTCCTCCCTCCTGACACTGCTCCGCCCACCTGACACTGTCCCCACACCTGACCGCGACCGATTTGCCCCGCCCCTATCCTCCCATCCCATCTTATTTTCGCCCTGTCTGTCTGCTCCGATCCACCTCGGTGCCTCGCTGACCCGCGCAGCTTCGCCCAGTCATCCGTCGCGGCCAACGACGGCTTCTCGCAAATAGACGGCGGATGGCTAGACCACAACTGGGTGCAGCTCGGCAAGCAGGTCGCCTGGGCCTGCGTCGGCCTGTCGTGGACTTTCGTCGTCACCTACGCGATCATGTTTGTGATCAACCTCATCCCTGGCTGCAAGTTCCGAGCGACGATGGAGGCGGAGATCGTGGGGATGGACGTGAGTGCGGTGGATCGGTTTTGGCTACTATGCGTTTGCTCGTTCTTGGACCTTGGACTGGATCCGGACTTAGATCCAGACTTGGACTTGGACTTGAACTTGGACTTGAGATATGGACCACGACTTGGTCCTGGAATTGGGATTAGCTTGGGCTGACTCTTTGTCCTTGTAGGAGGTCGAGCTGGGCGAATACGTCGCGGACTACGCATACCACGAGCGCGATCTTGAGGGGAACTATCACCCGGAGGGCCGTGATCCCGACGAGTGCGATCGTAACGGTAACGATGGGGAACGAGGTCGGGATCGGGACGGGGACGAGTACGACAAGCCCTCCTCTCGCACCCGGATGCGCACAAGGGTAGCCGACGCGGTGGGCTCGTCCCCGTCCCGCCCTCTCTGATGGGTCGAGGCTCTCACTCGCGCAGTCGGAGCCGGACGCGCGCGCTGGAAGTCCGGGAAACGGACGACGGGCTCGAGATGGCCGAAAGACCCCGCGGGAGGGGGTTGCAGCCCCAGCCGCTACCCGATCGACATGTCGCGAGGGCGGTGCATGACGTGCAGGAGGAGACGACGGGGTCGGAGCAGTCACAGGAGACTGTGGAGAGCAAGTCGAGGTTGGCGTGAGGGCGAGGGCGAGGGCGAGGGCGAGAGGGCTCAGGGGCGAAAGCATGAGGGCGCGAGCGCTTTACGGCTCGAGTCAGCAGCAGGCAGGCGAAGAAGACAGCGGACGAGGCATCGTTTGCGCTCGGCAGGTCGGTCCATATTCACCCGCGCACGAGACGGGATGGACGGGCAGCATAGATCAGGCGCAGAGACGGAATGCGAGAAGCGGGAACAGGACACACGACACACGGAAAGCA